>NW_004624751.1:9314499-9380461 GCF_000247695.1 Heterocephalus glaber | reverse complement strand
GCTAAATGGATGCACATTGAGGCGATACTCTTAAGTGAAATAAATAGGACACACATGTGTAAATACCGAATAGCTTCTCTAGTGTGAGAAACTGAAAGTGTAAATAAAGTCTAAAAGGTTTTTTAAAAAACAGAAAATCCAAAATAAAAGACCTACTCCATGAAGGGTGAGGAGAGGGAGGGGACGTTGCAAAATGGAAAAGGACTGAGAATGTGTTGTGCGTGTGTACCAACTTCCTGTGAGGAATGCAATAATCCTTTACTGAAATCATTTGCCAATAAAATAAAAATTTAACAGAAAAATGACCTAAATTTTCATTTTAACGAACTAAAATAGATGAGCAAAATTAAACCCAAAGAAACTGCTTAACAATGAGCAGGGATAAAGTAGAAAACAAACAACAGAAAATTTTTTTTTTAAGTACAGATTCTGTGAAAATATTTTGATTATTGATCTATAAAACCCAGCTAGACTAATCAAGAGAGACAATTATAAATATTAGATATAAAAATATTTATCAATCAATAATCGGGAAACATCAAATTGCAAATTCTAGATTATGTCACCAGAAACAGCCGAATCCTCACCAAACTCAACATGATTTCTTCCTATTTTAGCTACATGCTCTGCCAAGAAACTCACATGAAATGTAGAGCTATTCTTTAGTTTCACTGGAGTAACAGCCATGGCATGATAAAGTTGCCCAATATAATATAGTATTGATCATCTCCAGATACTATGCGACCCTCGAACTCCCTACTTTAACTTCAACTCTGCTCATTATAATCACACCACCAGCACAAAAGTTGGCGCATCTCCGTGATAAAGGAATTACAACATTGCATAACAGCATCCGGATAACATAGTCTTTCTTCCCTCTGGCACCCTCTTCTACGGTTGCTAACTTGTCCTCTCTCCTTCCCTTTGTTTGGCTTTGTGTCTTAAACAAATTAATTAAAGCATGGTCTTAATCTGGCCCCTGAACATTTCTGTTCTAGGCAATCTAGAAGTTTCCTTAACTGTCTACTTAGGCGGCCATTGAGATAAATTTATCTACTATAGCTCCCATACCACCATATCTTCTTTCATATTTGCTGTCTCTCCCAATGGCACCAGATTTTATATAAAAATCTTATTTTAAAAGTATTGCAAAAGTTGCTATTCTGGGTCAAGGCTTAGTTTTAATATTCCTTAATTTTTTCCTGGCATTCTTCATTGAGTCAGGTCACCCTTTAATTCCAATAGTCCTTAAATTTTTAGGGCTTTTTGGGAATAGTTTCTGTCTAGTAAACTACTCTGAGGTCTTTGAGATTGGAACTGTGCTTGTCTTCCTAAGATGATAATTACAACACCCATCAGAGTGCTAACATTAGCTGGTGCTGTCTGTATTCCCCTTGCTTATTAATTGCTGGTTAGAGTGTCTTTCATACAGTAGGAATCCACTCTTTCAGTACTGACGGGATAGAAAATAATCTCTAGGAGAACACTAGAGTACAGGGGAATTGTCTCTGTGGTAGGACAGGTTGATAATGGTAATAGAGGTTGAAGTGTGGGTTATCTTCTGTTAAAAAAGAGGTCATCACATGCTGGGAAAACTTGACATCCAAATGAGTGTACTAAATTCACTGAAAGTTCAACTATAATCTATTCTGAATGTTAACACAGACTGCTGAGCAATTTTTTAATCTTCCCTTTTTCACTTGCTCTGTCAAAAGAAGCTCTAAAATTAGCTAACAATCCATGTTCCTTTACTTAAATTTCCCTATAATGTGACTAATATTCAAGTAACTTTTGTTATTTTTTGTACTTCAAATGGCAAAGTGCAAAAATTAGCTCTGTGGTATCTTTTGAATTAAAAATAATTTCCCTACACAGAAATCCCTAGAGAGAAACATATTTACACATGGCAATCCTTGTGGCAAAATAATAATTTTCAAACTAAGATCCAATTTGAAAAAATTGTAGTCTTTTTCATCATGCTTAAAAATCAAATAATAATAATTATGAAAGTTTTACTCTAGTCAAAAGCAAGTGTTTTTATTTCAGAAAAGTATGGTTTTGTCCACAAACAATATGGGAATTCTATGTTAACATAAAATGTAAATTACTATAATGTGTGTTTCTTTGTGAATATTTTATTTCACAAAGTAAAATTACCGTAAAATGTCAAGTTCTTCCTTAAATTTGCCTTGATGACTCATTTTGTCCATTAAATGAGAGTTTCACAAATATACTTTCCAGATTTTCATCTTTTTTCTTTTATGTACGGGCTATATTGTTCTCAAATAAATATTTGGATGCTTATAAAATTCTCCCTTTTCCACTGATCACATCTAATCAAAAATCTCCACTTGTTCATCTTTCTACTCATTGAACCTTCATGTTTCCAAAACTCAAAATTCAAAGCATCCAAAATTGATCTCACTCTCAGCCTCCTCTGTATCACTATGAGAATAATATTCCTGATTCTTAAGTCTTACTGCTCTATTCTACTCAGAATTATTATATTTCTTATCATTTCTTAATAATAAAGCTTCTTACTATTAAGGACATTTATAAATCATTCCTTAAAACTCTGATGTACCTTTTACCCTACTTTTCACCATATATCTTTAAGAATTTTGCCCTCTATCCAAAAACACACATCTTTTTCCTGAGAACATCCAACATTTTTCCACAAATCCATGGCATGACACCTACACTAGCTGTGTGAAATAACTTCCTGAATGAACTTAAATGTTTGATATTTAATCTACATTTTAGCATCAGATTCAAGGCAGCCTTCTTACTGGGTTCTGATCACATCAGGCACAATGTCTTTCAGAGCCATAAAGCTTCTCCTATTCTTCCTTTATATTTCTGACCACCTCTTTCTTGGAATCATTCACTGTTGCTTCTCTAATTACCTATGCTAAACTATAAAGTCCTGGGACCAGAGACTTATCATTCAAATAAGATTTCCTCATAGAACCAAAAACTGTAGGAAGTAGCAGGACATCTTCAAGCACTCAAATATTTATGTGTGGAATAAAAAATAATGTAACAAGTACATAATAAATGAAGGAAGCATCAAGAGTCTCACAAATGCATTAAGCATCAAAGAATCTACTATCCCTTTTGCCATAGATTCTGTAAAATATTAGTCATCCTTAAATTCTTGAAGAAATGTGAAATTATTTGTGAAATCTATTTTAGTCCCTATCATTAGAAAATAATTTATTTAAATATGAAATACACACACCAACTAAAAATCAAAAAATAGAAAATGCCATAAACATTAAGTTTTGTAACTTCAATACCCTATGTTCTTTCAAAGAGTCAACACATTTTACAAATTTCATGTGTTTTTCCATAGTCTCTCTCTCTCTCTTTCTGCCCCCCAAATATATATAAATATCCCACAAATATATATATCCCATAAATATATATATATCCCATTTATATATATATGTGTGTGTGTATATGCATGCTTAGTTTTCTGTATCATTTTTCCTTTCAAATATTTCAGCATACTTACACACACCACAATGCAGCCTATATTTCCACTAAAAAGTCATCTGATACATATTTCAATGCACATGTTATCCTCATTGTTTATTATGTTCCTTAGTGATTGTACCACCACCTTACCTATATATGACTGTTCCAATCACAATGGACATTGAGGATTTTTTTCTCCATTGTGCTATTAACAGAAACTCACTAGAATGGATGCTTTTGTACATAAATTTTTGCAGATTTCTAAAACACAACTGGAAGACAAGTTTTAAAGAGGAATTACTGAATCAAATCATTTCACATTTATTTTTATAAATGTCATAGGATTATGCTACATAGATACTGTATTAGTCTGTATTGTGTCACACTAAAATATTACCAATTTATATGCTTAAAACAATGTACATTTATTCATTTTACCATTTCTGAGGAATCGAAGTCCAGGAATAGATTACCTGAGTTTCCTACAACCCTGCAACTAATGTGTCTCAGTGTAGATTTATTTTGGATTTCTCTTATAGTAGATGAATTTAAGAAGCTTTTCACAAGCCTGAATGAAATAAGTATTTCACTTTTGAGTGCTGTCTGCTCATGGTTGCCTCTTTTATCATATATTTATCATATTCCTTTGATATTAATTTGAGGAATAGTCTATAGGTTTAAGGAAGCAATTTGTAAGAATGTTGAAAATACTCATTGTTTTTCAGTGAACTGGTTTTAGATTTTGAGGATTTTCTTTCTTCTTCGCAGTTGTTTTCCCCTCACTGTAATATAGCTAAGAAAATCACATGGTTTGTGTTCTGTTTTCTTAGAATAAACTAAATCCCAGGTGGATGAAAATTTAAATTTAAAATTTTAAAAAGAGAGAGAAGACCCCAAGGGAAAAATCATTATTTTCATCTTACTGGGAAGAATTTCTACATGAGTTTCTACATCTATTAAGTAAAGTTGAGAACTGGACTGAAGTGACATGCTTGTGACAAATCACCGGCCAAGGACAGACCTCCATGCAGGTCAAACACAGATCCTCAAAGAGAGAATCTAGCCCCTTTCCCCTCACAGGTGTATCTCAACTCACCTGTGCCCTCTGGGGAGAAGTAAAATGCTATTTCTAGCCCTTCCAGGGTAGCTAAGTGGAGAGAGGTCTGGACTCAAATTTCACGTGTTTTCCCTGGTCACCTACTCTAGAATTTCAGCTACCACCATGGCTTTTTAGATCACACTTTCCTCTTTCACATTGTCCTCCCGTGGTCTTTTCATGATCTAACATACTTTTCACTCCTCTTTTTAGATTCTGTCTGCCAGGTAAAATTTGAGTTCCATGACCACAGAGGTTTTTGTCTGCTCTGATGCCCTCCAAGCCTCCAGGATTCAGCGCACTGTCTGGCTTGCAGAGCAGGTGCACACAATCACAAGATCTTTAATGAATGAAGCAGGTGCACACAATTTAAATGAAATGTAGAATGTAACTGCCTGACAATAATGTAGAGTGAAAGATGTTCCACGAAGCAGAAGAAAATTCCTGGAGTGTTTCCTAGATAGAAAAATTATATCGATAAATTGAGAGCTTAAAATCATAAAACACTAGAATGTGAGCAAAAGGAAGTTGTTTGCCAAGAAAATAATAAATTTACATTAAAAATCTGTAAAATCAAAGACTAGCAGCAAAGAACAAAATATCCTAATTTGAAAGGAACTTGAGCTGATGTAATATAAAAATTATTTTTGAATTCATTTGACAAGTCTCCAAAGGGTTCTTTTTTTTTCTCCTTAAATTCTTACAGCCAGGGAGTAATTTCTGCCTTGAACTAACAGACATTTAGAACTCGATATAGTCCACATGAAAATCTAATTCCTCCATGAGAAAAAAAAAATAGATGATCATTTGCATTTGATCCTTTTCTGCGTTTTCTATTTTCTTATTATCTTAAAGAAACCTTATGTGAAATACCCAAAGTGACCTATTTATGCATACAATATAAATGAAAGATTTTCATTGGTTAGTTGAAATATCTTGCTCCAAATTTATTTTAATTTGATTCTTAAATTTTATCTTGTAGTAATGAGGGACTTTAATAAAACATTTTCCAAACAGTTCCTATTATTAGATTTTCTTTTGCTCAATAGACATATTGAGAATTATTTAAGCCTAATACTATTTCATGATTTTTAACATAAGCTCAAGCATTGGGTAAATCAGAATGTAAATTAAAAATGGTAAGTTTAAAATGAATAAAAGTAGAATATGATGAAAATATTAACAATAAAATAAGTTTCTAAAAAATCAAGGCTTTTCAAGTCCATGAGTAATACAATAAAATCCTTGAACATGACACTTAACTGAAAGTCACCATCAGATTGAGCCAAGGCTTGAAGTATCCATTCCATGTTCATATCTTTGGAGGGAGAAAGTTGGGGAGATGTGCACTATTATTCTACTTTAGAAAAGCAGTTAAACATTAGTATTAACAAGAAATTGCCAAGGACAAGAAATCACATGATTTTTAAGTGCATGCTGTCTTTCATTTGCCAACACATATTTAACATTCAGTCTCAACCAAGTGAGTAATCCTGAAAGTTTCCTCACCAGTCTTCTGGAATAAAAAAGATTTTTGGCATATTTTGTTGCTATAGAATTCCTAACCCTCAGACAAATAAAAACTGAATAAATATTTCTGAAATAAAACCTAGTGCATGTTTATATATAAGAATTTTTATTCTGCTATTCAAATTGAGGAAGATAGTTTTCATAAAATTAACAGCAATCATCTCTAGTGGTGGGAAAAGGAAAAATTAAATTTTCTTTGGATAGCAGATAGGGATCCTCACATTAAAATTCTAATCTTGCAAAATGTAACATTTTTACAACAATTTAATTTCATCTTTGAATTCTATTCTACGTGATAAGAGAAAAATGATCTTTTTAGTTCCAGAAAAATTCTGCGGGTCCATTTTTCCCTAAATTCATTTCAAGATTGATAACCTTTCAAATGAAAATTAGAACTCAATTCCACTACATCCCTACATCTTCATCTTCCTTTACTGAGCTTCTGTCCATAGTTATCAGCCTGTGGCTGCAATCACCACACCCTGGATTCTGCCTCTGGTTTCCCTTTCTAAAGGTCACCTGTATCCATGGAAACACGGAGATCTTGCTGTCTCCATGGTCGTAGCTACTCTACTCGCTCTTCAGGTGCAGGGTAAGTCACACAGCTTCTCGAAGAGGTGAGCAGTGGCCTCCTCACCACACCCTAAGCACACCCTGAGCACGTGACCCGCTGCTCCAGGATCCTTCCCCAATCAAATGGGGTTTCTTTCCCTACCACACCCCATCAAAGTTTACCTTGAGGAAAGAGTCATTTTTCAGAAAGTGGCATCTACAATTAAACCTATTGCTGCTTTGTCAAATTTCCATCAGCCACGTAACTTCCTCCTTTCGAGCTCTAAACCAAAGTGCTCTGTTCCAAAGCTAGCATTTGTGGTACTGGCCTATAGGGTCCACTTCAAATGCTCCATTTCTGTTTATCTACTGAGTGAAATTTCTAATGTATATATTAGTATGAATTTATATTGATTAAATTTATAAATAAATGTGGTGTCATTGCTCCAGACATTAAAAAAATGGAGCAGTTTTTAAAATGGCAGTTGTATTTCTAGCACACATATATGTGTCAAGTCCTGTAGAGAATCACAAAGCTTAGTTTTCCAGAACTCAAAATGTTCTCTAAACCAAGGGAAATATTTTGAAGTCCATTGTTTCCCTGTTAATTTTAATAGCTTACATTTGCAATTCAAAGACTAAATTTGATATTTTTTGTTAATTCTGTTTTACCAAGCCCTGAAGAAGTCTTTGCATAAGCTGTTCTATCATTTTACTTTAAAAAATAATTATTTCAGCAGCTTTATCTACAATTCATTTTTGTATGTTATTAGGGGAATGACGCTCATTCTCCTCCATAATTTCAGAAAATTTCAATCTTAATGAGGACTTGAAATACTACAATAAACATTTATGTGGGTTCACCTAATTATCAACACTGCCATATATGTTCTTTCTCTTTCTCTCTCTCTCTCTCTCTCTCTCTCTCTCTCTGTCTCTTTCTCATACAATTCTGAAAATTTAAATATATATTGCAGGAATGAAGTCACTTCATCACTAAATATTTCTACATGTGTCTAAAATAAGATTATTCTCTTATGTAACCAAGTACCAATATTGTGTTGAAGAAAATTAATACTATTATTAATATTTAATTATTGATACAAACTTCCCCAATTTTCCCAATAATTTCTTTAACAATTACCAGGTCTTGCCTCCAAATTTATTATCTTCTGCATACATTTTGTTTTGAGTTACCACCTGCTCAATTCTACAATAAACACAAATTTTTATCAAAACTACTGCTTCTTTAGGAGTACCAAAATCAAATCAACAGAAAATACATGTCATTACTTTGTGCTTGTAGTCGTGCTCAGAATATATTCCATTGAAAATGTTTAGTTAGAGTACTGTGTTTAAATTTTTTGATGTCAGTTTTCACCTTCTGGAATGTGTGTCAGCTTCACTGGAATAGAGGAAGCCCAGATGGCTGGTAGACCTTACTTCTGGGTATACATACGGTGTTTTCAAAAGAAATTAGCATTTGAAGCAGTAGGCAGGAGTGAATTAAATCTTTTTCAATGGGTGAGCAGCATGCACACCTTGGAGGGCCCAAGAAAAAAGTACTTTGGCTTGTGTCTAGCTGACCCGCCAAAGCCTCATGCAACATAGGTGGGACCTTTTCAGAAGTGCCTGGATCTAGAGTGTGTGACACTGGGATTGATTCATGGTGCAATGCTAGGATCATGGGCACTAGGATTAAGATGTAAGTGTTACCCACCCTAGGTAGCCTGGATTAGACAAAGAGATAGAAAGAACTGTGGTCATCCCTTGTTGCTTTTGCTGTCTTTGCCTGCAATGAATTCTTCTCTGTGATGCCCCCTACCATGTGCCACCCTGCCTTGGAACCAGCCAACTATGGACTGAAACCTCTACAAACTGTGAGCTAAGCCCCTTTAACTTTGGATGTTGGGTATTTTGTCTCAGCAATGAGTAAAGTAACTAAGACAGAAGGAAAAGGCAGGGGACAGGCAAATCCTGTCTCCTTGTCTGAGCTCAGGCATCCATCTTCTGCTCTTAGACATCTGAATTTCGAGCTCTGGGTCCTTCACCCTCAGACTGGGATTTATGTTCAAGTCTTTGGGCTTGGTCTGAACTACACCACTGGGTTGCAGATGGCAGATGACGGACTTCTCAGACTCACAGTCACAGGATCCAGTATCTGTTGATACTCTCCATCTCCACTTATCCTTGTGGCCCATGGTGTTTGTGTTTCTCTGGAGAATCCTGTCTGCCATGCCTTCTCCATCCTCATCAACCTGACTGAGAGCTAAATGGTGACCGAGATGGCCTGAACTTTCCCCTCTAGTGCGGAATTTCGGGCAGGTTTCTTCCTTCCTCTGGGCCCTGACCTCCCTTTTTTTAAAACATCCAATTTGTTAAAACTTTTCATTAAACATCCTTTCTCTTCATCTTTGAAACGGAAATCATTTTAAAGCCTTCCTACCAGTTTGTAGCCCAGGAGTGTCTTTCTCCTGGCCTGGGAGCCATGATTTTGAAATGTGATCATCGAGGAAGAAGAAGCCCTCTCAGCCTCCGAAGGGGGGCCGGAGCCTAACCCCAGAAGGGTGCCTTTCTTTAAGCCCTAGAACTACTCCCTGCCTTGAAGATGGAGAAAGTTGGCTTTTCTTTAAAGAAAGACCAATTTGCAAGCACAGATGGCCTCAGAATTTCCCAAATCCCAGGTCTTATAAAGCTTCCAGACCCGAGCCTTGGTAGAGAGTTCATCTAAGCACTCTTCCCTGTTGCTGGCAATGGAATGCAAATAAAATCAACTTCTGTCTGCTCATCTTGTCTGGAATGACATTTTTTAAATTAATGATAGGATTTTGTCATTTCTGTTAATTTTATTTTATTTTTAGAAGATTTTGACTCTGGGTACAATTCAAAAGTCAGAACTTTGTTACATGGGGGTAGTCAGAGGAGTGCTATTCTTTTCCCTACCCCACTGACCCCCTATGTCCCTAGCTTACCTTTGCAGCTTACAAGTCTCTGGCTTATTCCTCCTACATCCTTTTGGGAGCAGGGGCCATAGAATATGAACAAGCACATAGGCAGGATAGTATGCTGTAATACTCACTTGCATTCTGATTTTATCAATGTATACTTCATGTTATAGAGATGTCCCCTTTTCAAGACAAACACCCCATTATGTGTATATACCATAATTAACTCAGACTACTATATATTTTTGTGGCTTTCAATATTTTGCAATTAATAATATCATAATGAATAAATCTTTATACATTTTCTCCATCTATTAAGCTGTACATTTTACCTTTGATGTTAATTCTTAGAAATGAAATTGTTCTAATGGCAAATTGACAATATATATTTAATAAATATTGCAAAATCCCTCCTCCTGGAGCATTCCTTCTGGTACCCCCACCAGTGATGAGTGAGTGTGCAAGTATTATTATAGACAGCTAAGTTAGGTAGAAATATTATAGACTGTCAGACAGTGCTAGGCCCTTGAAGGAGTCAGTGCAGAAAATGAGACTGCATTACAACTGTGGCTGGAGGCACGTCTGTGGAAGGCCAGGTGTCAAGATAAAGGTGGGATGACCAGGTCTACATGCCTTCCCAAGGGATAAGCAATATAGTATAATTGGTTTCACCTGTCCAATGAAGTCTAGACTGACATTAGTTACCCAGGTGGGTGACCAGGACCTTCTGACTCATCTCCTCAAAACAGGTCCTTGTTCTTTCCATGTACACTTGCCGCGTGACTTGCTTCCCCATTGGATCAATATTACCTAAGCAGTTATACTTTTAATCTTACTGGTCGATTATAGTTTTGTCCCACATTATACCTACCTCCTGATTTTGCTCTATAAAACTTCCTTTAAGAAGTCAGCTCATGGACAGCCCATTTGGGTCCCCTGTTGCCTCTCAGGAACTTCCTCTCTCAATAAATATTTCCTACTCTTAACCTCCACTGTTCCTTAGAATTCATTCTTCAACTTTGGGGATCATGAACTCGGCATATCTGACATCTAGCCCTATATCATTTGGAGGTCTGATATCAGTATCTGCACAATAATGCCAATAGAATCATGGTATCCTGCTTTTTAAGTTTTTATCAACATATGAATAAGTGCTGCCATTTTAGGATAGTGTTAACCTACCTTTTACGTACTATAACTAGAGGTAACCATATTATGTTGACAAATCATTTGTATAATGTATCATTATCTATCCATACATTAGTTTTCTATTTGTATTTTATCTTTCCCAACTTTTTACATGCTTTTGTATACTAGGCAATTTACCATTTTTTGCAAAAGCTAATATCTGAATGAAATTCTAATAAGCATCTAGGATGAGAATGCTTACTCTCCTCAGACTTAGGGACATAGATAATTTTAGAATTAATTACTCCAATATAAAATACATTTACTTTCCTGAAATAATTTCCACTAATTTATAATGTACGTTCTCTCATGGATTTATTTGATGATATATTTTATTTAAGATTTTTGCTTTCATGTTCATATATAAGACTGGCATATAATTTTCTTTTTGCATTATAGCCATAAAATATATCAAGTTCTGATATAAATTTAATACTCAAAAAGCAACTTTGAGTGTGTTTCTACATCTTGCCCACTAGGGAGCAATTTAGATAAATTGATATTTCCTGGATTTTGAGGGTTGCAGAATTCCTGGTGTCTGAGGTTTCTATTGAAATGGTTATTTAACACTTGTTTCTAATTTTTGTAAGAAATGAAAGGAGAGACAAAGCAAACTGTACAGCAAGGACAGGCTTTACTTAAGATAAAGACCTGAGAGGAGCCACTGGCTCCAAAGTGCAGAAAGCAGCTCTGTCTGACAGAGCAAAGGTTTTTAAAGGCCGTGAGGAAGTAGAGAGCCTGCTATTCTCGGAATGGGGGCCTTTGTGGTCACTGGTCACCTAGTGCAGGGATGGTGAACCTTTTAGAAACCGAGTGCCCAAACCGCAAGCCCAAACACACTTGTTTATCTCAAAGTGCCAACATTGCAATTAAACCTGATTGGCCGAACGGAGCGATGCCAGAGCTACCTGGCTCGCGTGCCAACGGAGAGGGCTCTCGTGCATAGCGGCACGCGTGCCATAGGTTCACCAGCGCTGATCTAGTGTTTGCCTTAGGTTTCCTGTTCAAGAGGCTGAACGAACCTTGATCGGGTTCTAAACGCATTTACTGGGCTTGGTAATTTCAGGAAATAGAAGAGTGTGGGAAAGGTTGCAACTCATGGGGAAATAAATGCCCATTGCCTTTTCCCTCAATCTGTTTCCATTTCCATTTGTCTCACTTTGGGTAACATTTCTTGCCTTTAAACGGTTATTTCCTCCTAATCATTTTCTTGTGTTGTTAATTTGCTTTCTGATTTTCAATGAATAAATTATAGTTTCTATTTTGTTAACATTGTTAAAAATATACATTTTTATTTAATCATTAATTTTATTCCTTCTCTGAAATTATCTAAATATTTGTTTTTATCATTTTTTTCTTGTATCCTCTTTGCTTTTGCATTTTTAACTAGATGTCCGAATTTGAATTTGGTTTATACCACTTAATTTTCTTGTTTTTATTGAAATTCATATTGCAAGTTATGAAAGTTTTTATAGCTTGAAATAAATTATATAATTTGGAAATTCAAAGTTTTCATTTTAAATGTCTGAAAATGTTAATATTTATATTGATATTCTTCAAAAATATATTAGAGTACCTTAAGTTTGCATATAGAAGGGCATTTTATTTTTGTTATGCTATTTTATTGTGCTCTGAGAGCTTTATTTTATTCCCCTAATGCATTTATTGATTCTTTCTGTGTGAAATATTATTTTGTAATTTTCAGTAGATATTTCTTATTTGAGAACATATATTCTGTACTTGAGGAAATAATATATAAATATATCCATAAGGTATATATTTGATATATAAGATAAAATTTGTTATAATGCATTTTTCATGGAGAGAAATTACTTATCTTTCTTCCTTTGGTATTTGATTTTATTGGGTCACATATGGTTTGAGTGTTGTGTTGTTGACTTTGATTTTTTATTTGGGGATTTTGATAAAATTATAAGTGAGATATTTTGTCACATCTTAAAATGCTCATGTAAAATTTTTTTAATTTGACTTCAGAAATGTGTTGTAGTTTTCATTTTGTGGTTGGGATTTATGGAGAACCTTTAAATTTAATATATTTTAATTCTCACATGATATTTTCTATTTAAGCATCTGTTACTTTCTATATGTTTTGAATGTCTTATATTCCACAATTGAATTTTCTATGGAGATGAGGTGAAAGTTTACTTACAATCTACATGCCTACTGACATTACACACTAGTCACTGGTCTTTGGTTTGAAATTATTGAAAAACTTTAGGTGCTATAAATAAAATTCATATTATACAATATATTCCAAATGCCAGTTTATTTAGCTGTAAGAGATCCAAAGAAGAAAAAAGAGCACACACCCAGAAGCAGCTGCTCCAGAAGCTCTTGTGAAATCAGGTGTGAGTTCCAAGCAGCACCCGCACAACTATGACAAGGAACTTTCCTGTCTCAAATTGCATCTCACATTTTCTTAGTCTCTTAATGCAGCTGCCAACCTGTCATTGAACTTTACTGTTGTTATAATAATAAAATATGCCATTTGAATCCTTTGACAAACCCAGCTATCTTAATTGAATATGCTTGGAAAGCTACGGGAGATCAGTTTGAAACTGCACTGAGCAGACTTTAGATATTACTGATTTGGCTTATAATTCAGCTATTGATTAAGAAACGAGTCATTCCAAGGCCTGTGTGCGGCTTGCTAAGTGAGCCTTTGGCTGGTACACAGAGATGGACTTCCGTATACCACGGCCACAATTGAGATCTTGGTGATCAGTGAGATTGTAGAAAACAGGGAAGCTGAGGAATTATGACTCTGGCCAGCCATTCTCCCAGATCAAGCGTTAGCTAAAGATGACATGGGTGGCTTCTTAACTGTTACCCAGTCTTCCTAGAAAAACATCGTTCCTCACTTTTCCAAGCCTGGCTCATTAGAGCATTAGTTCTGCTATTCCCTACCTCTGTCTTGATGCCCCCTGCTATGCTGTATAATCACAAATACTGACAAATCCAGAGATTCTGGTCTTAGCCTGACCCCCCAAGTAATAAACTACCAGTTGTTCTTATTTCTTAATTCCTTGTAATTGTATATTATTCTTTTGTCCTCTGTTGTACCTTCATTCTGGTGATCTGGCATCCCTTGATACCTGTCAGGCATCACCCAACAGAAGCCAGTATTACAAACAAGTAAACTGAGTCATGTACATGATCTCCCACAAATTTGGTATAAGATTTAGGGAGCCACTTTTTCTCGAGAAGCCTGCATATTTATAATCTAATCAAACAGTTGGAGGTTTTGTGGGAGAAAAGTAAAAATTGAGAATGCAAAACCATTGAGCAGAAATTTCAAAATATTACCCAGCAACAATTATTCGCCTCCAAGTTGTAAAAATATCCAAAAAAAACCTCTTATAATGAAAATTATGTTTAACAAAACTTCATTCACAAATATAAGTGGGCATAAATCTGTCATATTGTGATAATTTGGGGTAAGTAATGCCAATTGTGATAATTTCCATAATATTTATTAGTAATGTTTTTCTTTACTTTTATTAGTACATATTTGAAGTACATAATTATTACACTCACGATAAGGAATTGGAACACGTACATAGCACATTTCAATTCCCTTCTTTTCCCCCCTCCCTCTACCCCGTTTTTATTTTTCCAATGTCAGATATGTGTATTTGTCTTATAAGACCTTATAAAGTTAATTATCATGTATGCAGATTGAAAACTAGACTAGTAAACCAAAGAACATATAAAACATTTAAGATAGTTGTACTAAATCAATATATATTTTCTATAATATAGAATATGATTAGGTTGTATTTATATTTCACCCCAGAATTTTAATTATATTTTCTCTTAATATTTGCCTTGGATCAAAGGAAGCATTAAAACATTTAATACAGCACCTATACTACTAGAAAAGTCAACTCCTTAGTCAATGACCTCTTCAAAGTGGGAATTTTATCTCTTATGCTTGGTATTGAACCTTGGTTTCCCAAACAGGTAAGTGGGGTACAAAAGTTATTCAATAATTATTTCTGGACTGTTGAAGAAATAGTTTAAAGTGATCTTAGGAGGTAAAGAATGTTGATTTTTTTAAATACTCTATTGAAGAGGAAACCCTCTTGACATTCCCTATATCTATCTATCTAATATGTGCATTGACTCAGTGCCCACTTTTGCTTTGAAATATTCTTCTGTGAGTATTCATGGTGTGAATAGAGTTTAACAACAGAATTACATGACTCATTAGGGGGAAACTGATAGGAATTTTAACTATAATACTCATGAATCAGCTACTCTGAATTAGACCATCTCACTCTGCGAACTACAAGTAAATAAAAAATCAGCAAGAATATGAATGTCAATTAACACTTTAAAATTATATTTCTATTATAAAACCTATGCAACAGATAAAGGAGCATAACAAAGTTTATAAAGGATATGAGTGAAATATTAGAGAAAAAAATCTAAAATACAATCTAACAGAACATTCATGAGGGCACTGCAGAAAATCCTTCTAACTGAAAAATATACTTAAAGTAAAATGAAATCCTCTGAACTTGCTTGGAGAGTGGGACCTGGCATCAAGGGGTTGCTGAAAATGCCACAGGAGTAAGGCATCTATTATGAGATTGTCCCCAGAGGGTGAAAAATAATAGCGCTATCAAGCACACTATACACTGTGATCTTTGTTATGGCTCTGGAGGGCTTACACTTGGTGACACAAATCAGTTAGGTATTTCAAAAGCCAAGAAAACTGATAGTTCCTGAGAAAGAATACCTCAGCCAAGAAATTCATTCTTCTTTCACAAGTCAAAAACACTCTCACGCACAGGATCTCAATCTTGTAATGCCCTTTTGTGAATTGTCAAGCTTAAGAGGATAAGTTTTGTTATATTAAATGAGCTCCACATGCAAAAGGGAGGTGTGGAAATCTTTTCCTAAGCTGCTGTTGCAAAAAATGCATGACTTACAAGATGTGAAATTTAATAATAATCTAAATTTTCTGTTAGTATTTAATGCCAATAAGTATTAATTATTGAAAGATGGCTTTTTAAAAAAAATGTATTAAATTCTTTTATTGCTACATTGTAGGTATACAACACAATTACATTTCTCATTGGGAATTGTACCTTTACATAATGCATCTTGGTGCTTATTTTTTCCCCATGCCTAGCCCTCCCTTCATGCCCTCCACCCTTCCCTATTTACAAAGACTTTATTTCCATTTTTTCCATTTCTCATTATTTTTCCTTTCCCTTCTTTCCTTTCCCCTGCCCCTCCCACTACCCCTACCCCTTTGGACCTTTTCTTCCTATTTTACATTATCGATTATTCATTCTAATCATTGGTACATTTTAGGTATACGATATAATGACATTCATCATTGGAAATTTGCACCTTTACATAGTCTCTCTTGGTTCTTATTTTTCACCCTTGCCCAGATGGCTTTTAATATATAAATACAAACAGTACATCAGTTCAGTGAGTAAGTTACCAAGAAATCTGAAATAAAGTAAAATTCACAGCACATAAATTTGGTTACCCATAATTTGCCATTTGTCCTTTCTTGAAATATCTTTTTCACTAGGAAACTATCTACCCATGTAAAGTTACTTTTAAAAACCAATCTATCATCCATCTATTTATCTATTTACCTATCTATCCATATTAGTCAGGTCTTTTTTGCAGTGTCATTATACCTAAAATTAATAACCAAAGAAGGAAAGATTTCTTTTTTTGGCTCATGGATTTGGACGGTTTAGTTGATGGCAAGCTAGCTCCACCGTTTCTGAAACTGCAGTAAGGCAGGAGATAAAGGAGAAAGAATGGAGTGGAAGAAAGCTGTTCACCTCATGGTGGCCAGAAGCAGGAAGGGGGGAGAGAGAGAGAGAGAGAGAGAGAGAGAGAGAGAGAGAGTACTGGTGGGCTTTCTTCTTCTGTTTTTGTCTCATTTGGTCCCCCAGTGTGTAAGACTATGCCACCTACTTTCAGGATGAATCTTCCCACTCTGCTGCCCCACATACAATCATCTCTGGATACGTTCTCACAGACACACCCAGAAGTGACTTTTACTCATTTCCTGGGTGCTTTTCAATCCATTCAACAATCAGATTAATCATCCCACTATCTTGCCATCTATCCAACCATCTATTGATCTACCTGTGTTACTTGGATATCAGTTCAGCATTCCCTGAAGGGGTACTTGCCTTGTAATCATGATGGCAATGGGTTTATTCTGAGAGCTCAATTGAACAAAACACTGGAACCAACCATTTAGGGAAAAATCTGAAAGGCAGCCATCAATAAAGAAGAATGATTACTGGCCCTGGGATTTACCTCGGTGGCACCACACCTGCCTTGCAAGTGCAAGGTCCTGAGTTTGATCTCCAGTACCAAAAAAAAAAAAAAAATGAGCGATTACTAATTATAATTTCTATGAGATGGTATTGTCTTTCTTCCAGCTTCACATTTTTTTATGGGTAGAAAATCACAAATTTATCTAACTTCTCTACATAAAGTACTAGAATATAACAATTATTCATTGAATTATAGAATACATCTTAGATTAATTTCCTTTTATGGTATAATCATCTACTCTCAATGTCTATACCATTAAAATAGTGTGTTTTACTTTCATCACTTTACTGAAAAGGTAAATAAGTTTTGAAAAGTTAACTGAATTGTCAAATGTTATAGATATTATACTCAATTCTGACATTATTTGTTCATATAGCTATTTGTCTTCATAGTGGAGGTAGTATCTTAATTCCATGTATAAATACACACACATATATATGTTGGAGTCAGAAAAAATTATAATATATCTCTAATTCTCTAATGCCATAATTAAAATATTGGTTTGTATCTGAGATTCCACTTCACTCCAGAAAAAATGGCTGCTATCAATAAATCAACCAATAAGAAATACTGGTGGGGATGGGGGAAAAGGAACCCTTCTCCACTGCTGATGGGAGTGCAGACTGGTACAACCACTGTGGAAATCACTGTGGAGATTCCTCAAAAAACTAGTATTAGAGGTCCCATTTGACCCAGCTATTCTCCTGCTGAGTATCTTCTGAAAATAATTAAAAGCATCAAATCACAAGTGTTTATAGCAGCACAGTTTATAATAGCTAAATCTTGAGAACAGCCCAAATGCCATCATCTGGTGACTAGATAAAGATGTGTTGTTTTTTTATATAAAATAAAATACTACTCAGCCATAATGAATGAGAAACTAGAGACATTTATAGATAAATGGATGTACATCAAGCCCATACTCTTCAGTGAAATAAATAGGGCACACAAGCGTAAATACTGAATAGTTTCTCTGGTGTGAGAAACTGAAAGTGTAAATGAGGATCAAAATATATAATAGATAATGTGAAACAGGAAGAAAAGGGGCACAGAGGAAGGGGAAGTGGGGTAAGGGAAAGGAAAGAAGGGAAAGAAGAAAATATGAGAAAAGAAGGAAAAAATGGAAACAATTTTTTGTAAATAGGGAAGGGTGGAGGGGTAGAATGAAGGGAAGGGGAATGGGGAGAAAACAAGAGCCAAGATATATCATGTACAGGTACAAATTCCCAATGAAGAATGTGATCATAATGTATACCTAAAATGTACCAATAAATTTAATAATTAAAAATAAAATAAAATATTGGTTTGTCCTTCGTAGTACATAGTTTTGCAGAATTTAATTTTTCTTTCCTGATATTATGTTGAGGCAAATGAAATTACAATTTGTGATCACTTTTAACCTATGAAGACAGTAATTAACTACAATTTCAGCTAATATGTACTATCAAGTCTATGTGGCTATGCAAAAATTGGACATCTTAACATAGAGGTCATTTCTCTTAACTTTTTTATTTTCTTTCTCTACCTAAATCAACACAGTGTATTGTGCACAGATAAATTTTTAAAGTTGAGCAAATAATGCATTCCTCAGCATATAAGAGGCCAAAGTATATCTTGCTGAACAATATTCACCAAGTAACAAAGATGAGACCCATTTTATTCTAATTTTCTTCATTGAAAAGTGAATAATACCTTTGTCTTTTTAGAAAGTTCTGTGAAATGTATTTTCTGGGATGATGAGTGAATTTATTCAAGGAAAAAGAATTATGCTAAAACTAGAAATGCTTTCTCAGTCATTTTTCATAGAGTTCTAAGTTAAGATTGTTTTTATGACTTAAATTCATGCTAAAGTGGGGGGGGCATTAATACAAAGCTATTCCATAACTGTATAGAGGCTGGATGAAAAAGAAAAAGCCTTTCTGAGAAAATTGTTTGCAGCTGTGTGGGCCATTTTAGAAGTTCAAATCTCAAGGACCCAAACAATAACAAGAACAACAAAAGAGAAAAATC
Organism: Heterocephalus glaber; assembly: GCF_000247695.1. The sequence goes on along the minus strand of NW_004624751.1, from coordinate 9,361,315 downwards.
ATGAAATCTATAGTAAAGAGAGTAGAAAGATAAGTACCAGCTTCAGTGGGGCTCCGGAAGACATAAACCCTGAGATGTAAAATTTTACCCTTTAGAGTTGTAAGTTCCACCTAGAGTGACTGGCACACAGAGGAGGTCAGAGTGGGCAGGTAACACTGCAGCCACAAGACTCACCAAGTATCGCCAGGTGAATCCCGAACAAGAGCAAGCAGGACCCACTGTCACTGACGTTTCCATTTCCCACAATATCTCTTTCCAAATATGTTGCTTGTAGAGAGTACTCAACTTTCTGCATGAACTTTATCTAAAAACAAAGTGATTCTCTCATTCCCAGATAGACAGCCTATGTCTGTTTGGCTCAATACCAGGACTCAGGGAATCGTACAGGGAGAAAGATGAAAAAATGCACAAGACATTAAAAATCATAAATAACTTTTAAGGGCAGGGGATTTAGCTCAGTGGTTGGGCCACCTGCCTTGAAAGTTGGAAGAACCTGAGTTTGATCCCTGGTACCAAAAAAAAAGCAGGTTATGTAAATAACTTTTAAATGCAGATAGCAGTGTTCTAATTCATTATTTTTTGAAACATGAAGAAAAAAATGACAAATGATCACAAAATATTTTCTTATTATTTGAATTTTAACTTTGTTCTTATCCTGAGAGGATTTTAGACTTATTGAGACAAAATATTTTTATTAGTGTGTCTCTCACTCATAAACAAAAATTAAAATGCAAATAAACCAGACTATGAATTGTTCAGTCAAAGAAACAAAAGAGGAGAAGAGAAGGTAACAAATATTTTTCCTATAATTACTGGTCATTAAAAGCAATGATTTTTCTCTGCTCTGTATCCATGCCATTCTCTACCTGTAGTAACTTTTCTTTAGCATAAATTCATAGTGTAATTATACTTAAAATATTCAAAAAGAAAATCATACACACTACATGTAATTTGAATACAGCCAAAGAGATGACACTATGGACAGATAAACCAAGTTTATTAGTACATATAAACAATGAAGTCCGTAAAATAATTGCCACCTAGTGAAGAACATCAGTAAGTGTCCTGAACATAAGAAGACTCTCATGAACACAGATGCAAAACTGAAAAAACAAAGAAACTCCAACAGGCAATGCTTTTGCATACTTGTACCAAACTATTGTAATTTTTATTCTCTCATTGATGCCAAAAGTACATTTCACACTATGGGCACCAGAGGCTAAAATGATTCAACAATATGAAGTAGTGCTGCATTTTCAGAGCAGTGAAAACTGCCTTACATATCTGGGGGAAGGGAAAATGGCACCGCTATTTTTGAAGAGCTTGACAGTTTCAAATATAATAAAACACTCTGCTTTGTGGCTCAGCAATTCCATCCCAACACATGGAGTGCATAGAACACACGCCTTGTGCATGAATGCTCACACTAGCAGTACTATTATCAGCCGAACTCGAACACCCGTCAAAAGGCAAATGGGATGTTTAGCCAATGGAATACTAAATGACAGTGAGAATGAACCACTGCTTTACACTATAACTTGAGCAAATCTCACAGGATATTTATTGGATGAAAGAAATCAGACACAAGCAAGTAGAAAATGTATTATTCTAAGAACAGTTTAAACAAGACAAATGATGAAACATGAAGTCAAAATACCAAGAAAACAGTTGCCACACGGTGTGTGTGTGTGTGTGTGTATGTGTGTGTGTGTGTGTGTGTGTATTATATAGAATAGGAAGACTCATGAGTGAATCTTCTCTGACCTATGTCTTGACCTAGGTAGAAGTTAAACCACTGGTGTACATTTGTGCATATGTATGAATGCACAGATCTGAACTACAAACTTCAGATTAACAGATTAATTAGCATATACTTTACTGCATGAATGTTATCCCTCAACCTAAAATTATTAAAAATAATGTATTGCAATTATTTGAAATGGTTTATTTTGTGACTCAATTCAGGGCACTTCACTTTGTTATACTTTCTAGATATGTTGAAGTAATTTAGTGTCAGAAGCAACTGTCCTGTTAGTTTGGTACATCACTTTCCATTTAGTGGATGAACTAAATTGGATTGCTTTCATCCATCTGCAAATTGATATCAACAAAATAGCTCTTATTTTATAGTCCTTGTACAGGCAAGTACATGAGAACATAGAACTGGGTCGTTACTATACATATTGGATGAGAAAAAACAGAATTCTCAATAGGAGTAGAGAAAAAAATCTATTTTTCTGACTATTTAAAATAAACATGACTACCTTTAGAAACAGCAAATGTGGGATTCCAAATACAGCCTACAAATGTGAATACACTAGTTTAGACATGTTACTAGGAAAGTACATGCTATAGGATGGTATGAAAATATGGCAATATAGAAAATACTGTCAATATTCTTACTGAACTTTATGAGAAAGTTAGTTATGAACTGCACTACTACAGAAGCCATTTCGACTTCCAAGTAGAGCCTCAAATAGCAACTGACAGTAGTCTTTTTAAAAATATCATATAAATTAGGAACAACCTGTACTGTACTTAAACTCAGTTATTTCAAAGTTACGATTAAGCATTACAAAGGAAATTTAGTCAGTGTACATTATGTACGTTGTTTTTACAGTCTGATGCAAGGGTTTATGGTTTTGAATTTCAAGTTCCTTTCCTGGGCGAAATGAGTACTCTCTTTTTCCCTCTCAGGCTGCCCTTTGTAGACAGAGGTCAGGGGAATATGGAATAGTTTGCAATGTGCAGATGCATCTTTTTTATAATGTTGACTCCAGAATATTTTCCTAAAGGAAAGCAACTTTCAAATAATGAAAAAATGAAAATAATCTAAGCATTCACAAGCTGGGAGCCAGTTAGGAATTATAGTACTGCCTTGAAATTAAAAGGTAGACATATTTGTGTTAACAATAAACATTTTCTGTAATTTGAAAAACTAAAAGACTAAATTTTTAAAAAATAAAAGTCTATCAAGAAGGATTCTTGATCATGGCAGCATAGAGGAAGCAGCACTCACATATCGGTCTAAGATACTATGTTTGTTTGGGTTGGAAAGCAGAATTATAAATGAAGAGCAAAATAAAAGATAGGTATTAGTAAATAGGGAGATAGATCTTTCTCAAATGAGAAGGTGATGGAGACATGGAGGGAAGATGGAGGGAAAGAAGGGAAAGGAGATGAAAAGGGAATTAAGATATTAAAGTGTTTTGTGTACATGTACTAGCTCCATGCAAAGAATGTAAATATTATGCCCTGGAAATATGACTAATAAAAAATGGAAAAAAAATGTTTACACTATGTGGTGTCTTAGTTACTTTACTTGTTGTTGAGACAAAATACCTGACACCCAAAGTTAAAGGAGGAAAGGTTTATTTGGCTTGCAGTTTGTAGTGGTTTCAGTTCATAGTGACTGGCTCCAAGGATGGATGGCATGGTCGAGGTAAATCATATAGGAAAGACAGTTCATTGAAGGCAGAAGGCAGCAAGGCAGCAAGCAGCATGTGACCAGTGACAACTCTCTTTCTGTCTCTATATTTTATCCAGGCCACCTGCCCTGTAGCGCTCACACCCAATGTGGCCCTTCCTATTATCCTCTCCCAGAATTATGCCAAACCAATCAGTGGACTGATTTAGTAATTACAGACCCTTGATCGCAGCATCACACACTCTAGATCCAGTCACCTCTGAAAAGTCCCACCTCTTACCACATGTGGTTTGGGGGGTACATCTAGAGTCAGAAGTTCTGCAATGCCAGAATTAGAGAATAAGGTAGATGAAAGCCCACTATAATGTTTTTATCAGTCTGTCTTGCTCTTGTATGGCACTTAGCAGCAACATTCATCATATCTGTGATCATAACTCAGGAGGACATTCATGAAAGAGCTCTTCTAGAACTGCTCTAGAGAACACAACAAGACTTGGTGGTACATGCCTATAATCACAGCACTTGAAATGCTGAGGCAGGTGGATCAAACTGAGAGTTTGCAACCAGCCTGGTCTACAATAGTGAGTTCAATACCAGCCTGAACTTAAAAGAAAAAAAAGTGCCAAGAACAATGGCATATGTTCATTCAGAGCAATGGGGAGTATTTTAAGGATGATTGATGACAGTGTATATTTATTTCACTGTGTGATAATTTTTTCAGAAATTTAAACATTCACTTTATATTTTGATCACACTTTGAATTTGTCACTTTCCTCATCACTGAACATAATACCCAAAACCCACAAATTAAGGGAGGAGAGGTTTATTTTGTCTTACATTTTAGTCCAAAGTTAGCTGGCTCCAAGGCAGTACAGCACAGCAGAGAGCATAGTATAGGAAAACTGCTTGTGTCATAGCATCCAGGAATGAGAGAGAGAGAAGGTACAAGCTGGGGAGGGAGATGTACCCTTCCATGTCAAGCCTCTAGTGACCTGCTCCTTCTGATCAGCCACTCCCACCTCCCAACAGCAACTCAATTATAGTTCCCCCATAGTTCAATCACCTTAACAAAGCTCTGCCTGTGAGCACACGAGAGTTTGGGGATCATTCGTAATCCAAATTATAACATCCTACTCTTGACCCCCAAAAGACTCATGCATAACTTTTTATGCAAAATGCATTTAGTCCATCCCTAAGGGTCACCAAAGTTCCAGCATTCCTGAAAACTCCAAGTCCAAAGTTTCCACTGAGCAAACTCTAAGCTCTGAGCCTCTGTAAATATCAATGGCCCAGGGTAAATATTCCTGTTCTAAAAGGGTCACTAAAGGAACCAAATGCAAGACTAAAACTCAGCAGGACAAACAATGAATCCCGTAGCTCTATATCTAGCATCCTAGGGCAAAGATGTGAACTCCAAAATCTTGGGGAGCCCTGCCCCATAGCACTACAGGTTGTAAACTTCATGGTTTCCACATTTCTAGCATCTCCAACTTCCTTGGGTCTCCACTGAATGCCGACTTCACTCTCACAGCTTCATGCATTGGCTCCTCAGGAGCAAACTACCCAGCCCCTCCGGGCCTTCTGAAATCTGGGCGGAAGCCTCACTGATCCCATGACTCTTACGTTCTACAAGCCTATAAAACCAGCACTACATGGATGATTCCAATCTGCTGTCAACTCAAACCATAACTGAGCCTCCCTTGTATCATGACTGCAGAAGCTTCTGAGTTTTTAGATGGCTCTGCACTGTAAATTGAATCTCAGGGAACCAATTCTTTCTGTGGCCATTCTTAAGCAGAGTGTGCCCAGGGGCTCTCTTCTCAAAATTAAATCTTTCACTTTTGCACCTCTTATCCTGGGAAGGGTGGGGGTCTTGTTGATTTCTCAGTTGCCCTCAAGAAATCCTTTTTATTGTCCCAATGAAATTTCTTGACTTCTTTATAATGCTAATCTTTTCAGCATCAAATTTCTCCTAGGCTAAATATTATTTAAAGACCTCAACTTTATAGGTGCTTGCTTTCTGGTGAAATTTAAAACTTTTTAAATTACTCACTTGTGTCATTTGCTCCTGATTTTCAATGTACAGCTGACTAAAATTGCTCAGTAGTACCTGTGTCACAGCCTGAATATTGGGCTGGCTTGAAATTTCCTCCACTTGATTAATCCGTCTGCTGCTCTTAATCTCAGTCTCCCATGAAGTCTCAGGACATTACCAAAATGTGCACATAGGTTCTGCCAGAGCATAATACACGTGATCTTGAGTCTAACTGCCATGAGTCTTTATTTCCAAATGAATCTTCCTGAGCTTGACATTTAGCACCTGCATTTCTATCACTATTCTGGTCTTCTGAATCTCCCATGGAGCGTGTCTTACAACACTATTTCCAACAGGCTTCTCCATATCTTCCCAGATTCCTCTCACACACCAGTTCCAAAGGCTTACGAATCCCATAGTCAGGTAATCACACCAACAACTCTGCTTCTCTGGTCCTAGAACCCATGTTAGTCACTTTCCACATCACCAAGACACAGTATCCAACACCCAAAACAAGAGAAGAGAGATGGTTTTGGACTCACACTTTAGTGTACTCTAAACAGACAATTAACAGAGAAATTCTGCATATGTCATAGTGGTCAGGAAGCAGAGTGAGAAGGAAAGAGCCAGGGATGGAGATATATCCTTCCCAGTCATCCCCCAGTGACCAGCCTCTTCCAAGGAGGCCCACCTCCAAAGAGCAAGTCAAGCATCCCTATAATTCAATCATCTTCCAAAAGCTCTCCTGAGTATATGAGAGTTTTGAAGGTCAACCTTGATTCAAACTATAACATACCTCATGTTTAAGAATGGGGGTCACACAAGGGCATCAGATCAATGAGGGTCACCTAGGAGACTCCTAGCATAGCATGCTCCCCACTTGTTTTGATGTTAGCCGTACTGTTCTGTGCATTATAATCTTAGGGTTTTGTGTTCCAGTTCCCTGAGGATGATGTGTGTTCCCTGGCACTTCCTATGTCTTGTTTTGAGAATTTTCTGTTCAAATGTTTGCCCAATTTTGAAAAATCAGTTTCTTTTCTTGTTTTGAGAGAATGATTCATAATTTCTGGACAGAACATCTTTATCTGCTATGTGCATGACAAATATGATCTATAAAGTCTATGGATTTCCTATGTATATTCTTAATAATATCTATTGGAGAACACAAGTTTTAATCTAGATGAAGCCAAAGTTATTCTTTGATTCTTTGTTTTCCCACATACAGTTTGGGGGAGGGGATAAAAAAATCTTTGCCTACAACAAATTTGAAAATATAATCTCCTACATATTCTTTGGAAAGTTTTATTTTTCTATGCATCATCTTTATGTCTATGACTCATATAAAATCATTTTTGTGCATATTATGAAGTGAGGATAAAGTTTTTTTTTTCCAAAATGATATCCAGAAACATTTATTAAAATAAGTATATCTTTTCTCAATTTACCACTTGGGTAAAAAAAATCCACTTTATATATTCATGGATCAGTCACCTTTAGACATTGCTTCCAATGCATTCAGCTTTCCAATACACTCAGACCAACAATTCTCCAGCCTGGCCTTCCTCCTTAAACTGCTGCTATATCCTTGATCCCTCTTGTTCTACAGCTTCCATCTTCTTATCCTGAGCAGCTCCTGGATTCTCTGGCTATCCCAAACACAGACAGTCCTTTGGGCTTTCCAGCTTCTGTTTCTGTAAACCTACCTCTTACATTTTCTTATCTAATTGTATGCTTATTTTCTACCCATTCTATTCCTCTAAAGAATCTTACTGAATACATTGGGTGTCAGTTCATGTAGGCCTCCTTAGAAGATACAGCTAAATTACATATGTAAAAACATGCACAGTCATGTTTTCAAAGACAAAGATGTGTCTTAGGAAATGCAACATTAGATGATCATAATTTTGCCAATATCATGGTGTGAGTTTACATCTCTATGGGGTGTGACTATGTCACTATGTGATATAACCTTGTGAAATCATACATATGATTCATCATACATATCATACATATCATACATTTGGCTCATCACTAACTGAAATGTCTTTATGCACAAAATATTTATCCATGAATACATACATATGATAGCTAATAATTTCTAAACATTCCCATACTCATATGTACATATACAAGGTGTCATCTAATACTGTGAAGCTAATTTTAAAAAGTCCTCTTTCATATCTTTAGCTGCACTGTCACGGTTGACTCATTGTCCTGAGTCCGTTTGGAATGTTTACATTGTTTGGCTATTTTGGCTTTGGGGTTGATCCAGAAGTTTTGTACTTCCAGATATACTGAATAAAGTGAATGAAGACACGCTGCAATGTTTTTATGGCCCTGTCTTTTCACCAAATGTCCTCAGCAGCAGCATTCACTGTCCTTTTGATCATACTTTGCAAAGATACTTATGAAAGAGAACTTCCGGAAGTGTTTCCGAAAGTACTAAGAACAATGGGATAAATGTGTTCAAAGTAAAGGGAGTATTTTGAGGGAGATTAATGGCCATGTGTCTTTTACTGCCATTTTTTAAAACTTAAGCTTTCTTCATCTATTTTCATCACGCTTCATATTAAGTGTAGAGGATCACACAAGGGCATCAGTATGAGAATGAGAAAAATCGAAGGGGGTCATCTACTAGGTTCCTGTCACAGCGTGCTTGCTTGTCAGTTTGATTTCAGCCATGATATTCTGTGTGGAACGATCTCATGGTTTTATCTTTTATTTCCCTGGAGGATAACATGTGTTCACTGGCCATTTCTCATCATGATCCGTACGTTTTTTTCAAATATTTTACCCAATTTTTAAAAATCAGTTTCTTTTCTTGCTGTGTAAGAATTATTCATCTGCTCTGTACAGAACATTTTTATCAGATATGTGTATGACAAATACTATCTAAAAAGTCCGTGGCATTCTTATTTATTTTTTTAACAGTATCTGTTGAAGAACAGAAGTTTTCAGTCTTGATGAAGTAAAAGTTGTATTTTTTTCTATGTAGGTTTCTCAGTATAATTTGAGGGTGGCAAAGAAGTCTTTGCCTACAAAAAATTTGCAAACATAATCTCCTATGTGTTCTTTGGAAGTTTTATTTTTCTATGTATCATCATTATGTCTATAATTTATCATAAGACAAATTTTGTGTATGCTATTAACTAAGGGTGGAACCTGCATTTTTCAAAATGATATCCTGAACCATTTATTGAAATCATTATATCTTTTCTCCACTGAATTTTAGTACCACTTTGGTCAAAAATCAGCTAACTATAGATACATGAATCAATCTAGAGTCTACTATGTCCATTGATCACCTTGTTTGTCTTATCCCAATGCTACGTTTATTCTGGTTTAGAGTCAGTATTATTTTTTCTTTTTTCATCTTTATTTTACTATTACTAGTACGTGTTTGCAGTAAACAATGATCACACCCCTCGTGGGATAACATGCCTTGATTCTTCTGCCGCGCCCTTTTCTTCCTCTTCCAACCCCGTCCCTCCATCTGTTGGTCCCTTTCCCTTTAGCAAAGATGTACCCCTTATTTCCTAATATCTGTCTTTTATTAAGTGTGAGTGAAGAAAATCAAGGAGACCAATTTTGTTATTTTTCTTTTTGTTCTTTCAAGAATTTTGTATTTGCATATAATTTTTGAATCTGTCAATTTCAATTCAGAAAATCTTTTGGAATTTGATTGAGACTGTATTGAATTTTTCAACAATACTTTTCTTTCTTTTTTTTTTTTTTTGAGAGGGTCTCATTGTGTAGCCCAGGCTGGCCTCAAACTCACAATGATCCTACTGCCTCAGCCTCCTGAGTGCTGGGATTACAGGCATGTGCCACCATGCCCAGTCTCAACAATATTTTTATGCATAAAAATAAACACCCTCTTTATTTATGTATTTCTTCATAGTAACATTTTGGAATGATCCTAAAGAGCTATTATGACAATAATTAAGGGGCAGCTCTACAAGAATACTCTGGAACAATGGACAGATGTTAAAAAAATAAAACAGTGAATTAGAGGTAAGCGAACTTACAAGAAAAGAGTTCTGAAATATCACATGGAAAAGGAAATTAGAAGAAAGCAGTTTCTTTTCAAAATGATTAACAAAGATCAAAATACATATTTTCTTAATTTTATGTGTTGGGTTGGCTATAAAATGTTCAATGGAATATTCAATGCAAAAGAAAAGAGAAATACAGGGAATGAGAATATTTAAAAACCACGTTGCTTCCTCTACTTTCACTGATTTGAGCATATCCATAAAATATGCCAAAGAATTAAAAACTTGAAATGAATGTTGAATCCAAATTTTCATAATGCCCAGAATGCTTCCACTTTTTCTGACTAATTGGATTTTTTTCAAAAGTGAGTGAAGAGAAGGCACTAAGCTCCAAAATAACAGATGAAACATTTTTCCTATTTATAGCTTTAGCTCAGTACACAGCGCCAATGGAGATTTTAAAGTATTTGTAGAAATAATCCACAAATGAATGCATTAATTAATTATATCAGTTAATTGCATAATGAATGGAACAAACAAGAGTTCAGCAAGAATACTGACCTTGAGACAGCCAATCTACTCCAGAAAGACAGACCATTTTACCTATTTGGATTCTGTTGTGCACTGAAATTGTGTTATATTTAAAAACATACTTACAGATGTACATCATTAGCATATTTTTTATACTAGTGCTATTGAGACTACAAAGCATAGTAAGTAGGTTTATAGCTGGTTTATTTTCATGAAAATTTAAAGTGTAGTTACTCTTCATTTACATAGTCCTGAGATTAAATTAGTTATTCAAAATCTTGTAAATACAAACATCTTAATGTTTTGAATCCCTTCAAAGTATGGTGTTTATAATTAATAAAGGTTGTAAAACAAAGGTTTTAAAAAAACAGAAAGGGGCCGGGGATTTAGCTCAGTGGTTTTGCCACCTGCTGCGCAAGTGCAAGGACCCGAGTTCGATCCCTGGTACCAAAAATAAATAAATAAATAAATAAGCAGAATGCATATTACAAGTCTATTATCCAACACTATCACTATGAAGCTATAATTTTTCCAGTTTTCAGCGATTGATTGAGAATGAAAGGTTGCTCTAACAACAGGAAATACTTCAATAAAATGTTAATGAATAGTAATTGTTCTAATCATTATATAAAGTACTGACTCTAAAATATATGAGATACTTCCTGAATTTTTAATCATATAATAGCAATCAAATCCAAGGCATTTATTCCTTTAATGCATACTTCAAAATACTAACTTTGGAAAACTAATTCCTTCTTGAAACAAATTAATGTTACTTGTGGGATCCCAACTTAAGTGTTGCCATTTTACAGTCATTTCTCAGTAACGGACGGCTCACAGATGAAAGAGAAATTGGGAGATCATAAGGGGAACTGACTAATAGCTCTCTTTCTCCACATCCTAATGTCTGAACCAGTTTAAATTAAACAACAAAAAGTCAACAGGAGAGAAAACATTGGAGGGCTACTTATTACGTGCAGGGTAAAGGTGCGTGTGGAGCTGCATGCCTGAATTCCTGAGAATTCCTGGGGAGCTGAGGCAGGAGCATGACAGATTTGAATTGGCAAGAACCTGTCTCAAAACAAATTTTGTAAAACAGAGCTGAAGATGTAGCTCATTGTGAAGGTCCTGAGTTTAATTCCCAGTACCACCAAAAGAAAGAGAAAACAAAACCAAAACTAAACAAAAACACACCGTAAGAGGAGAAGATGGCTTGCAAATAGCCTTCCTAGTGTCACTGAATCTGGTCCCAGGAAGTTACCAAAGCTGTGATGAAGAATCTTACCCTCCCTACCTGTAGAATAGAAACAAAAGTTTGCTGACTCCCATTGCAGAAAAAGAATTTCCAAGAGGTGTGGGAAGGGCTTATTAAGCAGACATTTAACACACACTCAAACAAACAGAATACAGATAGAGAGAATAGCCTTTTTTCCTAGAAGGGGAGACATCTTTGCTTCTGTTGAGAGGGTTGAATCCCTCAGAAAAGATACCTTCTCCCCCAAAAATCTATGCTAGCCTATTGTATAGATATGGGCCCAGGTTTGGTTTTTTTTATTAGTTTTTGTTTGTTTTTTGCTAGGTAATTTAAACATCCTTTGGATATTTCTCAACCTGTCCCTTTGTCACAGAATCTGGTTCTTGCTCTTTGTTTTTCAGTAAGGCAATTTATGGACTTTTACTATTTCTAAAGAATTTTGGGTGTGATGGGTCTGGAAGGGAAGGAACTTAAATATAACCAAGTGAAGGCAACATGGATTGTTTTTGGTGACTTCAAATGGATACCAATGTTATAGTCTTTTTAAAAGTACAACTTTTAGTTATGATTTCATTGTCACTAACCTTTCTACATTTTATTTTTTCCATCATATTTCCTTGTATCATGTGATATCTACCATTTTTAGGCATTTAGGTGACAAAAAGGCTTCTTGTAAAGCTAAATTCACAGAGGAACAAACCTCTTGCTTAGCTAGCTCAAAAAATATGAGGGAAAGGAAGTGATCTTTACTTGCCTGCTTTACCAAATACCAATGGAGACTTCCTGTCCTGGTTGAAAAGATGCAAGAAGCCAGTAATGTTTAAGAAAAAACACTATTGCCTAGAAATATAAGACTCTAGGAAAACCACCCCATTCTATCATTAGCCAGTGTTCTTAAGTAGGTATAAAATGGGGCTTAGCTTCTCCTGTATTTACTATCACATTCTATGCTAACCTCTTCCAGCTTCTCAGTTCTATATCATTGCAATCCTGTTCCTCCATTAACAAGGCCTGACTGATCCCAGAGGAGTCCACTTGACTCCGTGCATCTCCCAAGAATTGCTATAGGGCAGTAATCATTCACTCCCCACAGAGGTCTAATGTGTCCATCAGCTCCACTATTCTCTTCAGCCAAGACTGGGAATCCACTCTAAATACTACATCTCATCCCAAACGGCCTACCCAAGGCCTGCTATGAAGTTCAGTGCTACTCAAAGATATTTTAATTCTGAAACACGGCTAAAGAGAAAAAAATGCCCAAATTATCCATTCAGTTCCAATAAGATAATCTCATTTTCAAAAATGTGTGCTAGTCCATTTTTGCAGTATATAATGTCTAGACTCCTTGAGTTGCTGCATGTCCATAGCACATCTTGATTTCTTTTTCCTGTCCTTTGGTTCCCTCTTCCCCTTCCCTCCATTCCCTTCCAATTTGAGAATGATCTGTCTGCCTACTTTTTATAGCTTTTGTTTTGCTCTTTATTTGTAATTTGGGTTGCTCATAAAAAGAGAACCCATGTGATATTTAAATTATGTGTCTGATTTATTTCACTTAGCATTATGGTCTCGTGATCCATCCATTTTCCTACAAATGATTCAAATTTATCCACCTTTATGGGAGAGTAGTGCTTCATTGGGTGTCAATACCACACTCTCATTACCCATTCATCTGTTGATGGACATGTAGGCTGCTTCCAAGATTTAGCTAGTATGATTGTGATGCTATAAATCTTACTCTTATATGTTAAACCCCAGAATAAAAAAAAATACATACTTTAAGCAAACAAATCTGCCCCCATATATGGCATTCATCTTTTCTCTCTTAACCAGAAATCCTCTTGATCTTGAGCAGTAGTGATGTTCCCACAATTGCAGTCTGGTGGTCAGGATGACTCTTTTTTAGTATCAAAAATTTTATTAAGTCACTGATAAATCCCAGGTGCTTTTTTATTATTTAAAAGTGTCTATGTCTTTAATAAATGCACAAATTTTTTCTGAATTCAGGATGCATGGTGACCAAATTAAAAGTACATGTCAGACTCCAACACTGACAATAGTTATTCCAATGAAATATAGGGATGCTAAGAAACAGTCTTTGTATATAGGGAGGGGCAGAGCAGTTGAAGGGAGGGCAGGGGAATGGGGGAAAAAATAAGAACCAAGATATATTACATAAAGCTGCAAATTGCCAAGGATGAATGTCATTATGTTGTATACCTAAAATGTTCCAATAAAATTAATAATATAAAAAAAGAGACAATAGCAGAGCCTTAGGGGTCTTGATTACTAGAAGGATGATGCAATTTGCAAATAATGATATATTTACAAAATTCCATTATTTTCCTTCTAAGTCAGTGGATGTCTCTCTAATGTTGAGAAATTACATTTTCTTTCCATTTCACTCAATGCATCTGGATAGAGGCTTATCAGTTTTATTGATTTTAATAGTCAGCCTTTGGTTTCATTGATTTCTTTCCTTTTTAGGTGTTTTCAATTTTATAGATTACTACCTTTATTATTGCCCAATTTCTTATTTTGGGGGGATTTAGTTTATTCCCTTTTCTCTAGTTTCTTGACATATCTTATCTTTTTGTCTTAAAATATGTGTTTTCTAACTTGATTGTTTTATACAATAAATATCCTTATTAAACTATTTTGATATAATCTCATATTTTGATCATCTTTTTAATATCTTTGAATTAAAATCTCTAAAATACCTTTTATCACCTGTGAATTATTTACAAATTTATAATATCCAATTTAATATTTTATCCTTTGAGATTTTTAAAACTTGCATACATTGTTTATATGTATGTAATTGTTTGTAAGATTTTATTTAAATATACTACCTTACAACTTTCTATTAGTTTTGACATTCTTTTTGATTTTTGTGATTTGTATTATTCCCCTTTATTTTCACATTGTATTTTTAAATGTGTGAGAGATTTCCTCTTATATATTCCTGCTATTGATGTGATTCCACTCTGACCAACATAACTTCAGTTAGTTTTTTGAGTTTTGTATTATGGCTCAGAATATTGCTTTTCTGATAATTTCTCCACGTGCATGTGAAAATAGCATGCATCTTCATATTCTTGTTCTATTAATGTCAATTAGTTGATCTGTCTTACATTGTTCAGGTCTTTTATTCCCTTTACACATTTTAACTCACTTTTCTGAGCGTGGAGTGTGAAATCTCCAAGTATAATTACCAATTTGACCATTTCTCTTTTCAGTTCCAGATCGGTATATTTTGAAATTGTTTTGTTAGGTCTATACACAATATAAAAGCCTGTCTTCCTGGTAAATTTCTCAATATTATGGAATGTCCTAGTTATTACCAACAGTATTACTTGTTCTGAAATCTACTGTCAGATATTTAGCCACTTGAATTTTCTTTTGATTAGACTTTGCAACATTACTATAATTTTCTATATCTTTATATTTGAAACAAGTTTCTACTATATAGCTGGGTCTTGATTTTCTGTCCAATCTAACATTTCTATCTTTTGAGGCTTTTAAAACTTTCATATGTATGCAATTAATTGATAAGGTTTTATTTAAATATACCACCTTACTACTTTCTATTAATTTCAGCATTCTTTTTGGATTTTGTGATTTTTTTATTATTCCCTTTTATTTTCACATTTAATTATACCACCTTTAAAATTTTTAACTGGTCTTTTTTTGTTTGCAATGTATAGTTTAGCTTGGTAAAATCTACCTTCCAAAAATATTAAAACACTTTACATAGAGTGCATCATAATGCACCATACTTTTAAATCTTTTTGCCATTCTTTTTACTACTGTTAACAAAGATTTACTTTTACACATTGTATAAATTTCACAGCACATTGTTCATTTTTGTTTTGTTCTAGACAGTCATTTTTAAATGTGATTACTTTTTTAAAATTTCTTGTCTGTACCTAGTTTAGTTTGTTTCCAATTCTCCTGGTTTCTTTCTGTAAAGTCAGTTTTGTATCTTCTTCTTGAAGTACTTCTGTTAAAAATTCTTGCAGTGCAGATCTACTGGAATGAATTTCTCACTTTACTTGCCAGAAAAGCATTTTACTTCACCTTCACTTTTCAAAAGATATTTCCACTGCTTATTAACAGCTTTTTTTTTACATTCAATACCTCATGTCACTACACTGATTTATAGTTTTCAAATTTTATAACAAGAATTCTGCTGTTGTTCTTGTCTCCCTCATCTGAAAATTTTTTTATTGCCTTTAAAAATTCATCTCAAATTTTCAACAGTTGGACTACTATGCTTAGATTTTTTTTATTTACTTGCAATTTCATCCTAAATTTAAATCTCTCATTTTATATCTTCATTGTATTTGAAAAATTATTACCTCTTCAGATATTTTTCTGTCCTGTTTTCTCCTTCCAAGACTCAAAATGAATATATATCAGAGTACTTTATACTTACATTTCTGGGAGACTATTTTGTTTATCCTGCTTCTGATTTTCACCATTTATCTCTGTTTTGATTTGTCATTTTCTACTCTTATATCTTCACATTTACAGATTCTTTGTCAACTATATAACTAAAGTTTTCAAATAAATCCCTTATTCTTTTCATATATGATATTGTTTCTAGCGTTTCCCTTTGACACTTACTGAAAATGCCTTTCTGTTTAGGCATGCTGCCCTTTTCTACTAGACCTTTAGGGTACACATTTTTATGGTTTAGATCTAAAAGGTGCCCCCAGTGCCTCATATGTTTGGAAGATGATTGTGCCATGGGGGCGCTGTACTCATCCGTGGATTCAAGTATAGAAGATTTCAGCAGCTGAAGGTGCTGTTAGGAACAGGACCTTGGAGGTTGGTCCCTGGGGACACCACCAGGAAGTGTAGTGTGGATTCTTGTTCCTCGCAGCTTACTCCTCTCTCTGCTTACAGGTTGCCATGGGTTGAGCAGCCTTCCTCCACCAAGGTATTCCTGCCTTGGGCCAACCAATCACTGACCACATTCTCTGAAAACCATGAGAAACTGCTTCTGATTTGCATCGTAGGTGTCAGGTATGTTGCCCCAGCAGGGGAAAAGTGATGGACACATAAATCATAGCTATGTTAATTCTTATGCAATAATTACTGCATCTGAGTCTGGTTCTGCTGGTAGCTGTAACTCTTAAATCTATTTTTCATTTTTCTTTGCTGTTTTGTCTTATAATTTGGAATCAGTTGTTGTTTTTCCTATAATTAAATCTCTGTTTCAGCCATGTTTACTAAATAAAGCACTACTGACTAAGAAATTCTGCTGAAGCCCTCTCTCAAGTCATTTCTGCATGTACTAGGACTGGCGCATGTGTTGTTTATATACAAGTCACAGCAGTGTGCTCACAAATCTTGTATCAGCCAAAGACCCCAAATGTCCTGAATTCTTTTATTAATATACTCAGGCTAGATTTCCTGCTGGTGGCCTCTGGACCTACATCCCCTACCTGCTATTTTAACAGCCTGTACATGTACTCCAGACACAGTAAAAGCAGCCTCTTAGCTTTATAAAAACATCTTATCATATGCTTTCATAATATCTCAAGCTTTCATAACTCAGCAAGTCATTTCCTTAGACATTGTCAGTAAAACAAAACATGCAAATGCAAGCAATCATAGCAACAAGAAAGAAGTAAGCACTGCATGTTCTAAATGATTTTTTGAAAGCAGCATAAGAACCCTCAATTTCTGTGCCTGGACCTGGCCTACTGCCTGCCTTGTCCACACCAGCATCCCCAACCTTTCCACACCTATTTTGTTTTAGAAACAGTTCTGTCTGTGTTTTCTGTATTCTTGGCCAATGCAACAGGACTCAACACCTTTCAAACTGACCTTACATTCCAAATCCCCAGGCATTTTTTTTTTTTTAAGAAGTTTATAACTTGGCCAAAGAGGGGGAAAAAAGAAGTTCAGTCTCACTTCCTGAATCTGAAATCATCAAAAGGATAAACTCTTCTTTCTGCAGAGAGGAAGACAAGGAGAAGTTGCTTGGAGAACATAGAAAAAGTCTCTTCTCCCAGAAGCCTGAGCAGGAAAAAGGCAGCCCTCCCACTAACACGATATGCGAACCTGAGCCCTCAGTGTCTTTCGGGATTTCTCCCTGTGAGGAAGAGTCTCTCACTACTGCCACTCCTGTGGTGTCCAGCTCTTCTGCTGCTCTTTCAGGCAGACAAAGAAGCTGATGAAATGAGCTCCTGTCCTAGTGACACTGACTTCACTACCCATCAGTGAACCCCCACAGTTTGAGACTCAGATGAGTGACAAAGGCAGGGTCACTTGTCAGCACTGCGGCAGCCCCATCACCTGACATCAAAGGAGGTACCTCTGCTCTGTCTGCTGTCTTTCTCAGGTCAGAGACCAGGAGGAGGAGTTAGGAACAGTTAATTTTTTATTGAAATTGTGAGCAGAGATTGGTAGGCAAAGGTTTTTTTCAGTTTGTGAAATCTCTGATCTAATTCTGGAATAGTCTGCAAATGTACATTTTCTTAAAAGGAAATTCCATTTTCTTTTTAATTTTCAATCATAAGTTTCATTTTGCTTCACCTTTCTTCATTTATGACATTTAAAACATGACACCTTTGAAACTTACATAGGTGAACATGGGAGGCTTTGTGAACGTTTACTTAGTTCTTTACCCAGTCAATTTGTTCAATGTATTTTATCATTCCTCTTCCAAAGTGTAATACAACACAGTGGACATACTTCATTCCTAAATGATTTTAGCCTTTTAATCCACTCTCAAAACTTTGCTTGTGTGAATTTTCAAAGCATAAAGAACTGACGTGTCTTGTTCAAATAGGCTATTTTCTCCCAGTCATTAGTAATGCTCTTTTATTTTTGAGGAAAAAAAAGACGAAGAAGTATTTCTCATGATAATATTCATTCTGAGTGTTGATAGTGTTATCATTTTTCAGAATGAAATCAATTTTGGCTGCCATAAAAATGTTCATTCACAGAGGTCATTTTTTCAGTAAAATTTACCCAGCTCTTTGGTACTTTCCATTATTGGTGCAGTTTTTATTTTAAAATAGGTAACATGTTTCTTATTGTTTGAAGTAAGGGGTATTTCCAAATGTCATCAATAGCATACATAATTCATAAACCTATGTGCATATACACACACAGAAATCCTCAATTTTAAATAATCCAAATAATAACATAGTAAACTATTTTATATAAGATGAAGTGTGAGTATGAAGAATAAGAAGTTAATCTTAAAAACTGCCTTTTAAGTACCCAGTACTCTGGATATTTTGTTAGCATGATTTAGGAGTTAACTATTATTTTTTTTCCAGGACACTTGAAGGAAAACAGGATAAGTATAATATATAGTGCTTAGAACAAACCATAGACTGAGAAGACATTGTATGAATGAATACATACAAGTAAGCTGATAATTGCTGTAAAAACTTCACATATAATTTTAGTTACTATTTGTTATTGTTTATTATATTATCAAAGGAAGGAACAAGCAGATCAGTCCAGCAATTAGAAATGAGACATAGCATTTTTGAAAGGATCTTTTGAGAGTGGAACAATGAAGCACCATCCAGCCAACGATTTATATATTCACGGAGACAAGGAGAGCCACATTCATGACCACAGAGGCTGAGTTTAGTTTGAGTTGTGCCTTTAGTACAGTTGGCTTTAATCCTGGAGTTCTTCCAAGGGCAGTCTCTCATGGCTCACGCGGTTATTATGATCATTAGATAGCACAATCCATTCCAGTTATTTGGCATTTTATAAACCTTGTGCAGTGCCTGAAATCATAAATATGTGTCTCCAAACATCACTGCTGCTATTCACTGGATCTAAGCAGGCATCACCTGTGATGAGGCCATGACAGTACCCTCCAGTATGCAAGAGTCAACATCAGTTTGATCACAGTCCACCACCTGTAGTGAAAATGCATAGCTAACAATAAAAAAACTCAGTATTTGTTTCTTCTGGGGAAAAGAAACTTAGATACTTCTCTTTATAATGAGTAGATAATGTCAACTAATAAGAGGTTTGACAATTCCAGTAAAGATAGTTTCCTTTTAGGCTGAAAATGATAGTAATAAGGGGTCCAGAACAAGGATAAATCATGCTTATAAAGAAAAAAAATTCAATAGTTTCTAGGTTTCAAGTACATTTTTGGTTAGACTGTCAGTAATATTAAGACAGGATGTTATAAAGAACATATATATGTATATATACAGATATTAATATCATATATATATATATTATTGACAGAGCATGTGAATATGTGTGTTTCATTCTATCAGTTGAAGGCCTTAAGTGAAAAACTAAATTTTCTGAAAGAATAAAAAATTCTGCCTCCAGACTGCAACATAGAAATTCTTCTTGTGTTTCCAGCCTTCAGGTTCAACTCTCCATCAACTCTCACCTGAATCTCAATCCTGCCAGGGTTAGAACTTTTCCCTGCAGATTTTAAAATTGGCAGTTCAAACATCACATAAGACAATCCCCTAAAGTAAACCTCTGAATGTGTATGCACCCTACTTGTTCTCTTTTCCTGAAGAAATCTGACTATGTACACTGATACTGTACTTCTATTTCAAAATTAGTAATATTATTTTAAATAATAGATAATAATGATAGTTGATCTATTATCAAATACAAAAGTCCATTGTCTAATTCATTCCTTTGTGAAAGTACCTATATTTGGCATGTGTTTGAGTATCAGACAGATTTAAATAATAATAATTCTATGTTTATTTGAGTACTTAGTCATTTAAAACTATTCAATATTTCCAAAACTGTTAAGTGAAGGCTTTTTTTTTAATTTTAAAGTGAACCAGATCTATTTTGCTTAATCCTATTTCTTTTGTGTTCTCTGGCTCTGGATTAGTTGAATAGTTTTTTTTCACAATCACAGAGGGTTTTTTCCCTAGTTTTGTTTAGTATTCAATATTTTTTGCAGTAATGTGAAAATCATGAGAATGTGCATTGATTTATGAGGTAATATAATTTTTTAGGTAATATAATTTTAATCTTACAAATACATTTTATTCATTCTTGTCAAATAAACTAGCCTGTATGCACTTATGTTGAACTGCTAAAATGTTTTTTAATGTAAATGCTTATTTCTACTTTATTCTGTATGTGATACTAAATTAATCACTGCAATTTATATTTGATGCAACTATTTTAAAGTGTTTCACTAAAAATACATGAAAACATGAAATAAAAATCAAATAGCTATTGCCATAAGATAGACATCATTATATAAAGAAATGTCTTACTTGTACATTGAAAATCCTATGAAAATAATTCTACATTCTTCGAATGTGAATAAATATTGAGATAGGGTGTTATAATATGTTATATAAATTATGTCTCAAATAAGGCAAAGCATTTTCCAAAAGTGATGAGATGTAAACATTTGCCAATGACTATGGAGTTTAAATAATTTTATTTATGTAACCCTAGGTATCATTAAAATACTATAAATTTCTCATAGAATCAGAAATATCTTGCATTTGCTCAAGTGGTTTCAGTCTGAAAGTAGAGCCAAATGTATATTGAGTGAAATGAATGAACAAAACTCTCACAAACATAGTCCTATACTCCAAGAATACTAAATTTCTTTTAATAATTTTGCAGGAGATTGTAATATTGATTATGCCCCGATCAGGCTGTAAGCAGTGCAGGCTGTGAAGCATTAACCCCACAATTGGCTTGTTTATAGAAGTGAGTCTGGCCAAAGTGAGTCACGCCCAAATTTTGCCCACCCAACTAAAATGTTCTTACTAGAAGGACAATGTTCTAATTACAACAATTATATTTTGTCTATTCTGTTCCTAATTCGATAATGCTTTGTCATGTCATTTACGAGCATTGCTTCCATTAATTTCCATAGAAACTTCACAACTGCACATGCCCGCATGTTTCAGCCTTGCAGGTAGCACACTTTTACTCCAGCTGATTACCAGGAAAAATCAGTGGCTTGGACTGGCCAGTGCCTTTGTCAGTTGCACTGGCATTGGTCATCCTGGCACCCTGCTTTCTGTCTTTCTTAGTTCTTTTAGGTTTTTTTCCCCCTCGGGCCTGTGTCGTACACTATGCAGGAGACTGGAGCCTACCGAAGAGGTTTCTGGTAACATTTCAGGGATCCCCAGTAAATTTTCCTCAATTTAAAAATTAAACAAAAATATATAAAACACCTTTTTGTTTTCAAATGAAAGTATATAGGTATAATGGAAACACATGTTCAAAGGAAAAGACTCAAAAGCTGCATTGCTTTATTTTTCAACATTTTAGAATTTTGAAAGTACATTTATTAATTATTATATCACATCTTTGTAGTGGGCTAAATCTATGCTGAGTATTGTGCAAAATGATAAAACTGTCTGAACATGAGAAGTCTTTGCTGATTATACAGTGTCTGATAAAGATAATGTCTCAAATCAAGATGCTAATTACTAATAAAGGCAGAGAGAAGTTGTCTGAGCAGAATAGTGAAACAGTTTAAGTTTGGTGGACTCAATAAAGTATCCAAGGCAGTGGAAAATTTTGTCACTGGCATGGAAACACTGGAGAAGATCCGAGAAGAATGGTTAAAGTGAGGAAAAAGGAAAGGAAGATTTACTCTTCCAGATAATGAGAAAATTTATGCTATGTCCTGAGAATGAGTAGCTGAGAGTGTGGAGGACAAGATCATGCAAGAGACTTGGAGTCCAGGGCTTAGACAGATTCATCTGCCCATAAACTGAAATTACCAAGAATTAAACCACAAGGTTTGTAAGAGAGTAACTGAGACAGGTGATAGCATTTCACAAAATAAAACCTACTTCACAAAATAATGCCTACTGGTGTAGGGATTAGGAAATGACTGCTACAGAAAGGGCTTATGTGGTTCAGGAAAAAAATAATCATTTAAAAATGTAAAGGAAGAGAAACTAAAGTAACATGGATTATGTAATAGGAGTGCATGTGCTAGGAGACATGATATAATATGAGACAGAGGAAAAGAAACAGCCCTCATTTTCAGGGACTGCCTCAGGGAAAAAAATATGTTTTTTTGTTTTGTTTTGTTTTGCTTTGGGTGGTTTTGGGGTTTTTTTGTTTTAGTTTGTTTGTGTGTTTTGTTTTTTAGTTAAAACAAGAAATTGAGGAGATCATGATGTTAAGAAGAAAAACAATCAGGGACAGAAAAAAAATACTGCATGATCTCATTCAAATGTGAAGGTTAAAAAAGTTGATTTTATAGAAGTTGAGAATAGAATGGTGATTACCAGGAGTTACCAGAGACAAAAGAGAGTAGTGTAGGGGGTGGGACAGGGAAAGGTCAATCAATGGGTCCCAAGTTACAATTGGATGAGAACAAGAAGTTCTGACATGCTATTTCCCAGTAGGATGATTATAAGTAACAGCAATGTGCTGTGTATCTCCAAAAGCTTGATGAAAGGGTTTTGAAAGTTTTCATCCTACAAAGATGATAAATGTTTGAAAAGAGAGATATATTTCACCAAAATAAATATTACACAATATATACATATATCAAAATATCACCTTTTACCACTAATGTCAACAAATTTTATGCTTTTAAGTATCAGTTAAAAGATAATACTTTTATAATTTAAAAAATGATTTCAAGATTATGTACTTTTCACTGAACATTTGATTGAGTAAAATGGTTACATACAGATGTGTAAGCCATCTGGTATAGTAGGGAAAAAAACCCTTTCAAAACTGTGATTGAAAGGATCATTAATAAATGAACAAAATGGAAATGGATTCATTACTATTAATTTATGTTTAACTCCACATGAAAAATTGGCAGATTACAGATCTCATTAATATTATTGAAACTGCTTTGAAAAGAAAAGAATATCAGTTTCTCTGGAAATATCAGAAGACAAATTCACTCAATAAAAAAGCAGGCTGATTAATGAGTTCAATTTATTCAATAAATTCATTCCACCACTCAATATGATGAATTAGTCCTGAATTCCATAAAGCTGGAACGTGATCCCTCTCTACTTCAGACATTTATACTCTTGATAGGAGAGTGGCAGAGGGAATCAATTCTTTCCATGAATCTTTCCATTAGAAAAGTTCCACTACTGTGGACTCTTCATAACTCAGATTTTTTTCCTTTGGGTTGATCTTTTCAGTCATTCAGATTTGCACATAATTCTGAAAGATAGGCTACCTTAGATTCTCATTGATGATTACTACTTGATTGCTGAGCAGTTATTCAATGGAAACACATAATGGACATTGTAGTACTATTGAGAAAGAATCAGTGTAAAAGAAAATAAAAGTTACAAGATAAACATTATTTTCTCCTACATTTGCATAAAGCCTACTCTGATGAAATCTACAATAATAAACCTAAACCAAAATAACAAAGAGTCTAGTGCTCAAAAACTAGAATAATAATTACTAGCTTCAACTTAGTCGATTATCTCCAAACTTGTGTTTAATTTTTATCTAAAATAAGCATAATGTTGACTAAATTAATGGGTTTATTGACATAACCGAATCTCTTTGTTACTGTAAAAGTCAGAGAATTATATGAAAGTAGTTATATATTTTGATTGCTAATATCAACAAATTCCACTACTGAATATATAAAGAAAATAGGTTTCATTTAGAAAAAAAAATTTATCTTACAAATATTTCATGAAAGTAACATTCTTTTAAGAGTAAACCTAAAAATATTATAAGAGGAAATAGTGTAACAAGAATTCCCATTGTGTTTAAAATAAAGTCAAAATACATACGAGCATTTCTATTGGAACTTTACAGGTATGTAAGAATAAATGGAGACCTTATTGAAAAATTCAGAAATATCAAAAAGTGACAAAACACATATAAAAACTCAATCAATTGCTCAGTCAATAAATTTACTACTTTAGTGTCTTAAACTGTTGGGATAATTTCACAATTGTTGGCTTAAACTACAGCTAATAATCAGGATGCTTAAATTCTAGATCAATGGTCTATCAGTTTCCCTATAAGTGTAGCTATAATTTTATAGATGATAAATTATAAATGACTGAATCTATCATGCCCCTAGGGCAAGTCATTTAAGCTTATTGCTCTACATTTTGTCATTTTTAAAAAGTAATGTTAATAAAAATATCAAAATTATTTTAGTGAGTAATAAAGCCAATGAGTAAAATCTTTGGATATTGCCGAGTATGGAGCTCAGTGGCAGAGCACTTACTTATTATAAGTGAAGCTCCAGGTTTGTTTCCCAGCACTGCATGCAAAAATAAAATAAAATATTTGGAGATTCCATAAAGTTATAGACATATGTAAGAGTAATAATAACTATCATGAGTAAGGTGTTAAAAATATACTCAACCTCCAAGTCGCCCTAGGGTATTGGTAACTGCCTACATTTAATCTTGCAAATTCCAGAAGAACTATGCAGAGCAAACAAATCAAAGCAGTGTAGAAAATCATCTTTTGTCAAAATCGATAGTATAATTAGGATATAGATAGTATTCCAAATTTGAAATCATGTTTAAATAGCGAACAGTCAAGTAAATCCAGCAGAGCCAGCTCCAGAGTTCATTCAGAAGCAAAAATGTATGGAGGTTGCTGCAGTTGGAATAGATCCCCAAAATTCAAGTGCAGAAAGCTTAATCCCTAGTGTAATAGCATTGGGAGTTGGGGCCTGTGAAAAAGTCATGTCTTCTTAGTAGAAATGGGTTGGTTTTCTCTCCAGAAAATCTGTTACAGAAGCAAACTCAGCCTCCAAACCCAATCTCACCTCTCTCTCCCCCTCTCTCTTCTTTCCCCTTCTTCCTTTCATCCTTCCCCATGGGAGCACAGAGCAAGATCAGCCTCAAGTGTCGACACTACACACAGGACTTCTTACTCTCCAGAACTGTAAGAAGTAAATTTTTTTCTCTTTACAAATTACCCAATCTGTGGTATTCTGTTACAATAAGACAAAATACACTAACACAAGCAGAGTATACTTTGTGAAAAATGCAAAGGGCGAGAGAGACCTAGGAATGATAAAGTACAGACTGAGTCAGCCCAAGAAATAGGGAAACCTATCATAGGTGTAGACATGTAAGAGCACTTCTGAGACTTGGCACGCTCCCATGAATAATCCTCATAGAAGTGGCAGCTCTGCACCAAGATCCCCTGGGCTTCCTTCCCATGGCATTTCTTAGGCTCCCATCCTCATCTTGCTTAGTCCAACAGCCAACTCCTGTGCGGCTCTTTTCAGAAGATGCCTCAGATATGGGGGATTTCTCACTTGGCTGAGTGGAGTCAGAGGTGATCCTTAACCAAGGATTGGGCCGAATGGAGCGTGTCAGGCTCTTCTCCCTGCTAATCACCTCTGAGTGCATCTTCACCAGGTACCACAAGCTTGCCTGGCTTCTTTCCTTTCCTGCCTGCTTTCCAGACTTGTTTGCCAGATTCTCTTGGGAGCAGTTTTGATATTTTCCTTTTCTAGAAACCCAAGCAAAAACAACTAGCTTCTGGGAAATTGAAAGAGAGACTTGAAATTTCCTGCCTTCATAGAAGGAAACAGTGTTTCTGGGGGCAGAGGGGAGTAATGTCAGGTGACGGGTGCTCACTGGAGATTGGCAAAGGGGGCAGAGGAAGAAGTCAAAGTCCTCTGGAACCGGTAAAGAAGGAGGAACCCTATTCTCCTCTCCTAATGATTACACTCCTTTAATTACAAACTATATTTGACTTCATTACTGTTACTGGGGCACAGAGCCAAGTCCCAGACATTCCGGGCTTTCCCCAGTGCAGACAGCTGCCTCAGGAAGGTGATTTTTGCTTTTCAAAGGGGCTCACACCCAAGACTTTTTGAAGCAAGAGCATAAAGAGCTGGCCCTCTGCCCCATCTCAAGATAACTGTGAAAGATCACAGCAGTGCCAGGTCTCCCTATGGAGACAGAAGAAGCCATTCCTGCATCCACACCACAGAGTCGTTTTTCTATAGCGGTCAACTGCTGCTTTTTCCAGTACTTCCCACAGATCTCCACCTGAGGGTCACCTTAATAAATATTCTACAGGCTTAACTCTACCACTGAGTCTGTTGTTCAGGCACTTAACTGGACAGAAAGCACTCCAAACTTCACCATCTGCTGCACACCTCTGTTATTTTTGATAAAGGACAAAAATGAAAACGTTATCATACAAATATTTTATGACAAGAAAATAGAAAATAACAAATACCATATTTCATCAGGTAAAAATTCTTCTGTTTGAAACATGTATAAGTCAGAGGAAAACTATAGCCATAAAAATTCTTAAGTGATAACTTGCATATGATAAAATTCTTTGTATTAAATTGAGTGTCAAAAGGGCTGGGGATTTAGCTCAGTGGTTCCGCTGCCTGCCTCGCAAGTGCAAGGACCCGAGTACCAAAAAAAAAAAATTGTGCTCGCTTTGGCAGCACATATACTAAATTGAGTGTCAAAAACTGAGAACGTGGGGGAGATATAAAGAAAGGAATAAATTTTAAATAGCACAAATCATCTTAGAAATAGTAATGAATTAAAACAATTAATGAAGAAAAAACCATTACAATATCAAAAATAATGAGTAAATTGAAAAGAGGATGTTGGGAATAAGAAATTGAATAAAAAAGTAAAAGTAATCATTGATATTAAAATAAAAATAGAGTCTATGGGGCCAGGGATTTAGCTCAGTGGTTTCGCCACCTGCTGCGCAAGCACAAGGACCAGAGTTCGATCCCCGGTACCAAAAAATAAGTAAAGTCCACATCATATTCATAGATTTTATTAAGAAAAAACAAAATTATAGAGCAGGACATGTATTTAAATGTATGCAAAATAATCCTGGAAATAAACGAAGACTTGAAACTCCATATAGAAAATATCTGTATTTTTTCCAACCAAATTAACCTACAGTGGTCATCTTAGTGCTATCCTCTATCCTAAGGAATTAGTAGAACATAAATATAACAGCAAAGCAATAAGCAAAATCCCTAGGATCTCCATAATAATAATGTCATTTACCAAAATGACTTAAAAGCAGAGTGGATTAAGGGAGGAATAAAGGAAAATCAGTGTATCATCTGTCCTTTAGAAAGCAAAGTGCAAAACAATAATGAAATGAAGGCAAATTGCAAAGAAAATAAAAATTAAAATGTGAACCGAAGACATTATATTCAACAAAGCTCTATTTCAAGAATTAATACCTCAGATGAAGAGTTTTAAATATGGAATGACCCCAATCATGCCATACTCTTGATAATTGAAAAATTGGCTAGAAAACAAACTATTACTTGAGTGTTGGAGAGGAAACTTTGGTAAAAAGACCAATAATAAACAATCCATATATTTAACAATAGATGTAACACTAAAGCAAAGAAGAAATAAATGGAAGAATAACAAACCCTGTATAATGCAACTAAAAAGTAATAAAGATGCAAGTAGAAGATTTTGTAGAGAATGGAAAAAAGAATAATTTCATTATCTGCAAGCAGAAGGTTTCTAGAGAATGTAAAAGAGAATAATTTCATTACCTGCATCACTGCTGACAGTGTATCAGGTAAAGCTGAAAAAATTAATAGAGGAAAGAACAATTAATTTGGGGCTCAGAGTGTTATTCAAGGTCTCAATAGAAAGATGAGCACTTGAATAAAATTCAAGAAACTATCAGAATGCCCCCAAAAGTGAGAGATGAGACAAAAAAGGGAAATAAATGGAAATAATGCAGTGTGCATGTGCATACAGAAAACAAAGCAATCTATTTTTAACACAATAACCTCACTATACATCATCAGTTAGATATTTTCTAATTAACTCCAAAACAATCTCAAACAGTTTATTGTTGTGTCATTGCTTTAGTAATTCTAGACCTATTTTGCATGCGTTTTATGCATTATAATGTTGAAAGGATCAGGAAACATTAGTGTTTGGGGGAACCAAAGTGATTATTGTGGGAAAGGTAATGATATAAATGTGGAACAAAGAAAGAGAGAAATAAAACTTGTTGAATTGGCTGAAAATATCACTGTGAACTCAATAATTTTTTAATACTGTTTTTCTAGGTTTGTTCATTGAAATGAGGCAGAATCCATAATGGCCCAGTAGCAATGACTACAACTAGTTCTCAGGTTCTGGGCTGTAATACCATTCACCACTGAATTAGAATGTGTCCCTTCAAAAAAAAATCACAGAATCCAGACCTAAAATACATTGTGTTAGAAAATAAAGAAATGGGCAAAAACTGATGCAGACATATAAAACGGGCACAAGTTTGTATTTCCTTAATGCATAAAGACCCTGAACATTTTTTCATGCACTTGTTTTTTATGTATGTCTTCTTTTGAGAAGTATCTATTTGTTTCATTTGCCCATTTTCTGATTGGGTCATTTATTTGGGGGCATTTTCAATCTGAATTTTTAGTTCTTTATATATTCTAGATATTAGTCCTCTATCAGAATAGCTGGCAAAACCTTTCCCCATTCTGTTGGTTGTCTCTTCACTCTGTCTATTATTTCTTTTGTTCTGCTGAAGGTCTTCAATTTAATACTCATTTGTCGATTCTTGGTATTATTTCTTGTACTACTGAAGTTCTGTTTAGGAAGTCTTTGTCTGTACTTACGAATTCTAGTGTTTCTCCTACGCTATCTTCCAGCAGGTCAGTGCTTCTATTTTTATATCCAGGTTTTTGTTGCATTTTGGTTTATGTTTAGTCAGAATGGGTATTATGGAGAAAACAAAAAACAAGAAATGCTGCCAAGAATGTGAGGGAGAAGGAACCTTTCTACATTGGTGGTGACAATTTAGAAGAGTACAAGCACTATAGAAACCAGTATAGAGATTCCTCCAGAAACTAAAAATGGAAATTCATTTGACTCAGCTACACCTCTCCTGGGTATAATCCTGAAAGACTAATGTTGTGAAATTATAGTAATACATGCATGGCCATATTTAGAGTGATGTAATTCACACTAGCTAAACTCTAGAAGCAACCTAATGGCAATCACCAGATAAGTGGGTAAAGAAAATGTGGTAAATATATGCAATGGAATTTTCTCAGTCATAAAGAACAATGAATTCTCATCATCTGTAGGACAATGGATGTATGTTGAAACCATCATGTAATATAAAATGAGTCAGACACATGTGTAAATACCAAATAGTTTCTGGTGTGAGAAACTGAAAGTGTAAATAAGAATCAAAATGTATAATAGATCATGTGAAACAGGAATAAAAGATTTAAAGGGGAGGAGGAAGTGGAAGGAGTAGGGGAAACGAAAGAAAGGAAAGGAAAAAATATGAGAACAAGAAAAAATGGAAACAAAGTCTTTGTAAGTAGAGAGGGGTGAAAGGGTTGAAGGGAGGGCAGGGGAATGGGGCAAAAATAAGAACCAAGATATATCATCTAAAGGTACAAATTCCCAATGATGAATGTCATTAAATTGTTTACCTAAAATGTACCAATTAATTTAAAGAAAAAAGAAGAAAAAAGAAAAGGTGCTTATAAATACCAGCTATAACCATGTGACAGAAAAGAGGATTCTAATTGTCATGAATATTTTTCTATTTTGTTAATATGCATATATATGTACATATACATATACTAAACAGATATCTTAGCTTTCTTTCTTGATAACATAACATTGATTGGCTTAATATTGATACTTAAAATTACTAAATCTATATTATTATATAAATTATGGAATGTCTGGAGAAGAGTAAGCATCAATCAAAGAAAAATGTTGCCTTCTATAGGGGAGGGGATAAGTGTGCTTCCATTTGTGTGCAGGATAGTTATACCACACTAGAAATAATTATAAAGTTGCTATTCAGTTTGGAGATTAATGATGGTTTAAGGAGATGTATCTGGTTATCAAATTGATAAGGGATGGATTGCAACTGCCAGTCATGATATGTCAACTTTAATTCATTAAGAAATGTCAGGAGATGAGTACAGCACAGGGTATATCTGGATGACTGACCTATAGGCCAGCAACCTGAGTGGGGTGAATGACCCACCTTGTTGATCAATCAGCTTGTAGCCTGAATATTAGCCTTGTAGCCTGGATGGAATTAAAAGGGAAAGAAGTAAATGTGCTCATTTTGAAGAGGTTCAGTGTTCCTGAACAGGTCTGTCTTTGGCTGCCTTTGCATTGGTACATGTGTCCAGGCCTCCTGCTTATGCAGCCATCTGAGGCAGATTTGTATCTGCAACCCCAGCAAGCTTCTAGGCCTTCAATGCTTCTTGTTTTGTTATTTCTGTTGTCCTAGGGAGAGCAGTTATATGATATAATATGTATAAACTGCTCAGAATCTTAAATCTTTATCTAGATATCTTTGATCAAACTATTAAAACACTGTATGAAATATTTCAAAACGACTAGAAAGAAAGAGCATGAAATTTCCAACACATATAGTGAATAACAAAGAGATAGGAACGCTTATTTGATTGGGTTATTACACACACACACACACACACACGATATATCTGCATGTATGTATTAGAGTATCATAATATATCCTATAATGATGTACGAATATTACATCTCATTAAAAAGTTGGGAAAATTTGGAACTACTATTTCTTCATTTTTTTCTATGCATTCTAGACTTCGATTACATGTGTGGTAGATTCTTTGATACAATCTAATAAATTCCTGCATCTCTGTCCTTTGTGTTTTCAAACTTTTCTTATTGTTCTTCAACTCTGTTGATTACCTGTGGTTTATATTCAAGTTCACTCATTTATTTCCTCTCTTACCTCCTCTCAGCTGTTAACTCTATCCAGTTAAATTTATTTCAGGAACTTCAGTGTTCAAGTCTAAGACTGTCTATTTTTTATTTTTCTTTTTATGTATTAGCTTAATTACATATATATTTATATGTGCATGTATATGTGTGGGGTATTTTTGTGATAATTATTAGATATTTTTCATATCTAATAATTATATGAGAGCATTTACAGATCTCTAAATTTAAAAATATTTGATATATATCTCTCTCCTTACCATGATTTTGTGTTTGAAAAATCAAAACTCTTGTCTCGTAGGTATTCATAAAATATGTAACAGGTCACTGTGAGTTGTACTTATGCCAAGGTGCTGCTGAAAACTAAAACTTGTAATTTTTGCCTAAGTTTTGGTGCCCACTATTTAACCTCCATTTACCCCCCACCTCCACACTTCCAAGAGTCTGTTAATTACTGTTCTGCATTTAGATGTGCATTTTTAGCTTCCACATATGTGAGAGAATACACATTCTTTTTATTGATCTGGTTTATTTCACTTAACATGATGCATCCTGGTCCCAGGAAATGTTGCTACAAATGACAAGAAACCACTCTTCTGATGTAAGCAATATTCCATTGTGAGTGGTCACTACATCTTCTTTATCTATTTATCCACTCATGAATATCTTCATTTATTCCATATCTTAGTTATTGCAAACAGTGTAGCAATCAACTTGGGTGTATACATTTCTCTCTCTCTCTCTCTCTCTCTCTCTCTCTTTTTGGTACCTGGGATCAAACTCGGGACCTTGCACTTGCAAATCAGGAGGTGGCAGCCCCACATTTCTCTTTGGTACACTGATTTCACTTACTTCGACATTTACCTGGAAGTGGGATAGCTGGATCATATGGCAGATTTTGAAAAAATGGAAAATACAGTCTATCATATTTCCATTTTTCTGATTAGACTTCCTATTTAAAAATATTTAAAGTTAAATGTTCTTTACAACTCAGATTTATCATGGTATTTAAAGTCTTTATTTCAAAATACAAATCTCTGGACAATATTGAAGTTCATTTTATTTAATTTTCTTTTCAATTAAGAATAAATTTCAATTTACTGATCCTCTATTTTAAGAAATGTATTTCAATGCAAGTATAAATTGTGTAGAAGATAAATTATCTGATTCCATTCTTTTATCTTTTTCAAAATATTTTACAACTCCTTAAATAATAGATAATTCATAGAACTGAAAATTCTTCCATCTCCTAAAAACTCAATTTATGTCCTTCCATCTGGGGAGAAAAACCATTTTTCTCCTATTTGAACATTAATTTCAATATTCCTGATATATCTTTTGAACCAGTTACAGTACCTGTCTGGTCTAATCAATGAATATAATAAATTCTTTCTCATGTTCATTTTTATGTCTATAAGATTCAAGATTTTACCTTTTTTGAAAATTATCTTTTGATGGTATCTTAGATATTATGAGTATGGAGATTTTGTATCTCTGAAATTGTTATTATTTCCTGCAAGTAATATTTCTTTTGATTTTGCAGGCAATTGACTAGAATGAGCACAAAATGCAAATTGTTTTGTGGACTGTAACTGTCCCTTCAGGCCCGATGTGATTTCTTTACCTGAGCGCCTAAGTCTACTTCATTCAGGCATCTTCAAGACTCAGCCAGAGATGCAGCCAGACTGCAACCTAAGATCCCGCCCCTGACCTTTCCAAGGTGATATAACATGCATTATAATGTTGTTATAGACATCTTACCCTGTCTTCCACTTGGCTGAGCTGCACTGACTCCTAACTATTGCTCTTGAGGGCAGAAACACTGTTCCATGCTCCCAGCAACATGTGAGCTCATTGCCCTGGTTCCTTGGGTGAAGGGACCAGGGAGAGCTTCCACTGAAGCTGTCCTCAGGATCAGAGATCCACTCCTGCTTCTCTCAATTCCCCAGTGCCCCAGGTAGATCTGTGGTTTCCAAGTCTTATCATTGCCCTCTGGGACAACTTTAGTGCATTTAGATCTTACTTAACTGCTAGGAGAAGTTTTTTTTTAAAAAAATCATAAATTTCTTATACAAATGAACGGTACACATTTGAGTCTGTTTCATTATAATAATTTTACATTTATTTGGAACATGCATATTTCATATGTGACATATTTACGCTCCCACTATAGATGTGGTCTCATATTTGATAAAAGTCTAACCTTTACAATATAAGAGAGTTAAGAATATTTTACATATATCTTTGAATTGACAGTGACATAAAAGTGTCTCAGGAAATAAAACAGATAAAATTTGTACCACTTTTAAGCTGCCCATCATTGTCTTATGAAGAAAGGAGAGAGAAAATAAGGCAGTGTTAACAATGGTGATTTAAGAATGGTTACAAATGATATCTTCACTTATAAAAATAGGCTCAATTATTTATGAACTGCTCAACTATATTTGTGTGCTTTTGTTGTTAGCCTTTTCAAAACGCTTATTTTTCCCTATGACTACATCTCACCCCACCCCCTCCCTCAAAGGCTTTGTACTTTTCCCCTCCGTGGGGTGTGCACTCATAACTCACAGGCTCCTGATTTTCATGATGCAACAAAACACAGTCTGTTGCTATGGAAATGATCAGCATCTTGCAGTAGGAGTCTGTGATTAGAAGTCTCTGGTGCCAGGCTCTTTTGCTTTCAATCAATTTTCAGAGATCCCTTTTGTTCTCCAACATACTCCAATTCAGTATTAATGTGCTTTGATTAAGGTTTCAAAGTTTAACCAGTGTGGTGATGGGTTAAGTGGTAATACTTTGATCTGTATTTTTTCCTTTAACTGTGTTTTTGAGCATATATGAACATCTCCCTGGGTCACAGTAAACTGGGTATTTCTGACATTTAAAAAACACATAAAACAGTCTCGTAATAGAAAATGCATACATTTTATACTTTTTTACATTTAAGCTAACTCATAGGTTTCATATCTTAGGTATGTAAACTGAATTATGTACAAAAGTGTCATTTTGATAATGTCTTGATCATAAAATACAAGTCATGACCTGAATTCTGCTTCCGGACAGGATAATCATTGCTCCCACAGAGCAAGCATGAACTATAAAAGTATAAACTTGTATTTATCAGTTAAATATCAATCAATATCTAGAGTGAAAGATTTAATATTTATAAAGTTAAAAGCACACATTCTGATTAAACTGTACCTTTATTGCTAGATAGATCCAGAAGTGAAAATCTCTTTACTGAGATAGATAGATAAATAGGTAGATAGAGAGATAAGTAGATAGATAGATAGATGAAGATAGATGATAGATAGGTAAAGAGATATAGATATTTAGATACAGATATGAATATATTTAGTTACTGAAAATACAAAGGTCATTATACAGTTTTTCAGTTCCCTTATAGGCCACAAGTTAAAGTCCATGATTCATCAAAATAATAGAACACATGACAGTTTTTTTATAGAAAGTAAATCATCATATAGCTAACATACTATGAATTTGCTAATTACTGAAAACTCATTTTAAATTTTTCAAATAATATTTAGATCAGTATTTTGCAACAAGGCAAACAGTCTATGAAATGCAAATTTGTTAACCTTTTCTATATACATAAGAGGTTTTATTAGACAAAGCTGAAGAATAAATTAACAGCCACTGATAAGGAACATCACTCGAGTACCCTGATTCTCCTACCTCTGATTCAATCTTGGATTCAATTAAATGTCACCTGATAATTTGGGTTTCTATTTAAAGCCTGGACTTTATTATAGGAATCAAATTATTTTCTTTCTACAAATCACAAAGATATCCCAGTTTAAAGTGCTATTTAAAATTCACTAGATAAGAAAACCAATTTTGCACACTATTCTCTAGCATTGTACATCTAAATCGCCTTTTGACAACTATTACTATATAAAGCAAGAAACATATATAGTTTCAAAAATCATGAGTATGGTAGATTAATCTCAGGGCCCCATTTATCAGACTCCAAATTTGTACATTATCAAGTAAATCTAAAGGACTGAGCTCTATTAATAAAAGAAGTATATAGATTTCACAGAAAAGAAAAAATTTATTCATCTTTCACACTATGCTGCCAAGCAACATGATTTTTAAGCTTAAGAGTATTAAGTATTATAAGTTTAGGCTTTTACTGTAAAAATACATATTTTTATATTTATTATCTTTTCAGATCCATTCTTTATTTTCCTTCAATTTCTATTTTTTATTAGTTTATGTTTTAGTAGACAAATGTCATATCCTCATGGGGAATTGATAGAGTGCAAGCATATAACACATCTCAGTTCTCTTTTCACCGTTTTTTGTCCTGTTTCTTCCCTCCCTATATCTCTTGGTTCCCTTCTTCTTTGCAAAAGATCTATTAAACCTTAGTCATAACCCACTACTGTACACCTCATGCTGAGTGTAGTGCTGCTTCTCCCTATTTGCTCTTTTTCTGAATCTCATTTTCAAAAAAAAAAGATTTGTTAAATTAATTTAATCCCCCAAATGTATAAGCAATCATTTTTAATATATTGTCTTTCTATTTCATGAGAAAATTCTTAGTCTTACTTCACCGCAGCAAAGAGAGTCTAAGTGAGACTGGACGGCTGTAGACCAGAAGGCTGCCTTAACAGGAAGCCATATCTAACCCTTGAATAACACTCTGCCTATCACAGTCTCTGCTTCTAGTAGGGCAAATGCTAGAATTAGTGAGTCACACAGCTAGAGTGAAATAATAATTTTTGTACATAAATTACAATCAATTAGCCAGTGGTGATACTATGTTCGTATGGTCCTAATAGATTCCTGCATGTGCCATTGTGCATATATTTCAGAGTGATGGTGCACATAATTTGAAAACAAAATGTCTAATGGTAATACACAGCAGAGAAAGAATTCTGAACAATAAGAATATGACTCCAAGCGAAACTTGTAACTTCAGTTGGAACTTCCAGATGAGACACTTTACACTAATGCAAATGGATTCATATGGAGAAAGAAAGTACAGGCTTCAAAGACAGCTGGCATGAACCATAACTTAATGAACATAGGGGAAGACAAGCCAGGTAAGGCAATGTGCCAATCAGTGTATTACATTATACAAATATGGCTTCAAATATCTATTCTGCATGACAGCCTTGGTTTTGAAAGTCAAATGAACTAATCTATAATTTAAAAACCATTTTTATGGAAATCAGATAAACATTTTAATAACTGCTTTATACTTTACATTAAAAATGTTATATTCTGAAACTTAAAATTCGTTGCCAATTTAAATAAATACTTTGTAAATTGTCATGTCATATTTCAAGTTTAAAATATTATGAATCAAAATTTCTAATGTAAATGTTTAATTTTCTTACAAGAATTGCATTTGACATGTTTCTTAATGACCGCATTTCAGTAAATATAAAATAACATAATGACCTCTTGAAAACACACAAGCTAATAATTCTAGTCACTTATTTCAGAGGGGTTACATCAATTCCCAAAGATGGATATGAAAAACAGTGCAATAGGTTGAAGAAAAACATATGAATATATGCTTATGATTATCTAATCCCTTAGAAACTTCTGTGTTTTATGTAGAACTGTGAATTTGTGTTATTTAAATCATACATTACTTTGAGAGTACATGCAAAGAAGTTATAAATAAGTTATACTTCATACTAAGGCAAAATCTGCAATTGATAAAAAATTATTTTCAAAAAGTTCAAATATTTGAATGTAGTGCAAGGTCCTAAGCTATGTTTGACAATTGAATGACTGATACCATATATTGCATTAGATTAACTTTTCAATTTTTAGAGGGTTTTTTTTGATTCAGTAAATATGTGAATAGTTGGATACAATAGCAAAATACCTAGTCAGTATGGTTGGGAAATTTGCCGATATATCACCTATTTATCTGTAAAATGACCTTAACAACTGTATAAATGAATATCTAGACTATAAACTTGTGAATTTAATTGGTTATATAAATTCAAGTTATTTAAAATGAATGCATCAAGTGAGTAGTATATGGCTGGTAGAGTTAAAATTCTAGTTTATTTGTGGCAATATTTCCATTGAAATAAACACCAAAAGCAAATGCTACTTGGTTGGCAGAATTCATTAAACAGGAAATTTGATAAATATGAAACTTTGTGGTTTTTCTAGTACTATATCTAATAACACTAAAAGAAGATTACAGTATTTTGTAAAAGGATTAATTTATCTGGAGTATTTGTTATTCCTTTTAATTTGATCTTAAAATCACCGTATTCATGCCAAATAACATGCTAACCAAGAAAAGTTGTCTATTAGGTGGAAAACATTTTGGATTCTCCTCATTCAACCTTAGCTGATTTAACCCAAAATGATAGCACTTAATTTGATCCTCATAAAGCAGATTTTATATTTGGGAATCGGAAGTTCTTTCAAAGTTCATGTTTCTGAACATGTCATTGAAGGCTCATGCTTTTAACACCCTAATGTACTAACAATGTCATGAGATTTGCAGCTGAGCTGAAAATAGTCATGAAATTTGAAAGTTGAGCCATCTTCACTAATCAAAATAAGCCTTTCCCTACTTTGATCAAAATTATCAATTCCAGTATCTATCAATCTATGCATAAATTTGGAAGTTCTTCATAATTTTCTTCTGAAGAATATCATGGGCATG
This sequence comes from Heterocephalus glaber, assembly GCF_000247695.1. The sequence goes on along the minus strand of NW_004624751.1, from coordinate 9,323,708 downwards.
GTCATGAAGTTTACAGATAAGTTTTATTTATTATGCATTTGATTTACTATTACCAACGTCAAAAATCTCCATATAGCATAGAATTTAAACAAAGCATTGCTCAAATAAATTGTAATATCACATGCAGTAGTAAATTTGATTCAGTGCTCTATTGTGTTTGTTTAGTGTAAATTTTAATAGCAGGAAAAGTACTTCAATTTAATTTTCATATTTTAATCTTTTAATTTGAATTTTGCAGTAACTGCAAAGCAGTTAACCATTCAGTGTGCCTAATAGTGAGGTATGTGGGCTCGGGGGGAAATCTCAAAAGTCCCCACTTATTGATATTCATACTCGACATACTTCCGTCCCTTGACTAACAGTGAGTCTACCCTAAGTAACACCAAACCATTGGAAACCGGCGAAAGTACGGGGTAGTCCTTCCACAGTTACGTAACATAACAGCGCACCTTCTTTCTTAACAGCCTACTTCCCACCCTGTAGACCAGATGTAGTAAATCTTATTGGGAGGGTCCTGTGGCAAAGAACTAAAACTGACCTCAGACCAGTATCCACATAGGGACTTCAGCTCTCATGCCAGCAGCCCCTCAAAAATGAATTCTGCAGAGAACTTCGTGAACTTGGAGATAGATCCTTCCCCAGTTGAATAACAAGCTGATACCCTAACTGAGTGGATAGCTCAGTGTCAGCTTCATGAGAAACACAACATTGACTCCATCCAAGCCAGGCCTGGACTTCAGGCCCCAAGTACGTAGAGTTTTAAGTTGTTAATTTTTATGACTTGTTAGTCAGCAGCAGAGTGCTAATGCAAAGAAAAACTCACTTTTATGCCAATTACTAAACTGCATGTATGTCCCTTCAGTGGGTGAAAGATCAATACAGATTCATTGCAAGATTTCATAAAATAGTGATTCTTGCCAAAAAGAAGTTAAAGTCAGCACTAGTGCAAGATCATAAGATGCTAAGTATATTTTGCTTCTCATCAAAGTAATACTACCTCGTGATCGACTCTTTAATAGGAAATTAATTGTTAATATTGATTAGGAGTAATCAAAATAATTTTATGGATTCAATCAACTTTGTATCAATAAACAGTATTAAAGAAAATGAATGTTCTGATGAAACTTCCCACTATTTCAGTTCCCCAAATTAACCATATAACTATGCAATTACCTCATCCATATTTCTGTTCATCAGCTTAAGCAATAAAGTGCTACATGGCATATTCTTGCAATTTCAAAACTGTTCAAATTCAGCATTCACTCAGTCCCTTTTTACATGGTGAACATAGTTAGATTTTTAGAGGAGTGTATCAGAGTTCAGTGTTACTTTTGTTTCTCTTTTTCTGCCCCTAACTGTGGTATATCTTCATAACGAAGAACCAGAGCAACCATTTTATCTTTTTAAAATTAGTACATGTTTGCAGTACATGTAGTTTACAATCATTTTGGGGAGTGGGCACATGTACATAAAGTGGTTGGGTTCTTTTTCTTCCCTCTCCTTCTCCCCTCCCTGCCTCCTCCTGTAAATCCCCTTTTCGATTTTTATTCTTGTTGCTATTATTAATCTTAGCTTATGCGGAAAACATGAAATGCTTACGTTCACTGAGGTCATTAGGTTCCTGTATAGGGCTTATCTTTATTGTGTTCATTTCCCTCTCCCTCTCCTCTCACTCCTTTTCTCTTGGACCCCTTCCCATTTGAAGAGATCCACCCCCTTGTCTCTTGTTATCCAAACTTGATTGTGCTCTTTATTTGTGCTTTTGCTTAAATATCACATAATATCTCTCTCATTTGAGTAAGGCAAAGTACAAACCACTCTATCTTTTAAAAATCTATCTTAAATCTTGATATTATGAATATGATAATTGTGCACAAGAAATTTTATCACATCAAGTCGTTTCAATTGCAGGGTAAATTTTTAAGAATTTCTATTTCGCTTGGAAATTCAAATGCCCTAAGTCATGCTCTTTGTAAAACGTACTTATCAACTGTTTTAAACTTGCTAAAAATATAGAAAAATAAGAATACAGCAAAAATTATTCTACTGTGCCAATCTAAGCAAAGAGCTAAGTCAAATGTTCTTAAGAAGTAATATTTTGCTTAAAATAGAAACCAGGAGTGAAATAGACAAGTGAAGACATTTTTGTGGAAATAAATATGCATCTGAAAGCACAAAAAGGAGAAGATGAAAATGCAATACATCCTCTAATGAATTAGTAGGTACACAGCCAGCTTCTCACGTTCCTTATTGTGAGGTGGCTAATGGACAGAAGAGCGCTTCCCAATTCAGGGCATCAGCACATTCCAGAAACTCATTTGCTCTTTCAAGACTTTATAAATAGTATATGGCTATTTCTTGAAAATCAACATATTTTCCTTTTCTGTCTAAATTTAGAAAAAATTGTAGTTTTTTTTTTTTAAATCTAGAGAAATAATGGTGACATAGATGAGATTAAAGCCACACTTTTTTAGTGTGTGTGTGTGTTTGTATAAGATTTTCTTCTCTGAATTTACACAAATCTTTAGAGGAAATTTATAATTAATTTGCATTGGTGTTGTCCTTTGTCCATCACAGCAAAATGACACATTTAAGAATCACTTCACTGGACCAGGCATTTAGCTCACTTGTCCCCCCGCCTGCCCCGCAAGCACAAGGACCTGAGTTCGATCCCTGGGACCAAAAAAAAAGAATCACCTCACTGACATAAATGAGATCACATACTCCAGGCAAGAGACTCCAGGAGGACCTCCTTCTCGGGGGGGCACAAAGGCAGTTTCTGAAAGGCAGTTCCACTTGAGTTCTGTCCTGGTGGACATGTGGAAATAACAACTCAATATTTTTGGATTACTGAGTTATCAAATGATTTACATGGAACCTTCTGTTTTTAAATGATTGATACCTAATTCAAACTATTTAGAACATCGCAAAGGCTGATAGAGTAGAACTAGCTGCAGATGACCTGAACCAGTTATTAGACAGTATATACCCCAGTGCTTCCCCAGTGGTTCATGCTGAACTCCCTCCTGGTCCATAGCTGTGGTCCTAGTAAGAGACTCATGACACAAACGGGACTGACCACGTTCTTGATGGAGTTGGAAGGATGAGTTTGATGTTTAAGTGCAAACACTGCATGTGGGGGTGTCATTGAAGGTGAGATTAATCTGAGTTACATAAATCTCTACAGGTTCTTCAAGAAAGTGCTGCCTAAAGGTTTGCATCTTCTATTTAGCCTTTCTTGACCAGTGCAATCACTAGGGAAATCACTTCCTAATTATGATTTCATATGCGAGAGATGCACCTCACCTACTGGATGAAAAACATCGTTAAGTTACTGACTGTCATCACAGTGCAAAGGCCAGTACTGAGTTATGCCATGATATAAAAGAGAGAGAAAACAAATTGGTTTGAAGTGAAAAAAGGAAAAAACCAGGAATATGCAACATAGCTCATTTTCAGAGTGCTTTCCACCTATAAAATGTATTCCTCCCCCTAATTCCAAAAGTTGGTCTGACAGTTTAAGAAGTAGAATCCACAGAACAGCACATTAATTGGACAGCTCTATAGAAAGGGAGGGTTTTTTTTTTTTTTTGCATTATAGCTGGAAGTCAACTAGTAACTGTTGATTGCTTAAAACTTTTAGTTATATGACTTTGAAAATGATTTTCCATTGACTAAGTAAATCACGAAATTGTTTCATGGAGGGCATCTAAATGAATTTTCAGCTTCCTGTACAAAATCAGTCAACCATATTAGTTTAATATTGACAGAATTTCTAGAGGGTATTGGAGATATTAACATTTCTTTAAGAATGATAATGTCTCAACTTTTGCTGTAGTAAAGTGATGTTGAGCTTTTTAGAATATAAATGACATGCAAATTGTTAACTCCATAGAAAATACTGAATAGAAAAATCTGAGAATTCAAGTTTTTAATCTGTAAAAGTAAACTGTCAGATTTTAGAACAGTGGTCGTGAAAATAACCAGAATAACAGTCTTTCTTATTATTCACTGTTTCTCTTAAGATGTACCATATCTTATAATGCCTTCACTTGGAATTTTTAGAATATATTATTGAATATAATCTAGTTTATCAACTGAATTTTCATTAATTTGAAGACACATTTATGGTAACAGTGCTAACCTGAAAGCAACAAACTTGATTTAGAACCCAGGTCTACTAATGTTGGATTATATTAAGTGACTTAAGTGATTATTCTGGCCCAATTTTGTCCTATCTTAAAAATTAAAATTAATGAATAAATAAGATACATATGTAAATACCAAATAGTTTCTCTAGTGTGAGAAACTGAAAGTGTAAATAAGGATTAAAATGATTAAAATGAATAATTGATAGTTTGAAATAGGAAGAAAAGGTCCAAAGGGGTAGGGGTGGTGGGAGGGGAAGGGGAAAGGAAAGAAGGGAAAGGAAAAATTATGAGAAAAGAAAAAAATGGAAACAAAGTCTTTGTAAATAGGGAAGGGTGGAGGGGGTGAAGGGTGCACAGGTAATGGGAAAAAAATAAGAACCAGGATACATCATGTACAGGTGCAAGTACCCAATAAATGTAAATGTATTGTATACCTAAAATGTACCAATAAAAGAATTTAAGGGAAAAAATATCCTATTTTGCATGAAACTTTCAAAAGCCAATAAGAGTGTCTTTCAGATATTTAATGAAAAAGTATTATTTTAGGGAAACCATACTCTCAAACTCCTTAAAAATTTCTATTCTCATACAATTTCATATTAAAACTGACCAAACATTGCTTCAGTTTTTATTTCAATTCACCAATTATAAAATATTTCTCCATTAAAATAAAACCTACTAGAAAGGCAATGGGATAATTTCAAAGTGCATCTTTTGAATGCCAGCAATGTGCCAAAAATGAAACTCTGCTAAGTTACTGCTCTGAATTAGGAATATATCATCTTTGGCACAATTTCAAGTAGACTTCTTTCATGGTTATGGTCAATTTTTTAAATCTCAGAAAAATAATGAAGGACTTGCCTAAATTGATGGCAGAATGAGACAGAAGTAAGAAGTTTCTTAGATATGAATCCAGATACCCTACTCTCTTCTTGGTTTAATCCTCAGCCCTGATCCAATCACCCAGAAACTTCTGGGGGTGCTGCCCACCCTCCCTCCACTTGTGCTGGATAAGGCAAAGGGTGGCAGAGCCTAAAAAGTCATAATCAATGGAAATGAAATGGTGACAAAAAGATGAGATTTTCTACATGAAATAGAATCCAGTAGCAAAAAGTTCCAATCATCCAAATTAATGAATTTTAAATAAGCAGTTAATGTTTTAGAGCTAGAATCCCATGGGAGATAAGATATCCAAGATCAGTATTATAAACTGGAAAATGGGAACATGCTAGGCATTTTAACTGAAAAACAAATCTTCCCCCTTTTTTGAACCAGTTAAGCTGAACTAGAACTAAACATTTGGAATTCAACTAATGTCTGCTTATCTAAATTCTCCAAGTTCAATCCCTGGTACCCAAACTAAATAAATAAATAAATTCTCCACACCTTTCAGGATATGGTGCAACTGCCTCACTCCATAAATTCAGTAGTTTCCCACTTAAAATTCTACCATATTTAATATTTGAACATTCATAGGATAAATTCTAGTATTTGTCTCTAATAGCATTCATTCTCTAAAAGCTTTGATGATGGTAGAAACCACTGAGAGGAAGAGAAAATTAACGTTTAAATTAGGTACATTGTCAATAATCAAAGGGAGTTCAGAATATTTACCTAGTGGAGAGTGACAACATGCCAACTCCTATAAGGACAGTGTAAAAATGTAAAAATATGCAACTGCATATGTGATTTCTTTCTTTCATAGAATTAAGTATGGGATGTAGGAAATAACATTGTGGGAATGCTACAGAGAAAATATCATGTTACATAACTTGGATAATTCTGTTCTTGTATTGTTAATTTTGATTTTTGCATATGTAAGTTGAGCAAACTTTGTTTTTTAGCTAAAAGAGATTCTTTCATATGCTTTTCTATACCTACATATATAAAAAGTTAAACAAAACATTTTAAATATTTTTAAAATAAGAAAATATTAACAAAAAGCATATTCCACACCCCCATGGAATATGAAAAAGTTTTGCTTTGATTTTTTTGTACCGGTGATCAAACTCAGAACCTTGGGCTTGCAAGGCAGGACCCATAACTACTGAGCTAAATCTCCAGCCCAAATATGAAAAACAAGTTAGGAAGCAAACTACTATTGCTTGACACTCTAATAATCTCTGTAATTATAAAATATTTCTGTAACTAATATCGATCCTAACTTATGTATGATTATAAAGATTTTAATATTAATTTTAAATAACAACACTATCAACAATTGTTATTCAGGTTATTTTTCATACCTGTGAAATAAGTAATATGTTTATCAAAGTCATACTTCATGCTTAGGAATCCTACATACACCTCGTGGCCCACAAATAACCATTGTTCAGGTCAGCATTATTACACTAACCTCTCATTCTGTCTCTTTGTCACACTTTGTTTCTGTCTAGTATGCATACAGAAAGAGGGATCATTACAAAACCCAAAGTTGATCCTCTGCATGTTCAACAGGTGGGGCTCGGAGACCAAAGCTAAACAAAAAGAGGGGTTCAGAGGACATTCAATATTTTGTTCCCTGCCTCCCAAGTTCAACCAGGATCAAGAGCACAACTGGACCCTCCTGAAAGTGCCTTGCAACTCTGGTGAGTCACTCAACCTCCCAAACTGAGTTATTGTTGGGCCCTGCAAAAGATGAATCAACCAGTGTATATTCTACGAAAAGGAGGATCACTATAGAGGGAAATGGCCTCATGCCTCCAAGAGAGGCCTTTACAGTCAAGCAAGATTATGACCTATCCCGGAAAGTGACACAATTACTTAAAGAAAAAAAAATGAGAGAAGCAAAAGGCTCTGCACAGACTCCAAAAGCAGCACCTGAAGAGGCTCAACTGGGATTAATAGTAAAAACAGGTAATTTTAATTGCCTACTTTGTCTAAAACAACAGCCAGGAAAGTATAGAGTAAAATGCTTAAGAACATGAAAAACAAAGGAAACTGATCGTTGTCTACTCCTTCTCAAAATTCGGGAGGATAAAGTATCAGGGAAGTCATGACCTCCCTTCAGGGCCTGCTGCTGATTATAAGCATGGTTTGCAGATTTCCTGAGACAGTGAGGGACCTAAAAGCCACTCTGGCTAAAAACTGTGACTTATCACTTGGGGCTACAGATACCCAGTGAAGAACTAAAGGCAACTTAAACTTGACTGTCCTTTTTATCCTTTGTTAGAGTAAAACTTAAGGTCAAATCCATTTTCAGCTTTGCATAAACATACAGTATGTTCATTATTTAGAGAGTGTCTGTCTAAAAGTTGGCAAAACAAGGTTGATTAATCCAGAATACAAATAATCTTCTTCCCCTCCAAGAATGAAGCCACCAACATAAGGCCTTTACAAGGACATTCAACTATTGCAGAAAGCTCCAGCCAGGATCTTATGCCTGGCATCACCTGGATTCCAGGAAAAGCAAAGTCCCTGAGGCAGAAAGCACCAGGAACAAACATCCATTTCAAGGGGCTGCTGTGAACCAGAACTGAGAGAGACAATGATCAATGGTCCCCAGTCAACCCACTGACTCTTAAAGCTGGCCTTTTGCCTTTGCTGAGAACCCAGTCTGAACCCTTCATCAAAGTGTCCCTGTGCCCCACTGCTCAAGCTGGAGAACTTTTCTATTTTCCTTACTTTACTTAGTCAACAGCCAGACTGATCTTTGTCAGCCCCTCAAACTGAAGTTTCTTACCACTTTTCTAAAGTATAAGCTTTATGGGTAAAGCTTTCTCCTGTAAAAAATAAATAGATAAATCAATAATATTTTAAAACCAATAATTCTCCCCTTCAGTTCCCTTAAAACCTATATAACTAGTATTTATTCTTCTGATCTTCAGATAACAGTTTAATCCATGAAAGCAGCAGCTTCCTCCATATTTCTGGACAGCCTGACCTAGCTCCAGTATGAGATACCTGTTTCTGGTGACCATGTCATCTGGTATTGAGAATCCAAACCCAAGATTCTACATCTTGTATCAATCATCAAGACTATTTGGTACAAGCTGTATTCATTGATACCCCCAAGAAATCCAACCTCTACTTTGTAATGTGTAGCAGAAACTTTGAGAAGTAAGAAAAGAATGCTGATGACCTACTCAGGGTCAGAGGGAGGGAAATAGCATCTTTTATTATGTTATAATCAATGGCTACCCTGAGGATAAAAAAAGACATTATAATCAGTAAGGGCATTTGCAAAGCTCTCTGGCTTTCTATTCTATGGAGTACATGTTAAGCTTTTGAATATTTACAAGTATATTTTAGTTTTAGAAACAAAATTTTCTTAAAAGTCAATTTGCTGACATTTTGCTCTACCTTCTAGGTAAATTGTGATGAATATGCAGTTATCATTTTTTAAAATATAAAATAACTGATATATGTATGTGTATTATAATTATAGTGTGGGTTTTTTTACAAACTTTTCATTGCCTGTTGTAGTGAATTGGAATTCACAAAATTGTGTTAGCCTGCTTGGGCTGACACAGCAGAACAGCATGGACTGTTTTCTTTCTGAGGTCCTTCTTCATGGCTAGTAGATGCTATGGTCTTGCTCTGTCCACATATAGTAGAAGAGAAGCTGTCTTTCTCCATACTTCTTCTCACATACCCACTTTTGACATCCAGAAGCACTCCCTCTCATGAATGCATTTAATCCCAATTTACTTCCAAAGGCACCAACTCCAAATACCATCAAGTTCCATGAATTTTTGGAGGACAGAACTTCGTTTATAATATTACATCTCTTCCACTAGAAATTCATTTCCTTCATGTATACAAATTATATTAATTCCTCTCCCTAAATTACAAAAGCTTGAATATATTGTCATATCAACTCTTAAGCCTAAATTCTTTTCTAAATATCTAAAAATCTAAACCCTGTATGAGTAGATGCGAAGTATGATTCATCTAGAAAAAAAAAAAAAATTGCCCCGGCTTTGGGCCTGTGAATCCAAACAAGTTATGCACTTCCCAATACTTTGGTGTGACAAGGATCCAGAAGCATTAACCTGCCGAAAGGAAAGAAGGAAGGAAGCAAAGGAAGGAAGGAAGGAAGGAAGGAAGGAAGGAAGG
>NW_004624751.1:9275993-9289643 GCF_000247695.1 Heterocephalus glaber | reverse complement strand
ATTAATTGCTTTGATGAGATAACTTAGTTATATATAAATTTTCTTCTAAATTTTAAAACAGATATATGAATTGACTGTGACTATGTTCTAAACAACCTGAAAGGTCAGCAGCATAGAACAATGAACATTATTATGGCTTAAGATTTTGCAGGTGGGCTGGACAGCACTGATTGGCTACGTCCGCGGATCTCTTGCCAGTGTGTTCATGTGCAGTCAGGTGGCAGCTGGGCTGGGGAGGGGTGGGGTCAGGAGATTCTCCTTTAACAATCACATGCTTTCCTCTTCTCTTACTATTTGGCAGGAAACCAAGGAGAGCAGAAGCATGAAGAGCCTCTTTATACCTCAGTTCAGAATTGAGGGAAAATTGAAGAACCGAAGGATTCTGTAATCCATCTTCCACAGATGTTAAAAGTTACAATAAAAAGCGTCTCTGTAACACTTTTTGGGAGGATTAATAATGCAAAGTTCATTATTACAAAGACTGTTAGAGAATTCAGATCATTTTTCAAAAATCAATGCACTACAGATGTTACAAATCACATCTGAATAATTGTATCACTTTTGCAGTAAAATGCCTCTAATTTTCCTCAGTACTTTTTTCCTTTAAAATGCTCTGGGGTTTTTTTAGAAATTAGAAAGTGTTCGGGCCGGGGATTTAGCTCAGTGGTTTCCTCGCCTGCTGCGCAAGCGTAAGGACCCGAGTTAGATCCCTGGTACCAAAAAAAGAAAAAGAAAAAAAAGAAATTAAAAAGTGTTCAGGTCATTTGTTAAAGTTTTAATTCATCAAGAATTTTTCTTCTGTGATTGGAAGGTAAACTTTTATGCCATAGGTAAAACTTTTTTCTCTTAATTTAAGCAGCAGATGAGATTTTTCCTCCAGGACTGTGTCTGGACCTTAGAATGCACTTCGTTGCACTTGGGAACCTGGGGTACTTTTGAAACACAGATAATAGTTCTTATTCCCCAGAGACATCGAATTATTAGATCTGGAGGGGAAATGTGACTATAAAATCTGCTATTCTTGAGTACATTGTTTGAAATAAAACATTCAGGAAACATGAAATTCTTACTCGTTATTGCTATTCACTTTTGGTTTTGGTTTTGCTGGACTGGGAATCAAACCTAGGGCTTTACCCATGCTAGGCAGGTGGACTGAGCTCCACATAATATTCACCCCGTAATACTCTTTTTATTGGAGAACCGGTTGATTGTTCTCTACTTTATGATCTGCTTAAACAACAGGATGATGGAATACACACACACACACACACACACACAATGGCCACAAAGATCAGGGCTGCTTGTGCAGAATCCACAGCAATTGACTTGGGCACAACCTCTTTGGTAAGGCATTGATGACTGCACTTATCAAACAATCAGACTTTTCCCAAGGTCACAGTGCAGAAGATAGCATTTTCCAAGAGTGAGGGGAGCCCAAAAGGCCAGAAATCCTGGACAGCGGGATGAGTGGGATGGAATTCTGCATAAATAACAGGATAATGAACTACCATAACACTGGCAGCTAACATTTGCATAGCATTTTACAATTCACAGGCAATTTGATACTGAAATCCATACAAGGAAGTGTTGACACTGTGGTCCCCACATTGCGGATGGGGACTCTCCAGTTGGAGTGGGTGCAGGGTGCCTTGCAGAGGAGGCACAGAGATGAATATTATGCTTGAGACTGAAGAGCTGATCTGCTTAATTGAATGAGGGTCCAGCCTAGAGTAGAATTGTGCATAAATGCATAAATAAAGTCAGGTTTTTTATTGGAGCACAGAAAGCACGAATACCACTCTTACCGAACTATAGACCACTTCAGGGAAAGAGGCTTAGATAGGATTCATATAAAATTTAAGACTATGCTGGTGATTTTGAGGAAACTAGGCTGATACGTGTTGCTAGTAAAGTACCTGAGGCCGGGTGATTGATAAAGGCATTTCTTTAGCTTCCAGTTATAGAGGTGCAAGAGCTGCTGCCAGTCTCCACTGGGCTTCTGCTGCAGGCCTCCTGGCAGATGGCATCACAGCTGGGCATGCAGGAGGCGTGGAGAGCAGGTGTGTGCCGAAGAGGGCAGAGCAGTGCCCAGGGCGAGGGGAGGGACAACGCAGCGTAGGTGCGCCTGCTCTGGGAGCACAATTCCTGCCTGTGAGAGCCCGCCTGCTCCTCTGAGACCTGGTCTGATCTCTTCAAAAGGACAATCCTTTCATGAGGGCGGAGCCTGTGTGCACAAATTATCTCTTAAAGCTCCCAGCACCTCTTCAAATTGTTGCACTGGGAGGCAAAATTCACCTTGAGAATCATGGAGCACAACTACATCCTGTCAAAAGGCAAGATTATATTATTGCACAGATAGTACTCTGGTGCATTATTTAATTAGCACTGAAAGCACATACGCAGAGAGAAATAAGTACTCTCTAAAGGTATACTATGAATTAACATATAAATATGCTTACATAAATGAAATTATGGACATATGATTATGATACTTTTGCACATACAGTGATACCTCTGTTATCGAACTCAACTTCATTTCAGATTCGTATGTAAACAGCAAAATGTTCTAGATCTGAACATATTTTCCAGTACGAAATAAGGGGAAACCAAAGAAATGATTCAGAGGCCAAAAAAAGTTACACTTTTAAAGTCACTTTTCCAGGACTTTAACACACAGTTAGCAGCCTTGGGTTGTGGAAATTCCTCCCAAGACATCGAAACATAGTAACAACAGTATATTAAATATCAAAACACAGTACAGTAAAAAAAAATTTTAATTTGTGCAGGTTTTCCTTTGACTTGGAGACCTCCTGGCTTGCTGGAAGTGGCAGAGAAATCGGAGGAAGAGGAGAAATGCTTCTCTCTTGGCCTTTTTCCCCTTTTCTCACTAAAAATTTATCTGGGTGAGACTTGAGCTCAGACAGAAGCCTCAACCCCTTCGTGACTGCAGCGAGAAGTGAGTGTGACTCACTCTTGGCCCATGCAGAGTTTTCTAAGTTGGATTTTCAGTTCTACTATCAAGCAAAGTTACAAACACCGAGTAGATCTTTTTGAACTTTGCTGTTTATGTAGTGGAAAGTTTGAGCTAGGAACCATTAGACAATGGAGATATCACTATATTTCTCACAGAAATAGGAAAATACTAAAATTCTTTGCACCACAAAAGCCCCAAATAGCTGATTTGATCTTGAGCAGAAAGATCAAAGGTGGAATCATTACATTTTCTGACCTTAAAATGTAATAAAAGTTTAAGAAACAAAATATCACACTACTAGCAAACAAATACAGACATGTAGACCAGGAATGCAGCAGAAAGGCCGAAAATAAACTATACATTTTTACGTAACTGATCTTCCACACAGGTTACCAGAATACACAATGAGGAAATGACATCCTCTACAGAAAATGGTGTTGGGAAAGCTAGATCTCCACATTCAGAAGGATGAAAGTGGACCCTAACCTCAGGTATTACAAAAAATCACTTTGAAGATGACAAGACTTAAACATGTAATAAGTGGTCAGAAGAAAACATAGGGGGCATGTTGCTATTGTCCTGGGAAATTTTTTTTTTAATATGACCACAAATGCACAGGTAACAAAAGCAAAAATACCAATGAGATTCTGTCCAATTAAAAAGCTACTGAATAGCAAAGGACACACTCAAAAGAGAGTTTGATTAATCAAATCAAATCATAAGAATCAAGAGAAAATATTTGCAAACCGCACATCTAATAAAAGGCAAATGTTCAAGCTGCATAAAAATTTAAAAACTCAACAATAAGTGAAACCTCATTTAAAAGGAATTAAAAGACTTGAGCGGACATTTCTCAAAAGTAGTCAAATGGACAAAGAATGCATGAAATATCACTTGTCATCAGGGAAATGCAAAGTAGAGCTAGAATGAGGCAGCACCTCACACCTGGCAGAATACCTAGTCATAACCTGATGAAAGCTATCAAGTGCTAGAAAAGATGCTGAGAAAATTGAATCACTGTATGCTGTTGGTGAGAATGTAAGTTAGCATAGCCACTAGAGAAAACTGTGGAAGTTCCTTGAAAAGTTAAAACTATAACTAATGTATCATGAACTCCACTAAAAAATTAAAATATATATATGAAAGATGTGTAATATATAAGTTAAAGAAATATTTGCACTTTCATATATACAGTGGCATTCTTTATTATAGCCAAGGTATGGAATCAATCAACAGATGAATGGATAAAACATATCCATACAAATAGAATACTGTTCAACACTATTCAGCCACAAAAATCAAGAATATCCTTCGATCACATGGATGAAATTGGAGGATATTATGCTGAGTGGAGCAAGCCAGGCACAGATAGACACATATTATATGAATCACTTATAAGTGGAATTTAAAAAAAGAAAAATCTTAGAAACAGAGAGTAGAGTGATGGCTTCCAGGGCTAAGTGTGGGAGAGAGGGATAGAAGAGACATTGATCCAAGGGTGTAAATACCGAGGATGAGTGTGTTCTACAGATCAACTGTATAGCATGCTGGCTACAGTTACTGGTAATCGACTGTAAAACTGCTGAAAGAACAGCTCTTATGTTTTTTTTCTCACTACACACACAAAAAAAGTGATAACAAAGTTAGTTTGTTGATATCTTAATTAACTATACTGTAATCATTTCACAGTAATATGCACACGTATCAAAACATTTTCTATATCACAAATATAATTGTTTACCAATTACATTTTTTAAAGCTGGAAAATTCAATGATATTCTTGCTAGAAGTAAAATATTCTAATATTACAGCCAAATACATTTTAATATTTCACCTTTCTAAAATCTCTATTTAATTTCTACAATGCTCCATATATCCAGCTAATTTCACCGACTTTTATTATTTCTCTAAATAAAAGCATTATAATTCATCAAATTAAATAAATCATTCAGCATTCTAATTATTTTAATTAAGTCCTTTATATTATAAAGTAGATTTTCATTATCTAATCGATTACTGTCACCAATATAGAAAAACAAATAAATATAAAAGGGCAGTTTTCTAAACTCATTTCACTAAATATATTGTTATGTATTCATCAGATGAAAATGAAAGATGCCTAATGGAGTAGAATAACATTTAAATTCTAAATACTTGTGGAAAAGAACTCTTCCCTTTTTGGCTCTGATATTTTGTTGACATTGAAAGGGGCTTTTAGTAATAGCAGCACCTACTTCTAGTAGCACAAATTCTGAGGACAGTATTACACAGCAGTCCTTTATTTTAAGAAAAAGTGCCCTGAAACACACAGAAGGAAGCTCATGTGGTATGAGGGATATTTGACTTATAGGACAGGATAAAGTCCAATAACTTTTATTTTGTATTTCCTGTAGAAATAAGAATACCCCCAATATTACATACCATTATAGTATGAAACACTTTTCAATTAAAAATGCCTCTACAGGGTGAGGGATTTAGCTTAGTGGTTTTACCGCCTTCTGCGCAAGCGCAAAGACCCGAGTTCGATCCCCGGTACCAAAAAAAAAAAATGCCTCTACATTTTCTTAAAAGGCAGACATGAAAGATAAAACTAAGCTCTAGAGACTTAGCTCATCTAACTCATACTTACATTATCATTAACCCATTCTACCAAAAATTATTTATTCCCAATTAATTACTGCTTCTCAATTAATTTCAGAGAATGGTAGCACAGCTGTTTTTCCTGAGTTCTCTGGTTCTAATTGCAGAGTACCAGGTGAGGTCCCTGGCAGCTCCTGGGGGGCTTGGGATACCTGTCTTTTCAGCAGGACCATGATTTGCACCCCACCTCCCACCCTCATCTTTCCCAGCTTCTGTGTTGATAGAGGGGCACTGTTTCCTTTCTCGAATGTTAACCTTTCTCCTCTACTTCTTGGTATACAGTATACTCAGCTTTGCTAGAGTTTATGTTTTAGCATACTCTTTAATTTAGTTCACATCAAATTATCTTTTGCTTGTCACTTTTGTTCTTGCTTTTATGGAGTCAGTGTTTACTAGATCATACCCCCAATTTTTAGAAATACTTTTGCTTAGTTAGACCTTCCCTTGCTGGAGACCATCCTTTTCCTTGTCTGGCCAGAATGGTTCATGGTAAGCTTAGTGTTTCTATCTGAAAATGTCTTTCTTTTCTGAAAGGCAATGTATCAAATAGAATTCTAGGTGTACAGCTATTTTGGGGGTCATTCAGCATACAAGAAATTCCATGATGCCCTGCTTTGATTGTTGCTATTGAGACCTAATCCTGCTTGTTTTAATTAGTGTATGTTTGGAGTATGTGGTATTTATTTTCATCTTATGGAGTGGGCCATCTACTTAATAAATCTTGAATTTTATCCCCCTTCCTCTCCTTACCTGCTGACCTCCCTCTGTCTCTTGATCCCCTTTCCCTACTTTCATTCTGATTATTATTTTAGTGTATGGCATGTACAGATTATAGGGATTGTGAGTAGTTGGTACAATCAAGTAATAACAAAGGCCGATGTGGCTGTGGAGGAAAAAGAAAGCTTCTACACTGTTGGTGGGAATGTAAATTAGTACAATCATCATACTATGGAAATCATTACGGAGATTTCTCAAAAGAAAATAAAAACAGAAATTTCATTTGACCTAGCTAGTCCCCAAAATAGCTAAATAGAATCATATTGCAGAGATACATGCATGCCCATGTTTATAGCAGCACAATTCATAATAGCTAAATCTTGGTAGCAGTTTATATGTCCATCAGTAGTCAAATAAATAAAAAATGTGGTATCTGTCCATAATGGAATATTACTCAGCTATGAAAAGGGATAGATTTGAGATCTTTGTAGCAAAATGGGTTCACCATGAAGACATAATGTTAAATGAAATAATCCTGCTTTATCTTAAGGTAGCCACCTCCCCAACTTTATTCACAGCTTTTAAATTTGTACTGGCTTTGGTGTCCTGCAATTTCTCTGGAATATGTCAAGACTGGAAAAATTTATATTATTCAGACTTGTCAACTTCATTCTCTTGATTATCTAGCTCTTTCAGGAACTTCCCTGGGTAGCCAAAAATTATTCAGATTTCCAAAATTCATGTCAATTTTTCCATCTTGTGCCTCTGGTGTCATTTGTAATAATAGCATCAGATTTTAGATTTTAGAGCATCAGATTTCAGAGTTTTCAAACTGTCTTTTCAACTGAGTGATTAAATTTGGTGCTTGAATCACAATGTATTTCAAATCTAACAATTAAATTTAAATTAATACTATGTTAATTCAATTTTTTTCTAGAAGGCTTCTTTTCCCTTTCATACCTGCCTGGTCATTTTATAAACCCTGTTTTTCCTACTTTCATTTTCTAGTTTCTCTAGCAATTCTTCTAACATATGACTATATTTATATTTATATTATAATCACATCAACTGGAACCCTTGTAAATCTTAAGCCACCTTGTTTCAGAGGACTGGTACTATTATTGCCTCTCTAAACTTCTGATACTTTTTTATTTTTAGTTTGATCTTATTGTTTTTCTTAAACTTCACTAGGGACAACATATTAAGGCTAAAGCTGAAGTTGGATTCTTTTGGTGTTCTTATTTACTTCTATCATTGTCTGGGACATTATCCATGTGTGCTCATGTGAGATTATCTGCCTCTAAATTTAATAGAGGTGAGTTTGATTTGTGTCTCTTTGGTGGCAAGATCTAATTTTTTCATCCCATTGCTGTTTTCTCTTGTCATAGTTTGTGCCATTGTAGTCAAAATTCTAGGTTTCCAGGGTCTGACAGGAACACTCAAAGTGTAAGTCACCTCTGGTCCTTGATTTCTTCTCAGGCTTTCTGCATCTGCTCTACTAGGTGTGACTGACAAATATAGAACATGTTAGCATTTTTTAAATTCTACTACAGTAAAAGATACATTACCATTAATCCCTCTAAAAATACCCTTCTTACCTCAAACACACTTATCCCATCATTCTTGCTACTTTCTGAAGCAGCTCTGGAATTCCTCTTTCACGAGTGTCTTTATGGTTTTCCTGTGGTGGTAGACCCCATGTCCTTAAAGACCAGAAGTTGTACAGGGCCAGATCCGGTGAATAAGGTGGATAAGGACACACTGTCTTGTTTTTACAAGTCTGCCTTTCCTTGGAATGACACTGGGCACAGCATTCACTGCATTTGTGATCATACCTTGTAAAGACACTCACAAAAGAGAAATTGCAGAACTGCGTCAAAAAATGACAAGAATGATGGGATTAATGAGTCCAACGAGAAGTGACCATTTTGAAGGGGATTCATGACAAGTTGTCTTTGACCACAACAATGTTTGTTTAGATTCAAGCATTCACCAAATATTTCAATCATACCTTGTATTTTGAGGATGTACAGATCTTTTTTTCCATGCTCTTTCCTCAAATTATGCATTTTCAAAGCACACACTTTCTAGTATATTCTTATTCAATTTAGAAACTTACACAGAACATCCAATACAAAATACATCCAAGTTGAGAAACAAAGTTCTTACCATTTTACAAAGAATTTTCTGATGTCAGGAGGATAGACTCTCTACTTTGACAATACAGGATTCACAATGTATTTTGGCCTCCTGTTCCTTTTTCTTCTGTTTCCTCCACATGTGAGTGAGAAGCAGGTAGGATGCTGTTCTCCATTTGCTCTTTTTCCTCTCCAGAATTCTTTTGTAGGAAGAAAACCTACAACAAGAGAACTCCTATTCACACCCTGAATAGAGTCCATTGCTTTCTATTTCCTCTTCCTAAAATACATTCCCATGAGAATCCAGGGAGAGGAACACATTTCTGTGGGGTAAATGTCTACACACTCATCACTGTTACAATCAGTGATGTCAACAGTCTCAAAAGCCTCAGCCCAAGGGGAAACTGAGACTGAATGAAATTGAATAAAAATAAATCAAGATTGGATCAGAAATGAGATGCTAATAATTGGAAGCAAACAAAATGTTCTACCTTCTAATATTTTGTTTATTAAAGTTCATTTCAAATTCATATTTGCTAACCAATGGCGTGACTTGAATTTAGTACCTATTCTTTAGTCAGTGGGCAGTAAGTACCATTCGTGATTCTTCTACCAAAAATACATGAGTTGAGGAAGGGGTGTTTCTGCATGTGAATGCCCACAATGACAAAGGGAAAGATGGAAACCACACTAAGCCATGGCAGATTATGTTGAAATTTAGAATTTACCAGATCAGGCCAAAAAAAAATCCCAATAATCTTGTGAAAATATATTCCTAGAAAGTACTATATAGGAATACTATTTCTGTACACAAGATTTTAGGGATGGATATATGAATAGCAAAGAACTTGAGCAAAATTATGAATAGGTTAGTTCTTTTTATTAAAAAAAGCCAACTAATGATTCATGCGTTATATGAGCTGTTGAACTTCTGATATTTGCATCAACTAAAAGAAATGCAGTAAATAAACTTTTGTAAAAGACACATACAAGAATGAATTACATCTTAAGCATGGATACCTGATTTACTTTTATTTTAAAGACATCTTAAACTATGTGACTAGATCAAATATTAATTTTATATTATACACAAGCATATATACAAACATCTGTTCTGCTATTTTCATGTCATATATATGTATTATCTATAATAAAATAAATGAGCTAAGGGGTGATTGACCCTGCAGAAATGATGACATATTAAAATAGTATGTCTTAATAAATGAATGAACTGGTTGATTTACAATACTGTAAACTGTATAGGTGTTATGATTTGGCCTTTTAAAGCAGATATAATCCATATTCTAAAATCAGTCATTAGCAATAATAGAAGGGAGAAAGGTGAAAATTAATTGTACTATATTTTATTTCCTGTCTTTTTCTTTCTGGAAAAAATTGAAAGCTCTTTTCTAATGTCAACCAATATCAGGTATTTTCTCAAGCAGGCAAAGACATAGAGGTAATATCATAAGGGGTAATGACTAAATTTATTTTAGAGCCCTGGCTTCCAAAGCTTTGGAACGAAAGTGATTCATAGCTAAGAAATCAGGGTAATGCAATCAGAAGTCCCTGTGGTACCACTCTTGACCTTTAAAGCTGCTGCATATTTGCAGAATGGAAAATCGAGCAAGAAGTCTGCTTCCCTAAGGTAGCCTGGCAATCCCTGGTGGCTCACCTAGAGAGTGCGTTATCAAGGTCCCAGAGTCCAGTGGAAGTGCCTTCATCACCAAAGTCACGTGAAAGCTGGGGGAAAAAGAGTGGTTTGAAGAACTCCACCTTCAGCAGTACTAATTCTCTCTACAAATGAACAATAGAAATATATGCAAAATATTTCAGAATAGGAGATTCTAATTGGAGAAAAACTGAAGTCCCCTCTCTTTTTCATTTCTGTTGCTCACTGTGTTGTTAGTGCCTTTTTCTACTCTCCAATCACCAGTTCATTGATGAGTTATATCTTTTCAGGTGCTCAATGGCTTCATCATATTGTGGTGGTCAAGCTTAACTGAGTCAACTTGACTGGGTTGGGAGCCACCTAGGGTCTAGTAAATTACGCTTCTCTCTGTGGCTGGGTGGTCAAGGCAATGTGACCTTGAGTGCTAGATCTGGTCGCTGGCCCCTTCCTCTCTGGCACTGTTCTGCTTTTTCCCATCCACTATGAACTAAGTATATTTACTCTCCCTCACTCTTTCACCCACTATGTTGCTTCTGCCTTGAAGTGAGCTGGCCATGGACTGGATCCCCTGAAACCTTGAGTTACACTAGACCCCTCTCCCTTTAAGTTGTAGGTGTCAGGTGTTGTGTTTCAGCAATGGGAAAGGTGACATATACATATAATAATATCTACTCTGGCTTGACAACAAAATGCTCACACAAGTTCATCACCTAGCAATCTAGTCTAGGGACACAAGTTCAAATGCCTATAGCATCAGAATAAATCACACTCCATAGCACATAGATTAGGTTTTATAGATTAAGGTATTCTTTTTTTTTTTTTTTATACTGGGGATCAAACTCAGGACCTTGCACTTGAGAGGCAGGCAGTGGCACCACTGAGCTAAATCCCCAGCCCGGATTAAGATACTCTTATTATGATATTCAAAGATTTACATTCTACTAAAAAGCAGATGAAAAACAAAGATTATTGGAACTTTAATTGGCTGCATATTATCTACAGAGCAGGTAGAGGTATAGAAGTCATCATTAGCTTCTCTACTAAAATTAGTTAAGCAAATTTAGGATAGAAAAGAGATTACTGTCCTACCGGCCTCGCCTGTTGAACAATAGGGGGCTGGATTATGATCTGTAGTCAAGACACGCTTGGTAAAATTACATATACATAACTACACTATAATACAGTAATTTTTAAAGATTACCAAAAGCTTCAGAGAAAAGTGATCTGTAAATGGTAATACTGACCAAAATTAGAACAACACCAAAATGCTCATCATATAACAGGAAAGAGGTACAAACTGACAAAAGAATTTGAGGAAATATACCCAGGAAAAATTTCTAGCAATTAAATCTCAGTGAGTGACATGATAAAATCAGGACCTCGTGACCTTGACATATACCCATTTTTTATGTGAACATTCAGCTGAATTCATGTGATAGGTATTTATTCAATACTATGTGCAAGACAATTAGCTTAGAGCCAAAATGAAATGCTAATGCTAATAATAATAATAATAATAAAAGACACCGCCCTGGATATCAGGGAGCTCAAAATTGAAAAATAGCATTTCTTCCCGCTCCAAAGTTCTAACCCATGTACTTAACAAAATGCTAATATTGAGGGAGATATTGGACACAATTCCCCATTGCTTGAGATTCTCTCATCTGCCTTGATATGAGAGGCCTTCACTATAACAGTCTGAGGTCTACTTTCACCACATGCCAAATTTAACTCTGGTATCGAGTTGACACTTTCTACTAATGGAACAAGGGCTGAAACCTCAATGCGAGGCTGTGGCAAAGCTGTATTACTGAACGTGAAATATATTTACAGACTTACAATGCTTGACTTCTAAGGCCCAAAAGCAAATTGGATCCTTCTGCTGTCAGGCTAGCAGCAGGAGATAACAGCTGAAGCCGCGAGGATCACAAGTCATACGTGAGCTCATCTGAGCCACAGTTATTAGCAATTAATAAAATGACTTATGGATAGGCCCCAATTCTAAACACAAAATCCATTTACATTTCATTCTATACTTTGTAAATGAAGTTTGAAGCAATTTTATACAATCGGCACCCCTGTTTTTTGACTGCGACCTGTCATATGCAGTCAGGTGTGCAACTTTTCACTTGTGGCACTGTGTTGGCATTCAAAAAGTTTTAGGTTTTGGAGCATTTGGAGTTCAGATTTTCTCAATTAAGTATGTTCAAAGTACACTATTAAAAAGAAAAGAAAAAAAGCCGTTAAAATGACCCGATTGCATTTTTGAAGTCTAAAACCAGATTAGTAAAGATTTACGAGAAAAGTCTGGTGGGATAGGAAAACATACACTTTCTTGAAGTTACAAGGAGCGTGTGGTTTTTCACGACCTTCAGTCCCAGGTTGAATGTCTGCGCATGCGCAGATTTGGCCAGGCCTCCTGAGTCTGTATCCTCACCAGGTCTTTCCGGCTCTCGTTCCAGTCCCACTGGCTTTCCATCGTCCCTCTCATGCCTTCCGACCGCTCCCTAATGGTTTGGCCGCTCAGTCGTGGCCTGCTCCCTGTGCCTCCCTGCCTTGTCAGGTCCTATCTTCCCTTCCACAGGGAGGAACCACTCTTCTCCTGGGGGCAGATGAAAGTCCCAGCTGGAAAACACCTCCCAGCCCCCTGGCAACCCTCAGGTTTGAGCTTCCACGGCCAATTTTACCGATGTATTTCTTTCTTATGTCTTTATTGTCTCCCTGATAAACTGAGCGCATGTCTGCAAAGTATATTGCTTTAGATGGTCAGAAATAATAGGATATCAGTATTTGCAAATGATATAAAACACTTGAAACGCTAATTTGCAACTGTCAAGAGAATTAAAAAATAAAGAAAATATTAAAATAAGTGTAAGTTCTTTGACACTGTTACTCTCTTTATAAAAATCCCTTCCTTCTCAATTCCTGAAAAATTTGTAACCCATTAATTAAACCATAAAATATGTGTTTGATAATGCAAAAGTAAGTTCTCTGTTGTCCAGACATTCCTGTGTCATCTACCCTTCCGCAATGCACCTTCGCAATTCTTCCCTTTGAACCTGCACTAACTGCAGTTTGCATCAGTCCCTTGAGCGCTGGTTTCCGCTCCCCGTGCAGCCCGGCTCCCGAGGAGAAATAAGCCCACGAAAAACCTGCTCCCAGCAACCACGCGAGGCTGCCTGGACTGGGTTCTCTCAGCCAAGGATTGCTCAGACTAGTTAGTTCCTAGTTGACCCAACACCAGGCCCCAGATAAGCAAATGATGGTGAATCAAATCCAGCCCACCCAGCCAAGTCATTCCCAACCATTCAAACCACCAAGACAGCACACACGTGAGTTTTCGAAATGATAACTTTTTATTGTGTGAAGTCACTAAGTTTTGGATAGATTATTATCCAGCAACAGTTTACTGACACAAAACAGTATAGATGTTTTAAGAGGAGACCAAGAACATCTCCTTATGTTAGGAACCAAATATTGTTAATGTAAAATTTTTAAAATTTAAATAT
>NW_004624751.1:9258257-9275669 GCF_000247695.1 Heterocephalus glaber | reverse complement strand
TAATTTTTCATAATAAATATTATTAGCAAATAACAAAGGTAAATACACTGTATCATGATCTTTTTTTGTTTTTACTGCATCATGATCTTAAAAGAATATATTTTCATTTGTTAATCTCTTAGCTCATTTTCTAATATTACTATAACTTTTTTAATATTCTATTTTTATATTGCTCTTGGGCACCCAATTTTCATGTAAATTTATATTTAGATTCACAGAAGTGATTGAAAATGTTACTCCTCACAGGATTGCATAGATTTGCTATCACTAAAAGAGAAAAAACTAAAACATTAATTTTGTTCTGCTGCTTCATTCTATTTTGTCTTTCTAATCTCTTGGATGAGTAATTTACCCAGATCAATATCCAGCTATTTCATTATTTGTAGTATTAAACTATTCAAAGATTAATAATCCTTCTATAAAAATATGACTACCTATAAACAAAGATGTGAAATTTTCTGTTTGTTTCACACATAAATGTCACCATACATATTACTAACACAGGGACCTGCATATTTTCACTTGGCCATACACTTTATTCCACAAACTCCAAAGATCACACCTACCTTATACTGTCCACAGCCTTCAGTATAAATGTAATGTATTTGTGGTGTCACTCTTCTTGTTTTTAAAATGAATCATGGTATATCTTTTCTTCTTTTCCTGAAAGAGTCCAGACAAAACTTCAGGGATTTTTTGGCCTGAGGATGTATCTCAGTGGTGCCTCGCCTGCCTGGCAAATGCAAGGTCCTGAGTTCGATCCCCAGTACCAGAAAAAAAAAAAAACTTCAAGGATTTTTAAAGACTTTTTGATTATGCAAATTACATTTTTTTCACATGAGTATGTTCTGTGATGATGTGATTGTATTGCCAAATGATAGCTTGAAATAAAAATAAAACACATTCTATTATCTACTGTGTACTACGGCATTCTTACTGTTTTTCTCTTACATTCTGAGTAACTAGAATTATAAACAGGTTCTATAAAAGAAAAAAATTGAAAATATCTGTTAACCAACTCCAAAGTAAGTATTCAAATTGTGCTATATTCAAGTAATTACATTTCAAGTTTATAATGTTGCTTGGTTGGTGTTATGTTTATTCTTTTCATTATAAGGAAGTCTTACATTTTATGTTTGTGTGATTCCTGAGAGGTAATAAGCATTCTTTTCAGTTATAGTCTGAAACTCAGAGAAGGTGTTTATTTTAAGTGCCTCTAATGTGTCTTGTACAATACTAACAATAGTGTGGTATTTTTTTAAAAGCAAACATAACAATCACAAAATAATTCTCCCATAGTTATTATGCTTAAGGGAGGGAAGTAATTTCAGGAACCAAACATGGCTAAAGCACCCCTGGGAGACAGGAGTAGGAGAACTAAGGAATGGAATTGGGAGAAAACAGTAGTTCTGTTTCATAATAGCTTCAATTCTCTTTCTGTGTTTTGAAAGTGTCACTTTGACATACTGGCTGTCCTCACCCTTGTTCCTCTTGCATAATTCTCTAAATTGTATTTTGAGCTTGGGTTTCTCCAGGATTGAGGCAGAAGGGAAACTAGTCAGTTACAAAATAGTAGAAAACTATTTTCAGGTAGGACTCTAAACCCAAAGATAAATTTTTGAAAGACAAATGTCTCTACACTGTCACTCATTCATGGAATGCCCTTAGCTAGTAGTAGAAGGTCATATCAAGGAGAGTGGGGCCTGGCCCAGTGCAGGGCCACAGGGGTGGAAGGTCCTGTCTGAAGAACACAACCAGTGTTTAGCCAGACCGTGAACATCAAAGAGTCTGGGGACAAGCCATGCCTCCATCCACTGGGCGTGCGCATGAGTCCTTCTATTGCTCATCCCCAGGGGCCAGGTCACAGCAGAGAGAGGGGAGCAAAAGCCAGAATCAAAGTCCTGCAGGAAATCATGCAGTGCGACAGGGTGACATTTTGGATAAGAAGACCAAAATGTCACCCAGTCATGGACACTTTCAATGCCCACAGCAGGGATTTGGTCCCAGGCTAAATTCCCAAGACTCACTTAATTTTCATCTGAATTATTCAGCCCTTAGCCTGAGATTCCCTCTGCTTCCCAACTTGGGGAAGGGTTGACCCTGAGTCTGCAGTTCTACTAACATGAGAGAGATCCAAGCCGAACAATTGTCCTCTCCTCGCATTCTTTATAAAACTACAAAGCTGAATAAGATGATCTCTAAGGTACCCCTTTGGCCTACATCTCTCAATTTCTTTCAGCTTTCTATCATTTTTTCACATAATCTTTTTAGAGATCAGCACTTTTTGTGGTCATCCCAACTGTATGACTCTGAAAATTTAGACCTATTGAAATAGCAGAATTAATTTAGCCATAAAAGCAGACAAGGGGTCAGCATAGTGTCTGAGCCTAAAAGGAAAAAGTGAGGGAGGTTGTGATGAGAAAATTATACCTGACCTCACCTTCATATTTCCTTTGGCTTTAGTTTTTATAGGGTGCTATATTTCTGGAGGAGCCGTTTGCGTTTGCTGCAGGTAAATGCTTGTGTTCTGAATTTATCAAGATGGCAGCAGAAGGTCAAGGTACAGGCCAAGGGTAACTAAGCCAGAGAAATAGGGCGTTTGCAAGAGATGTAGACAAATGCAACCTTCATCCCCTAGGCAAGCTTTGGGGGTTGGAAGGGAGTATGCATTTACAGAAAAATACAACAGGCCTCATTTTAAACAAATGGTCACAAGATAAAGTACTGGTTCTGTTTATTAACTAATTTTTTTTCTTGTTCTTAAAGTTGTCCTGGGTTCTAAAAATGATTCTAAAGAAAGTCTCTAAAATTATTGTACTTCGCACATAGAATTTTTATTTTGTTCATATGCAGGAAGATTTTAAGACAGACAAGTATAATTTTAAATACTACAAATTCAGCCTCTGAAATGGACATTTAGGAAACACATAGGTAGATAATCAATCCAGATGGTGTTGTTCTTCTAATGTAAATGGCTACTAATATCTACCATTGGAAATCATTGGAATGAGTCCTAAGTCATTCTTGTCCAAAACAAACACACAGAAGGAAATAACACTGTCTAAACTAAATACACTTTTATGAAGTCCTCTTTATACCTGGTATATCTGTTAACACAGATTAGACAACTCAGGGTGCTTTTCTTCTTTATGAACATTAAAAGCATTAATTGAGAACATTTATATTTAATTTAATCCTGGATAGAATATGCATTATTTCTACTAGATTGCAAGTTTTTCAAAGCACAAAAGTGTAAAGACAGCTTTTATTTAAAAGTCAAACAGGCTTCCAAATAGGTTTATAACTTAAGGAAGATACAGTTACAAATGCATACATTAGTATTTAACCTGGCTGTTAACCTGTTGAAGCAATGAAATTTGTATGTGTATAATGTGAGTGGGTTGGGTCAAAGAAAAACAAAACAGCTTTTGTTTTTCAATTTTTTTCCTTTTATTATGATTGTAGATTCATACCCAATTCCAGGTAACAATAGAAAGAGATATTGTGTGCTCTGTACCAGTTGTACAGTGGTAGATCTTGGCAGAACTATAACATTATAACCACTATACTGGCATTGATTCAATCCTTAGATCCTATTTTAACTTAGTGGTACTGATGTGTGTGTGTGTGTGTCTGTGTGTTTAGCTCTATTTATTTGTTTTACCAGGTGAGCTGTCCATTTCTCCCCCCACAGTGAATACACAGAACAGGTGCATTATGCCAAGCATCCCTTATGCTGTCCTTTTAAAATGAAAAATCATTTTTATATCCCCAAACATGATAATATCAAAACAAAACTGATAGTAAAACATTTTTAAAAAATCGGAAAAGTAAAAATGTATCCAAAGAATTAGTAAAGCACAAAGAAGCCAAGAGGAAAGAAGCACAGATAACGTGTGCTTTTGCCATGTTTTCTCCCTAAGACTAGGGCTCATACATGAGCAACTTATTTTGGGAATTAATATCAGCTAATAAAAGCAGGAAACTGGGAAGACTAAGATGAAGAAAGTGTAAAGACCAAAACAATGTTAAGGGCTTCAAGTTGGCCACCGCTACAGGTCTCTCGGCAACGTCCTCCACTGTACCAGCACCAGGACTGTGGGAAAGACAATAATCCGTGTGAATGCATCAGAGGCTCCACTGGCCAGGGAACAGTAAGGGGAACATTCCCCGTCAGTTCCCACCACAGTTCTTCATTGGGTTAGTTAAGGGCGGGTTCCACTGCACACATGTGCGGCTTCAATGCCAACCTGGTTCCCCCAGAGAGCTGCATCAAAG
This sequence comes from Heterocephalus glaber, assembly GCF_000247695.1. Next base: position 9,271,391 of record NW_004624751.1, on the reverse strand, counting down.
GAGGTGCAGGACTGGGAGTGTTGATGTACACTTCATCTGAGACAAGAAGCTGGTGAATTTCCTTTGTGAAGCTGGGTGAGGCAAGGGACAGTGAGTAAACAGAGGACAGAGCAGGGGTCAGGTGGCACGCAAGAGGTACCTGCTGTCCTGAGCATCCTAAGGAAACAAGAAAACCCCTGAACAGTTACAAACCAATTCCTTTCAGATATGGAGCCTGAACAACCTTCCACTGCCTACACCAAGCAACTCAGAAGGCTTCGGATAGATTCTCTAAACTGTCTCATTAAGGAAAGGTTCAAGTAGCATTCACTGCATGTACTAGTAAGGATTCTCCAGAGACACAAAACTAATTGGGTACATGTAGATTATGAGATACAAAGATAAATGGATAGCTAGATAGAAAAATGATGGATAGATAGATAGAGAGAGAGATAATTATAAATGATTGGCTCAGAAAATCTAGAGACAACATCACAGTGCCATCAGGTCCTGTCACTATGTTATCTTATATGGCATAGGGAACTTCCCAAATATATTTAAGTTACAGAGTTTAAAATGAGATTATTCTGAATTACTATGGAAAGATAATTATGGCTGTGTATAATCATAGGAGTCCTTGGAGGAGGGAGGCAGGAGAATTACTCAGAGAGTGTGATGTAGTGATGGAAAGAGAGATTGGAAGGATGGCATTGCTGGCTTCTAGAAATAGCCAAAAGCAAGGAAACAGATCGGGCTCTCCATAATATTCAGAGGCCCTGCCAACCCACTTTGGACTTCTGACCTGCAGAGCAGTAAGTTAATACATTTGTGGTTTTTGTTTTTTTGGTACCGGGGATCGAACTCAGGACCTTGCACTTGCAAGGCAGGCTGTGAAACCACTGAGCTAAGTCCCCGGCCCCTGCTGTGTTGTTTTAAATCAACACATTTGTGAACATTTGTTCCAGCAGCAGGAACAGCCACAAACGAAGACTCCCTTCCTTACGTTCAGACTCGCCAAAGATTGGACAAGCTCATTTAGCAAGACCAAATACCTGCAGGTGCCTATACCCAGCCCTTGAAAGTCAGTACAGCATCCGACATCATCATCTGAGAACTCTGAGCTTAGTAGGTGATAGGTGAGACTCAGAAAGACTTCCAACTTCCCAGGTTATCAAAGGCAATCACGGGTGATATCTGAGTGTTAAACTTCTCGAGGACACCCTGGGGTTTACTTTTCCATAAGAACCTGCCATGAGCTAAGAACCTACACCACTGCATCAATGGTCAAAGAAGGGAATTTAGCTCAAGCACAGGCTGAAAAGAATGTTCTAGCCGATAGCAGAAACCAATACAGTGTGGTGTCTGGTTTCTTGATCCAATTTCTAAGAAACGTTGAATATCACACAAATGGAGAAAAAGAAGATGCAGGTGTTAAAGTAGAGAAGCAGCAAGAGGACATCCATCTATCCATAGCAAAGCCGTAAGTAAACTCCTGAGGCAGGGAGAAGGTAAGAGGCTCTCCATGATTGGCCAGAAACATCAAGGCATAAATTGGGCTACGATGCAGGTGAAGACTAGAGCAGTGAGTAGGAGACACAGAATGGCTGATGAAACCACTTCCGGAGCTACCACTGTGTTACCAGGGCCTCTGACTGACCGTCACCAGCCACAGTGCCCTGATGAGGAGCCATCCTGCCTAAGGCTCTCTCTGAGACCATTTCCTGTGCCCAGAACCTTTGTTCATACTGACAAGATTGCAGCTTAGAACACAAACTCCAATGGCATCATTTACTATTTTTACCATAGTTGGAATTATTTCTACTCATAGCTCCCATTTAGTTGCATGGTGGAAATTTAGACTCAGTCAATTTCCAATCCATTCTCCACTCTTTCCCTGAGATTGTGTCAAGTTCTTGGAAGTTTAAGTGAGACAAGGATGTTGGCCTCACTGCCAGTGAGAATAACAGTGAATGAGTGACTGGGAAATGTGTGTTCACTGACTTCCACTGATGTACATGTACATGTACAAACACACACGTGTGTGTGGATACATGCACATGTGTGTAAATGTAGGTACAGAGCATTGGATCATGGATCCACACATCATATCCTCTTGAATCATGAGATCTTTTCACCTCTTTCAGCTTCTTCTAAACCATCGCTGTCCGAGGTCATAACTGCTTTAGACATAACAGGAGTCATACTTCCTGGGACATTCCTACCTTCTACCATGCTGAGGTGGACATTTTCCTTGCATTCTCCTTGCATTTCCAGTTACCTGATTGATTCCCTCTCACTAAAGCTGGGGGTGACACTTCATTGGGTAGGGAGTTGGCTGGCAGAGATCAGCATCTTTTATCCTGGATGACACAGCATTTCTTCAATATCACCACAGTCCAGCTGAACTCTTAATCTTGCCAACCTGGGATTATTTTCCTGACTAGGGAGCAGGAATCCTCCATTAATTATTTTATAAAATATGTCACCCAAGCCCAAGAAGTTGTCCCTAACCTCTTCCTCCTTCAATGACAGCATCTTTAAAATATTTCAATAATCATTGGCTGGATATTCTCCTATGTAATCCCTTCTCAGAGAAGGGATTTTTCCCACCTGGGTTGGGAAAAGGCCACAGAACACAAGGGAATATTGAAGGAGGGACCTTATGAATATTTCAAGATAATAGGTTGAAATAGTCACAATAATTACGGAAAGCTAGGTAACCTGAGTTATCTGAATTTCTGAAACTGAGAAAGGTCCCAACCAACCACACATGAGATGAACTTCTCACATGAACTTTAGTAGAAATCTCAGCATACAAATTACCTTGCTCTATGAATGCTTTTTAAAGGGGTGCAATTTTCCATCTAGGGCTTCTAAAACTGAGTCTTTAATTATGCACACATATTTAATGCAGAAAAAATAAAATAGTATTAATTTGCCATCAAATGAAGTGTTTCAAGGTCATAAATAATAAGGTAATTATTTTATAGTCTCTTTCAATAATTTTACTGGTAGTTAGATTCTGTACCAGTAAAGGTAGAGATTCTGTTTCACAAGTGTTGTGAAATAATTATAATAAATTGCAATCAAATGTTTGCCTTGAATCTTGGTATTTACAAAGCATTCCTTAATATATTGCTGCATTCAATTTGTTTGGAAGAAATTGACTGGGAACTTTAAGAAAACCCACTTGAAAGTGATCAGTGACTTCATTTTTTCCTAAAATAAAGAAGGTATCCCAGAATGCAATCACTCACCCCAGTGCTCACTCAGTACAGTAGTTACTTTATAGCAACCAAACTGTTACAGTAATTTCCAAAGCTAAAGAGACTTACCCTTCCCCTGCCAAGATGTATTTGATATGGGGGTATCAAATCCTGACTCAATGCTACTCCAGAGAGGGCTCTATTTCTATCTCTGAACTGTTTTAGTGGTCTTCGGTTGACTACACACAGGATATGCAGGGATGATTATTGAATATAAAGTATTCATTTTTGCACCTTTCCTCTGTGATTGGCTACTCAAGTAATTACTTTGATAAAAGTAAAATGTTCTGAATCTTCTCTTTCCATACCTGTCTGTAGCACAGCTGCAGCATTCCTTGCTTCGTATTCTAAGGAGACATTCAGTGTTCCCAGGGGTTTCTAGGCCTCCTGCTCGGACAGCAACCATGTTCCATGTTCAGAACATAGACAATCCGTCATGACTGACACCTCCTTGCCAGTCCACGTCAGCAGAGGTGACCATATTTTAATTACAAAATTTAAAAAGAAAGACTGAAGAAAAGACTTAATTCCTCTATGAATTTTTTTTTTTTGTACTTGGGATCAAATTCAGACCTTGCCCTTTCGAGGCAGGTGCTAGAACCACAGATCTAATCCCGAGCTCTACAGACTTTTTTGTATATCTTTTTTTAAAAATACAACTTCATTTTGGTCAATCCAGAAATACAGATTATATAAGAAACACATTAGCTTAATTACTACAATAATAATATTGAAAACATAGAACTTCAGCCTGTACAATTAGTATTTGAATACTAAGATCAATGGAAAAAAAGCTAATTTTATGTTCATAAGCATAAAACATGGTTTATCAAAAATATATAATTGGGTGTTTGACACATAATTGTTTCTACAAAAGTAAGCAGGTATCTAGTTCATTAAATCAAGTAAAACAGCATAATGGCCACTTTTGCACATATTTGTAATGAAAAGGCCAAAGAGAAATTAGAGGACAGGAAGGCAGGGGGCAGTATCTAATTTTTATACACACACGTGTATCTTTTGATGAACTTGTATCTTGTGGTATTCCCTTACCATGAATTATGCTACTGTGGGGCATTAGTTTTAGCATAATTCTGGATTGGCTGATTCACGGTCCTTATGTTCTGTGTCCCTCTCCTCATTCTCTGTGTTTCTGTCTTTGTGCCAATTGTGCAAATACCTGTAGGCATGTTCTTATCTGAGAGAGAAAAAAGCCGAAAGGGATGGAAGCAGAAGAAGATTAAGGGAGGGAGACACAAAAGAAAGATTTGACATAGACATTAAATGCTCAAAAAATGGGGCCCATGGAGTGAAAAATGCTCTCATATCTCCTCCTCTCCTATGTTATGATTTGAGAGCAGATCTAGAAATGACAGTGATGCAAAGAAGTTTTATGGTAGAGAAAAACTACCATTTTTTATTGTCTCAGCTTTACATACATATTACAATTTTACTCAGTCAACTTCAGCAAGCTGTAATACATATCACACGCCTAGCATCAGTCTGGTCAGATTCTTCAACTTATACTTTGATGAAGGCAGCAGAGGCTCAACATCCTCACTTATCCTTTGGGTCTTTCTCCTTGTGAGGACACCTAGGTGGCATGACCTATGAGGGGCAGCTCTTCACTAGACTCCAAGCTCGCTGATGCCTGATCTTGGACTTCCCAGTCTTGGGAACTGTAAGAAATTCACTTCTATTGTTTATAAACTACCCAGTCTCAGGTATTTCATTATAGCAGCACAAATGGACTGCAATAAAGCACATGACCTTCTTCTATACAGACTCAAAACAGTCATGATTTCTCTTCATTCAAATAACTCCAACCACAGTCTGGGGGCTGAGTGTTTGTGATAAGCATTTTTGAAAGACTGTTAAGGTTAGAGAGAAAAGAAAACTTTTTAAAAAAATAACACTCAAATTCTAGTCTTGTTCACCAAGTGAATGGTGCCATGAAGTTATACAGAGTATGGTGGATGCTGGTTCAGTCTAAACATTCTGAATTCAAATGGAACATCATTGCAGTTATATCTAGATGTCCCCCCAAAGCCTGATCTGCTCATAGATGGGGCTTTTGGAGGTGACTGGATAATGGGAGCATGATGCTCATTAGTGGATCAGTCCACTGGTGAGTTTGTAAGTACTGTGATGTTGGGAGGCAAAGCCAGTTTGGAGGAGGTGGTCACTAGGGGTGTGGCCTGGGAGGGGCTGTCTCGCTCCTCCTCCCTTGATCCCTCTGTGCTTTCTGCCTGCCTTACCCTGAGCTGTTTCTCCTGTGATGCCCCTCTGCCATGATCCCTGCCTTGGAGCCAGCAGACCATGGACTGAACCTTTACAAACCTTGAGCCAAAATAAACCTCTCCTCTTTAAGTTATGGGTGTCAGGTTTCATCCCTCAGTAAAAAGAAAATAACTAAAACAAACATGAAATTCAGTACTATTACTAGCAGGCAGTAGTGAGTAGATTTAGATCTTGAGTATAATAGCTGATTGTTGGTACTCTGCACATTTGGAAAGGTATGTAGTGAAAGTTCACAAATGCTTTTGAAAAAGTTTTAGAAAGATTTATGTACATATCCTTTCATTGTTGGGGTATAAATAGATTTTTATCAATGTAATTATGTCTCAAAATGTAGATCTGCATTATCCAATATTTTGGGGGGATTTGTTTTGTTTTGTTTTGTTTTTTCTGAGATAGGGTCTAGTAGTTCAGGCTAGCCTTGAACTCACAGTGATCCTCCTGCCTCAACCTCCCAAGTGCTGGGATTACAGGCATGCACCACCATGCCTGCTTATCCAATATTTTCAAATTGCTTATTCTTTACATTCTAGGTGTGTATTGCCAATCTGATAAGATTGCCCTTTAACTGGACTGACTAACCTATTTATTTGCATACAGATTCATATCCCTTTCTCTTAGTCTTACCTTTTTCTTTGATTCATCCGTTTCTTTGTCTTTTTTTAACTTCTCTTGAGTTGTTTTCCACTATTTTACTCTCCTATTGGCTTGTTAGATTTATGAGATTACAAGATCCTTTTATTGTTCTTTTTAATGATTACTCAGAAAGTATAAGACATGTCCTTGAATTACAAAACTGTAGCACTTCTACTGCTTCTGCTATCAGGCAATGATCTCTAAGCACCTTAATTACTTTTATCCTCTCTCTACTCATACCCCACCTTTGTCATCTGATTTATTCTCCCCACTGTAAATCCCACAAGTCCTGCTCAGCGTACTTTTTAACAGTGTCCACTGATAGATATTGACAGGTCTGCCATCTTGAATGACCTTTCAAATTTTCATCTTTGAGTTTTCAAACTTGACCATATTCTTTCTATCTTAAAGATAGTGTTCACAAAGCTAGTTCTTTTAGTGACAAATCCTGTTCAATTTCGTTTTCCTGAAATGGACTTTGTGAACGATGTGATGGGCTTAGAAGGCTGAGTTGACAGACCTCTGTGTTCCACCCCGGAAGACATCTCCATGTTTTCTTCCAGTTCCCCCTGCTTCTGGAGGGAAGTGTGACGTGGCCATCCTGCTGTTCCCTTCAAGTTCTGGGTCTTTTATATCTGGCTTTAAAAAAGATTTCTGCAAGTGGATGTGTCCTACAAATCTCAGGAATATGCTTTCCAGCTTATAATTCATTCCGAGGAGATTGCAAAGAAAAAGAAGCTATTGGACTAAATCGAGCCAGTCCCCAGCACTTTACCAATCCATGAGAGAGGGCGCCTGTGCTGGATGGAAATCTGCTAGGGAAGAAACCCGGAAGCCTGGCTGCTTCTCCACCACACGCTCTGTGTTTCTGGGGCTGCTGGGCGCCCTCTCATCTTATTTATAAGGGGAGTTTAATCAGAATCTCCTGCTATTTATGTCCAAAATGATAACCTTCATTCAAGATTTCCTCAAAGAAAATCCACTGGACATTTTCTCAAATAAAATTGGCCAATCGATCGCAATGTATGCCTTTGTTCATAACGCTTATTAAAACTACTGGCCAGCTTTGATAATGGCATTATTGTTATTTAAGCACAAGCCATCCACATATGCCTTCCGATTATTAGTGAAGTCCTGGTTACCAAACATGAGAAGCATCCGAGTAACTGACCAGCACTCGTCACCAAGTTCTGTCACATGAGGACGAGGATTGTGAACGCGCTCACGACCTCCCTCGGTTTGCACTGTGTCCTCAGTGGGTTTGTGCGGTACGGGTTCAACCCGTGAGCGTGATTCTACGTTCAGGGCTTCTAAACTTTTAAAAGTTTGGTGCGGATCCCACCATCAGCTCTTGCTTCCCTGCTGCTGGAAGGGCTGTAAAAATCTCATTTATAGAGCCGGGCATTTAGCTCAGTGGTTCCAGTGCCTGCCTTGGAAGCGCAAGGTACCGAGTTTGATCCCCGGTACCAAAAAACAAACAAATTAACTAAAACCTCATTTAGGTGCGAGAGAACAACACGGGCAGCTAAACCCTGGCTTGATTTAAACACAGAGAGAAGATTTTTTAAAGGTAATTAATAAGTTTAAGCAATTTATCAATACGTTGATAAAACAAATAAAATAATGAGATGCATAGAAGCAGAGGAATAGTTCAACTCAAACGTAAACTTGAGTTGTATTTATATATTTTATATACATGTTATAAATTATATTTATGTTCAATGTTAACCTTTCTTCTACAATGAGCAATATGTTCAATAAGCAATTAGGCTACTGTGTAATTACAAAGTCCTCATATATTCAATATGTAAATCTAAAAATACTTTCTTCTAAATTCAGAGCTCCCAGGGTCTGGTCATTTCTAAGTCTTACTGTCACTTGTTTTCAGCATCCAGAGAGCATCCAGAATTTCCCTATGAGTTATTATTTTTCTAACCATTTATTTTACTATAATAACTAAAATATAATATTGAGCATATCAGTCTCCCACTGAGAGCTGTCCAAACTCTGATTTTCTTATAGCTTTTTAAAAAGTGACTATCATTTTCTCCCTTTAGGTCTGCACTCTACTAATATATTGGGACTGTTTGTTCCAGTCTACTCTTTCCAGTTTGACACATATACTGCAGTTTCTAATGGATAATCATTCTATCCTCTCAATTAAAACAAAGTTCTCTCCAAATTGAGTGATACAAATTTAGTGATAAAGATGAGGTAAGCAGCTCATTCTGCCCTGTGCTCCCTCCTATGATGTGAGGTCTCACCACAGAAACGAGAGCAATAGGGCCAAGATGCCATGAGCGAAGCTTCCTAGACTATGTCTTTAGCTGATTATCTCAGCTGCCTGATAAGGTAAAAGAAAATTAACTCACCCTCAGAAAATTGTAGGACTGTTTCAAGATTTATAGATCATGTGCTTTCGGCTGTCAATTTCATTTCTAGTAAGAGTGCAAGTTTAAACTTTATTCCAAAATTGTTTATGTGTCAAGAGGTACTCTTAGTCCAAAATACTGTATGTACCCTTTTAATGTACAATGTTTCATTTCTAATCTATGCTCAGTTTTAGACCCTGTGTTGGTGGCTCAATTAAATGATTAAATTACATCAACTCAATAAATATTTGGAGTTCAGGGTAACGGCTTCAGAAATATGGATGATTTAGGGTAATTGAGTTTAGTCACTAGGAATCACCTGCTGTATTACAGAAAGGCAAAGATCACTGGTGTGCACATTTTCCCAAGACCAGAGCAATATTCATTAACTTGAGGGCTGTTGATACTTGAATTATGTAAAACACCATTGATCAGGAAGTGGATCAGAGTCAAAAATGGAAGTACAGTTGCAGTCACAATTAAGAGTTACTAAATATCTTCTCTAAATGTTAAGTGGTTATTTGTGTAATGATCACAAATTCAGAAAGTTTACTATTAACACTATGACGTAAAGAGAAGTTTTACAAGGAATACAGGCTTGACACAGAGCTCACAGATATGTATAACTGAGGTTTTCTTCATGTAAGGGACATTGGCATCCTTGGCCTCCAATTAGTAGATGCCATTCCATTGGAACAGCTGGAATATCTCTAGTTATTCTTAAACGTCCCCTGTGGTGCAACAATGTACTAAGTTGAGAAAGCATTCCTTTTAGATAAAAGTCAAGAAAAGTTTCTTAAATCCCTACTATGTGTCAGCATTTCATGTGTCAATTCAAGTATTATTTATATATTTGATATATGATATATTTAAGAAGAGGCTAAGTTTACATTTTAAAATACAGTGTTTCTCTACTACATTGAATGTCTAATCAAAACACTTCTCCAGTCCTGCCTGGAGCACTCCTGCCCACTGCAGGCACAGCAACCCTCAGTATACCCACAATGAATGATTTTATGTGTCAATTAGTGTAGGCTAAAGAATCCCCAGATTCCTGGAAAAGCACTTTCGGGAAGAGTATCTGTGTGTAAGGGTTTTATGGAAGAGATTGGCAAATGTGAATCAGAAGAATTTACAAAGCAGATGGCCCTTCCCAAAAGGCAGAGGAAGAGTAAATTCCTTCTGCCTGCTTGACCTAGGATGTCACTCTTGTCTTGCTCTCAGACATCGGAATTCCTGGTTCTTGGACCTTCAGATTCTGGGATTTATACCAGCAAGGCACCCTGCCATCCTAACCTGTTCTTCAGTTTACAGAGAGCAGACTCCAGTGTTAATAACTGAGTGAGCCAATTACTGTAATTAATGAAAAATACACAAACATATATTTTTGGAGAATCCTGACAAACACACCATCAAATCTAAAGTTTACCTATTATACATATTTCATAAGACCTCTCTCTTGATGACTCATCCATAGAAACTCCTTATTCCATATGCCACCTTCCCTGAGGTATTTCTGCAACACTCAGAGTGCTTTCTTCCTGCCTTGGACTCCTTCAAACCGAGATTATATTACCCAAGCAAGATTTACCTAACTAATATGTTGTTGTCTTTGCTGGATTGTAATATATTTGAGAACCAAGACTGTTCAGTATCCAAAATGTCCTTTACTATATATCACATACATTAGAAAAGCATTTCTTTAATAAATAAATGAAAAAGTCTGCATAATTGAAAAGAGATTTTTTTAAAAATTCACAGTTCTGGGGGGGCAGGAATATAGCCTCTGCCCTGGCCCTGAAGGACTCATGGTAGGCAACACAACTCTGGTAGGAGTGTGTGCAACAGGTCACACAGTGAGCAGGAAGTTGGAGGCTGGGGAGCAGCCAGCCTGGGTCTGTCATAATGACTCATTCTAGTGGGAGTCAGCCAGGATCCCATGAGAATTAGCTCCCTTCCTTCTGAGTGTGGTGCCCAGTGACCTAATCACTTTCCATTAAGTCTCATCTCCTAAAGGTTCCACCACTTCTCACATCAGTGCACTGGGGCCCAGAAATCCAACCCACGGGACTTTGAGGACCACAAGCAAACCACACCCAAACTGTTGCCTTGCACATCCATATCTGAGATCTTCTTTCCCCTTTATTATCACCATGGAGAACTAGCTTGTGTCGTTCATCTCCATCACCATGTGAAATTGTGGTATTTAAATGACAGCACAAAACATTTGTAGTCTTTTAAAAACTCAGCTTTAATGAAGTAAACCTTTAATTTTAAGTACTTCACAGTTGTAGTAACTTAAAGGAAATTTTAATTTGAATCAAAATAATTTCTTTATTGTTCAAATATGTGCTATAGAATATGGAAACATATTTTGTATATTAGTTGGCTTTTTTTCTCTGGGACAAGTTACCCAACATCCACATCTTAAAGGAGAGATTTATGTGGTTCATGGTTTCAGGAGATTCCGTCCATGGTCAGCTGTCTCCAAGACAAGAGCATCATGGCAGAAAGGCATGGCACAACCAAGATGCTTAGTTCATGGTGGCTAGGAAGCAGATCAAGGGAACAGCAGAAGAGAGAAGAGGGACCAGATACAGACCCCAGGGTCATGACTCCATTAGCCACCCAGACACATCTGGAACATGCTTTACTAATCCCCACAGTGGATCCCATGCTAATCAAGTTAATGCTTCACCTTAACTATCACACTTTATGTTTACCTTATAGAACCGTAATAGTTCAAAATATAATCTGTGAGGAGATTGTAAAGAAATCAAACTCATTTTTAACTTTTTCTTTATTTGTTTTAGAATAAACTCAAAGTTTTCACAATCTTCTTAAAATTTTATAAGATTAAAAATATGAAATGCCTAATATACATATTGCTTAGTAGTCATAATACTAATACTCTTCTAAACTAAAATTTTGGCTTTGAAACTTATTTTTAAATCTTTTTTTAAAACAAATATGACATCACTTTCTATTTCTAAAATTTCCAGTTAGTAATTTAATTCACTGTGGCTGAGTTGTATGACATTCAACACACAGTAATCAGTAAAATTAGAATGGAAGTGATCTAAGGTTATCAAGGGTGTTCCTATGGTGAGGTGCTTCGTTAGATAACAGGGATGGTCAGTCCTAATAATTATCACTGTTTCAATCATGAAGAAACAGTTCTCCAAAGGAAAGTCCATTGTGAATTTTTAGTCTCTTTAGAGGCCAATTTATATTTGCTTTAGCTGTGTAAATTGTTGCTGAAATCTAGGACTCACAAATGGCTCTTTTGGACATACACACGTTTTGACAAGTATTTTCTAAAGCCAACTCTTTGAGTATTGTAATAGCTCCTGACTCATAAATGTTCTTTTCAATAGAGAAAAATGGATTTGGTGGTACTTTGAGAATTTAACAAATGCCTACATTTTAATAATTTAATAATTTAAAGGTTCATTTCCAAATACTACGATTTGTCAAATAACTGGTACTTTGCATGGAATGAGTCAAAGCCTCAGCACAAGTCCTATTAGTTAATGGCTATGATCAAGATCTCTCATTCACCCCAGAGTCCTGAAGGTTATTGGTGAAAAGAGCACTACTGAGATGGGGATTTCTGTTAGGATGTAACCTAGATTCTTGCTTCAGCCAATTAGGCTGAATAATGAGTGGACACTGGTTAAGCTTGACTGCATCAACTTGTTTGGCTTGGAAGCCACTCAGGGCACTGGTGAAACACACTTCTGGGTGTGTCTGGGTGGCTCATGCTGGTGCAACCTTAGGCATTGTGTTTGGTCCCTGACCCCTTCCTCTCTGGTGGTGTTCCCTGTTCTGCCTCCCAGATGCCATGGAATAAGCAGCTTTGCTTCACCTTACCCTTCTCCCATAATGCTTTTGCCTTGGAGCCAGCCCACCCTAGAGTGAATCCCTGGAACCAGGAGCGAACTAAACCTCTTCCTTAAATTATGAGTGTCAGGCATCTGGTCTCAGCAGTGAGAGAGCTGACAAAGGCCAACACCAAAGGCCTTCTTGCCTTTTTCATTGAAGAGGAAGCGGGTGTCTTTAGCTCTCATAAAAAGGGCCACTGTAGGTCTGTGCTCCTTTGGTGGTCAGGGGTACCTAAGAGAGGGAATCACCCTTCCATTTGCCCTTCATAACAGCAGGGATAGATAGCGAGAAAGTAGACACAGCAAAGGACGTCAATGCCCTTCCGTGGGAGCATTTATGTAAGCCTCTTACTCCTTTCAAGAATGGGAAGAAAAGGCCTCTCTTCTACTACAGCAAACCGTCTTATTCTTAAGAACTTTATTTTAGCCATGAACTTATCAACGTTGATTTTTTTATAGTTGAGTGATACAGGTACAGCAAAGGGTCTTAACATTTTTTAATATAATGAGAGACATGGTATAAATTATCTAAAATGCCTATATACTTTATACCTACATATAGAAGCCTACAATGAACTGGTGAGATGAACTTCCAGCCTAGAAAATAAGTTTTTAACTGATGACTCAACCAAAAGACCATCAAAAATAATATATATACACACTAGTAGATAGATCCATGCTATATAGATGACAGGTAGA
>NW_004624751.1:9226851-9237501 GCF_000247695.1 Heterocephalus glaber | reverse complement strand
GAACAGAGATTGGGTCACTGTCTTCCAGGTCCTCAAGCTTTTAGTGTCGTCCAGGCAATGTGTCCTCAGAACTCATGCTCATAACTTCTTGTGCTGAGATACAGGGTGGCCTTTTTGCAACTTTGGCACACAGCACCTTCTATCGCATTGTAATGATGTAAAATAAAATTAATGTGCCTTCTATATTTGAGGATTCTAAACTTTGCTTTACTTTTGTCACTTTTATAAGAAGCACTCCTTCTGATCTACTAAGGGTATGGTCCGCTACATCGCTGCTTTTCTGGATTACAACACTGCCCTCCTTCCTGTGTCCCTCATGCTGTTCTGATCAGAGCATGGAAAGTGGTGATGCCATGCTCCACAGTGTATTCAGAATTAATCAAGTTGTATTTGTTGTACTTGTGCCGGCCAATAATAATTCATTTTCTTTTTCTGCTTTTCAGGTCTCCAATCATACATCATTTCTCACTGTTGTTTAAAGACAATTTTAAATATCAATGCTTGCTTCCTTCTTGCTTCAGAAAAGTGATTGATTCTTCCTGAAAAGGGCCTGCAGCACTTCTAGGTTTGCTTTTCATTGCTCTTCCTGGTGCTGATTCCTGCCAAGACAATAAGCTGTATCTAGAAGGTTTTCCTTTGAGACCCTTGCTCCTCCCAGCCCCAGCTCCACAAGACTCATACTACCTAGTCATGGTCTTCTTTTCCCTTGTCAACTCATTCTTCCCACCAGTGTCTCTAATCTTGTGAATGTAAACAGGAATAACAGCTGTACCCTTCCAATCCAAAGCAAGCCTCCTTTCTCACCTTCTCATTTCTCACAGCTGTGCTGTGAAGTCTGGCGTCAGAGTATTTAAAGTCACTTTGAGTCAGTGCTCCATTCTCTTGATATCCACTTGGTTACTAGTTCATAGACTAAATATTTCTTATCTCCCCTATTTCCATATTTTGCTGTGTCTCTCCTTCTCTGTCTTAATTGGTTTTAAGTGACTTGGTTCAAAGCTTCTTTTCTTTATCTCATGCTGTCATTCCTTTAATATTTTCAGAAATATTTTTGATCCCAATGCCATATGTATAGTCAACATAAGCTCCTGCTGAACAAAGTCAAGTAATATTTTAGTCCTTGACTTTACCAAGCTTACTGTGGTGCATCCATGTGTATGTGTGTGTTTGCTAATGCTTCACACTGCAGCTACACTATTCTCCATAAATCATGGGTTTTGTAATTATATCACCCTACAAAAATGTTACTATATCCACATTTTGCAACCCAGTTAAGAAAGCATTTGGCTTGACATGAGAGCTTGATTGCTTACAAGTCTTCTAAATATACCACCCTCGTGACCCTCAGAACTCAAACCAGATGCTTTTCTTCCTGGAACATTTGCATGGCCTTCTTCTTTCCCTACACAACAGCTCACGGCTTTTGCTGTGTTCATTAGGCTGAACATTCTCCTCCTCCTGCCCCAGCTGACTTCTCTGACCAACACAGGGCTCCTTCTTTCCATCCTTCATATGCCATCTCCCCACAAGCCAAGACCACCTTCCTCTCTTGAAGATGTATGGAGCCCAATGATCAATGTGCTTGTGAAGATGTCCCCCTGATGACAGCTTGCCTTTTACGCATTTCAGGCAAGCAATTCATAGTGGAGAGGAAAGGAGATTGCAAAAGTCTCATGAAGATTCAGGCTCAACTGGGCTCTTCCACCTGGGATCTAGGCAACTACTTCAGTTATCCATCTATTATTTTCCTCACCTGTAAGATGCAGATAATAAATAATACTCCATCTGAAATAGAACAGAAAACATTTAGGGCCACTTAAATTCTCAAGGACATTTCTTTTTCTTTGTCCATCCAAATGATTTCAGTCCTGAATTATCCACTTCTGTCCAACTACGCTGCTTTTTATTTAGGGTAGAATGCCTTGGAGTGGCATATATTGTACTGTAAATATATTGGCTATCCAATACTATGTTATTGATTCAAACTGAATTATTATTGGCCTTATGAACACATGCATGAACCTGGAGGAATTGCTAGCTTAACAGAAATTGGTCCATTTTAACATGGCAAGTAGAAAGAAGTTCTAGGATGGGAGAAGTCTTTTGTTTAATCTCTCAAATCATACCTGAAGGAATCCCGAGCTGTATAGTCATTATCTACTTGGTGACATGGTCACTGGTACAGAACTTGTTTCAAGCCAAAAAAGTCATCCTCCAGGGGCTTTCTGAAATGTCTGGTTTTCTTCCGCATTGTTTCAGCTCTGCACTTTGGACACTCACTCCAAGGCCATGTCAGACTTTTTCTCCTTGTCTCCATCCTAGTAAGCCTGCTGGTATACCCATTGTTTCACTTTCTGCATTCTGTTACAGTTGTTTATTAATAGGATGCTAAGAATTATCTTTCCTCTGTTTAGACTAAGGTATTAATAGAGTGGATATCAGATAGGAAATCGAGTGGGGAAAATATCTTCTAAAGCAGAATTTATACAAAGATGTTTATAACTGTTTTGTATCTCGGCAAATCAGTGGCAATATCCAAGCTACAAAAAGTGGTCAGAAATTGCAGATCAAAATTAAAGGTCTCTCTTTTGGAGAGAAGTATTTTTCATACAAGGTTAAACTGACTAATTCACATAAGACAAATGGATGGGAGCGCGTAGCCTCTTTGCAACTGCCTGGACATGAGTTCTCTGCAGTCAGAAAATGAAGATGACTGCTATGTTTCTATGGTAGCCAACAGGAGAAAATTAAAATAGGCCAAGTGGGTAGGTGTGAAGCTATAGAGATAGAGATGGTCTTGGGTTCTGTTCAGTAGGTGTAGTAGTTAGGGTTCATTAGAGAAACAGATTTTATATGTATTGCACATGTGATTATATAAAGGCTTTTTGCTACATAGGTTTGTAATGTCCACCTGTGAATCAGAGGTGGAAGGATACAAAATTGCTGCTTGTGCACTGAAGAGACAGAGGGAGGGTCTAGTCTCTGGACAAAAGTCTAGAGCTCACTGCAGAGAGTGAGTGTGAATGACTGAAAGCCAAAGGGTCTGTAGTGGAAGGTTGGTGAGTCTGTGCTGGAAATCTGAAGGAGCTAGAGGCCAGCTTTTAAAGGTGACAATGAAGAACAAAGTTCTGCCTCTGAAGAAGAAGAAAAGGGAAGAGTTTCTTCTCCATTCCTTTTTTATTCTGTCCAGGCTACAACCCTCTTGGTTGGTGCCACCACATCCTGGGTGGGTCTCCTCTACTCAGTTTGCAACTCACACATCAATCATTCTCAGGCACACCTAGAGCTTTCCTAATTGGCTAGGTGGCTCTTACTGAAGTCAAGCTAACATATCACAATTAAAGGTCACAACGCAATACAAGAGGCCAGGACAGAATGCATCCTAGACGTTGGGCATGACTACCAAACTAATCCCCCAACCACAGGAGCATGGATCCAGGCAAAGTGACTGAGAAGAGATAGGAGTGATGGAAATATCAGAGTTCCCTAATTTGACAAAAGAATGCCAGTTCCAATATCCACCAGTTCAAGCAAAAGCTTGCACTCTTCTCATTCCTGCTCTCCCTGGAAAGGTCCTAAAAAGGCCACTAGGCTTGTGGTAGGAGGTAAAGTAAATCAACAAAAGGAATAGCAGAAAAGAGGCCAGTTCTGCACCTTTACAGTGCTGTTGCCCAAACTCAGGCAGGCGAAGAGCTGCAAAGAGAAAACAGAACCTGGCATAAGGTTCGGGTGTTGATCAGCATCTCAGCATGAAAATTATAAAGGCAACTTGCAATGAGACTGTGTTTGTGATATGTAGTGACAATCAGACTTTTGATCACCTAAGAAGGAACAACAAGAAATGAGAGCCCCTACTCAAGGTTTTAAACTTTGGTGGGTAAACAGTTCTCCTCTGAATAAAACAACAGATAAAATGTCATCGTGATTTTATCTCCTTTGCAATTGTTCAAAATATTAGTGTATCCAACTCATGGGGCTCCTTGTGCCTGAAAGCAGTCAGTTTTAGTCATTATCACTTATGCTATGCTCGAATTGCCTGGGACACAAGCCACTCAGACAATAAGCATGTCAGAAGCAAATATAGACTGTGTAGATCACAAGGCAGTTTTAGGCCTCCTGATAGAAATGCTCCCAAGCTCAGTGGCACCAGTGGACTTTCGCACAAGAGAAGAAACATTCAGTTTAGTGAGGAAGGGAATCAAGAGAATGGACCACACAGGACACTCTCACCTTCTCAGAGGACAGGATTCCACCAGGAACAGGAACATCTACACGCAGCACTGCACGCCATCATGGCTAAGGCCCATGTTTTGCTAGATACTTTATGCAACAGTTGTCTGCAGCTCATCTTTTTGTGCTGGCTTACTCATGGAAACCAAATTCCCTTCAGAGTTCTTCATCTTCTTTCCTTGTTCTCTAGCACTCAGCCTGAATAACCCAACTCAAAATCATGGGCAAATGTTGGTTTACGTTGTCGGTATAAATTACATTCTTGTATGAACAGTCCTCTTGCACTCAAGCTCTCACCTCTTGGGGGTACACATACACACACACGTAGTCAAGCAAAACTTGCTGAGGTTTTGCCTCCAGGCTGAAAGTGCTGAAGAGTACATAATACCATGCAAATTCCCATTGAGCTTCCATTTCTGAATTGCTCATGGATGCTTGACCTGAGAATTCATAACACCTGACATTCATCACTTATAATGAAGTGTGTGTGACGTTTTGAACAGTTGTAGTTGCACCATCAGTGTAAGCAGGCCCACTTAGAAGGATTTGCTTCTACCTTTTGTATGCATAATAAGAACAATATTAACCAACTCTAAGAGAATAACCAGCCAACTATGCTATTGGTTTTGGAACCTAATGAACAGTTTGTTCAAGATTTCAAGTACCCTTATGTGGTAAGCACTAGAGTTTGGAGGTAACATTTACAATGAAATTTGTTATTAGTTTGACCATATAATAACAATAGTCTCCAAAGAATCTTTATAAATAATGGAGGTAATATAGTCCATTCTTCCCCCTATATGGGGAAAAAACTGAGGTATAAAGACATATTACTCAGCTCAAGGGGAATTAAATCTGGGATAGATACTGTCTTTTTCTGCATCTAATCAGTAGTGTTTATGAAATAAGATTAAACACACTTTAGACTTCTATGCTTTACGTAATTGTTAAATTGTCTTATGAATATATTTTTTAATGCATTAACACTTCGAGCCTGGGAATCTAGAACCAGAGTGATGAAACAAGAGTTTTCTATGATAGATGTTATCAGAAACTTCCTATTCTGCTTCCAAGATGGTACCTTGGGCCTTGCATCTTTTTTTTTTTAACTTACTAAAATTTACCCAACCAAATATGGATATTGAAATGTCAGGCAGATTTTAAAACAGAAATCTCTCTTGTGTGAATTTTAAATATTCTCTGTGCAAAGCAGAATAGCTTTCATTGTATGGAACCAAATTTCTTGGTTATGAATATATTATTAAAACTCCTTTAATTGTGCAGAGTCATTTAGAAAATGAGTTATGCTAAGAATAAGGCAAGTTATTGCATTACAGATAGACAGAAATGTTGGTGACTGCTTCATGAAAAGCTAAGGGAATAAATGCAAGTTAAAACTCCAAGCCCACTGTACAATGAAGTGCTAGCACAAAAAATCACTTATCAATATATAAATTCTAGATATGTAATTAAACAAGTGTTCTACACATACTCATGTGATCAGTTATTTGTAGGTTTAAATGGTGCCTATAAATTGAGAAGAAAGGGGGTATTAAAGAATATTGTACTAATTTTCTATGCCTGCTATAACAAATTGCCTCAAATGTGATGGCTTGAAACAACATAAATGTATTTTCTTACCATTTTAGGGGGCTAAACTCTGAAATCAGCTTCACCCAGACAAAGCTAAGTTGTCAACCGGGCTGTTCCAGCCGGCAAGTCTCTAAGAGTCTCTGTCCCGTCACTGTTCCATCTCTGAGAACTGCCCACCTTCCTTGTCTTTTGGCTGACCCATTCCATTCTCTGTTTCTGTGATCACACTGTCTTCTCCTGGGAGCAATTTTCCCTCTGTCTCTTGCTTTTAAGGACACGTGTGATCACATTTAGGATCTACCTGGATAATTCAAGATAAACTCCCTATACTTAATCAGAGCTATTAAGTCCCCATGGTCCTAATAGGAAACAGTTACATGTTTCAGAAACTAAACCGTGAATAACATGGGATCATTGTTTAGCTTATCAGAGAAATTTCAGGATTATTCCCAATTAATCAGTTTAAAAGATGCAGTTCGTATTCCCTAAAGTCTCTAACCAAGTGGGAAATTCCACGTCTGTCTCCATGTCCATCAGTAAATAGCATTGGTAATGTTGAAAATTGTTTTTAGCTTTATGTCAAAAATTTATTAAATTTACACCATCACTAGAAACAACTTTTTTCCAGAAAACAGTACATTATTTACCTTTAACTCTCTTCCTAGATAAACCCGTGCGAGACCTTTGTGAACTACATTGAGAGAATCCTAAAATGGATCAATCTTTGGAAGCTACTCATTAGCAAACTCATTATTGACATGTGAGCATCTCCTTACTGAAACAATACATCCTCAATGCTGATGAAAGTAGACAAATGATGCAAAACCTGAGAAATAAACTGTACTTTTGGACAAATGTATCAATGGCAAAATAATCATAATTATCTAATTTTCTTTTATTTTTAACTAAAGCGTAAGCTAATTAAAATATTTGATTGTATAGGTAAGAGGTAAAAGATGTCTAGGCCATACACTTTAGAGGTAAGTGAGTATTGAACTGTCAAAAAATTATACAGTAAACTGAAAATTTTGATAACTATGCATGATAATTTCACGTGAAAAATTAGCTTCTGTTCAGTAATAGTTATTTTTCCTTTAAGATGCTTCAATTTTTCACTTTTTCCTTGGGAACATCTTTAGCAAAACACATTAAACATTTCCCTAATCCTGGAACGGTGGTGCACACCTGGAATCCAAGCTCTCTTGGAAGCTGAAGCAGGAAAATCACAAGTTTGAGCCCAGCTTAGGCAAGTTAGTGACTTACCAAGATCTTCCCTCAAAATACAAGACAAATAAATGGCTGGGGATGGAGCTCACGTGTGTGCCCTGGGTTCAATCCCTAGTACAGAAACAAAAGATCCCCAATTATATTAGAGGCTCCCATTTGCAAATGCAGGCTCAAAGTATACAGTGCAGTACGAAGCCACCTATGATGGTTCTGAGTTAATACCAGCAAAGCCAGGGCGCAGGGCTGAAACTGGAGGCTGATTGACTGGGAGTCATTTTTTTATAGAGAAGAGGAACAGGAGAAAGAGCACAAAGAGAAGGGAGAGAAGGAAGAAGCGAGGGTAGAGGAGGTGTTCCTGGTCTAACCGTAGGAGTGATGAACTAAGTCGGAATCCTCCAGGAGACTATTGCCTGGCTCTTTCGAAGCAAAGCAAGCATCTTCAATGGCTTCGGACAGTCAGATTCCTAGAGAAGAATGGCTTCTCCTAGGAGCATGGTAGACAACTGTTTCTACTGGTGGAGAAGAGAGCCGTGTTTCTCATGTTATTCATACGCCAAGTTAATTTTGGAGGTGAATCCATCCAAAACAGTCAGGTGAATCCAGTATGTGCATTTATGATATGCAACACATAGATCCATCAGTTCTGATAAAGCAAAGCAGAAATATCTCTCAGTGAGATATCAAAAAGAAAAATGGTAAGTCTCAGATCCCCTGAAAGTTAAAAAAAAATGGCTAATAAATACAGCTCTTCACAATTAACATTCTCCCCAAGTACACCACGTTACCAAAGTTTGTAGGCACAATATGAATAAGAAGGCAGACCACAGTGAGGCATTTTCTATGTACAACTGTATCCTGAAATGTTCAGTGTATCTTCATAGTCAATAGCCAACAGGATAGTGAGAATTGTACATTATAGCAATGATCCTACAATGTTCTCAGTGCTCAAAACAGCCATTACCAAAAAAAGAAACGATATGACTAGTGCTTCAAAATATACAATTTGCCTCTGGCTTAAAAATTAAAATCAGGAATAAGTAATCTTTAAATTAAGTATACATATTAGGAATACCTTGTGAACTCCTGTGATGTTATACATAGATCTATAGCCCTTTTAGGGCTTTATTTTAAGGACATATTAAGCAGAATAACTAAATTCTACAAATTATTTAACTTTGATTTATTTCACTTTAATTTTGGAAAAAGAAAGTAAGGGTGTTTTCTAGAAAACAAAACATTTGTGATGGAAAAAGAAAAAGCTGAGTTATATGTTTTTCCTTTCCCTTTTATTTTCCCAGCAAGTATTAATGAAAGCAGAAAATCTATGTGAAGACATATCTGGATGGAGCTTCTTCTCCAAAGGGCCTAGTGTAACCTTCCTTTCATCCTACTGAAGGTGGGCTGAGTGGTTCTTTGGGAATTACATTAATTGTTGGTAATGCCCTTAGAGATTTTTTTAAAAGCCCATAAGTGCTAACTATTAATTAGTATTTCTATTATAAGTATGACCTTGAAAGACAAAAATTGGAGCTTACACTATTAAATGTTGGCTGTACGTACTATGAGACTTCAAGTATATTTCAGTGAAAAACCAGGTTTCAGACTGCACAGAATTTCCACGTCTACCTTGTGAGATCCAAACTCTTCTATATGCATGATCAACATGAATCATTTATGTACATTTATCTATGTGTATGATAAACACGCATCATTTATGTACATGTACATACTTCCACCATCATATATCATATTTTTAAAGCAACCAAAATATATTAGCCAAACTACAAATAAACAAAACAATAAAAAATAAGTAGAAAAAATTATAGATCATAAGAGTCGCAAATCAGTACACAAACCTGACTCTACAAAAATATGATTTCCTCATATTATGAAATGACACTTAAATCCTATTTTGATCTCTGTCTCTTGGGGTGAAGAACATATAACTTTAGTCAATTTAGTTTCTTCCTTTCATGGGAAAGTTTTGAAGACCCAACAATAACCACAAAGTGGTGTGCTGTGTGTGGGCTGAGTATATTTTTCTGTTTCTGATCCATCAGTGACAGTAGTATTTGCTTTTCACAAAGGTTTTATTTGAACAACTTTGTGAGGCTGAATATTTGCTGTTCTTGAAAGAAGAATCAAAGCTTTCCACTCCCAGATTCGCATCTTATCACCCATCATTTCTAAACATCACATGAGATTTCATTTGAAGAAAATTAAGAAATATACTACAAAGCACAAAAATAGTATACCACCCTATTTACCAACAATTATAAATTTGTGTTCATTTATATTTGTATCATTATACTCTCAAAAGAAATCTTTGTAAGATTTTTCTAGAAAACATTACAGATAAACTTGGAGTCATTTTATTTATCCCTACCTCAATCAGCAATTTTCTTTTGCTTACGGTTTTACAGATGAAAATCTGCCTGCCCCCATAAATGTGCTAACACAGAGGAAGATAAAATAAAAGGATAAATGTTATCTTCTTTGTTTCTACATCATATAAATACTTCTCACTGTTTGTATTATCCTGCAATTTTTCTGTTTTTAGTAAATACGTTTCTTTAGTCTAACCTGTATTGTACATATATTGATTTAAATTTTAATTCCTGATATCTACCATGTTTACCAAATATATATTTTTATTCCTATAATCTGCTATGGAATATTTTCTCATATTAATATAGTACCTCATATTAACATATAATATAGGGCTGGGGATTTAGCTTAGTGGGCCTGTGCTTGCTTAACAAGTGCAAGGTCCTGGCCCTACCGAGGTCACCAGTCACGTGGAACACACTGAATCAGCCCGCTGCAGACAGGCAGGTCTGTGCATGCCCTACCCAGGTTGAGAGTCATGCAGAACACATGGGATCAGCCCACTGCAGATAGGCAGGTCTGTGGACACCTACCGAGGCCGCGAGTCACACAGAACATGCTGAATCAGCCCGCACCCCAGCAGCAATCCACTGGACACACACCACTGCTCCTCTGTACAGCCACCTGGTTCCACACTACGAAGACACAGAGGACACTGGACCACCAGACCATGGTACTGGGTCCCGCCACTCCCAGCCCAGAGGAAGGGGCTTCTGAGACACTGCTCCACTTCGCCTGGTCCAGAGGAAGGGGCTCCCCGGCCACAATCCCTCCCACTGCTCCCAGCCCAGAGGAAAGAGCTTTTGGGTTACCATCTGTCCCGCCACTCCTGGCCCAGAGGAAGGGGCTTCCGGGCCACCATAACTCACAATGCTCCCGGCCCAGAGGGAGGGGCTTCTGACCAGCTGTCCCACTGCTCCTGGTCCAGAGGAAGGGGCTTCCCAGCCACCATCCCTCCCACTGCTCCCAGCCCACAGGAAAGGGCTTTTAGGCCACCATCCCTACTGCTTCTCCCGGCCCCGTCCCACCTCTCCCAACTCAGAGGAGGTAATCCATGCAGGTGCCAATAGCAACCCCCCACCACCACCACCCAGTCAAAATGAGAAAACACATAAATAAGTCTCAAAATCAGATTTCCAGATCACCTACAGCAACCCCAAAGGGAAATGAGATGGAACACTCTGATACTCAACCACCTGGACCCACTGAACT
>NW_004624751.1:9174147-9184937 GCF_000247695.1 Heterocephalus glaber | reverse complement strand
GGACAAAGGAGACCAAAGTTATTTCCGATTTTAAAACTTACTGAAAAGTTACATTGCTTTATAAATGTAAATATAAAATCTAAATCCAATTTTTCAACAAAAGACAAAATAACATCATTGTACCTATGAGTAGGAAAAGATTACTTAGATGTGATACAAAAAACCAATCAGTAATAAGGAAAGCATATAGATTTATTTAGAGTATAAATAGAATATAGAGAGAAGACATAGATGACAAAAATATTAGTAAATTGCTTATTGGAAGACAGATTTATATCAAAAATACAAAAAAATTATCAAAGTTCAGTAATCAGAAGGCAAGGTACTCAATTAAAAATGGGCAAAAATACATTAAGCCTCAACATCATTAGCCTCTAAAGAAATGCAAACAAAAACCATAGCATAATGCCTTAACACATCTAGTATAATGGTTAAAATAAAATCCCAGGGAAATTTCTTGATTTGATGGAAGTGTTCTATATTTTTATGATGGTGTGTTTATATGATTGCCAAAACGCTATCAAACTCTTGTCAAAACACAAAAATTAAACTAAAATGTCTGAATTTAACTGTATCTGTTTCACCTTGACTTAAAAATAGAAACAGAAAATGATAACTGACAAACTAAATTTGCAAACACAGGTGAAATTGTAAAGAAACATTTATTTGTCTTGAAAAGTGAGTTCTCCAACTATATACCAGAAATTAGAAATGTTAACTACGTTGACTAAATGTAGTCAGGTTGACACATGAGTAAAAATTACCTTATGGATAGCTATGGATAGCTGATAGATGCATGCATACATACAAGATAGATGTGGAGGTATATGCACATTTTAACATGCTTTTGTTTTATAAGGGATTGACTAGCCAAATACTGACAACTTCTAGTCATGTTACATAGGCTAGATAACTAAAGGCCTAATAAGCAGCAGCTCAAATTTAAAATAAATGCAAAGAACTGAATTCAGATCTCTCTCCTGACACCTAAGGAAAAGAATGACTCCATATTTTTAGTAATAAAAAAGTGTCAGATGAAAAAATATGTAGTCATGTCATGAAAAATAGTAAAATGCAAAATTTCCCATAGGTTCCTTTTCACTGGACCTCAGTACACCATTCTTCCAGTATTTCCATATATATATATGTACACACACACACACACACGCACACACACACATATATATTTGAGGTTCTCTATGTTGCTATGTTTTCAATAATCTCAAGTTTGTGCTTTGCTTTTTGATCAGTAAATTTTACAAAGAATGAAATGGGGCTCAGGAAATTTCACTCTGATCAAATGTTTAGTGATGGAGCTAGAATTTGCAAAACAGCAGTGGACATCTAGATTCCTTCTCTCCCCTGCCATCCCTCCCATCCCACATCCAATAGGGCCTTGTGCATGCTAAGCAAGCACTCTTTCCCTGACCCACACCCCAACACATAAAGTTGTCCATCTTAAAGCACACAGAGCACCACTGAGGGAATGCTCTGAATTTTAATGTCAATATATTTATAAATCAACCTGTGAGTGTCGTTTGATATTTTACTCACTGAGGATAAAGCTTAAGGCAAATAAATATCAATCACACACACTAACAGTGCTTTGGGAATGGCTGAAAAGAATGCACCCCAAGCCAGTCTCCTTTATCAGGTGGTCCAAAAGAAATGGGGAAACAGTTTCAAGAATTGTCAGGTTTCATTTCCAAGAGGCTGGCACTTGAGGAACTAGCCAGCCTTGGGGAATGACTGGAAATAAAAAGAGGTCATGCAAAGCAGGAAGTCAGGCTGGACCAAGACTCCTTGAGCTCCTAATTCTAATTAGTCAGAGAAAGCATCATAAAATGGCATATATGCATGGTTGGAAGAATCACCTTTATAGTATCTACTACTATAAATTATTTTGGATCGAATAAGATGTCCATATTTTCACCTCTAATTAATTATAAAGAAATTTAAACTTCCTCAGTTCATAAGGTTATAATTTACAGGAACTGGCTCTTTAAGCTTCAAATGAAGTACTCTTGTCCCCTTTGCTGAGTTATTTATTACTTGATAAATTGTGGAACCACAGACTGCACACCCTTAATGTAGAACCAGTTCCTTACTGTTAAATCGAATTAACTTCATGTGTAAGAATAAAGGTGTAGGAATATACTAGTGTGCTGACACCCTTGAATTTTAACTTACTCGGTTTTTCTTTAGGCCTTGGGGTCCTTGTAGGATACGGTATCCTGAAGACAAGCTAGCATTACAATTTTGAGATAATCGAACTGTTTAAGTAACTCAAAGTCCAAACTTTTCCATCTTTAGACAAAATTTTGGTTTTCACTTTCCATAAAATCCAACATAACCTCAGCAGTTTCTCTCTCCATTACATATATACATATATTTATTATTAAGTAGCTGAACTAAATTACATATACATTTTAACCTATGATTTTTTGCATACTGAAACTCACACCGTGTTCCATCAACACCATAACCCGACTCTCCAAATGTGTTTAACTGCAGTTGTCAGCATCTTCGTATCTTGTTATGTGTAATGTAATTGAACTAGATGATTATTCCCAAAGCTCAATTTAATTTCTGATCTCTCATACCCAAACCATCAAAATGCTCTGCCTTCAAAATACATGTTCATCAGGGCCGGGGATTGACCTCAGTGGTTTCACTGCCTGCTGCGCAAGTGCAAGGACACGAGTTCGATCCCTGGTACTGGAAAAAAAAATCCAAAATACGTATTCATCTAATCATGCCTCACCCTTTGAGAAACTGGACCTAACTGAAGTTCATCATCTGTCACATGCTCAGCTTCTAACAGTGCTGGAAACCCCTGAAACATTACCAGAAACCTCTATAGCAGGCTGCAGTACCCTGCTCGGTGTTTGACATGAGCCTGAGGAAAGAAAAAAGACTAAAAACTAAAAGAACTAAAAGAGACAGAGTTCCAGGAATCCAGGACAACCAGTGCTGGTGCTAGCAACAAAGGCACTGGTCCATCCAAACCACTGATTTCTATTAGCAATCAATTGGGGTAAAGACAAGCTATGTGTAAGGGCAGGAGTATGTGAGAAGATGCACAGTCATGTGGTTTCTATGGAAATTAACTGAGGCAAGATTCATAAAAGACAAGACAAAGCATTCTCAAATTAGGAGCAGAATAGACCAAATATATGGTTAAAATTAGAGCATTGTCCTTCTAGTTAAGGAGGTTTTAATTATGAGAACAGAATTTGGGTGCAAGTCACCCTGACCTCAGCATGTATGGGCTTTGGCAAGACTCACTTCTCTAAACAAGCCAATTGTGGAGTTAACTCTTTACACCCTGCACTGCTTACAGCCTGATTTGGGCAGAGTCAATATTGTGGTCTGCTGTATAAAAGCCTCTTTCTAAGTCCTCATTATAGCCCATTCTCTACATGACCACCAAAAGGAATAATGTAAATTGTGGATTATCTTGTGTGCTCAATCTTCCTGCTCCTAACTCTTGAATGGCTTTCTATTGTATGCAACATCATACGTGAAATAAAATTCAAACACATACCCGTGGCCCCCTAAGTCCTGCATCAGTATGCATCTCTGTTAAACTCTCAGTTCTATCTTCTCATCTTTAACATTTCCCAGCATAATCCTTTCTGTCTCTTCCACATGGCCTGTAAATGGCTGCAAATTCTACACACACATTTTCTTCTCAGTCTCCCTAGAACTAGATGTTTCTAACCCTTCAAATCTTTGCTCATGTGTTCCATTTACACACAGGTTGTCCAGAACCAAATTATCAAAGATGTTCTCTCAAATTCCCCAATCGCTACTCCGTGAACCTACTTCCTTTCCTTATAATAATGATCACTGTGCAAACTTATCTCTCTCCAAGGCTTCCAGGCTTCAGAATCCCACTGGGCTCCATCATTTATCCCTCTGGCTCCAAGGCTTCCAGCTTCTTACACTGAGTCCCTGCTCAATCCATTCCACAGATACCCACTGTGGGACTGCCCATGCTCAGATGGCTAATCTAATCTAATTCTGTTGGTTTTGTTCCTCTGAAGCCTAGCACGGGCTTGATGCCAATCTATTAAAGACCCCAAATTCAAGAATTATGGAAGATAAAAATAATAATAAAATGCCCCTTCCCTTGCAACTGTGACAAGTGCAACAAGTGACCTAGTTTCTGATTAGTAGGTACACTCATAGCATGTGCCATGCATCAGCATCCCTTCCTGTGAATTTTGGAGGGGTGTTCTATGATCATCCATACTGTGTATGTGGAGGTCTTGAATAGCTTGCAGCAGTGAGAAGTCCCTCGTGCATAGGAGCTTGGTCAGAAAACTGTCCTGTTGTATTGGAACTGAGGCTCTACTTAGAGAGGCTCTAAGAATGTTTATGGACAGTTTGCTATTCTTGATAAGTTCCCAAGCAGACAATTATACATAAGGGAATTATATAGCTTATGTAACCAAATGTTTAAAGAATTATTCCAATGTTTGTTAAAAATTCATGGAATTCTTATAGTTACGATTATTTTGAATCTGAACTTAATTAAATATCTGTAAACCTCTGTGCTGGAAAATTGCTTAGTAAAAAAACACAGTAAATTTCAATTTGTTTTCAAAATTTTAATAGCATATATTTTCCTGTAAATTATTCCTTAAGATTAAATCAAGTAGATACTCACTGAGTTAACAAATTTATTAAATAATTCCCTTAGCCTCTGTTCTTCTCTTGTAACAAAATACCAGAGATCAGGTAATTTGAAAGCAAGAAGCTTATTTCCCACAAAGAAAGTCAAGATCAAAAGAGCAAAACCTTGAGGAATTTCTTGCTATCGCAGAAACTTCATGCCAGAAGATATCACATGGTGAGACACTATGCATATGTATGTTTCTACCAGTGGAGAAGAGGGGTCCCAAGTCCCCCCTTCCATAATTAACCCACTTCTGAATATCACAGCCTCAGCCCATTTCTGAGCACAGCACAACCTCTCTTAAAGGTCCCATGACCCTCAAACTCTTGCATTGGATTAAAAGTTTCTAATGTATAAATTTTGGGAGACACAATTAAACTATGACATACACTAAGCCAAAGGGGAATGAATTCTGTGGAGAACTGTCCCATTGATCATTCCCAAAGCAGGCTGTAAGCAGTGCAAACTGCAAAGAGTTAACCCTGTGATTGGCTTATTTTAAGAAGTGTAACAATAAAAATGTGACACATCTACATAAATAAAAGTGGTGAGATAATAATGAGATTGTAAAACTGGTATTTTTTGTTTATACATTTTTACTGATTAGTTTTTCAAGTAGCATCTACTTGATATCATTTAAATTGATATTGTAAACTTTATAAAAGTTTACATATTGTTTATTTCCAAAGAACTTTTTAAAAGTGATAGTAAAGAGGATAAGTATTTAAACCATAACAAAAGAATATGAAGTGCCAACCATAAAAAATAAGGTATAAAACTTTATAAAGACTCCTAAAGAAAATGTGAGAGCATTTTTGTTCTGCAAGTTACCTAACTTCACAATTGTATTCCAGCTGCACCAAAGGTAAATTGACCTAAATTTCACAGGCTTTCCAATTCTATGTGGTAGAGAATGGCTTGGAAAAAATAGAGCTGGGAAATTATTGTTCAATTGCTTGGGAAAAATAGCTTCAATTGGTATATTTGATTTATTAATATTGATTTTTTAACAATTTCACACACAAAGTCGCATGTTTATTTGACAGTTTAAAATAAATTACCCTTTTTGTGAGGAAAGTGTTTTTACTTTAAGTTTTGTAGATGAATTTGCATCAAGAAAATATTTAGCTAATACCTTATAAAATCTACAACATTAGGCTCTGTACAGAAGAAAATGAAAGAGTAATTTTCTATCAAGAAGCATGAACTCTAGTGAGACCAGCAGACATAAAATTTGCAAACTGGTTCTAAACAGAAGTAAGTAGCAGGAAACTTGCTACAGCAACATCAAATACAGGTTTGAGTCCTGTCTTAGCATCAGACATGACTTAATAATCAAGGTGTATTCTGAGATGAAGTGTGAACTGGACTTCTTTATCATCAAGATGAAGACCAATTATCAGGGCATTCTGAGATATAAGGAAAGAAAGAAATATAAGTGGTCTGGAATGGCTGGATTTGTGAGAAACTCCAGTGAGATAAGAGAATGTGCAGGTGGCAGAAAATGATCACTTAAGTAACACTCTGCAGAGAATGGGAGCAGGATATAGCATAGGTACTTCATTTCTAAGACAGACTCTACTGGACTTTTCCAAGCAGATGTGGATACTAGTAAAGGACAGGTATTGCCCAAATACACACTACAGCACTCACCTTATATCCTTCAGTTTCTCCTAAGTTCTTCAGTCTCTTTTTATCAGACCCCACATACACTTCCTACTTTACTCCAGAATTCCCAACTTTGGCATCTAAAATATAAAACTATAATATCTAGAATTCAGAGCAATGAGTAAAATTAAATCATGTGAAGATAAACCACACACAGTGGCTTAAACAACATGCATACTGCTAAATTGTCTTACAGTTTCTAGGAGTCATAAATTTGCCAAGATCTAGTATTATGGTTTCAATCTAAAATTTCCCCCAAAATTTTTATTTATGTTCAGAGGTGAGACCTGGACAAAATAAGTGGATCACTAAGGCCAACATCTATTCTTGTCCCTAACTCCTCTTCCTCCTCTTCCTCCTCCTCTTCCTCCTCCTCCTCTCCTCCTCCTCCTCCTTCTTCTTCTTCTTCTTTTCTTCTTCTTCTTCCTCTCTCCCTCTCTCTCCCTCTCCCTCCCCCACTCCTCCTCCTCCCCCTCTTCCTCTTCCTCTTCTTTGGGTGCTTGGGATTGGGCTGCTTTTCTCCACTGTGCCTTTCTACTATGCTGCTTTTCTGGCTTGGAGCTAAGCAACCATGGACTAATCTCACCAAAATCATGAGCCAAATAAACTTCTCCTCCTTTAAATTGAAAGTGTTGAGTGTTTTGTCCCAGCAATGAAAAAACATGTGAGACACCTATGTAGGCCTTGTTTCATGGTCTTCCCCATGGTGGCAATCAGGGTGTAACTAGGGCTGGAGTCTTAGCTACAAACTCAAACATAGATGGATTCTCTTCTAAGCTCATGTGGTTGTCAACATGCTGTACATTATGTTGAGTTGCTGAGTTAGGAAGAGGGACTTTGTCCTTTTCTATTCATCAGCTGGAGGCTTCCCTCAGCTCCTCAGTGGCAGTTACCTGGAGACCACTCTCAGTCCATTCCCATATGGAAGACAAGAAGGCAATTGAGAGGGTCTGAGAGCCAGATGGAACTCACAGTCTTATGTAATATGATGTCCTATCTTTTTAGTCATATTCTTTCAGTTGAAAGCAAGTCATAGATCCTGTCTTCACCCTAGAGGAGGACACTGGGGAGTCAGACACACATGTTTTGAGCTTCAGTTATGGATAGCAACCAATGTGAATATGTCTAATATCTAAGAATTGATGCCAACAAAATCCACTGTCCCTACATTGACAATACAGATCCCAGATGTCACATATTGCATTTCTTCTAGATAAGAAATTCTAGATCAGGAGTACTTTATTATTATTTTTGGGAAACTTTAAATATGTCGCTTCATTGTTTCCTGGCTTACATATTTTCTCCCAAGAAATATGTTTTTTTCTTTGTAATATTTCATTTTCATCCTATATCTTCATGATATTCTCTTTATATTTTGTTTTTAGTTCAACTGTGATGTGCTCAGACATGGATTTTTTGTCTGTTTAATTGCTGTTTTGTATGTATCTTTTCTCACGAATACTTCTTTTGTCCCATTTTTGTGCCCTACTGCTAAAAGCACAATTGTATATGCATCTATTCATTGATATTGTTCCATAGCTCTCAAATGCTCTGAGGTTTCTTTTGTTGTGGTTGTTTGTATGTTTCTTTGTTTGTTTGTTTGTTGTTTGTATATTTGGCCACATTTGTACTTTATGTTTCATTTTATTGCACCTGCCTTTAAGTTTACCAATTCTACCCCGAGCTGTGGAAAGTGTTGGAATAATTCCATAAAATTAAAATCATAAACTGTGATAGTGTGAAGTTTTAAAAAATGTTCCTTCTGTATAATTTGAATCTCCTTGCTTAGATTTCCAGTATTCCTGTAAATTGCTCAACTTTTCACCTACATCCTGTAAAATACAAATCACAAGTACTTTAGATTGTCTATATGATAATTCCAGCGTGTAGATCATCTGTCTGTCCAGATCAGTTGATTGGTTTATTTCTTGAGAATTGGTACCACTTTTAATTTGTTTTTACCTCAGCATCTTTTTATTGAATGTTCATTATTTACATATTGAAGTAAATTTGTTTATATCCAGAGATGATTATGCCACTGCTTTTTTGCAAGCTGTTTGTAGAAGGAGATGAGCCTGTCTTCTCAGAGGCTGGGATATGTTTCATATTTTATTACTAATGTTATTTTTAATGAAGATAGCCCCTGGCCTTGGGCCACTATCAGTCCCTGGCCTGTTAGGAATCTGGCCATTAAATAAGAGATGAGCCAGGGGCACAGGGTGAAGTTCTCATTACAACTTCAAATCTCCATACATCTGGATTAAACTCAAGTGTTACCACAAAAGCAGTGAAAACCCTGCTTCCATTTCCAACATTCTATCTTTGTGAAGCAGGATTTTCAGCAGTGACAGCAAACAAGATTACACAAGATTACAGAGAATAACGTACATAAGCAAAACACTTCAGGGTCACTGTCTCCCATTAATCCTAGAGAGGACCACCTAGTTTCAGAAAAACAACCTCTGGGCTCCAATTGATTCTGTTTTATGGTGAGTTGTACAATGATTTCATCATATATTACAATTAATAGTAGAAACAAAGTGCAAATAACTGTAATGCACTTGAATTTCCAAGAAGCAACCCCACTCCTAGTCTGAGGAAAATTTGTCTTCCACAAAACTGGTCCCTGGTGCAAGAAAGGTTGGGCATCCATGCTTTGATGCATTGAGAAGAAAAATGTCCCCAGCTGTGGACTACCACTTTCTATGCTCCATGGGACAGCTGCACCGTCAGGGGGTTTTTTCCATGTTTGTGCCTCTACTTTCACCAGGCCCCACACAGACTTTCACGTAAGATTTACTCTCCATATCTTGGCTCCTCCCACAAAAAAAAAAAAGGGCTGTTGCTTGTTTTTGGCACAGGCTCTTTTGCACAAAGGAGAGGTTTCTAGAGTCCAGTGTCCAGGTCTAGACACTGTCAGGCCCTGTGTGACGAATCTCAGGGCAGTTTTCTCACCTGTCCATGGCAGCCAAAGAACAGCGTCGGGGAGACTTCGCCTCCTCTGCGGGCAGCTGCTCTTTGCTTTGATGCCTGCAGAACCCCATGCACAAGGACAGGATCTCTATCCTCCCTCCACAGTTACCAACTTTTGCTTCGATTCCTTCCTTAGCAACTGGGATTGTTGGGTTGGAGAGATTCACTGGGTTTCTGCCTTTTTTATAGTACAGATGAGTTTTGCTTTTAAAAGAAAAGTGGGGAAGGGATGAGTCCTAGTGCCTCTGCTCCTGTAGGGGAAAGGAGACACTTGGATCTTTTGCTCTACCCTTCTCCTCAAAAACACTGGGCAGAAGCTTATGGAAGAAGCTGGAGGGCGGAGACCCATCTCCTAGTTACTGAAAACCTCAGGCTTCTAAAGTTTCTAAACCTAAGTTTCTTTTTTTTTTTTTTCCTTTTTGTGATTTGGGGAATTGAATCCAAGACCTTTCAGGACTGGTTCTACAAAGTTGAATCTAAGAGGAACTTGTGATTTGTTGGACAGTTTGGTTCCCAGGACACGACTGCTCCCACTTGGGGAGGATCACCTTGCCGTGCATGGTCTGCACATCTGCTCTTCCTGCATGTTCAGGAAGAATGATTGGAGACTTCTAGGCATCGCTTCAGGGGATCAGAAACAGGACAGTGGAAAGGTGTGGACTGAAAAACCCTGCAAATCTTGCCTTCACCTTCAAGGGGAATGACATGAGCTTGGTAAATTCAAGGTTAATAAACCATGTGTTATGAGTAGTTAGAGCAACACTCCTTGAGAGGTTAATGCACCTACATACAGAGCTCAACAAGTATCTGACTCTAAGTTCTAAGGTAATCAAGATAAGAGATACAATAAGGAGGAGATACCAAGCTTTGTCCTCCTTTTAGTTATTCACAGGGCATCTGCAGATCCAGCTCTAAGTCCTTGTTGTAGGAGTAACAGTCTGGTGATTCCCTACACGAAAAATGCAATTAGACCCTTCTAAACTTTAGAGTGGCTGGTTTTTGTTGTGGTGTTGGTGTAGTTTTTAATTGAACTAAATTTTCTATGGGTAAAAGCCACACTAAATAGAAAATGAGGGCCTGAGATGTAGCTCAGTAATGCCACGTCAGCATGGCAAGCACAAAATCCTAAGTTTGATCCCCAGTACTGGGGGGGGCGAAAGAAAATCATTTAAGTTTCAAGTGTCTTAATAAACAAAAGAAGTGGAGGAAATGGAACAGGTGAGGACCCCTGGGCACTCCCACCAGCCACCAGCATAGCCAGGCGGCCACCTGCAACAACAGCCCCCTCCCCCCAGCCTCTTGGCTGTGCAGCTACTTGGACCCACACTACAGAGGCACAGGTGGACATGAAGGCCGTTGTCCTGAGCTGCAGAAGTGAACCATGGAGACAGGGCCTCTCTCAGGCTCCCTGATGAAAACTGAAGCCCACTTGAAAAGTAAGGAGAATCTCTGCAATAAAGGCACA
>NW_004624751.1:9115130-9168094 GCF_000247695.1 Heterocephalus glaber | reverse complement strand
AAGATACATCATGTACAGGTACAAGCACCCAATGATAAATGTAAATGTATTGTATACCTAAAATGTACCAATAAAAGAATTTGTAAAAAAATAAAATCAGGAATGAGAAAAAAATAAATAAACAAATGAAGTATTGTTGAAACATCACTACATAGAAGATTTATGGATTTTTATGTGGAGAGAGAGAGGAAAGATGTCACATGGTGCAATAAAAATGTGGGAAAAGTATACTTTTATTTAAATTAGTAGCGAACTACTTGCAAATGACAAATTTATAGGCTCCTCATTTATTCAACATACAGAGAATGAAATGTCCCCTTTGAAATATAACAGAGATAGGGAAGCAAAAAGAGCAGAATCCTATTATGTCTCTTATAGTCTACAGGCGAAAAGGATATATAAATAATTATGAGGTAATACATTATACCATTATGAGAACACAGTAATAGAAATATTACTTCCTTACAGTTTTCAGTATTCTATCTGCATTATGAGCAATTTAGAAAAACTGAGAAGGAATTTTAATAATTCTGCTATATCCCTATTAAATTAAAATACTATTTGCTACTGATCTTTGTTTGGTTTTATGGATGAAAATTTTAAAACATACCTGTATACTAGTGTGTGACAAAGAAATCTTTTTTTTTCTTAAATTCTTTTATTGGTACATTTTAGGTATACAATACATTTACACTTATCATTGGGTGCTTGTACCTGTACATGATGTATCTTGGTTCTTATTTTTTACCTATTACCTGTGCACCCTTCCCTATTTACATAGACTTTGTTTCCATTTTTTTTTCTTTTCTTATAATTTTTCCTTTTGCTTCTTTCCTTTCCCCTTCCCCTCCCACTTTCCCTACCGCTCTGGACCTTTTCTTCCTATTTCAAATCATCAATTATTCATTTTAATTGTTTTAATCCTTATTTACACTTTGAATTTCTCACACTAGAGAAACTATTCGGTATTTACTCATGTGTGTCCTATTTATTTCACTTAAGAGTATGGACTCAATATACCTCATTTTAGACTTCTCTACACTCAATAAAATGTTAGGTTGTCAGTTCTAAGAAACTTTTTTGGTGAAATCTACATTTGAAAGAAATAATGCTAATATTTTTGAAAGATATTCAAATTGATCATCATATTACTATTTGAATAAATACAGTTTAACATGATTTTATATGAATTCTTTCTACAAGTCAACCTTAAATGTTATGTTCTTCAATTTGTGTCAAAGTCTATATTGAACATTACTTCAGTCTAATTTAATTGTACTTTACAAGTCTGCAGGGAAATTTCTTTTTAAAAAATATTAACAGTGAACAACAAGTATTTGGTGCTTGCAGTTTGTCTTGTCAAATATTTTCCAATTCTTGTCGTAACAGAAGTTAGTGACATACCATTACTGACAGTTTAGAATCCTCAAAAGCTTAATAAAAGGGAAGATACTAACAAAAAAGTTCAGAGGTTTGAAATGGTTATACAAAGCAACAAAAAAATGTTTCATTATTTATTAACTTGAATGAACTTGTAAAAACGTTGCATGCATTCTTCTTTATATTTAGAAAAACTATGTTATAAGTTGTTATTCATATTTGGTAGCTATGACTATATACTAACAAGTATTTCTCAAGTCTATCAACATATTTAATCCTAAATTCCCATTATTGGCAAGACAGTGTGCTGCAGCAAAAATAC
Organism: Heterocephalus glaber; assembly: GCF_000247695.1. Next base: position 9,166,392 of record NW_004624751.1, on the reverse strand, counting down.
TAATGATATAATCATTATTGATCACATATATAGAGAATGTCAGTTGCTATGCTTCATGATAAGCCTTTTATCTACAAATTCAAAGCAATGTTATAAAATAGGCCATATTAGTGTTCCCTTTTTTTCAGATGAGAAACTGAAGGTTGGGAAGTTTTCTTGTTTGGATTACGTTGTTAATATATTTTGCATGTTTGGAATCTAGACTCTCTTACTTCTGAATCCAAGCTGCTATCAGATGCTTGATCTGCTAGTGCCCTAAATCATCAGAGTTTATTGTACCTACATTCTCAGTTCCAAAACCTAGAGTGAACCATCCTAGCCATTGTTCATATAACAAATTAAAATGCAAAGTAAAATTTTGGCAGAGATTATTTTAGGAGTATCTCTCAATGCTAATGATATTTTCCTTCTTAGAAGAATTGATATGATTAATTTTAGAGTTTTACATGATGATTATTCACATAAATATAATTTAAATTTAGAGAGCTAACTCTCATAGATTAGTTTTATTCATGAGATTTCTTGTTAATACAGAATTAGTATTCTTTTCCTCATCTAAATCAGCACATTATAACAATTATAGATATTCATTTATTCTAGAATATTACTGAATATTTTTTCTGTACTAAGATAATTTCTACGAATATCCAGCCAGATATGAAGACCAAACTTTTAAATTCCATAGATGAGGAGTAAAGAATTTACTGAGAATTGAAAGTGAAAGATTAATACATCAATATGTTTCTATTCATGTGTTGCTTGCCGTAAAAATCACACAAATATATTTAAGCTTGGATTCACCTTCATTCCTCAATGACAACAGAAAGCCATGCAACAAGATTTCAAAATGCAGAAGTATAAAGCAGCATCTCATTGTCACCAAGCGATAATACTCTTCATGTCTTCTTACTTGACAGTATACTGGCAACAGTTTAAAAAGATGCTCCTAGGTTTAGTTATTTATAATGATTATATTATAAAATTCCCTGGGAAACTACAGGGTGAATATTTTCCTCAGATCTTAAATGTAAAGTATAAAAGTGGCACCTTGGTTCATGAACTCAATTCTCTCCAAAATTCTGGTGGCAAACTGAATTGGACAAGAACCGAATCAAATTTCCCCATAAGGTTAACACTGAACCTAAACATTGAATTTGATTTGGTTCTCATCCGATTCGGACTGTGACCAGAATCACTGAAAGAATTAAGTTCATGAACTGAGGTACCAGGTTACTTCTCTCACATAAAATAACCACTCCCTACGGTTTCTCTCATAGTGCTTTCCTTTCTTGTTTGCTTGCTCATTTGCAGTCTGTCTTGCCATTACTATGGTTCATTCAGCTATGAATTTGAGCTAAACAGTAGACAATGAGAAAGATAAGTCACAAAATTTATCCAAATTCTTTAAATGTGTCCTAACCATAGAAATCAAGGCAGTGTGGAGCCCGGGGACAGTCATAGGCCAAGTGGTTTGTCCTGCTTACACTTCCAGGTCACTTCCGCAGGAACAATTTACTTTCCTTCTAAATTAAGCACAAAAAGTCAGTATTTCCTCATCATTTCCCTGAGGTATGTCAGTTTCTGGAGCTATTGCAAAAGATTTTGCAAGGGAAAAGCAGAAATAAGCACGCCTCACACACACACCGTGAGGAAACACTGGCACTTCAGGAAGTAGTGGATTTCATTGTTTCTCCTGTGGGTTCCTGATTGACCCAGAACTCTTCACTGAGTACCATAGCCCTTCCCATCTGACCATGCTCAGTATTTCTGTGCACCTGTGCCATTTTAAGCCTGCTTTATCCTTTCGATCAGTTTGCCCATTGGTGGGCCATTTCCAAAGTGTCCTAATCACCAAAGTTGATAACTCATCTTTATGGCTAGGAGACAACTCCCCTCAACTTTTCTTCTTCCCTTGGAGGCGTATTAAAACTTGCTACTTTAAAGCATTACTGATTGTCACAGGAGGGCTAAAAGCGAGTGTGAGGAAGTGATGGAGAAAGTCAGCCAAGAACACCGTGAGGCAGTCGGGACTAGGGCGAGGATGGTGGAGAAATGAACACAGTGGATATTCAGGACCTAGGATAGACACAGTGCCTGGTTGGACATATTTGGTGAGGGAAAGACGACTTCTATGTTCTTGTTGAAACAATACATGAATGTCATTATTGGAGATAGAAAATCCAAAAAGAATATCTGTTACTTAAAAGAAGGAATTTGTGAGTCAGCCAATGTTAGAGTAGGAGTTGTTAATTCACTGGAAAAAATATGGTTTGCTATGGCAAAGACTCATTTGTATTTTCTAATTGTCCCTGTACTCCGTGCACTTGCCGCTAAGGGAAAATGTTACGGGATGAATATTACTTGAATATGTGAAAGTACATGATAAATTATTGGCAGTACAGACTCTAGTATTATTTCTTAATTAAATGGTATTTATTCTGGAAAATGTACATATTAGGTACATATTTCAGATTTGTCCTGACTAGATTTCCTGATGTTTTCAGCATTTGATCTTGTAAAGATTCCACTTCCCACATGATTATTCTATTTACTGACATCTAAGGAAATTAAGAATTATACTATATTCAAACAGGAAAGAGTGCCAAGATGGGAGAGGCATCTCCCCCACCCCACCACTTCTGGGAGGCAGTTAGGACAGATGCTCCAGGCTGAGACTCTAGCCTACCCCTCCTGGGCGTAAGCGCTTCTCAGAAAGACATCCAACTCTCTGTCTCAGGCTTCACAAATCAAGGAGGCCATAATTTCACTACCCCACATAGTAGTGATTAAAGTTAAATGTATTCACGAATGTGACAGTCTGAAATGTGCCTGGCACGTAGTAGGTTGTCAAAATAGTGGCTATTTTGTTGTTAATTTTACTTCCATAGAAGAGATTAATGAAATCCAAATGACCCTCAAGACCTCATTATTATGTAACAAATCAAGAATAGAGTTAAGACAAGAAGTTACTTTTTTGCTTCCCTAATGCTTTTTTTAATAACACTGATTACATTTTTACCCTTGCCAATGCAGCAAACGTATTGCATTCACATTCCAATATTTTCATTCACTTATAAGCTATTTATTGATTCCCATCCATATTCCAGGAGAAAATGACAAATGACTGCAAATATATGAGCTACAATTGTGATGAACAATAATCTAGTGAATGAATCCGTGCTGGAAGCAGAGAGTATATGAAAGGTAGATGTTCTATTGGTGCTCCTTTCTGAAGAGTACAAGAACCCACCACACGTTTCCGTAGAGCCAAAGTGAGTATCCTCACCCCAGACACGGAGCAAGTGGGTTTATAAATTAGCCTTTAAGGACAGAGATAGGATGTATGTAAGTCATCCAGGAGGAAAACAAAAAGTAGTAAAAGGAAGAGAAAAAAATTGAGCTTCCCTTCTGAACTTATTCTGCATGCCAGTCAGGATACAAAAAGCATACAAATGTTTCTGCCTCATGATTCCAAGTTATGAGTTAGTGAAGGGGAGGTTTGGCAGTATACTCTACCTGTGTGTGTGTCCAAACTGTGTAGGCTTGAGAATGTGGCTGCAAGTCTATTACATCACTTCACCACAGCAGAGGCATACATTTCAGTCAGGCTAACATACTTCAAAAAACTAATAATGTTTCCTATGTATGAGGTGAAAATTCAGTCTATAAGGGCACATTTAAGAATATGCCTCTTTTGTAAAAAAAAAAAGAAAAAAAAAAGAGGGAGACCTAGAGATGGAGGGGAACAGAGGATAAAAATTTTTTTTAAAGAATGAAGGTGTTTTATATACCTGTAACAACTCCGCATGATGAATGATGAATGTAATCATTATATACTGCAAACATGTACAATAAAACAAAATAAGAATATGTCTAAATTATTAATCTGAGAGGCATAGCAACATTTCAATAACTTCACTGCCAGTTGTGTGATTGGTGAGAAAGGAAAGCTGGCTTCTGTTTGCAAAGACGACAGTTTGGGTTACACTGAAGTGTTAAAGCAATTTTTGATATCCATTATTTTTTAAACAGCATAGAAAGAAGAGTGAATAAAACTAAAGAATGAAAACATTAATCTTCTTCCATCAGCTTTAATGTAGCAAGGCAAGGTACTTTCTGCTCTGTAAAGAAAATTTCATCAGAGATTTATTTTTCAGAGGTTCACTGTTATTAGGAAAGCAAGAATAAAAGCAAAATCCTACTAACATCCCATCATAAGGGTTTTTGCTGTTCTGTGGGCCCAGTTGCATTTCAGGAGAAATCACATTCCCTGGTTGCACATTCACATACAGCAAACCCTGGCCAAACTCGTAGAAAGCAAGCATGGCACGGATGCTTCAGAAAGCCTGAATTCCTGATCTCTTCTGAGGAATATTGTGTGATCATTAACATCCTAAACTTTAGTGAGAAACAGACCTGTGGTTTAATGTCGATTCTTCCACTTACTGTTATCTTTAGTGATTAAATTGTTTTGCTGTCTATATAACATGAGGGAAATAATAGCCATCTCCCAGCATGACTTTAAGGATTAAATGACATAGTGTCTAAAATGCCCCTAAAAAATCTTGCATTTATGAACATTGAATGAATTTTAACTATCACTATTACCTTTATCAAATTAATAATATATTCTACTATGTTCAAGTGAGACACTTAGAAAATGTGCACTCAGGGCAGTGAATTTTTTTCACCTGTCTTCTAATCTGAGACTTAAAGCTGGTCTACTCCCAGATTCATAGTTGAATGAACTATTAAGAGAGGTGAGGGCTACTGGAAATAAGTAGGTCCGTGGGGTGCCTTTGAAATATATGTTTGTCTGCAACCCTTCCCTGGAAGCCTCTCTCTTTCTCTTTTCCAGATGCCATGACATCAGCAGCAGTAGCTGTGCTGTATCACATGATTCTTTACCAGTGAAGGCTCAGAAACAATAAACCCAACTAGCCACAGACTGAGCCTTCTGAAACCGTGAGCCAGGAAAAATACCTTTCCTCCTTGAAGTTGATTTTGTCAGAAATTTTATCACAGAAAAGGAAAGTTGACTAAAATACCTCCTCTTGACAGCCAAGCCAAAGCCAGACTCTTCAGTGCAGAGCCATACTGAAAGTGGATCCTCCAGTTCCAGCCCTCAGTGTAGGCCACAGTTAAATTCTTCCCACCTTGAACTCTTCCACATTTTCTAATTCTCCATAATGTAAACAAAATAAACTGACTATTCCAAGACATCAGTTTTAGTAGAGTGGATTTTTACCTAGCAACTGTTAAAACTGGGACAGCTGTTTCTGCTTTTATCACTTCATCCACTTTAGTCCATAATCTTTCATAAGTGTCTATGGTTTGACTGATAGTTCTTTTATGTGAATTTGATTATTTCTACAATTTTTAGATCTGCATTCATTTTCAACTGAAGACAGTTTTACTTATTTACTGATCTATTCACTGATGGATTTTGGAAAGACACGTGTCTGAAAGCTATTTTGCTCCCTATGCAAAGCATGAGGTTTCTCTGGTCTTTTCATTTACTGCTGTGTTAGTTTTACACGCAGCAACACATACCTAGTGTGTTACAAGCCCTGCACTTGGCCATTTCCTACATTTCACTAAAGGATCTATTTCTTGACAACCACCCAGGTATTTTGCTGTGCTAGTGTATATCATTTCTCTAGTCTTCTTGTTGTGAACAAGGCAGCACATTCAGAAATTCATCTTTAGATAAGGATTTTATTTTAAACACCTCCCCCCACCTTCAGCCCATGCAGAACCAAGGATTTTCTCTTGACTCTTCTTAGAATAACTTCCCAGGCACCAGCCTTCAGACCTTACTATGAATTAGAAACTACGTTATAGCCATGGGGTCATCTCTGTTTTTCTACTGCTCTCATTGCTGATAGTTGAGGAGTTTCTTTCTTTCTAATTTGACAATAGTTATTTAAATAATCTTGAGAAATTCATTTACAATGCACAAATATGAGATGAGTGTCACTTCAGCTCACATTATGGCTAAAATCTAAAATGTCCCCCAAAAGTCTCATTATTCAGAGGAGGGCTTTTTGGAAGGTGATGGAATCATGGGGGCCCTGTCCTCACCACGGCTGAATGTCTGTTAGGAGGTGGGGTTCTGGTGAGAGAGGGGTCCCTGGAATCCTGGCCAGCCTGGAAGGTTCTATTTTTGTCCTCAGCTTCTCCTTTGTCTCAGTGTGTGTGTCTCTCTCTCCTCCTCCTCCTCTTCCTTCTTCCTCCTCCCTCTCTCCCCCCTCTCTCTCCTGTCTGCAATGAGCTGGCTGTCCTTATCAACCCCAAGCCTCCCCAGGAGGCACCAGAGAGGGGCTTGTTTAGTCCGTATAGTCTTTGGTACCGGTAGCGAGTTAATTCCCCGATAAAGAGAAGACACAGAGACAAGATCTGTGAAAGCAGCCAGAGCCAGAGCTCAAGAGCTCAAGAACTGTTTGACTGTTCCTTCAGCAAAAACAGCTACAGTGCTGTCTAGCTTACAGTGCTTTATCAGCTTCCCAGGACATGATGGGAAAACACTTCCAGGACCTTGCCGGGCTGGGTGGTACACCCCTGGCTGAGTATGCTAAGTCATCCTTATGTCACTGTGGCCCATTATGTGGATCCCTGATAGTGGTGCCCTGTGCTTAAGTGTTCTCGAGTGCCCCTACATTTCCCAGGCTTTGAGTATAATCAGAAGCCATACCCCACAATCTGCTGCCATGTCTGCCACCAATGTGTTTCTGCTTTGGAGCCAGCTGACTGCCAACTAAACCTTGAGTCAACTTAAAGCTTTTCTCCCTTAAGTTGTGGGTGTCAAGTATTTTGTTCCAGAGACTGGAAAGCTAGGACACCTCAACAATGGAAAAGGCTCACCTAACCACACACTCCACACAGAGATGCGACTGTACCTAATCTTAAGGCATCTAACACAAAGATATCCCACTTTACCTCCCTTAAATATGCAAGATCTCACAAGAAAAACACTGCAGTATTTAAACACGTGTATCTGATTTCACTTAAAAGTATATTCTCCAGGTTCATCCATTTCCTAAAAATTTCTTAAGTTTGCAAATACTTAATTCTAACAAAAACCTTATTTTTGCAAATACTTAATTCTAACAAAAACCTTATTCTTGGGTTTTTTTGGGGGGGCAGATTATATTAAATTTAAGATTTAAAATTTTTATAGACATATTTATGATAATGTGTGACCCTATTCAAGTACTTTGAACAAAAGAATTAATGAGTAAATGAAATCTGCTTCGAATAACCTGGGGTAAAATATAAAACTCCTGATTAGATTTACTGAGCTTCCCTTATTTCTCTACATAAACAACCAAGTAACAGGGTCTCAGTAGGATTTCCACTTGAAGTCTGTCCTGCTCTCCGGAAATTGCAGAACCTTTAGAGTTGGATCAATATTCCAAATAATCTATCAGGAAATGAATTTGAGTTGTCTTTTTTCTCAGGGGAATGTATTCTCCATAGATCTGCATGCTTTTCAGCTGTCGCTTGTTACTGTCTGTACTTTTAGCTCCCAACACATTTTAAAACTTACTTTATTTGAGCTGCCGAATTTCCTAAAAGTATAGCTTGCTTTGCAGTTTTTCCTCTAAAATAAATTATTTTTAGCCATCCCTTATTATTCGTGGTACTCTATTGTTAGTCCAACACATTTTAAGGTTATCTTTATTTTCCCTTTTTCTGTGTGTGTGTGTGTGTGTGTTTTACAGAAGATCAAACCAGGGGCCTACCATGAGTTACATCCTTACCCTTTATATGTTGAAATAAAGTCTTGTTAAGTCTCTGAGTTTCCCAGGCTGAAGTCAAACTTAACATCCTCCGGTCAGCCTCCCAGAGTGCTGGGATGACTGCATGCAAAACCACTGTGGGCTTATTTTCCTGGTTTGTTAAAATCTTTACTTTTTTATTTTCCTGTAAATTTCCACTGCTTTTAATAGGCATTTGCCACTGTAAAGAAAAAGAAATGAGAGGTAACAAAGATCACAAATTTCTTCAGATAGCAAGACACCTCACAAAACAGAGGCCTAAAGTATAAGAAAGCTTTTGTACCCGATCTACTATGTGTAATAACAGATATTAGCTTGTTCAGATTTTCTGCCTCTTCTTCTGTCAGCTTTAGTAAGTTCTCTCTTCCAAGAAATTCTTGTACTAAAATTTAATTTTTTTCAATTTTGTTGTAAATATACTATATTTTTCCAGCTTGTAAAATAATCATATTTTCTAAGAAAATATGAATTTTGTGATTATTGGGGTTTTGTGATTATTGGGATTATTGGGATATTGGGGTCTCTTACACACACACACACACACACACACACACACGGAATAGGTCATATTTGTTAACTTGGCCTTTGATGTCTACCATCTAACCTACTCTCCATCACTAATCCAGCCAACTGTTGAACTAGCTGCTCTGTGAATTTGCCCTTTCCTCTTTAAGTTCCTCCAATTTCAGCTTCCTATTTATCGAAGCTGTGATACTGCCTACACTGCATGGTGATATTGTCTTGCAAGCCTAACCCTTTTTTCCTCGTTACTTGCCTTGTTCAAATTCATCAAATTTATTTTTACTGTTCATTTTCCCACAATTATATTAATTACACATTATTTGATGTCCTTGTAATAGTTGCCTGGAAATTATAGTATATATCCAGAAGTCAGGCTGCACTCTTAAGGTAAAATAGTTCTGTTTGTTTGTTTGTTTCTGGTGGATTTTAATATTTTCTTTTTGGTCTCATTTTTCAGCAATTTGATTATTTAATTTCTTTCTTTTTTTTTTTTTTTTGGTACCAGGGATTGAACTTGGGACTTTGCGCTTTTGAGGCAGGCAGTGGAACCACAAAGCTTAATTCTCAGCCCTGATTATTTAATTTTTAATTACTTCTAATTTTTTATTCCTTTTAAAGAATCTTCAAACAGGTTTTCTAGTTCCTTTCAATAGAAATGTTGCATAAACATGAGTTACTAAAATAAACATGATGACATAGAAAATCAATTATAAATACAAGGATCCAGTAACTAAAAAACAAGTATGATGAAGTAAGTGCATTATTATTAGCACATTAAATAATAAACTCTAGTGTTGGCTCTTATTATAACTGTAATTTTAAAGTAATTATGGGTCAATGAAAATTTGAGTTTTAGAAACAAATATAAGTAACAAATACAGATGATTATATGCTTTCCCCCATTAATTGTCCCTGCATCTTCTGCCCCTCCCTGATTCCCTTCTTCTTGATAATAAGAGTGTCTTCTCTATTTACTTGTCATTTTAAAAATTCTACAAATGACTTAAGTATGTTATTTAAAAAGGGAAAAAATGGCTTTGAAGCAAAGGTGATTGATTCTCCGGTTAACTTGCTGTGTATAACTTTGGTATTACTCATTTTGCTTCAGATGCTACTACCTCAGAAAGACTTTTAATATTGAGAGATTGTTTTAAACTATGCTCCGCCCTGTATCTGGAATATAGTAAAATGATCAGTAAACCTTAAACATTTTTAAGTGATTTTAATGGTGATAAAGTCTCAAATATTTTTTGTGATGGCTGTTTGCTCAGAGTTGTAAATAAAGGAAATGCCAAGTTGCCATTAAAGATTGTTAAGAAAAAATAGATATGAAGTGTTCCCAATTCGTATTTATTATACTGTATATCACCTAACTTTTCTCGGTGTCTCCCTGTCTACTCCCAGCAAAGAATCCCTGCTGTAGAGAAATAGAAAACAAGTTTCAATGGCTCCATCTCTGGAAGTGAGTGACTTTGGGCACACAAGGCTGCTTCGTGGTGGATGCTGAGGGCGACGTAACAGTGGCAAGATACTGCAGGGTCTCCTGCCACGGATGCAACCTTAGGCTTGAACTGGGTGACCAGCAAACATCATTGGATATGGGTGGGAAGAGCTCATGTCACTAATGTCATGGTGAATTCTTTATTTTCAGAATGATTACTGAAGGTAAGATTGTCCCCAGAAAACAAAGTAAAAATAAAGGTCACTGTCTATTATAAGCTCAGTAGGTGGGAATTTCTCCTGTCAAAAATGCAAGGCAATTCCATTGCACCCCCACCAGCTATGTGACTTGCTGATAAAACCAACAGTTATATTTCTCTGAAATTCTTATAACATAATTAGCTCTATTTGGAATACAATTCTATTTGATTGCCATCATCTCAATTACTTTTGCAAATCATGGGGAGGGAGGTATCCTCAATGAAAAGAATTTATTACCTTTCATTTGAAAAGTATATTTTCCTTAATTAAGAGTAGATTCAACAAAACTACTTCAGATAGTAATCTTGACCCTACTGTCAGACACCATTTTGCTCCTGGCAGGCAAATCCTTTTGTTGCATCCTATTTTCTCCTTGATTCTACCTTATTTCAGCTATTTTTATAAAAAACCTTTTGCTATCTCAAAAGTACTATGGAATATAATTATAGGTGTACCATAAGGGAATAGGACACAGAACTGTCATTACACAGCTTCTAAACATTTGGTTGAAACAAATATTGATTTGACATGTAAATAGACATAGATGTAATTTACTTTTAGATCATAGAAATATTGTGGAAAACTATTACTCATAAGTTTTTTGACATCTCTGTGTGTTTTAATATATAAAATTGCCATATTGCCCAGTTTGGTCCAATTTTTTTCATTTACTGACATAATGTATCATATTTTCACTCACTATTCAGTATTACTTCCACTTAAAACTTATATCACACTGAAGTTTTTTATTAAAATTTGGTCATTTGGATAATGAGGTAATTAGTACAGTCTGCTTAAAGCGTTAACTTCTTTTTTCTTAAATTCACTGACTTCTTTTCCTGGAGTTCAGGCCATTGAACCCAGGACCTCATACACACTAGGCAAACACCCTACTATTGAGCTACATCCCTAGAAACTATGGTATTAATTTCTAAAACCCTGCCCTACAATTTAACAGAGTAAGGAGAAAAAGAGAAGAAATATGCCACTGTCTCTCATCTGTATCCTACAGAAAGTATATTTAAAGGCAAATACATCCTGTCGTCATCCATATATAAGCTAATCCTAAATGACAATCCTAAATTAGCTGATCCCATGTTAAAGGTATAAACAACAAAAAAAATAAAAGATAAATGCATTCTTTACCTCCATTTCAAATGTGAGCTCAAATAACAAGTCCTGGAAATTAATGTCAAATTGATTTTAATTTCACCATCAATTAAATAGTTAATAATACAATATACCAGCTAACCCTCAAAGATTTAAAACTAAAAATGATCTAAGGTCAAATCTAGTCCTTCTCACAATCAAATCAAAGTAGCTTATTCAGAGCAAGAGCAAAAAGAAGTAAAAACGTACATATGAATAAGTTGAAAATTGTCATATTCTGTGATAATAATTCTCAGCCATGTTGGCTTTAAAAATATCAGGCAGTTCAATTTAAATGATCTCTTCACGTTTTCTACCAAGTTACCCCTCAGCAATTAGAAATCCATTAATAACGACAGATTTTTCTTTGTCCAGTAGAGGGCAGTGCTACATATGGAAACCAACACATCACAGTGCTGGGTTCTTCAAGAGGTGGTAATGAATGACCCCTTCTGCTCCTGTACCTGGAATAATCAATTTTGCTTCTTGAAATAGAACACTTCAAAGGAGCTAAGTGGCAATAGAGATATCGCAAAGTAAAATAGGCACATCACTAAGTAACAACTACAGACCAGTGCAGTATTGGTAATATATGATCACTGAATGAGACTTACAGGAGAATTTTCCAATAGTAAGTCAAATAAAAGTCAGATATTTGTCCTTCAGAATTCATATTCAGAAACAGTGTTGGAAAAATTATAAATTATCTCGCTTTATCTTATTTCATTTGTGCTTACTAAAAGTAAAAATAGGTGCAGTTATTGAGGACTGGTACTGAGTGGCTTCATGATATGAGATGATGTAACTTTTGGTTATTGAAGATTTTATTGTAGTTGACTCTGTACAGTGATTGATTCATTCTTTGAATCAAAAGTTCAAAATATATGATCCAGTTTTAGTTCATCGTGTATTATACTTTATTATAGTATCGATATGCCAGCCTTAAAAAATGAAATAATAAACCTCCTTCTCAGAGATGTTAAAATAATAACTGAACAGATATTTTTCAACATCTGAATATCTTACTTAAAAATTCTGGAATTGTATTCATGTCTGATATTTAAAGCAAGCATATCTTCTCTTTTCTACTGTATATATTTCAGTTTATACCCACTCTATACATTTATCTATCCAGCTCCTAAAAGTTGCTGTATTAATTTGTCAGTTATGTAATTTAGACACACATCATCTGGACTAGAATATCTGCCTATAAGCGTTCCTCTCATAGTTCTTACTTTTAATAATTCCTATAAAACCTACTTGATTTTTTATCTGTAACAAGAAATGTAATGAATTCTTTGAAAAAATATTTATTCTGATTGTTTGGTTTTTAGACATTCTTTCACAAATTAAGATTTAGGAAGAAAGAATTGTTTGTCCTTTAATGTGTGAAGTGTCAGAAGTGAATACTTGATGAAGATGATGATGAAATCTCCAAAGGGTTTATCTACTCCATAATTTATATTTTGAATACAAATATGTCTAAAACAGTTAAGTGTGAGTAAGAATTTCCAGCTAGTTTACTTTGCAACACGAAAATCAACACTACCATGTGCCATTCTTCTTTACAGCACTCTGCAGGCAGGAGTAGTTTAACAGGAAGTTACCAGCTAAAATAGCTAGTTTTTAAAAAGCATACTGAAATCTACGGAAATATCTAAGAACCAGCTATATATTATTTTACATTTAATCATTTGGCCCAAAAAATATGAACTCTTGTTCTTCTGCTACCATAAAAGTCATTATATAGACTATTTAAGGAGGAAAGAAATGGCTAATCTGAATGATAGAGGCTAATTTATAACTTACAGCGCGATGCTCCTACTTTAGACCCAGGTTTTCTCACTTACTTTCAAAATAAGGTAACTGAATTAAAACAGAAATGCTTAATCACCTGGAACAGAGGTTAGGTAGAACTCTTGAAGACATTGGTGGAGGAAAAGATTTTATGAACAAAACTTCAGTTGCCCGTGAACTAGCACAATCAACAAGTGGAATCTCTTCTGACTAAAAGACTTCCACACAGCAAGAGAAACCACCAGCAGTGTGAAGAGACAACCCACAATGTGGGAAAAAATCTTCACCTGCTCTTCCTCAGAAAAAGGTCTACTATCTCGAATCTATAAAGAACTTTAAAAAATCAGACCTCCCAAATTTAAAGACCCAATCCGAAAATGGGCAGCTGAAATGAACAGACATTTCTCAGACAAAGAAGTAGAAATGGCAAATAAACATATGAAGAAATGTTCAACATCACCAGTCATTTGAGAGATGCAAATGAAAACAACACTGAGATTCCACCTTACCCCAGAAAGAATGACTGCTATCATGAAATCAACCAACAACAAATGCTGGCTGGGCTGTGGGGAAAGAGGAACCCTGCTCCACTGCTGGTGGGAGTGTAGACTGGTGCAACCACTGTGGAAATCAGTATGGAGATACCTCAAAGAACTAGGACGGGAAGTCCCATTTGACCCAGCTATTCCCCTGCTGGGGATCTTCCCCAAAGAATTAAAAGAATCATACCACAGTGATATATGTGCACCCATGTTCATAGCAGCACAATTTGTAATAGCTAAAACTTGGAAACAGCCCAAATGCCCATCAACTGGAGACTGGATCAAGAAAATGTGGGGTTTTTTAATAAAATGGAGTACTACTCAGCCATAAAAAATGAGAAATTAGAGACATTTATTGCTAAATGGATGCACATTTAGGCGATACTCTTAAGTGAAATAAATAGGACACACATGTGAAAATTCCGAATAGTTTCTTTAGTGTGAGAAACTGAAAGTGTAAACAAGGACTAAAAGGTATAATAGATACTGTGAAATAGGAAGAAAAGGGGCAAAGGGGAAGGGGAACTGGGAGGGGTAGGGGAAAGGAAAGAAGGGAATGGAATTAATATGAGAAATTGAAAACATAGAAACAAAGTCTTTGTAAATAGAGAGGGTGGGGGGGTTGAAGGGAGGGCAGGGGAATGGGGAAAAAATAAGAACCAAGAGAGATTATGTAAAGGTGCAAATTTCCAATGAAGAATGTCATTATATTGTATACCTAAAGTGTACCAATAAAATAAAATTTAAAAAAATAAGATAATTGATCACACAGTATCTTACTTGGAAGGTTGATGCAAGCCATTTCTGGTAAATATATATGAAATGCCTGTCATGAGCAGAAGGAATTTGTTGATTGGTAAATGCTGATGAATCTTATTAGTTCTTCAAAGTACTTTTTATTTGATGTTGGACAAATTGTTAATGTCTTTGAATCTCTTATTCATCCTTCAACTTGTAATTACTATATAATGCCGATCTATCTTACGAATGTTATTATTTGGAAATAAATTAACAAAGGTGAAAAACTGTTCAAGTGACCAAGTGTTGTAAAAATATTAGGATATATAATTAATTAAAAATATATACAGAAATTAAAATTGGCATGAGAAACACTCTAATGCATACTCCATTTTCTGTAGCAATTGTGTAGAAAGATCATTTTGAATAAACAGTTTATGTTGGCTTATAAAGAGCAGATCATTATTTAAAACACCATGATAATTTGTATTTGTTTTGTAGAAATTATGTTTACATTTTCAGTGCTGTCTGAACACTGACAGATTGATGTAGTGGATCAGAACTGATAGTGTTGACTGAATGCCCAAGCACACAAGTCCCAAGATGTATTTACAGTTTTACTTTTAAGATCTGTCATAGTTGAGAGTTTTTTGTGGCTTTTGTTTTCAAGCATGGGTGACATAGGTGCTATAAATTTCTTGTCTCTGAAGAGAGTAACAAAAATTTAGAAAGCTCCATCGTACACCTTCTGGAGGGTGTCATCACGTGCCAGGCGCCATGAAGAGCTAAGTCCTTCCTGAGGACCATCTCAGAAGAAAAGTGTGGAGAAGCCAAGCCTTTAAGCTCCTTTCGGAGCCTCTTCTGTGGACAGCCATACCTCCAACCCCTGTCCTCTGAGTGGCCAGTTGGAACTGCCCTCTGCAGCTGGATTACAAAAAGATAATTTCTCTGCTTAAACAAACATCAGCAGCAGCTGGGGAGCATTAGTAATACTTAATTGACAAGTCTATCAGTTTACTTGATTAATTTAGAAATTCCCAACTTCTAGACTCAGAGACAGAGATCACACTGACCTATTTAGAGATGGTAGATGGTAGATGATAGACAGACAGATAAACACACAGACTTGAAACTTGTGAAATTTCAAAGGCTTTACCTTCCTTAGCTCCTCCCTCTAATGGTTCACATTCATGAGGACAAAAGTACCAACAAAGAGACTGTGTATCCTGATGAGGAAATGCTCCAGAGAAGGGCAAGGGCAGAGATCTGTATGAGCTGTCCTCTCAAAGATACAGTAGATGATGACATCAGCTCTCTCAGTAAGTGCAGCTGCTTGAAAATCACTGTGTCATTTTCAGCACATGCGTAAGGTACAGCTTTCCTTGTTACACTTAAGAATACATATTTTTGAGGGCTGGGGAATTAACTCAGTGGTTCCTCTGCCTGCCTAGCAAGAAGCACAAGGTCCTAAGTTTGATCCCTGGTACCAAAAAAAAAAAAAAAAAGAATACTTGTCTTTCAGTTCCTGAGACACACAAGCTACTTCCTACCACAGTCCTGATTAGCTTCCTGCTTGTGCTACCTGGAATGGGCTCCCTTGTGTGAAGGTCTGGCTCCTGTTATTGGGGCCGGCTATGCTGGAGGAGAGCCTCCCTTGGGTTCCTACCTGCATTTCATTCCCATACAGCTAATTTATGAGTCATTGTGTATTACCCTTCAACTGGAAGCACATAAAAGGCTGGGCTGGTATCTATTTTGTCCTTGTTATGTTTAGAGACTTTTGCACAGTGCCAGCTTCATGTCAGCAATTGGTAAATACTGCTGGATAAATGAAGTTGAGAGGTACAGCCATTTTAATTAAGGAAGCAAGAATTCACTTTTGCAAAACTTTCAGATTCCTGTGTCCCATTTTAAAAAACAAAAAAGTATCATGGGTCTGCTTTATGGCTAAGAAATTAAAAAGGAAGTAAACTGAGAAGTCATAAAATATTTGAGGTCATATATGTAGTGGAAGATGTGTGCAGTAGCATCAGATGCTATGAAAAGCTAGAAGATCATCATGCTTTAGGAAGAAAAACGATGTGGAAAAAATAAATAGTAACTCCTATGGAGAACTGCAAAAGAAAGGAAGGATGGTAGAAAGGTGGGATAACAAAGTGAGATCAAAGCACGGTGGAGGATGGAAAGGTCCACATCTACTAGAGGGGAGGGGCAGAGCATGACTGTCCAGAAAAATGGTAAAAGAATGCTTGGTAGAAAATAGTCATAAGTGATGCCTTCTCTCAGCAGCTAAATAGAGATGCTCATTTATCTTAATGAACTTTGTCTGGATGCAAAATATAATAATTGAGTAAGATAGAACCAAAATTAATGAAGTATGCTCCATGGACAGTCACCTGTTCAGCCGCTGCTTAGTGCAATAAGGAATTATGAAGCAGTGAGCTTTGTGTTTGCCCCTGCTAACCAGGAACACTGCAGATGGGTAAGAGACTGAAACAAAGATCCATCCCCTCAAGTCACCAAATTTCTCACCAATGATTGAAGGGCTTATTGGCATTTGTAATACATTTTTCAGCACTTTAAAGGGAACAAGAAGCAAAATAGCCTTGTTTTACAAATACTCCTTCAACTACTTAAATCACATTCCCTAAAACCATGCAATTCTAATCAATTTTGATGATACTCCTTTATTCTTCAAAATAAGAAACAGTTCCTACAGCTATACTTACATTTCTCATTTGGTCCAAATCCAAGCACAGCTCTTTGCAAGTTATGTATAATACAAGCTAAAAATAACGTCTGGGTATTTGTTTCAGAACAGAAGGAATTCTACACTAATGTGACAATGGCACCCCCCCAACTTCTCCCATAACTATTCCATTTTCGTCACAGAGTCAGTTCCAAGACTAGACGGAGACAAAAATTTCTGTCTTCATGGACTTTAAGTTTGTGACATTCAAAATGTTGTGATCGGAATACACTTGCTACTGTGTGCTTTGCTCCTTAGGTATAATGGTGAATTCCATACCATTCCCTTTATTTCACTTACTTGAGTAATGTTTGGATAGCCAAATCTACATACAACACATTGGAATAAAAGCTATGCAGGAGGAAAAATGCAAACAATACATGATCTTGGTATCCAAATTGCATTATAAAAACTGAAAGAATGGTATGGTATGCACTTTTCCCTTCTTTTACATTTATTCGTAACCTCTTGACATCATGCACATAGATACTGTTGCAGTGTCAAAAAAGGAGAAGAAAATTACTATCACTTAGTTAGCTAAGAATTAAGTAATATTACAATTATGTTTATTAATGGTCAATTTAAATAATTGTCTTTCAATGTTCCTGTCCAGTACTGCTATGTCTTCAATTAGAACTGTGATAATAGTTTCTAAATGGTGGGGTTTAGATTCTAAAGAACATCAAGAATGCAAAATATTTCATAAAGTTTTAGGCATTTTTTTCAAATATCTGTTCCTATAATTTCAGATAAGTCTTTTCAATCATCAGTCCAATGTTACCTAGTCATCTGCAAAAGAACAGGCATCATGGTACAGTCAAATATACCAGCCTGTGCGTCAAAGCTACGGCCAAGAAGTAGCGCTATTCACCAGTTCAGTGGGGGAGTAGATACTGTTGACAGTGGGAAGTGGGTGTTGAGTATCACTGGAGTTATGAAGAGCTTAACAATCATTTGCTGATCGCAACAGAAATCTTGTCCAAAGCGGGGGAGTATTTCACTTTGGGTTAGAAATGGGTTAGCAAGAACTCGACTCTAAACTGGCAGCCCCATGGATATTCATTAATTTTAATTGAATGAATTCACTGTCCAGCCTAGATACAATTTTTCAAACCCAATTAATGAGGCACTTAGGTGTTGGCAAAAGTCACTGCAAGGCTTCTAGCTAATTTTAAGAATTTGAAAGATGGGCAAGATGCCTGGAAATTATAAAGAAGTCAATGCAGTAATTTTAGTTGAAAAAGGAAAAACAGATGATACTATGTGCACTAGGAAGCTCAACTTATTTATATATTTTTACACAAGAAATTTGAGTAAAAATGCCAAGTTTTAATACCTGGGCAAGAACAGGGTAATAGGAAATAAACAACACTGCCTAAGAGGAAAATATATGTTAGATTCACAGTATTTCTCACCATAAGTAGGTGCCAAAATTAACATCTTTTCTTGAGATCACCTTTTATCTTTTCAAATATTATCTGACTTGTTGAAAATGTTCATTTTTATCTTCCTTTGGCAAAATCTTAATACTTTCTCATGTAAACTGACCCATGCTTTCTGTTTAATCACAACTCTCTTGACTAAATTTTGCTGATTGACCTTGCACAGAATAGCATCCAACTTTGAAAATTCTATCACCATACATGCCAAAGCTGCACAGAATGCTAGTTGAAATAAATACATTAGTGTGGCTTGACTTGTTCAGCGCCATCTTCACATTCCTGTCTGCAAAGCAGCCCTGGCTTTGCTAAGTCAATGTAGGACTAGAGTGTTCTCTGAGGAGGTCTTGTGGTGGAGCCCAGGTGAAACTGGCAGAAGGCTTGGGGGAAGGAGGAGCAGAGCTTGGGTGAATCTGGAAAGATGCAGAGCTGGCCTTGTGCTGTGAAATCTTTATTCAGAGAGAGCAGAAAGCCTGAAGCCACCGGCCAGCCTGTAGGACACAGAGAGCCCAGGGAGGGTAAGGAAGGACACCCTGCCCGAGTTTACCAGGTGGAAATAGCAGTGTAGTGTAAGGGAGAACGCGTCCTGAGGGAGAGACTGGTGGCAGTTTTGTCATGTCAGACCGGAGAGAATGAACATGTACCACTCCTGTGGTGAGGCAGAGTGTGACAAGGCCAGCGCCCAGTTGGAAAGGGTGTAATAAAACCATTTGTGTTGCCCTGGCTCCAGGCTTTAGGGATAGAGTTACTGACTTGTGAGATTCTCAGAGGACAAAGCAAAACTTAGCCAAGTAAGAGGGAAAATGTCTGTTCTCACCGAGTTGCATATACGTAATATATTATATATGACACGTTTATCATGCGATGATGTGAAGATTTAAGAGTCAGGCGAACAGCATTCTAGGTGGTGATCGTTTTAAAATAAAAATGAACATTTCTGATACATAAGTTTGAGATGGAATTTAATTGTAATCCAATTAGAAATCAAAGCAAGGCAGTATATAAGGTTCTCATTTCTCTGCCGTAGGACCCAGTGTACCCAGAGCAGGGAACACACGCAGAGGGGACCCCGAGTCCCGGGACCCAGAGAGCGAGGCCATCAGGCCCCCAGGAAGCCCGGCGGCTGGCTTCCTTCCTGGTTTCTACTCCTTTCCTGGCTCCTCTCAGCCTCTTTGATTTAATCTCCTCCTTTATAGCAGCTTTGCTGCTGCTGCTGGTGCTGCTGCTGCTGCTTCCTCTTCTTCTTCTTTTCCTCCTTCTTCCCTTTTTTTTCTCCTGGCATACGGAAGATAGAAACAAATGTTCCCTCCCTTGCCAAACGTACAGACATAGATGGACCAGAGTACGAGGAAAGCACTCTTGGCCTGCGCTGTGTAGGGGATGCAGTGCATCAGAGGGCTGTCTGTGGCCTTTGCTATATCGGAGAAGAATTCAATACAAAACTGGAGCTGTCGCTTTTCTTAAAGGATGATCTACATAAATCTTAGATGTGGTAGAATTCTCCTCAGATGCATGGTGTGCCTGGATTATATGGTAGAAGAATGAGGGGTCAAATGCTGCTTAAAACCTATAGTACCTGGGAGGACTTTGTCAAGGGTGGACCTGAGAGGCAGACAGTTGCAAATCAGCAGGAGCAGTAAATGGCACAATATGGTGGCCCTACCTGGAGTCACTTCTCTTTTCCCTCAGAGGTGGGCTTCTGAGCACTGGGTTTGAGCAGAGAT
The DNA here is from genome assembly GCF_000247695.1 of Heterocephalus glaber. Next base: position 9,146,250 of record NW_004624751.1, on the reverse strand, counting down.
GAGCTGGAGAACCATCTCATGGGGTTGTAATTCTTCTGCTGCCCTTTTCTGCCACCCTATGACCCCTGTGCAGGCGCTTTGCCATCCTGACTTTTTTGAAGGTTGCACAGCGAACTCTTGCAGCACTAACCCCAGCTCGCCATGGCGCACTTTGTACTGACCCCTCATCTGCATACCTTCCTTCTCCCACACTGCTCTCCTGGTGGTGTTGCTCTCCCACCCCTTCTTGTCATGGTGAGATTAGACCAACATGATGCCTCCTCTGTTTCTTTTTGTTCTTTAACATTATTCATTGCAGATGGAACTTAAGGGTCCTGGAGACCAACCACCAGTGTGGCGATCCCCAGGATGACTCAGAAGACTGGAGCTTTTGTACTCATGGCTATTGGGTGGTTTCTTTTATTTTGTTTTTAATCTGTCCCTCTGCATTGTGCTCCTTTCTGACTTACCATAACTCTCTGCTTTGCTATTTAGGTAGTTTATTACCAAGAGCTGTTCACATACGTACCCTCTGTCCAGATGTATGCTGCAAATCACATTATTAAGACAAATAAAGCAGACACAGCAAAATACACTTAGCAGTGAAGAATACACAAACCATCATGACAATCAAGTCTCCAACTGCCAACCAAATGCCAGCCTTCCCCGCAGAACAATTGAAAGATCAGTCTCAGTCCCACTGTGTTAACACCCAACAGGGAGATAGATGTGTATGAAGTAATTTTATTAACAAGACGAAAAACACTTGATTTAGAAAGCCACTCAAATGAAAAGTTTATGCTACAATGAATTCAGGCTAACATTCATGATATATTCATAGAAAATCAGATAAGTGGATGGGAAATTATCTTGACCTAGGTTACCAAGGTTAAATCTTCGGTGTTTTTCCTTCAATTTTGAAACATAGGTAAAGAATAAAATAATTTAAAGAAGGATAAAACAGCAAAAGCTCACTCATGATGATCTGCATGCGAGTCTGTTTTCAGGCAAAAAATAAAAACCATTCTAGAAAAATGGAATTGTCTGAAGAAGCTTAGGGTTGTGTTAAAAATTCATAGATCCAATAGAAAGCAATGCTGAAGGATAAATTTTGGCATTCTGCTGGAAGCAAAGGCAGGTAAGAAACCTTTTTATAGGTCAGAGGTATAATGGAACTCATATGAAATTGATGTTAGAGAGAAATACACCTGGCTGGATCCTACAATGGTTCTCTTTGAGTGACCTCAGAGTCTTAGGCTATATGTGTATGAACACCTGACCTAAGGCTCCAGATAGTGAAACAGCAAGTATTATTCTACCCGAAAGTCTACCGTGAAAGTATGCATTAACATATCAGGCTGGGTCTATGATGCTGCAGGAAGGGCAAGAAGAGTTTCAATGATAAATAAAGGAGATCAAGGAGATAACCATCTCAGTCCAGGTTAGGGTTCTGAATTTACTGGCTGCAAAGTGAACAAGGGCTGCTATAGTTACCTGGGTGATTCTCATTGTCACTGAGGAGAAAGCATTTTCCCAGAAAAGCAGGGCATTCTCTGGATATTATCTCTGATGTAGCTGTCCTGTCGTGGATTTTAGTGCGGAAGTAGGAGGGAAGGCTGTGCTGCTGTGAAGACCATATCGTGCATCCTTCCCAGGCACTGTTTCCACAGCAGCTTTTCATGAAGTCAGGAGAAATGCTGCCAAATGCAGCTACAATTCTGCAAGCTTTCAGGACCATATGGTCCCAGGATGTAATTCTCGGGTGATCTGACTTAATTAATGGATGAAATCTCAAGAGATTCAGAGTCAGCTTGATCTGCCAGAGCCATCCGTAATTATAACTTCTCTCTGATCATCTTAGGATAATGTTAAATTGAGAGAATCCAGGATGTGCTCTTTGCTGAAGACTGACTCTAAATTAACCAAATCTGTCCACTGATAATTCAGTCTCTTCTTTCTTTTGTTGTTCTATATGATTCTTAAAGATTTGACAATGTATCCAAGATAGTATGGCTACGTCCCTCGGAAGGAGAGACCCAACGCTTTTCTACCCAGCATTCCATCATTCCTCATCCTTCTCACGTCCTCTTCTGAGGACACCTCTCCTGTTTCTCGGGGTATAGCCTGCAAACCAGCCAGCTACTTTAGATGTGCCAATGCTGCCATTCATCTGCAATGTGAAACCTACTTCCCAAGGTTAAGCAGAGACGACTATATTCTCTCCCATGTGAGCCAGAACCCAACAGGAAGATGAGTTGGAATGAGAACTTGAGCGGTTAAGTCAGGACGCTTTAAGAATGGAACAGGCCTAGGAAGCAGAGGGCCCAGGAAAGTAGCGGGAAGGAGAAAGACCCACGGTAGATGCACAGAGACAGGGGGAGCTCGTGAGTAAACGAGATGAAAATAACAATGTGGTCTTAGTCTGTTCAAGCTGCCGTCACTCGGTGACATAGTCAGACGGACTGGCAGCTTATGAACACCAGTGTTTTGTGCACAAATCAACGGGCCTGGAAGTCCATGACCAGGGTGATGTGGGCCCTCTTTTGGGCTAGAGATTGCTGACCTCCTGCTCTTATTCTTTTTCCTCTGTCCTCACATGGCAAAAGGGGGAAGGGACCTCTTGGAGTTTTCTCATGTAAAGACACTAATTCCGCTCTTGTAGTCTACCCTCCTGACATAATTGACCCCTTGTGACCCCTGAAAAAGCTCCCTTCCTTAAATTGTCATTTTAAGAGGCTAGGATTTCATCAAATGAATTTGGGGGTGACACATTGAGACCATACCAGCTGCTCATCTGTGGGATAGATTTATAAACATTTCTTTGTTTTATTAGTGCATGTGTGCAGTATATAATGATTATATTCATAGTGGGGGGTTGTGTACATAACACATCTTCATTCCTTTTTACCCCCTTCCCTCCCTCTCCTCCCTTCTTGCTTGAATGCAGGAACCCCCTCCTATCTGAGAAAGATCTATCTCCCCACTTCCTATTATCTATTTTTTGTTTTGCTTTTCATTTATAATTTGAGTTTTTTCATATAAGAGAAGCTCTGTGAAATTTAAGCTTGTGTGTCTGACTTATTTCATTTGACATTGTGGTCTCAATGTACACCGATTTTCCTACAAGTGACTTAAGTTTATCTTTTTTTGTAAGCAGAATAGTGCTCCACCATGTGTAAATACCACATTTTCCTTATCCATTCATTTGCTGATGGACATACAGGCTGCTTCCAAGATCTAGCTATTATGAATTGCACTGCTATAAACATGAGTATGCATGGATCACTGTAATATGCTATCTTTAAATCCTTCAGGAAGATATCTAGAAGGGGAATAGCTGGGTCAAATGGAATTTTGAGTTTTAGTTGATTTGAAGAATCTCCATACCGATTTCTATAGAGATTGTACTGGTTTATACATATAAAGGGTTCCTTTTTCCTTGTAGCCTTATTATTATATTATTTCTTGATGATGACCATTATTTCTGGGGTAAGATAGAGTCCCCTGCTGTTTCAATTTGCATATCTCTAATGGCAAGGGTTGAATTTTTTCATTGAACTATTTCAGAATCAGGAAGAAGCTATTCATTGTTTAGCTTCAGAGAAATTTGGGCAAAAGAGACAAAAATGTATAATACATGCAAAGACAAACAGCCAAAAGCAAAATCAGAAGAGATTATCCATACTTGCATGATGTGAGGACGGTCCATGGGCCTAAGCTCCAAGCCCTGTGACGTGTCTCTGACCTTCTTATCCCACTCCTGAGACTGCTAAGGAATTCTTTCAATGAGTCCCTTCCTGGTTTTGCTTGAGCTACCTCAAGAGGGTCTCACAGCTTGCAGAAAAAAGTCATGCATTAATTAGCATGTTTATTTTTTTTAATTTATTTTTTTCTTGACTACAGAATATTTAGCTGCTTAAGTGTTTGGTTGTAATATATATGTATAGCAATGTACTTAGAAATATATAAAGAAAATTCTAGCCATAAATATATCTACTTAGGCATATTTACATTATAGTAGACATATTCATTTTAATCAGACAAAAATACTCATTAAATACTTAATACGTAGCAGGCTTCTGTGCAGTGTGATAAAATAGCCTCTCAGAATCCACTGAGGGGCTGGGAGTATCGCTGGGGAGAAAACCACTGCAGACCACCCACAGGGCCCAGCACAACAAAAAAAAGAGGACCATTGCCCTTGTTTATATAAGTTACAACACAAACACAAAAGACTCCTCCCCCACAAACACCTACTAAAAGGAGAAATTTTAAATCTATGAACATTATAAGATTTGTAAGCCTCTTTGCAAAGTCCCCACAGTACAAATATTTTCAAAATCCAAATGTTTTCTACTATATAAGGTGTTCCCATGTAGGTAGCAAAAAGGGAATCCCTTAAAGCACTTGCGGGTAGAAAGATAGTGAGGTCTCAGAGGAGACTGGAAGGAAGAAAGGTCCCTCTACAAACATGAGAAGCCAAACATCCAAGGCACAGTGGGGGCCAAGGAAGAAGTTCGGGGAGCACCTGAGCTAACTCGCGGTGGTGCATCCCAGATCCCCCCAGGACCCCTTCGTTCTTACGCTGGCTTCCGTGATGAGCCCACGGTCATGCTCTTGCCTCACCTGTTCAGTCTCTGTTTGATCCCAAATGCTTTTAATGCTACTGAGAGCAGCTAATCTCAATCCGATAATCTAAATATCTAATGAGTTAACTAGATCTACAATATTCAAGGCAATTTGGGAACTGAGAGATAATCACAATTTGATTTCTTTTTTGCGTTTACATTTTCATTAAAAATTCAGAGCATTAATCTCAAAATCAAAGATCATCAAACCCCTCAGATATTCATTAGGCCTCATTAAGCCCTTATCATGAACTTCCTTCACCTTGAAGTTGGGGCTGGTTACAACCCAGCCTGGGCAGGGATATTTGAGGTTGGACCTCTGTGTTCTCTCTCTCCTTGTTACCGTGTGGCATGATCTGGATGGAGATGGCTGAAAGGTCACAGAGCGTGGCACCTGGAGGGGGCATGAAGGGGAGCAAGGGTCCTTTTCTCTTCTTTAACCTTGATAATTCATCCAAAATATAATGACTATGCTTGAGAATATTTAATTAACAGAGGAAAACTGGGCCCCAAAATATAACATTCAAATATGTTTTTCACATACATTTTTAAAAAGAATGCATACTACATTAAACTGGGAACATATTAAATTTCTAAAATTTTTATAGGTTTCAAGAAGTTCCAAGTGGACTTAAACAAGTAGAAACCCAAACATGGCTAGGATAGATCAAAAATTAAGTGATTCTTCCCAAGGAGGAACTTATACAGTTTATTTCGTATATTTATCCCATTTTATAGACTACTGAAGTGAGACTCATAAAATTTAAAGGACTGGCATAGATCACAGAGGTACCAGCACATGGCTAAACTTTTAAAAAATAATATTCAGGAATGTCTAGACCATTTTGGGACTATGTTCTGAAAAGAGGCCATCTCAAATACTGAAATCCCAAAAGATCAAAATCTCTAAAGTCTAAAAATCTTTAATGTTTCAAATCCAGAAGTAGCATGTCTCAGAAATATAATTCTGGAAAAAATAATTTTAAAAAATTTTAACAGACATTTATTTTCATTTTGTAAAGGCAATTTATTTGAGAAACATAAAAATACAACAGAACACGTAATAGGCCAATTTATGCAACAAAAAAGGCAATACTAGCCTACGTGTTTTTTGCAAGCCTACATTCCAGCATACTAATGAAAGTTGTAAGGGTATAATAGATATGAGCAGACAAATGTATTCATAAAGAAATATGCCAAAACCAAAATGTATATAATGTGTCACTATGGCTGGTAATTGTGTGCATCCGGATTTATAACTACTCATTTGAAACTCTGTGAAGAGCACCCTAAGTCTTTTGGCCTGAGTGATCAACTCAGGCCACCTGCAGGCTGGACACACTAGGATCCCAGTAGTGTCACTCAGTCCAAGTCAGGACCCAAAACCAGGGAAGTCTGTGGTGCAACTCTGAACTCTAAGTCTGAGGATGGGAGCCTCTGAGAGGTGGAGGTGTAAGTCCTGGGGAACAAAGGCCAGAGAAACTGGAGCACTGGCATCCAAAGCAGCAGAAGCCAGCTCTGTCCCAGCTCTCTGAGAGGGATCCATTAGCCTTCTGTGTTTTCTTCTCTGGGCTAGCATATCAGGTGGCGCCTGCCCACTGTGAGGCTGCTCTCTAGGTACCAGGTGTCTCAGAATTCACCACACCTAACATGACAGCACTATCCTGCACACAACTACCCCTTTCATAAAGCATTTTCCCCCAGTAATGATTGTCATTCAGGTCTCAGAGTTTTAGCATTAATGATTTTAATATTTTAGGATTATGATCTTCAGGGTTTTAGAATATCAGATTGTTAAATTTTGGGGTATTGATCTTTCAGAATTTCAACATTTGACATTATAACATGGGAGACTGTTTGTCTCTTGTCATTGTTTGACACCACTCTTGGATAACCAATAAGCCATTTTAAAGCTGCTATTGCCAAAGCAAAGGGCAGCTGTTTTGTTACCTCAGTGTTATCAGAAAAACAACTTTGACATTCTAGGATTTTGGAAGTCAACTCTATTCTTTAGGAAATTGATTGAGAAAGTAGCAAGCAAAGGTTGCCAGATCCCACCTATGACTGATAAAAATATCAGAATATCTCTTGAAGAACAAATGCATTAAATATGTTTAAATCCATTAGTTCATAATGAGAGGGACAATTTCATGAGCTATCTTTAAAAGGTATTAATAAATCCTACTAATTAGTTTCAAAACATACAGATAAGAGAAGGAACTGATTTATTTTCTATCTTTTCCTTTCCTATATGAACAATATCTTATGGTAACTGACTAATTGATGTGAGGAAGTTTCTTTATTGCAAAAGTATTCCAGAGAGCAAAGTACCGATAGAAGTAGAATGCTATTATTTGATAATCCACTATGCATTAAGGGATTGTATTACTTGTCCATTATCATGTAACATATCTTCTCAAAACACATTCATCTGAAAGAACAGTCTTGTTTCAGATTTTAGTTCTTTGGATGGGGAATTCCAGGAGCCAGGCAAATATTCTGCTGGTATCTCTTTAATGGTACATAAGGAGTCAAATATGATGGTCCAAGAGGACTTTCATTCATATATATCAGTTGATCTGTCAACCGATACTCCCAGCTCAGCCTGTCTACATAGCATTTTGAAGGATACCTTGGTTTCTTGCCCATTACCAGGGCAAAATTCCCAACACCCACAATTTAAAGGAAGAGAGGCTTGTTTGGGATCATGGTTTCACCGTGGCCAGCTGGCTCCAAACAGAAACAGAATGGCAGGAAGACCTGGCAGAGGAAAAGGAGCTCTCGACTTCATGGCAGCCAGGAAGCAAAGAGAGAAGGGTAGAGCCTGAGATCAGAAGCCACTGTCTCAGGTCACAGCCCCAAGGACCCACTTCCAACCAGGCCCCACTTCTAACAGCATATTTAGCTACTAAAATCATTAATCAATAAACCTACTGATAAGTATAGCACCTTCCACACACTGTTACACAGATGCATTTAGTTCATCTCTGAGTTGTCAAAATTGTAACTGTTCCAACATTGCTGAAAAGTCCAAGGGCAAAGATTCCTTGGAGACTTAAGGCAAATTCTTAGCTGTGAACCCCTTTAAAAAATCAAAAAGAAAGCTAAATGTTTCCAACATACAATGGCACATTCTTATTCCAAAAGGGAGGAAGAAGGGAGTAGAAAGGAATTGGACCAAAATAAGACCAAAGCCCAGCAGGACAAACATTAAATCTTGCAGTTCCATATCCAGCACCTGACACAAGTTATGGTGAGATGTGAACTCCAAAGAACTTGGGTGACCTCGCCCGAGGCCCTCATGCCCCCTCTTTCCATGTGGCTCTACTCACTGCTTGTGGCTTTCCTCAGATGTTTTGTGTTCCTGGTATCTCAAGTTTCCTAGGGGCTCCACTGTAGTTTCAGCTCCAATCTCACTCCTCTCTCAGAAACATATTCCCTGACCTTTCAGTCCTTTTACTCAAATCTGAGTGGAAGCCCCCTGGACACTATAATTCTTGCATTCTGCATGCCTGCTAAAACAGCAACATGTAGATGTTGCCAAGGTCTGCAGCTACCTTGGGCAGTAACCTGGCCTCCTTGACCATGACTGCAGTGGCCTCTGATGGCCACAGATGGCTGAGCACTGTGAAAATAATCCTAGAGAACCAATTATTTAGAAGTCTCAGGTGCCCAGAGGCTCCCTTCTCAAAGGAAATATTTATAGTTTTATCCTTCGAGTCTGTGATGGGTAAGTTCTTTCTGATTCCTGAGATGCATTTGAGCCATCTTTCCCATTGTCCTGATCCAAAATACTTAACTTTTTAATGTGAATTATTTTCAGCAACCAAACTCTATGTGACACCAACTCTGTAGGTCACTTCTGAAGAAACTGCAGACTTTTCAAATCATTCAGCTCTGCGATTTGCTGCTGATTCCCACTACACACCTAGCTAAAGACAGCCAGCAGTACCTATGCCACAGCATGAACATGAGGTTGCTTTGACATTTTCTCTTCGAGATTACTCTTCTGCCCATAATCTTAATGTCCCACAAAGTCTCAGGATACTGTCAAAATGAAGACAAACTTTCTGCCAGGGTATAGCACACATGGCCTCTAGTCCACTTGCCAGTGGAATCCCTATTGCCAGTTGAAATGAACCTGGCCTTGAATATATTAATTCCTATCAGCACTGTAGTCTTCAGAGCTCCTATTATAATTTACATCATGCTCATTTTACATTCTAGGGTGTCTCTCTGCAGCATCTCCAAACATTTTCAAACTCTCATTGAAAATTGGTTTTCAAACTCTTATTGAAAATTGACTTCTAAACCATATGGCCAAGTGCAGTCATAGCAGCAACCCCACTCCTGGTACCAAAATCTGTCTTAGACTTTCCTGTCTCTGAGATGAAATACCTGACCCCATGACTTAAAGGAGGAAAGATTTATTTTGCTCATTGTTTCACTTTATGGTTCACTGTCTTCAAGGCAGAAACAACATGGTAAAAAGATTCAAATAATGGCAGCCAGGAAGCAGAGAGAGAAGGGAGAAGCTGATGATGAGACAACCCCAAATCATGCCCCCACTGGCCCACCTTTTCTGACAAGACCCTCTTCTAAACATGAGAATTTTGAGTGACAGTTTATATCTAAACTGCAACAAAGGAGAATTCCCTATACTTTTCATCTAATCATTTCAGGACAGCAAAAGAACAATAATAGAAGGTCTGTCCTGTTAGTTAGGCTTAATGTCCCCCAAATTCACATTCACTAAATTATGTTGATCAAAGCAGTTCATAATGGCAGCCAGAGTGTACTGGACAGAAGGTGAATCCTATATCTCCTTTGTGAAGAGGATCAAACAATAAAGAATGAGAAGAAGCAATGGCCTCTTTCTGAAATCTGCAAAACTGTTCTAGGTAATGATCATTGGGTGTGACTAGCACCTCAAGAAGTGGAACAAAGAAATTTTATGTATGAGTCTCTTAGTAGAAATAAACAACACACTTAACACCAAGATGGGTGTGGTGGTGCAGGCCTGCAATCCCAGCACTTTGGAAGCTGAGACAGTAAGGTTATGGTGAGCTTGAACCCAGCCTGGGCTACATAATGAGACTCTGTCTCAATAAAACCAAAAAGAAACAAAATAGAATCTAAATCTGACCAGTTTTCAGATCTAACTAACTAATCTGGAGGTAGGAAATTCAAGAGACAGAACATCAAATTACACATCACAGCTGAATCCATTTTGTGGTTAAGCACAAACAATATGATTTCTTTCAACAAGTAAATGAAAAGAAAAACAAAAATAGGGCCAGGGATTTAGCTCAGTGGTTTCCCTGCCTGCCTCACAAGCACAAGGACCTGAGTTCGATCCCCAGTATCAAAAAAACCCAAAAAAACAAAAATAAAATTAAGGAGAAAAATTCCAAAAGGAAAACAAAACTGTCTAATCTGCAGGAAAAAATTACTACCTACATGGAAAATCTAACATATTTTATCTACAAAGTATCATGAATAATACCTGCTGTGTAAAATATCAATAGAAAAATTACATTTCTCAACAAAGCAATAAGTAGAAAATCTAATTAAGAATGCTCTTATACCATAACAACAAAAATACAGCAATCTGAGGAAAAAAGTCAAATAGAAGTTGATCAAGAATTCTATATAATAACTTTTAAAGAACAAAAAGATCTTTATGATCAGACTAGTGGGTTTTTTTTTCTGTTTCCTTTTCTTTTTCTTTTTTTGTTTTTGTTACCAGGGATCAAACTTGGGTCCTTGTGCTTGTGAGGCAGGTGTGGTGCCACTGAGCTAAATCCCCAGCCCCAGGCTAGTGTTTTTTTATAATAGGCCTCAAAAGGTCTTATAACCACTTTTATCTATGTATGAAAGCAATTTAAACTCAAGTCTGAACTGAAACTTGAATAGCTGTATCTAAAATAAGTCTAAATATTCAAATGCCCACAGAGGCCTAAGTACTCCCAAGGAACATGAAGTAAATGGATTTGCCTGACAAACAATGACATATAATACAGATGTGTGGCTCGAAAAGAAAAAATAACATAGAGAAATAAAACAGAAAATATAGACACTTAGTATAAGAGAATCCGTCCAGAAGTAAATAGATGAGGTCACAAAATACAGTAAAATATAGAGCGTTAGCATCATTGATGCTAGAAACAAAAAAAAAACACATGAAACTCTTTCTCATTTTTCTCAATCAAGTTCAAATGAATTAGATTAAATATTAAAAGTTGAAAATATAACATTTGATAATTTTTTATTAGAGCATGTTAATAATGCAGAATGGAGAGGATCATTGAGGGAAATTGTATATACTTAGAACATATCTTGACCAGATTCTATTTTATTACACCCTTCTCCCTTTCCCCCTCTCCCATTGAGCTCCTGCTGCCTCCCAAAGTCGACCTCCTTGTTTTCCTTCATTTCTTTGTATTTATTTATCTATCAAACTATGTATTTTATGAAAGAGAATGTAGGAAAGTATTTTATGTTCATGGTTTAGGTTAAGATTACATAGTACTGAAAAATTAACAATAAATTAAAATAATATATTTGACTATTAATTTAAAATTTTTAATTTAAAAAGAAAGTAAAAAGATTCTCTAGGAAATGGTAATTTCAGCCAAGTTAGCTGATTAAATTAGTATCCAGAATGAACTAAAATACTGCAAATCATTAAGAGAAACCTTACTGGATAGAAAAAATGAGTGCAAAGCATAACTACACTCTTGTAGAAGCAATAAAAATATTTCTAATACATATATAAAAATGCCCCATCTACCTGGGAGGCTCGTGAGCAGGTAGCTCATGAGATGGAGCCCAGCCCAGGCAATTTAGCAAGATTCTGACAAAATAAGAAAAGGAAGTTGTTATGTCTCTTGATTCCTTGACTACTCATCCAAGTGCCTTATTGTGAAGTAAAATTCTTTGAGGATACTTTAGTTTCTCCTCCTTTAAAGTTCTTCAAAAATTTTTAATTATGGTTAACACATACAGAGTCAGAATAGGTTTAATTATTTATTGTTTGTTCATACTCAGAGGGAGAATTAAAAATGTAGACAAATGTCTAGAAAACGAACACTAATATTCTCACACACTAGAATTTATCTTGATTTATTGCTGCTTCTCATGACTTAAATTTTCTTTTCTTTCCTTTTAAAACTTCATCTTATTAAGGCTGGGGATTTAGCTCAGTGGTTCTGGTGCCTGCCTCACAAGCGCAAAGTCCCAAGTTCGATCCTCTGTACCAAAAAAAAAAAATCATCTTATTATTTTTTACATTTTGAAACTTGTTTCCAAAGTATACATAGAAACACAAAATTGTACATGTTAATGAGATGCAGTGTAATATTTTGATACATGTATGCATTGCATGTTTGAATTGGGTTAATGATATTGTTCTCCCCAAATATTTATCATTTCTTCAGTAGGAAAATTTTCAAAATCCTTTCTTCTTTGGAGTGTATGATGACATTATTGTTATGTGTGGTCACTCCACTGAGCAGTAGCACACAAGCACTTCTGACTCTTGTCTGACTTAGTACCCGATGACCGGCCTTTCCCATTCTCTGGTGACCGCCATTTTACTGTCGCCTTCCATAAGAAAGCCTTTTAGATTCCGCAGAGGAATGTGATCATGCAGTAGTTTCTGTGTTTGACATTCTCTTAGTCATCATGAGTTCCTTCCATGACACTAGAAATGGCAGGATTGCATTCCTGTTTATGTCTGAATGGTATTCTGTCCTGTGTACGGACCGCCCTCCCTTTATCCACTCATCAGCTGACACTTAGGCTGCTTCCATATCTTTGCTTTTGTGAAAAGTGTAGCAATGAACATGAAAGCCCAGGTGTGTTTCTTCTTAAAATTTAGCTTATCTTGGATATGTGCCCAATAGTGTGATTACTAGATAATCAGTAGCTCTATTTTTTATTTTTCTTAGAAATTCCCATAAAGGCTGCATTTTTCTTTTTTCTTTTTTTAATCACAGCTTTTGGTAACTAATATAAATTTTCATATGTTTTTAATATAATAAAGAATTTGCAAGGGCCAATGTAAAGTCACTCAGGATCCTTGCATCCAGGACTAACCAACATCATCATTAAGACTCTCACTTAGGGCTGGGGATTTAGTTCAGTGGTACCACAGCCTGCCTTGCAAGCACAAGGACCCAAGTTCGATCACCGGTACCAAATAAAAACAAAACAAAACAAAACAAAACAAAAGACTTACCTAATACATTCACAGACATATATGCAGGCAGACAAACATTCAGACTGATAAATACATATATAGATACAAATACATTTTATTATAAAAAGTAACCATATATGCTATTACAGCAAAGTACATTAAATTTAACTGTAACAAAAAAACAAATATAAATTACTGGAAAGCTAACTTCATATAAATGCCTAATTATTAAAGACAATACTGTTTTATAATTTTTTTACAACTCTCATTTGAATTATGTTTGTATCATACATTTCGTCTTTAAATCTTCAAGCTTAACAAGCTTTTTGAAAACACCTGGCTATTGAAGCATTTTGTACCCTTATTCCTTCATTTTATCTCTTCATTTGATAGTTTTTATTTATTCCACATTATGAGAGTTAAATTTCTAAAACACTGAAAACCTATTTTTTCACTTAATGAACACTATATAAATATTTCTAAAATAAATACAACTTCATAAAATGAGATCATTTTCAAAGTTTGCTACACTTCTGTTCTCTTTTAAAGTCATAATTTTCATAGTTGTTAAGTTATACCTAAATTTGACAAATCTAGTGCTATGGTTTGAATGTTTATGCTTCCTCAAAATTCAAATGTTGAAATTTCACCCTCAAAATCATGATGGTAGAAGATGAGAATTTTGGGGAAGTGATTATGCTCTAGATGTAGTACCCTCAAGAAAAAAGGAACTATTCCTCTCTTATAAAGGCAAAGAAGCCCAAAACATCTCCTTCATATCTTCCAACATGTGAGGACACAGGAAAGATGCTGTGTAGGAACCAGGAAGTAAACACCAAGTCCACTCCAGTGCTTGGTGTGGAACTTAGCCTTCAGCACTATAAGAAATACATTTCTGTTACCCAGTTTACGTACTTTTGTATCATCCCAAATAGACAGCTAAATTATTACAATATTTAGTAATGTTCTCACCATATCTTATTGACTCTGAATTTCTTTTACACAACTTTTCATTGGTGAATGTTAGGATCGATAGGCTCTTTTGCTGTTGTTATTTTTGTGAATGTTTTTTGCTTTTGTTTTTTCTCTTGTTTGTGTAACCAAGTGGGTTTATTGGTAGCCTGAGTGTCTTTGTTTCAAAACATCTATTTCATGCACACATTATTTTTGACTAACAGCCTAAATATAAGTCATTTTTCCATTTTTATTTTTTTCTTGACTAGATAAAATATTTTTGGTCATATCTCATACCTCATACCCCTCAAAAGTTTAAACATCTGTCCTTTGACTCCTTTGAATAGAAATCATTTTACTAAGAAAATCAAAACAAAAAAATGTCTTATAGAAACTTGAAACAGAATTTGCACTACTGAACACAAGAAAACAAAAACATGTGGCATATATTGTACTTAATAATGACAAAAATTCAGCTACAAATAAATTCAATAAAAGTTATACAAGAACTCTACAGAGATTATAAAACTGTTCTGAGTGACATGAAGAGAGACTCAAATAGACAGAAAAACACTTTCTCAAATCTCTCCATTCTTTGTGTAAAACAAGGAGTTGTTTTCCATTCCAAATACTTTGCTTGATTCTAATTCTAGGACATTTTGTTCAACTTATGTTAAAGAGTTGTTTATCCTAGGACAAGGGAGATTAACAAAATGTGTTTAAAAGATGTGACAAGCTCATTCAAATCTGTGCAATATGACTTTTAAAAGCTAACTATACAGTTAATTCCCAAATCACTAGTCCTATCATATCCCAGGTGATTTAATGAGCCACTTCATCCAATATTTCCACTCTTTCTAGGCTGGGACGGGCACCTGATAACTTGTAAACTAACCAGAATATGCCATATCAATCACATTACATCTCATCCCCCCCATAAACTCAAGAAACTCTTCTGTAGTGTCTTTTATTACTTTGTCTCTTACAAGTGTGGCTAGCAGAGGATAAGTGCTAAGTAGACATATAAAAATGTCCTAGGTTGAAGATCTCATCTGGGTATGTGAATTACTTAACATCAATTCTCCCCTTTCCATATATGGCCAAAGATTCTGTGGGTCCTGTAGTCCAAGTTGGTAATGGAGAAGCCCAGGGTCATGTGTGAGGTATGCTGTCAACTGCAATCCACACCCCAGATGCTTGGTTTCATCCAATGTGAGCTTTGTAATGTTCCATAGTTTTATCACTATAGATTCTATTGTTATTAATGATACATATCCCAATACTCAAACTTATATAAACATATGGCTAATTTTTGATTCTTATTATAAGCATGTATTACCATTAAAATTTCATAAATGCCACATATGCTCCAATTCCTATCACATGTCTTTGGAAGGTTTTACATTTTAAAATATTTTAAAAACTACACAGTCATATATTCAATAAATACTTACAAAAATGTATTATGAAAAGTTACAAAAGCATGAATGAAGAGCCATTGATGATGTGGTACAAATATTCTGAGTTTTCCCTTCTATACTTCAAAATTCATAATCTGTTACATAAAGAGAATCAGATGTTTGTGTTGGTTACGAGTAATGAAATTGCTGCAAAAGAACTTGGAGCACTTGCTTTGAAGAAACTAACATCTTTATTTTCATTAACCACCAACTAAAATATGCCATTTTCTTTTATTAAAATGTGGGCAGCAAACCACAGTGGTATGAGACAGTTTCGTAAATAGAAATCACAGATATTGTTACATCCTGTTTCAGGGGCTTCGGATATCTCAAAATATCACACTTTTGAATTACAGTAGTTATTAGATCCTTTGCCAGGTCTTGTTATTTCATGTTTCTTACCAAGTATATATATTACTATGTAACAAACAGTATTCTGGACTCCCATTTCTATGTGGTCATTCATTTTGTAAGCTTGCTTATTTTGTGGGTTTTATTACATTACTTTGAGAAGAGTCCATAGATTTCATGAGCTTGTCAATGGATCCGTGGTACAAATCAATGGGGAAAAAACCCTGCAAAACCCTGTGACAGTTAATCTTGACTGTTAACCTGACTGGCTTCAGAGAAGCCTAGGAGATTTGTAAAGTACAGAGCTGATTGTGCCTCAATGGATCAAGGAAGCACTACCTTGGGCATGACCCCTTCTCTCTTGGCTTTTCCCTGCACTCTGTTTCCTGGATGTCATGAAGTCAGCAGCTTTGCTCTGCCATGTTTCTGACTTGGAGCCAGCTGAGCATGGACTGAAACTTCTGAATCCATGAGCCAAAATAAACCTCACTCTGTTAATCTGCAGGTATCAGAAATTTCATCCCAACAGCAGGAAAGCTGACCGATACACTCTGCCATGGAAGATATCCAATCCTACTTCCCACAACTTATGGCCTTCCTACTAAACAGTAAACACATATAGTCACAACATCTGAGAACATAGTAGAACTTCCTGACCTCCTCTCTCAGTTACCTTTATAATTGCTGAGACAAAATAACTGACATTAAAAAGTAAAGGAGGAAAGGATTATTTCAATGAAGGTCATAGTTGTTTTGGTCAGCAGTCAGCTGGCTCCAAAGCAAGGTGGATGGCAGAGGAAAACAGTTCATGGCATCACACAGAGGAAGCCAGGCAGCAGCAAGCCCACCTTTCCCTTTTATCCCATCCACCCACACCCAGGGTGGGCCTTCCCATTGTCCACACTCAGAACTATGCTAACCCCATCATTGTACTCATTTACTAATTTACTTATTACACCCTTAGTCCGTATTTACACACCCTAGATCCAGCCACCTTGAAAAGTCCCACATAGGAGCACGTAAGGCTTTGGGGGAACAGCTAGATAGAAGCCACAACACCCATCCAAAGGCTACTGAATGAGAATCTACATTTCAAAAACAACTTTAGGCAACCTGGACATTTTTCAGTCCACTATTATTCTATATTCCTAACATATTTGCAAGAGAAATCTGTTAGTACTAGTATATTTTGCATGAATTATTTAAATATTAGCCAACTTACCAGAACTAAACACAAATATGAAAGAGAAAGAACAGAAAGAATGGAAATATCCACACTATTGCCAAAAGTAATGCTTATTTAGAATTTAATTTGGTGCAGACATTTTTTAACTAAAATAATTACTTATGACTATTAAATCTATGAATCCAGTCTCCAAATGGATTTTCTCTGGAATTGTCAGACAAATAAATATATATTGCTTCTATTTGTTCCTATTAGGGAATTAAAAAAAACAATGAAAGCATGTTTATCTTAAGAAGACAAATCATTTTAGAATATTGAGTACTTTTGTTTAGCAATAGCATCTATATTTAAGACTCATAAAATAAAAAATAAAAGACATCAAAGAAATGGCTAAAGGGAAACTGACATTCAAAAATCACTGAAGTTTATTTATTATCCAGTTTTGAAATTAAAGCATTATATATATATTTATAGTCCTTGGAAGTAATAGAAATATTTTCATAATTTTCAAAGAAATCTAAAATGATGCTAAAGCTTTGGAACATCAAGTTCATAAATTGAATGATGCAATATCATTACCTGGAAAGCTTCACATTAATTTCTTGCAAAATCTCTTTTTAGCTATTCTGTCTTCCAAGAATATAGATAAAACGATTAAGCAAAGGACAACTTCAAAATATGGAATAAGGAAATACGTGTGTGTAATGTCACTTTCCAAAATAAAATAAATGTGCATATTTTATTATACCATTGCAGCAATGTTTACTGGCCATGAAGACAAAATTCTGAGAAGCACATGAATGAGTAGGTAACCAAATCTGATAGAGCAAGTCTCAGTTGTTTTACTGGACTGATTAAAATTTGAGAGCTGTATTCTGCCTGATACTTAAAAAGGCACACATGCACCCACACACCCCAACTGTTTAATCAGTAGACCTAAAAGGAGATATGTTTTTTCTTTTAACTGAAAATTCACCATTCAGAGGCATAATTGTTCTGAGGTAATCATAATTTATTGTATCAGAAACTAAGTTTTTTTCCTTTAAAAAAAAACTGAAAAAATATCTAGAAAAAATAATGAAAGATTCTCTCTTGGAAATAAAATTGAACATGTAGTACTAACTTTAATTAGCATCAGAAGAACAGATGCATAAATGAATACAAACAATGAGTAAATTTAATTATCCTTCTTTCCAGGAGACAGAATTCCAAGTTTGGAGTCATAGGAACTGGGTTTGCATTGAAAATTCACCACTTGGAGACAGGACAAAGGTGGAAAAATCACTAATCTTTCAGGGGAAACAGTCTACTCAGTTGCAAAGAATAACTACAGTAGTGACCTCCTGACTACCTCACCATGGGATTTTTGCCCATGAAACCTTGGGCTTGGAAACTTTTCAATCCAGTTTGCCACCTTGGATTTCTCTCCATTCCTGATCCTGTCTTCCAGGCACATTACAGTAATTGATATTTGATTTTCAATCATTTTCAGTATTTTTTCCAGGCTTACTATCCATTTGAGTCTTTGAACTTTACAGGGACAGAAGAAAACTAAAATGTATGTTTGTGATAAGCATGTTGCTGATTGACCAACTAGAGCATCCTCCTCTTTTAGTCCTTCCCTGACACCTCTTCCTACTTCTCTCTCCCCTTCCCTGTCCCCTCCTCCTCCCCTTCTCCTCCTCCTTTCCCCTCTCTCTTCTGCTTCTCCTTTTTCTTCATCTTCTTCTTTCTTCTTCTCCATCTTCTCCTCCTTCTTCTTCTTTTTCTCTTACATTTTTCTCCTTCCTCCTAGTAAATTCCCTCTCTAGCTAAAGACATTTTTAAATGTATTTCATCTAGCTGCCTATTTAGCTAATGGTTAAAACACCTCCAAATCATTAAAATATGAGGTTTTTGGAAATGATACTGCCTTGACAACCAAAACGATTAAATTAATAAAAAAGGAGATAATGGTTAATATTTTTTGTTCAAACTATTTAGCATTGACTACCATTATCAATAGGGAGTATCTAGTATAAATTGAGAGAGAACTAATGTTCAAATGCCAGTTTAGATCTTTGATTTCAGAATCTCATGAGGCAAAATCCAAGAAAAAAAATGTTAACAGAATAGAATAATAATCAAATAAATTTCTACATTCCAGGATCTTTTTATTTTATCCCTTTAGTATTTTTAGCAGAATATCACTTAAAATCAGTCACTCTTAATAGATCACAGATTCTAGAATGTTTGCTGCCTTCTATAATTCTCATCAGCTCCCTTCCTGGACTTCTCACTGATAATGACTGGAAATCCAGAACAAAGGATGGCATCACCTGTAGCCACATTTAGGCCTGTCTCAGCGCTTTTTTATACTCTATGAAAATCACACAGAATTAATTATAAAATGCTTTCCCTTTGTTTAAAAGACATGTAAAATATTCTAATGTGTCTGAATTGACTCTAAATTAATTAATATTCCAAATGACATGTTGAAAATCCAATCATGGATAATGCTGGATCAACCATAAACTACAAAACTACCTCAAAACTACTATTTTTGGGTTTTGTTTTGTTTTCATTGTTAATTTTACTCCACGGTTTTAAGGTAGGAATACAGAGACACGTAGTCTCTAATTTAGTTCTAGTAAATGTTCTTCCTGTCCTGATCAAGAGCATTCTTTTCTTTCTTTCTTTCTTTCTTTCTTTCTTTTTTTTTTTTTAAGTGCCGGGCAGCCAACTCGGGACCTTGTGCTTGCGAGGCAGGCAGCCGAACCCCTGAGCTAAATTCCCAGCCCAATAGCATTCTTTTCTTGAACGTGTTTCTCTTCTTTCATCCTTTGACTTTCCTGCTGTTTTCTCCTCTGTTCTTTTCTCTTCCTTCTTTTTTTTTAAATTCTAACATATTTCTTTTTTTTTTTCATTAAGTTTATTGGTATATTTTAGGTGTACAATATGATGACATTCATCACTGGGAATTTGTAACTTTATAGGATGTATCTTGGTTCTTATTTTTTCCCATTCCCCTGTCCTCCCTTCAACCTTTCCACTTCTCCCTATTTATAAAGACTTTGTTTCCACTTTTTCCTTTTCTCGTATTTATTCCTTTCCCTTCTTTCCTTTCCCCTACTCCTCCCACTTCCTCCTCCCCTTTAGACCTTTTCTTCCTGTTTCACATTATCTATTTTATCTTTTTTCTTATGAGGCAACAGATACTGAGTGACTGTGGCATAATGGAGCCCTTCAAAATTCTTTTTTCTAAATCCAAATGTATTTTTACAGCTTGTGGACAAAAGACATACCTGTCTTTCTCTTTATGCCCCAATGCACTACCTTTACAGCAAATTCTCCATTCAATTCAGGTGGGTTATGAGAACAAGAGTTCTGAAAGATCTGCCTGTCTCCAACTGGCTTCCAAACAATCTCTGGCATTTATTGCTTTTCAAAGACTTCTGAACAAAAATTAAGTAAACATAACTGGTATGAATATGGTATATTTTCAGTTACTTGTAAGCAAATGTATTATGATAAGAGAAAAGAAGAAAAATCAATCCATACTGAGATTTACTTTTAGTACACTGGTTTATATTTTTAGCCTCTCCATAAGATATTCTAAACTTCATATACATATAGCAAAATCAGACAAATATTTCAACCATGCAATAACAATTAATGTTAATATTAATATTTTTGCTAAAATATTAAAATTCTGCTAGAAGTATTATTAGATTTATTTCTTGCTAGTATAAACAAAAAACAACATTATATTTAGAGTTACTTAGGAATTTGGGGGTAGTGGTAATGAACCTAAATATTGAAGTTTTAATAATGAATTGAAAAGTAGCAGTAGAGTAGGTTACCATGCATTACAGTGTATATTTATATACTTGTACATTTAAGTTATCTTGCTTAAATTCAATAGATATTTGAAATTGTTCTGTTATTTTAAACTGATAACTGGCCAGATAGTTTTACTAATAGTGATTTTTTTTTTTGCTTTATTGCAGCTCCAATGTGTTATAAACTGTCTGTGAAATATAAAACTTTAAAATTTTTGTTTAATATTGTTTGTACATTAGGGGATAATCTGTAAATTGTATAATATTCTGTATTGTAATAAAAAGAGACCAGCTTAGAAAGTCAAATGTCACATATATGAACTCTAAGTGACCTTGAAAATGTCTCCTCTACTTCACCCCCTTCTTTTCTGGAAGACTCATATATTTTCAGTATAATTTAAAAATTTTAAATGGACTAATTGAGTTCCACATTCCCTCAATCTCTTCCAAAAATGTCATTATTCCATTATATTACTTTAATGTAATCTTAATATCAATCATTTTTTGAGTTTATAAATGAAATTTGTAAAATACAGCAAATTCATTTCGGTGTGTGAAGTGACATGAATCCATATGGCTCTTCAGAGAAAAACTCTAGTTAGATGGAATGAAATTTTTTGTTAAAAGAAGTTTTATTTCTTTTATTTTTACATTGAAAAGAATGTGATAAAGCCACAGAAATTAATAAGATCTCACTGCCTTTAAACAAGGATGAAGCCACACATTTGAGCAGGTATCCAGTGTCACTGCAGCTCCATGCATGGCTGTGGCCTTCAAAGAGGAGGATCAGCTTCAGAGACGGCAGACTCTTGCAACTGTGTGCACTTGCCCATTGTGTGATCAGGAAGGAAAATGAAAATATTTCTCTCTAGAAATCACTGTTTCCATGTTGGGTTCCATTTCCTCCCTTTTCCTTTCGTTTTACTTTCCAAATGATGGTAGTATTGCCTTCAGAACTTGTGTTCACATGTAATAAATGCCTCTTTGATATTTTACCTCACAGTGCAAGAACATAATATCTTTCAAATTTAGAGTTTAATTAAAATTGCTGTTGCCTGTGTGTAATTATTTTTTGGCCTCTAACCACTCATTACTATCTATTCAAGATGCCATTTATCTTGCTACGTGTCTTTTGTCTTTTTCTTTGTATCTTTTGCACCTACTTTAATTAGCTAGTATTTTAAGCCCCACACTCAATCATAATGTTATCAGAGTGCACAATTTGGGTCATTTTCTTTCAATTCCATTTTATCACCTCTCCACATATAATTTACAGGTGAGAATTAGAGTTGCATTTGGTGTGGAGAGACAAGGCATTCACCCTAGTCTCATAAATATTTTTGAAATATGTTTATTTTCATAAATTATTAACATGAAATCATTTTATACTTTCAAAATAATTCCAACTATCAGAAAGATATTTCCTGTGTACTGTTTATACATATTCTTTTCGTGTAACAGTGTAAATTCATGGTATCATTAAAAGTAAGAAATAAATATTGACATAACATTTTTAACTGAACTATTGACTTTATTCTGATTTTCCAAGAGTTTCCACTAATGTTCTTTTTCTGTTACTGGATTCAACCAGGGATATCACATTACATTTAGTCATCATTTTCGTTTGTCTTCTCCAATCAATAATAGTCCTTGAGTCTTTCTTTTTTTTCATAACATTGATATTTAGACAAGATGCTGGTCAAAATATTTTTAAATTCGCATTTGTCAGATTTTTTCTGGTGATGAGGCAGGTTGTAGGATTTTTGGAAAGAATACAATAGAAATAATATGTCCTGATCATGTCTTACTAGGGACACATGATGTTAATCTGGCTTATTATCAGTGATGTTAATCTTGATCACGTGGTAAGGAAGGCATCTACCAGGTTCATTAGAAGGTTAAGATATTTTTTCTGTTGCATCCCCCAGTCATCAGAAACAGGTCACTAAGCTCCCCCCACATTCATAGGGAAGGTGAGCTCCACCTTTTGAAAGAAGTTTCAAAGTGTCAGTGGAATATATAAAAACTATGCCACAGGAACTAATTAATATTTGGGGAACAAAGCTTTGAGGCTAAAAATATCATTTCACTTTAAAATGTGGCCTCATCATTTTAACATTCCTCTGAACCTTGACTAATGCAATTATTATTATAATGTTCAAATGGTGATTTTCTATTTTTCTTCTAAATTTAGTGAAAGAAATGTTTCTGTAAGAAAAGTGAGTGCCCCCATTCACTCATGCATGCATGCATTCATTTGTTCATTCATTGTTTTATTATCATACACTCATGGATATTCACTTTAGGACTCAAAATTCACATTAATCCATTGAGAGCTCTTTGGGGTTATTTCTTATGTTTTGAACATGATAATCTTTACTTTCTCTTTCCTTGGCCTTTTTTTTTTTTTAATTTTTAAGCTGTGTTTTGCAGACCACAAGACACTCCAGACTTCCCTTGTATTTTCCCTGTCTGTAATCTATCTCTACAAGTTGCTCTGTTCCTTTTCACTAGAGAATGTGCTTTAGACACCAACAACTAAACTTTATATATCTTTATTGTCACACAACCTTAATTTTATATAGACTAATAATTTTCACAAGTGATAAAAGTTTGTTAATTTTACTTGCCTAGTAATGTCTTTTCCATTTCTTTGTCTTTGTGCTATTCCTTGATTTTTTATTTTTTTATTTTTTTGGTATTCGACTGCAATTACGTGACACCAGATTACACTAATACACTGCTTATTTTTTAATTTACTTCCTTTATTTATGTCCAAAAATTCAGGCATTCCTAGAGGGACACTTTTTCATATCCTCTTTATTCTTTTTAGTATTATAAAAGCTTTGTCATTCTGACAGATCCATAATAACCAACAACATTGACCTAATTCTAGCTCCAACTTGCCTTGCAGTTAAACCATGCTTTCATTCTTCTCTTTGTTTAAAGATTATATTTGCCATATCCATCCTCAAGTGTCTTCAATAATTCCCCACTTTTCATGATGAGAGAGTCACCATGAATTTCCATGGTACCCAAGGACGGTTTATCAAAATGTAGCTTAAAGACAGAGATGAATTTTTGAGGGATTTTTTTCTTTTCTTTAGTATCCCTTTGCATACTTGCATGGCATCCACTTGCAATAAGAAGAAGGGAAAGGAATACATACAAGAAAAGGAAAAAATGGAAACAAAAGTCTTTGTAAATAGGGAGGGCAGAGTGGTTGAAGGGAGGGCAGGGGAATGGGGAAAAAAAGTAAGAACCAAGATATATCATGTAAAGGTACAAATTCCCAATGATGAATGTCATCATATTGTACACCTAAAATGTACCAATAAAATTACTGAATAAAAAAAGAAGAAAATAAAGTTTGCCTACAGACCTGAATGCCAGTATTCTCCACAGCCTATGTCCTTTGGCATGTAATTAAACAAAGAAAATCTGGGAAACTTTTAAGATATCAGTGCTACAGTAGTTAAGACATAGGTACCTGCACTACCTTAATAGAAATCCAAATTAACAATGGTTTAAACTTGGAGGAAACGGACCTTTCTCTCACATTTATCTTGACATATGTAGTCAAGGGCAATATCGCAGTTATGCTTTAGGAGGCCATCAAGGACTCACTCCTTCTGTCCTGGACAATCTTCAAGGCCACACATATGATTCAAGGTATCCCAAGACCATGTCTGCATTATACCACACAGCAGGAAGGCAAGGAAGGAAAGGAGAAGATAGTCTTTCCTTTAAGCGTGCAAACACTGTATATATTGAATCCCTCTTCCTCCTCACATCACTTTAAGCAGTCCTGGTGACATGGTCTCATTCAACTGTCTACAAGCCTGGGCAAGCAGTCTTTGTTGTGGACATCCATGGATCTAGCTAACAGTCAGGGGTTCTAGTACTCTAGCAGAAGGGGATAAGGAAGCTCAATAGGAGGATGGCTAATGTCTTTCTCATCCAGAACTACCAAAACCTACATTTGCCCTTCAATAGGACCCTTCTCTCTGTTCTCCCCCAGATTATGCTAGGCTGTATACAAGTAATTCCATAAAGATATTTGTTCAACCACTTCTCTATCCTATAGTAGTTATTGTCCATGCCTAAACTTTTCTTTGGACATGGTTTTTGCTAAATGACACAAAGATATGTTTCATAAAAGCTGTCCTGCTGATTTCCCAAGTCAGTCTAAATGAAAAATGTGTTTCCCTGGAGAGCCAAGTATGCATAATCCTTGGATAAATTCCAGAAATATTTCAGTTTTCCTCCCCAAAGTTTTGTTTGTTTACTTGTTTTATGTTCTTTATTATTTTTGTATATTTTTTTTACTCTGAGTTGCCAATGACCTCATCTCTCTCCAGGTCCTGAGTCTTGAAATATGTAAATAATAAGATTTTATCTGCAGAGCTATCTGTTGTCCATTGTCCTTTATATACTCATAGCAGAAGAGATTTTCTCCTTAAAATATTTTGTATTTTTCCATACTTTGATGTAAAGTTTGAATCAAAATACCACACAATTATGATTCCATTTATGTAAAAGTAAACTACTGGAAATCATGCTTTACTTGTAACTTATGGTACACTGTGGAATTTTAATGTTGGTATTATTAAACTACTATTTTGATTAAACTAGTGATCAAATTCCCCTTCAAGTTTTCTGAAAATAAAACCATCTGATTTTATGTTTCTTACAGTTTTCTTTTTAAAAATTATTTTCACATTATTTTTCCACAAACATCACTCTATCCTTCAATATTTGTATGCATGCCACTTTGAATTCACTTTCCCATATAAATCCCAGAAGGTCTGCAGTGTGATTTTGTAATGTTATCTGTCTTGCCTATCACCTCTATGCTACTTTCTAGGGCTTATCATGGGCTACCCCATGACGGTGGCACCACTGACTTTGTCATGTGCCGTTTTCCAGTTGCCTTCCATAGTATGGCACCATTTTCTACATTAACTCTTATCTGTCAGTAAATTATGTAGTTTGTTCTCATGTGACACACTCAATTCCAAGCCCAGTTTAAATCAGTAACTTAGAGTATGAATATGGGGAGTGGCACTTGGTTATCAGAAGAAGAGGGAACTTGCTATGGAAATCAAACCCATGATAAGACATAGCTTGAATTAACCATATGATATACTAAAGCCAACATTCTAAAGTGCAGTAGGCCAAAGAGGACCTCTTTCCAAGACTGCCTTTGTCACAGTCACAGTAGAGTTTTGAGGTATCAGCAAAACGTTTACATTAATGGTCTGACAGTGATTTGAAGACATTTTATTGCTCATAAGCTCTTCAAAGCCTGTATAATTGGTGCACATTTTCAAATAAGTCTGTAGTCCTTGTCAATTTACCCCCATTTCAATACCATAAACATCTATATATTATCATGCTTGAGTGAGAGATGCAATATTATTTGGAAGAATATTAACAGGAAAAAGAAAATAAATCAATTTGTCTGGGTAACATCTTGCTTTTTTCCTAGAAATATCTTTTGAAAATTCTTGTGAATTCTTAGAATTTAGTTACTTTTATTACCAGCATCATTTTTCCATATACATGGCAACAAATATTTTGGAACATTTTCTTGTCTAAAACCATCAGACCCACTGAATATTAGCATAGATCCTATATAAAACCATAGGGGAGATTGCAAGTATTATGAGAAAATAAGAGTGTAAGGAAAGCACTCATTATTCAGAATTTTTATAATGCAACAGAATTACGACCAAATTTAATGGCTTAAAAATCCAAGGAAACTTATAATTCTAAATGCTTGAGCCCAAAGAGACTTAGCTGCCTTCTTAGGGACTCTAATGAAGGCTACAATTTGATTAAACCATCTGCTGCCAATTGTTCTCAGAAAAAGCACTGGCCAGTCACCCACTGCCCAAGAGATAGTGACACAAAATTCACAGCTGAAAGGTGCTTTTCAGAGATCAATAAAGTCAGCTGACAACCACTGAGAATATATATGAAAGTTCCAGCTAACCCTTGATTAAGAAAAAGACACAACAGATTTTTAAAAAATAAAAACTCAATATAAAACATAGGAAAAGGAAAAAGTGCCCTCTGTAGAAGAGAAGTATACAATTATAAAAAGGGGAGGGTTTGGTGGCAACTGTAAACATTAATAGAGCAATGAAGCTGAGCAATAACACAGAAAGACGGTAAATTTGATATATCATGTCTTGGCCGGCCATGGAGAAGAGAGGAAGATGACCTGGGGAGTAACATAAGCAAAGAAGCAGAGAGAGACAATATGCTGGGTAGATTCTCATAGTTTGGAATCTAAGTTTAATTTTTAAAAAGTCCAGTTTCATAAGGTGGAGATGCACAGAAGCAAATAAAATAAAATTTTTTACACACAACAGTCATGTGTAGAAAGAGCTCTGCTGCTCTTGTTTTTATGAAATTCAAACTTAAGACAGGAGTTTAATTCTAGGCTTTTCTATAAAATATAATTTTTTAAAGAAACAAACTACCTCTCAACATTTTCAAGCAATGTATCTAAAGGCACAGCTTAGCTTTCATGATTAATTTAATTTTGATGAAATCTAAGCAAAATATATGATTATTATTTGATCACTTTTGATTCAACATCACCAGGCAATAAACTCTGCAGACATTCTTAATAAGAATAACCATCCATGATTTCAACTGCCAGTGCTTAAGAGTTCATCATAGTAAGTTTACTTGCCTTGCTTTTACAGTTCCTACACTCCTACCATTTTCCTTAACCCCAAATGACCCCTCCGCCCCTAAATATATTTTATCTCTTTGCTGACAGGTACATTTCTACTCTAGTTACAGCTCCTCTTTCCACTGTGGAGCACTCAGTCCTCTCCTGATGCTCTGCACTAAGAGCTGTGTGGGCAACTGTGTAAGTGAGTATGTGATGAATATCACACCAGTCTCCACAGTGAGATAATGGCAAATATTTCTACACCTTCTGCTAGCGTGTAGCCATTAGTTCCCTCACAGTAATGTTCTTTAAATGCACTATGTCCATGTGATCTTTGAGTCCAATTTTTATCCAGAGTTCATCTTACCCTTTTACCATATTCTAGTTGCTATGCCTGAGTCACAGAACTCACTCAAGAGCAGGAGATTGAATCAGGGCGTGAATGCAGAGCGGAGATCACCAAGGGCCACCGTAGAAGCCGGCCAGCCCCTATAGGCCAGATTCTCTTTCTCAGGGAGGTAATGAAAAACTGAAATGACTCCAGTGCCCGTGATCTAGGTAATTTTCTCTTTAACGTGAACGGATCCTACCGATATGATAAGACACCAGTCCAGGCTTTATCCTACATTACGGGGCAGAGTTGGCGGTAAGAAGGGAAGATTACATGTGTGGATATATTCAAACGATTGGAGCTTGTTAAAGCAGAAACATAGTAAGGGATTGGAAGCATGAGAAGTCATCGTCTTTGATGATGAAGGAGGCTGCACGAAAATACAGAGCAGCCTGTGAGGATCGCAAGGAGGCCCAGCCGCACAGTGAGTATCTTATGAAGAGCAGGGGCCCTCAGTCTTTCAGCCACAGGCGACAGATTCTGCCAACAGCGAGAATGAGCTTAGAAGCACAGCCTTCCACTGCCTCCAGACGAGGACTTCACTCACCTTCGACTTCAGTCTTGCCATCTTTGCAGCAGAGAACCTGCACTGTACCCAGCTTCAGACTTAACAAAACTCTGAGAACATAAAAGTCTGTTTTAAGGCACTAACTTGGTGAGAACTTATTATATGGTAATAAAAATGAATGTACCCTGGTAAACAATGGAACCTACTGAGGCAAATTTTCCCTAGAGATTCTTTAGTGTTGAGACAATCCTGTACAAAGATAAATGTCTTTGTAGTTTTGTTTTAGATTTTTAAATGAAATAATTAATAGTATATATTAGAATTATACACATACATATATACACACACATGGACAAGCAGAAATACGTATCTGACAATATAGCCAATATTTTAAACAAATAAATTTATAGCTATTTTTTATTTATCTCTGAGAATTGCTTTCTTATTCATTTGCAACCTGACCATTCCTCCAAGTTGCTAGTTAATGATCTAAATCAGTAGTATTTTCTTAATTTATTTGGGTTGCTAAAACAGACTCTCAGAAACTAAGTAGGTTATAAGCAACAGAAATTTAGTTTTTCAAAGCTCTAGACACTGGAATGTCCAACATCACTTGCTGTTTGTTGATGGTCTGGTTTCTGGTTATAGACGGTGTCTGATTGTTGAACCCTCCTGTCTTAGTTACTCACTGCTGAGACAAAATAACTGACAACCAAACATTAAAGAAGGAAAAGTTTATTTTGGCTCACAGTTTTAGAGAATTGAGTCCATGGTCAGCTGGTTCCAAAACAGGGTGACATAGCAGAAGTGTGTCACAGAGGAGAAACAGTCAATGGCATGGTAGGCAGAAGAGAGCACCAACAAACAGTAAGCCTGTCTTCCTTCTTTTCACTTTGTATTTCATCCAGGAATAAACCTATTGATTTGTGCTGCCCACACTTAGGGTAGGGCTTCCCATTATCCACACTCTTAACTATACTAAATCAATCAGTGGACTAATTTAGTACCACACACCCTTAATCCCAGCATCACACACTCTAGATCCAGTCAGTTCTGAAAAACTCCACCTATGCGTGCATAAGGCTGTAGGAGGACATCTAGATACAAGGAATAATAACTCCCTTGGTAAAAAGGACAAAGGTTCCCATCAAGCCTCTTTTATCGGAGAACTAATCTCATTTTAAGGACATTAACTACCTCCTCAAAACTCCTCTTCCCAGTACCATTAGCTTGAATGTGAGGATATCAGTCTATGAATTATGAGGGTACATTCTGACATGGCAAAGTTCTGTACATTTTTTTACATGATTGAAAGCAACAGAAAAATATTTTCATAACACTAATGCATCACTTCGTTTTCTCAACCTCATTCTCTCACAGACACAGAACAGAGAGTTGCAGAGGCTTCTGGGATGTGATATCACAAAAAGTTAAATATCGATGAATCTCTGAGAATTCAGTTGCCTTCTACAAATGTAGGAATTACAGAGATTTTTTTCAAAATTAAACAATTCCCACCATTATTTTTCATTTTGGAAAACTTCACTATGTTATTTATCCTAACATGTACTAGATTTATTATTGGTATTTTTAACTTAATACAGTACATAGTGGTTTCTTTAATGTTCCAATATTAATGATATGTTTGATAAATATTGATAGACACAAACCATTTAAACAAAAGTTTTTTGGGTTCTAAATATTAAGATTGCAACTTAATTCTGAGACTAAAACATTGGAGAACTAATCCAAATTTTTCCTTTAGTAGATGTTTTAATAGTTTCCTAGATGGAACATATTTTATAGTCAAATATGTGTTGATTTTGTAACTATACTCTAGCAATGTATAGAATTTAAGAATTTCATGCCTTTGATTCAGCAACCCCTGTTTGGATATTCAATCTAAAGATATCAAGTGCCTATGGGAGATAGAGGAAAAAAGCTTAGTTGCTCCATCAGTCAGGGAAAGCTGAGCTTACTCTTATAAAAACAAAATCCAAACTATAAATACTTCAAAGCCAAAACATTATGGCCTCTTAAAGCTGCATGCCCACAGTGAGGTTCTGGGGTACTCTGTTCCAAATACCCACCCAGAGTCCAAGAAAATAATTAACAACTCTTCAGATACTTGCCAGTTTAGTTATAAATGTAAAAAGTAAATTATGGAAAAAGTTAGTACTGATACATTTCTTACTTTAAAAAATACTCAAGTATAAAATATAAATATTGCAGTAATATTAGTTCATATAAAGGGGCTTAAAAAGAAAAGTTTTAGGGTTTTTAACAAGCAATTTTAGGTGGAAATCTCCGCTATTGTCAGTTGCTTATTCTTTAATGCATTGATCTGAATATTTCATTTTCTTTCTCTTTGAATAACACTCTGCACATGTACCCATACTTGTCTTTTGTGTTAGATAAATTTTAAGAGAAACGTATTTTAGACTGAAGATTTTGGATGAAGTTCAAAAAACAATACTTTTGCAAAGTGGTTCTGACAAATAATTAAATTTGAAATGTGTATTTAAGTTTCAGACTGGCAATTGCTATCAGTAGATGTTTTTTAAGCCAATAAAGCAAAGAAAATTGTACAAATGACAGGTCTAAAAGTTCTTAACTGCTTCTATCTAGCAGTCTATTGTTGATACGAGAGAAAATGGTTGACATATTTTTGCATAATGGTAAGTTTTTCAGAGCATGAAATTTTCAATTGTTTTTCATCCTAAAATTCCACTTTTAGGGTGGAAGATACCAATGTTTTCCCTAAGACTTTATTCATTAATTCAATGCTCAAATCAGAAAGTAACTTACCAGCCAGCCACATGCATGTAAATCACAAAAATATTAAAACTCTCCAAAATAATTTTAGATTTTCAAATCATATCATATACCAAATTGTCATGGAAGAATCATGGCAATACTGATTTTTTTTTTTTTTTTTTTTACTGGGG
>NW_004624751.1:9034974-9098938 GCF_000247695.1 Heterocephalus glaber | reverse complement strand
CCAAAAGAATTAAAAGAATCATACCACAGTGATATATGTGCACCCATGTTTATAGCAGCACAGTTTGTAATAGCTAAAGCTTGGAAACAGCCCAAGTGCCCATCAACTTTAAACTGGATAAAGAAGATGTGGTTTTTTTATAAAATGGAGTACTACTCAGCCATAAAGAATGAGAAACAAGAGACATTTATAGCTAAATGGATGCATATTGAGGCCACACTCTTAAGTGAAGTAAATAAGACACAGATGTTTAAATACTGAATAATTTCTCTAGTGTGAGAAACTGAAAGTGTAAATAATGATTTAAATGATTAAAAAGAATAATTGATAAATTGAAATAGGAAGAAAAGGTCCAAAGGGGTAGGGAGGGGAAGGGGAAAGGAAAGAAGAGAAAGGAAAAATTATGAGAAAAGGAAAAAATGGAAACGAAATCTATGTAAATAGGGAAGGGTGGAGGGGTGAAGGGTGCACAGATAATGGGGAAAAAATAAGAACCAAGACACATCATGTACAGGTACAAGCACCCAATGATAAATGTAAATGTATTATATACCTAAAATGTACCAATAAAAGAATTTAAGGAAAAAAGATATTATTTTCTCACAGTTCTGGATGGTGAGAATCTCAAACTGAAAGTTCTAAGTTTCTGCTGTTTGTTGAGAACTGTTTCTTGGTTTGCAGTCCATAATGATCCATTATTTCCAAAGCAGCTGCCCCAAGTTGAGATATTTGCTACAGCAGAATTGCACTTCTCACTAGCGATTTACATCTTCATCCATTTGGGCCGTTACAACAGACTATGAGGTTGACGCAGACAGACTTGGCATGTGGTGAGGGCCACTTCCTGCTTCATACTTGCCATCTCAGGCCATGTCTTCATGTAGCAGAGGGAAGAACTGAGCTCTCTGCGGTCCCTTCTACAAGTTCCCTAATTCCACTCATCATGGCTCCTCCTCACGACTTAATCACCTCCCGAAGGTTCCACCTCTAAATATCTTCATATTGCTGATTAGGTTTCAATTTCTTAATTGTGTAAAGACTTGAACATAAGATCTTTAACGCAGTTTTACCTTCAACGGTTTGCAGCACCTGACTTGATTGTAGTAAAATAAAACAAAACAAACGAAAGAGAAAGCAATTTTTACAAAACCAGAAGACAAAACAGAAAGAATATATTTGAATGAAAAATAGAAATGTCAACATACTTTTCAACAGCAGTAGGTGAATCCAGAAGATGATGGAATGAAAGTTTCAAAATGCTGAAAAATAAGACAACTTAGTGTTTATATTCAGTTAAATTGTCATTCATTAACCAAGTTGAAATAATGACATTTTTTAGAAAACAAATCTAAGAGGTTTTTTATCAACAAATATATAACTGAGGCTATTCTCAAATTTGTACTTTGAGGAGAGCAATTCCAGAGGGAAGATTTAATGCACAAGAAGAATTGTGCCACCCCCAAGAAAAGGGAAAAAGAAAAAGATGAATATAGAGAAATATAAATGAATATGAGTTGGGTAGTCAAACACAAGGTAAAACTAAAAGTAATGTTGGACAATGGCAACACAAAAATAAGGACAAATTAGTTTAAAAGCATTCCATATAAAAAATTAAAAGTAAATAGCCGTTACTATTCAGCCTTGTTCTTAAGATTTTAAGATTGGAAGTTAAAGGAAAAAAGAAATGAAATAAAAATGAGAAAAAATAAATTGATGTAATGAATTACCTCATTTTCAGATTAACTATAAAACTAAACAAAAATGGAGCCGGGATTTAGCTCAGTGGTTTCGCCGCCTGCTATGCAAGCACAAGGAGCAGAGTTTGATCTCCGGTACCAAAAAATTAAACAATAATGAATTTTCACAAGGTTTATAATTAGGATAATTGATCAAAATTTTTAGATAATAGATGAATATGTTTAGAATGATAGCACACTATAACTTGGAAGAAAAAATTAGAAAGTATAAAATATTTTTGGAATGCTATTTGCAACATAATTAAAGATTCATATGCATTTTGTGGATATGAGTCACATTTAAATAATTTTACTACATGAATTGAACAACTGGAATACTGACATTTCTTAAGATATCAGATACCCACAAGTGATGCATAATTACAGGCAGATTTCTAGAAAAATTTGAAAATATGAAAAATACTTTTATTTTCTTTAGTGAGGAAATGTTTTTGAAGATACAGCAAAACAAGAACAATAACAATAAAATTTAAAACAGCTTTGTCTAGAAAGAGAGTTTTTTGATATATGAGGAAGGAACATTCATATTAAAATATTTGTAATATTTACTAAAACAAGTCATTTCTCAAAAGTAATGAATAATTTGTAAACAAAGAACAATCAACATTTAATTCAGCAGAGTAATCAATAGGCAAAATTCAAGCAGTTCACAGGAAAGGAAAAACAAATGACTAATAATCATTCAAAAAGTTGTTATTTCACTCTTTTGTCAGAAAAAGAAAAAAGACAAGTAAATTAGAACTAGAGAACACTGCAATGGAACCACAGGCAGGTTGGCAAGGATCAAATCTGAAGACAAACGTTGTGTATGTGATGATATAAGAAGCAATCAGATTTATTTTTTGACATGCTGGAGATCAAATTTAGGCTCTTGCCCAGGCTAGGCAAGTCCTGTACCACGGAGCTACAAACTCAGCCCAGTGACATTCTCCATCTAGGCTACTGTTGGAAGTATTAAATGATACAAGATGTTTGCAGGCCAATTTCATGGTATCTGGAAATCTGAAAACACCCACACACATTAATTTAAAAATTACAGACTTCAATATATACTAAAGAATCTCCTGCAAACAAACAACATAAATAAGAATGTTCATAACAAACACATATTGTGGTGGGAAAATATCAGAAAAAATAACAATGTTTATCAGTAAGAATATAGGTAATAAAGTGAGATATATTCCTGTAAAATTATAATAAACATTGGCAATACATTATGTCCTTTGTGCTCTCATTAATGTGCTCACAATTCATTTGAGAAGAAAAAAGGTAAAATGCATAAAAATGTTTTCTATGGTTCTAAAATGTGCAAAAAAATAGTACTGCACATATGAGAAAGAATGTCTTTGACTGATTTAATGTTCGATCTTCAATTTAGTCCTGAGATATTTCAAACTATAACTCAATATAAGCAAGCATAATTTAGCCAACATAAAATTAAAATTTTATAGACTTTACTCTTCCAAGTAGATAGGGTATATAATAATTTGAGTTATTTTAAGATAAATAGGTTTGAGTTGTTGCTTTATTTTCAGAAATAAAATTCTAAACTCACCACAGTTTTGTTCATTATTATTTGCTAGTAAGAAACAACAATCTCTCATCTTTTCCCATAGATATTCAGGAATTAAAATAGTAGAGTAATTTCATTGTAAACAATATTGAGCATTATTAAAATAAAACCCTACTCCAGCTACACAGAAAGTGAGCAAAATGCCCAATGATTGTGACCATTATAAAATAATAAGTTGCACATTCTTTGAACCAAACATAAATTAACGGCATCTTGTGTAGGATTGTATAAAATTAAGAATAATTTTAAAAAACTTTATATAAACATTTACAAATTATACAAATATTGATTTTTTAAAACACTGGCTAAATTTGAAATTTAACATCTGAGAGAGAAACCTGGTAAAATATTGATATAAATTAGAAATCATATTCATCTGAGAAGGAAGTTATAATTTTTTAGCCAAACATCGTAAGTACAAGGTTGTCTCTTTGAAATCAATGAAGCATTAATAAATGAGATATATTCCTAATTGGTAATTCACCAATATATTGGTAAGATAGTGTGTCAGTCAGTGCTTACTAGAGAAAAATGCAAAATATACAAATATATAAGAATTTACAAGATGGGTTTACAATGCTCGCCCACAGAGTCAGATGTGGAAAAGTGGAAAGGGTAGGTTGCGCGGGGCAGAGCCGAAGGACTCCAGTGTGTGCACTGTAGTGTCCCATTCTTGTTCATAACAGGAAGCTGAAGGTTGTGTGCTGGAGGCCAGGAGAGGACTTCCAAGGTGAAGGTGAAGACCAGAGCTTCTCCAAGAGGCAGCAGCGAGGCTTCCTTCTTCATTTCCTGTTTATTCCATTCTCCATTCAGGCGACGAAGTTACTGGTGGTGTCACTCACACCAGGGTGTCTTCTGTCCACAGTATTTCTTGCTCACATTGGCACAATCAGTTAACTATCACAGATTGTATGTAAATTAGAAAACAATTTACTTCACGTTTTTAAAATGTATGACATTTCCTTGGATTAGTAGGGAAAAAGATGAGATTTAGGGCTGGGAATTTAGTTCAGTTGTGCCTTGCAAGAGGTCCCAAGTTCGATCCCCAGTACCAAAAAAAAAAAAAAAAAAAAAAGATGAGCTTTAACCTGCAGAAAAGGGTTAGGGATTTATTTTAAATTGGATTTCACTCTACTTCACTGAAATAGAAATGACTATTGTAAGTAATTTTAATATGTTTGCTTTTATCATAATGATATATTTATTGCTTCAAGCTTTCTCATGTAATATTTGTAATATCACATTTTAAAACAGTATGTTAATTCAAGTATTTTTAGTTATCTTTAAAACTTGGGCCAAATAATATCCTGCAGGTTATCCTTCATGACTAAATATTTACTAAGCACATTATGTAGCTTTTATACATGAAAAACATCTTACTGTGTGGATTATTTTGTAAACTGTTAATTTTGTACACCTGTTTATCTCCAGGCTACAACTCTGACCTTTTAAAAAAATGGGGAAAACTTCAGATTAATTTTGTCAGAAAACATTTCCATTCTCCTCTGAAATAAAGGAACCAATAAAGATAATACAGAATAGGAAAAGAGATTCTGTAGTCAACATAATTAGGAACTGCTATTAATATTTAATTATGAGGAAGTCATCTCAGGGCCCAATCAGAGTAGGATAATCAAACACAAGAAGAGATAATGCAGGCGTCTTCAGCTCCTGGGCAGAACTGGGAGTGTTTCAAATTCTATGTCACTTGTACGAGAAGTGGGGAAAATGTGGAGAACTGATACCTAGAGCCAACAAGGAGATTTCTGTAAATTTCACTCACTCTAAGGAGGAGCTATAGATTGAATATTGAGAACTGAACATTGAGAAACAGAGTACTTAAAAAAATATTGATGTAAATAATTACTCCAGTTAGCTGAAGAGGAGTAAAACTACATTCCCCCCCACACACACACACACACTTGACTGGCTTAGTTTACATTTTCCACAGTGAGACAAAAAGACTTCTCATGTTTCTGGACAATGCCCACATTGCCAGAGTGATATATTGAGGATGTCTGCAGATAACTGAAGGGGTGCTAAGCATGATTGGGGTAAAATCCTTTCTTTTTCTAAGAAAGTAGGTATGAGGCTATCTATCAGTATTCACTATAGCACAAAAGCATTAACCAAAAGATGAAAAAAAGCTATACAATGATAAATACTACAATTTGCATTAGAATCTAACAGTATTAGTTATTGAATTAGGTAGCATTATTATTCATGAAGTGGAAATTTTAGGTAACATAAAGAAGTGAGAAACCATGTAACATTTCTATTGACCTGTAGTAACTGGGAAATACATGACTTAGGCACATAAAGTAATTAATTAGGCAAATCTAATCAATGTATTTACATTAACTGATCTATTTGTACTAACAGATATTACTTCTCAGCAATTATCTATTTTCAAATATTTTTAAATGGCCATGTAATAACACACACAAATCCTTCACCAGATTCTTTAATAAGTCAGGAAACTAAGAAAAATGTAAAAAGTGAATTACTTAAAAAAAATTTCAACTAGGGAATTCCAAGTGCAAAGGAATTCAAACTTTAGTTTCACAATATGTAGAAAGTAACAATTTTAACAATATTACCTATTATAAATTGTGAAATAACAACAAAGCAGAGCTCAGAGGAATATCCAGGCAAATATGCATTTATTAATAAAAATGGATAGAAATGTATCAATTAAGTTGAACTGAAATATATCAATTTAATTTCAAAAGTTAGAAACAACCATAAACTAGACCCAAGAAAAGCAAGAGAAACAAATTAGTAAAGATTGAAACAGAAAATAATAGGAAGAAAAGATATTTATTAAGAATAATACAAAACTCAAGGGATATTTCCTCAATAGGCAGAGTTTCAATTGTATGAAAAGAATATGGGATTTAGCTCAGAAGTACTGGCCGCCTGCCTTGCAAGTACAAGGTCCTGAGTTCTGTACCCAGTACCAAAAAAAAAGAAGAAGAATATGGTCTGGAGAGAGTGACTAGAGTTAACAATAGTGACTAGAGTTAACAATAGTAGCTATGTTATTACTAAATATGTTATTTAGACTGAGAGTGATATTTCAGTACATATATGTATCAAAACATCCTATTGTACATCTTAAATATACGTAATTTCAATTTGTGAAGTGTATGTCAGTAAAGCTGGAAGTATTTCAGAAAAAATGTCTAGTGGCTGTTTCCTTGAAATCAAATAATAAAAAAGAAAACAAGACAAATAATTGTGAAATTTTTTTCAAGATAAAACAGGCCCCAATTTACAGAAAAATATATTCCAGTACCATATATAATATATATATATATATAAATAATCAAGAAATATAAACTAAAGTCAGGAATTTAAATCCAGCAGGCTTTTCAAAAGTATATAACAAGTTAAATTTTACTCCAGGAAGACAGAGATAGGTAAACATTTAAGAAACTACTCAGACAATATCTCATGTTAACAATTTTTTTAAAAAGCCATGGAAATAATAATAATAAAACATTCATGAGAGGTAGAAAAATTACTGGGAAATATGTACCACCTATTCATGATATAAGTTACAAAGGAATGGACAAACTTTCCTACAATTACTTTCCATGAAAAGCTACGGTAAAGACCTCACTTAATGGGGCAAAACAGAAGCATTTTTTTTAATCTCAGCAAGAAGCCCCAGATGACCCCTTTGGTAAAGAGTAGCACCATAAAAGGCAACAAAGAACACCCTATACAATAAAACACAAAGTTCAATGGACTATCTGAGATGGGAAAATTAAAAATAAAACTGTAGCCAGGGATTTAACTCAGTGGTTCCGCCGCCTGCCTCGCAAGCGCAAGGACCCGAGTTCGATCCTGCGTACCAAAATAAATAAATAAATAAAACTGTAATTGCTAAGAAAAAATTGCTTATATGAGAGCATTAGAAATGAATGAAACTATGGCTTTCATCAAAGTTGCTAGTTACAAAGTTACTATGTAAAAATAAGGATACAGAATGCATAGATTCAAATAAACAGCCATAGATAAAGCAATTGTCACGAGAAAATTTATTCAATAAAATAAATATCTCATTCTGATCACAACATAAAATAGAAGTCACTTAAAGGTAAATCTTAATAAATGATACATCAAACTTTCATAAAAGAAATTATAAAATCCAAAGATGAGTATAATATCAAAACTTATAGATGCATTGTGTTATTGGAATTGGGAAATTTTCTATTTGAAAATTCCATTGGAGACCTTGAGGTAGTTTTAAAGTAGCTATTAGTGGCAATATCAGAACATGTGAAGGGTGCTGATGACTGAATACCAAGGGTGTCAATGGAAACAAAGTCTTTGTAAATAGGGAGGGGTGGAGGGGTTGAAGGGAGGGCAGGGGGAGGGGGAAAAATAAGAACCGAGAGAGATTATGTAAAGGTGCAAATTCCCAATGATGAATGTCAGTATATTGTGTACCTAAAATGTACCAATATAATTAATTTAAAAAAAGATTGAAAACAATGCTTCACCAAAAGTAACACACTGCATAATGTAGGGTTTTTAAAATTTTGTGTTGTGCTTTGCAAACTGAGGGCCGAGTAAAGGCCTTCACACTGACCACTGACCTACGCGCTCAGCACTTTTGTTTTCGACAGGGTCTTGCTAAGTCGCTAAGTTGTCCACGCTGAACTGGAACTTGCCTCCCAGAAAGCAATGTGGAGAGAGAGAGAGAGAGAGAGAGAGAGAGAGAGATTTCAATCTGAGATGAATTATTTAATTCATAGGTGTTGGTGGAAAGTTCTGCAAAATATTGTCTGCTGACTTCCAAACCTACATGCCTCAGTTGAGCTACCGTCTGGGATCTGTTTACTGAATATTCCCAAATCAGGTTGGCACCTCTCATGCTGATTTATCCTCAACACACAACCGCAATGTCTGCAGTTCCACTCTCCCATTTTTCCGTTCTGGTCTGTACAAAATTCCAAGACCTTGGCGTTCCCTCGCGGTGGTTCCCCGAGAGCTGAGGCCCGCCGGCTGCTTGGCCAGTGCTCTGTGCAGCTTCGCTGTCTCCTCTCTGAAGAGCCGCAGCACCGCTAAGTACTTGGCTCTGGAGGGAATTCTCACAAGAGGCGCCAAGGAGAGATTCTACCCACTGGATCAACGCACAAGTTCAAAGGTGGCCACTCTAAGGGGAGCAAGTTTTGATGGATAACATCACTCCACATCAACAAATATTTTTTTGGAATGTTTCCTATAAATAAATTCTCCACCTCTACAGAGTGGATCTTTAACAAACAGGTAATTTGAGAGGTACCACTGACTTTTTGTTTAGTGATTTATGCAGACATTTATTTCCTTACTTTCCTCAAAACTGAGGTATGTGGTTTTTTATTAAATAATATTTTCCTGTATAAAAAACCTATGAATCTACAACATAAAAATTAAAAACTAGACGAAAAGTATATGTTTTCAGAAGATGTGTCTCCAGCTTTTAATGATTCATTTAAATGTCTTAACAAAAATTCAGGAAGTTTTTCATTGGAAATGAGAATTTTATCCATTTCCACACTAGCAATTTGATCAAATAACAACTTAGAGATTTTAAACTCAAATCCAGCGTGAACTAGAAAATGCAATTTGTGTGCACAT
The DNA here is from genome assembly GCF_000247695.1 of Heterocephalus glaber. The sequence continues at coordinate 9,089,977 of NW_004624751.1, read as the reverse complement.
GCGCTTACACACATGACAATGAACACAGCCCTTTGCACTAAGAGATCATGAAAATTTAATGTGTGGTAAGGCAGGCTGCTTTCAAATTATTTCAAACCAATTTTGAACCTCTTCAAAAAGAAGAGTCATATATAGTTGGTGTGTATTTTCTTGTTTCTAGAAGAGACAAAATTCACTTTTCATTGTTACGACATGTAAATTTTTTGATAAAGTTAGGGTTAGGGTTAGATGAATTATTTCAAAACAGTTTGACACGGTGAAGATTTAAGAAAAGTTTGGCTGGCTGACTTATATTTACATAATCTACGTTGCAAGAATCCTTTGTCATCCCCTTAGTGCCTTAATGTGTTTCCCCTTCAATACTGTAATCAATGTCACTCTGTGCAGGAGTTCATTCATCTAAAATGCTTCTGCTCAAAAATGTACAAATGAGATGATGGCATTACTAATTCCTAGTTAGGTTCAGTTTTCCTAATCATGGGAATATCATTTTTGAAGCAGTAAAATACAAAACTTTTTAATTTATTCAATTTCTTAATTTACCCTTCTTTCACAGATAACCTGAAATAGTAAGTAAGAATACATAAAATGGATATGCTTTAAATGGTTCTAACAAATTTATAGCTATTACATTTGTAATGTAATCCTTGGATTTGATTTTAATTTATTTACAATTTTGATTTTCTTAAGAAATGAAAAAAGTGAATAATATTCTCTTGAGACAGGATGTCTGTCATATATTTTATTCTATTTGTTACATATGACTTTTTATACATAAGAAATTATGAGTATTCAAAAATTTATGAATAACAAATTTAAGAAATCTTCCACTTGTACCCCAGAAATGAAGAAGAAATGACCATTCCCCCAAAGTTGAGCACAATCCAGAGGAGTTGACAACAATGTGGAGACATCAAAATGTGATTAAACATATTCAGTGAGAACTGGTGGATTTCTAGAATACTAATTAAAAACAATTCCAATCAGTTGCAAGACAAATTAAAAGCAACAGGATCAGTATATTCTATAGGTGATTCTGGAGGAAAATTAATTGTGAAAGTTTCATTTGCATTCTTAAAAGTAATGTTTTACCTGAGTAACCTATTATATTAAGGATCATTCATTAGTCATGTCAAGGGTATGAAGAATTACATTAAACACAGCTGGAGATTCTACAATTAAAAAAAAATAAACTAGTAAAGTACATCTGTGGAGCTTTACATCTTTTAAAAGCAGAGATAAAATTGAGAAATATTAAAATAAAGAGAACTACTGTACAAGCTCTATGGAAAGGAAGTAATTTACATGTTTTAAAGCTTGGAGTCATGATATATCATACTTTGAGAATATTATAGAAAATATACTTACAACATTTTGACATCTCTACAATGTTAGTAAAAATTGTTAAATAGAATACCCATAAAAATGTGAAAATTACTAAATTTTTCTTGGTGTAGCTGTCTGAAACAAATTATACTAACTCACATCCTAACACACTAGTGGCATTCCTACTCCTAAAACCACACTTCAAATTCATTTTGAGGATGCAATTTTGGGTGGACAATCTCTAAGTGACTGGCAGGTATCCATGGAAATCAAAAGCTCCTTTGTTATAAATCAAAAACAAGAATCAATTTTTTTTTAAACACAATGCAGTCCCTGCTTTAGCTTTCTAAAACTTATGCTGCTTCAGTGATTACAAGTTAATTGATCTTTTCCCCTCTGTGAAAAACCAGCCTAAATCCATGGTTTTCTCCAAGGATGGTATAATGAGAAATGTTCTCTCTTTGGAAGTACATGTTTTAAGCCAATTTTCTGAAAAGGATTTCCATGTAGCCTCCATCCCTTCAAGTATATACTTAATTTTCTCAATTATTTTATTCAAATCCAAACCATAGAAATATTCTTATATTTTAAAATGAAGTTCCAAAGAAAAACTTAGGAAAAAAACTATCCACAAAAGTCACAAAAGTAAAAACTGATATTATAGCTCCCTCACCCCGAAGAAAGCATTGTTTTCTTTTGTGAGCTGGGATATCGTATTTGTATATTTATTTCCTTCCTTTAAGCAGTGACAATAGAACAGAAACTACTTATTTACAAAAGAACACTTTATACAGAGTTTCATGAGAGAGAATTTAATCTGAGTACCAGATAGCATCAGGCTTTCTGGTGTTTGACATTTCTGCCCCAAGGCTGTTTTCTAGCAATTTCTGTGTCAGTGGAATTTGGCCGTCAGCCCCAAATGCTCACTTGTTTAAAAGGGGATAGGAGTAAATGAAAATCATTTTCCCACACAATTAGATGTCAAAGATGAAATCACCAAAATAAAATTAATTCTGACTTCCTTCTCCTTATACTTCTACAGATCATAAAATTAACTCAATTTACACGAATCATACATTGAGATTGTTTGACTTTCTATGAACATCCTAAGTCCTGATATTTCCCTATACAAAATATATGAATAATAGCAAAATTGAAATTTCACCTTTAATAATATTTGCAGAAAGAAGTTAAAATTTTGTAATCTCTGTTAAAAGGAAATAATGCAATGGAAGTGGACCAAGAGCCATGTGTGCAATAGCCACAATTTCAGGAATGGCTTAGATTGTAACCTTCTGGGCATTCTGAATATTTTCCTTAGCAGCAAATTTTCCTTACCTCGAAAAACAAAATTTTCTCTGATATTGGTTTTAAAGTATTATTACTTGTTTGTTTTAAAAACAAGTTGAATTTCCCTCAAAACCACTATTTCCACTAAATACTGTAACAAATATTTGCTACCTATATTTTTTTTTTATTAAAAGGCATACACACATTCCTACATAAACACCGTAAGTACAGATGTATGGATGTAAATATTGCCCTCTAAATCTGAAACCATTATTGTATTGGCAGGAAAATTGAAGCATAAAGAGATAAAATCACTTGAATATGTACTGAGGTTGCTACTGACAAAGACCAGAATGTAATAAATTTCGAATACAGTGTTCACTTTAGTGTTTAATGATAAAATATATGCTACCAATGAAATTTTTGTATGATTTGACAAGTGTTGAGAATAGTTACCATAATTTGCTTCATGCTGTTTATCTTTTGTGTTTGTTTTGCTTCAGAATTATGTCACAAACGTGTTTGAAATGAAAATATACATTTTTCAGAGGTGGAAAAATAAGAGAACAACTGTAGGAAAAGATCAATAGTAAGGATTCAAGTAAGAATTACATCTTAGTGCTCTTAAAATAAATTTAATTATAAACTGGCTATTAAATAATGTCTATAAAATTATTTTTTGTTTAACATCTGCACTGTGCAAGAACCTAAATTTACAGATTTGCTCTCAATGCATTGCTCCACATTTTTTTGAGGTTTTATATAATAACAGCAAGTTCTGAAACAAATATTGCTGCTGTCTCATTAATTGATTTGATAACCCCATGTTCTACGCATACCAGACCATGTCATTTTTCTTAAAATAAAAACTTAAGTGTACCAAATATATTGACCCTTCTTATGAATACGGGCATGACATTAATGATGTTAATGGAATCGTTCTGCGGTGTTATCAGAATATTTCTGCAGCAGTGCATTAAGACAGGAGATTACAGAGACCTAAAAATAGTAATCAGCAATCAGTTCAAACCCATATTTAGTCTCCCAGGTGTAATGTTGCCATATCTTCTGAATCCAATTCCTGAAGGGATAGGACACATTTATAGCAATTAAACAACACTCACTGTTATCTCATGGAAGGGTGAAAATCTATTTTTGCAATCAGCAGCAATTATAATCCATTATCCCACTTTCCCCTCTGAGGATTGTTCATGGTCATGGACCTCCTTAAACACATGAGCTCCCTCCCGACACATCCTTCAGAGATGAGCCACCACAATGGAAAGGAAGCTCAGCCAAGCCCACTCACGAAATAAAGACACATGTCTCAAAATAGGTTGCCCAGAATACTCAAGTAAGTATGTAAAATGGATGAAATCGTACTGAAAATGCACTCTGAAAATATGAGCAAACATGTACTAATTATATGGATATAAATGGGAGATTTGTGAGAGAAAGAACAAGAATTCACTTGTGATTATCCATGCATAGAAAACATGCAGTGTGCATATCATACGCAAAGCACAATTGGGTGCTGAAGCCGCTGAAGCCTACAAGTTAAAAGCAGACCTTTACCTCTCAGGGGACTTAGTGAGGAGCAGATCATACAGGTAATGACTTCAAGGTCAGAGGGATTAAGTTCCGTAAGTGGGCCAAACTGTGCTGGGCAGTTATTGTCACTTAAATCACTCCTATCAGAATAGCGGGAAACATGTAATAAAAGAAGAAACACCACCTCTGAATTTTAACCTTTTTGGGTGAATCTCGAAGATACATAGACAAGATAAATTTATCTCAGTGCAGTTTGTGATGCGGGTCAGAATGAAGAGGAACCCCTAAGATCTGCCTACTTCTCTTTTTCAGGCTATTCTGGAAAAGTATTGCCACATTAATTTTAGGAATGCTATACAGCTGAAGTTCTCAATTATTAAGAGCCCATAGGTGTATGGTGTTAAAGAACATAGGAGCCTCTCATTGACAGAGGCCAAAAGATCATCCTGTACCACCTCTGATAGGCCATGTTACATAACATTTCTTGTGATAAATGTGAGAATCAAACCCATTTATTTGAAACTTCATGGCTTAGAACTGATTCTTATTTCTAAGAAAAGTAACCACTTCCTTATCAATAAGTGGAATAGCCTTAGTAAATGCTGGCTGGGTTCACATGTGTGTTGTAGTCATTTCTTCATTTTGTGGAATACAATTCCACTGGTTAAAAATTCCCAAAATGGAAAAACAATCTAAAATATCACAGCTGTGCATTTTGTTTTACCCAAGAGCTTCCTCTCCAGATATTGATCCAACTGGCTTCTGATTTCTCCCCTGAGCCAGCAGTGTTCAAAATCATTATGTGGCAGAGTATGCTTTCCAGCATACAAAAAAGAAAGAAAAGAAAAAGGTTAGTGGAAAGACTAAAAACTCTGTTTTCACAACAATATAACCTTGCCCATTGTTTTACAAATGAATATTCTGGTTAAGCAAAATTAAGTTTTAAAAAACACTTGTTTTATACTAAATTTAAAAAATAAGATAAGAGTCTAATCTTGCATATATTTTTCATTTATGCCAAAACATAGATCAAAACATGAAGAAGGTAAAGGTATTACTATAAAGCTCTTCCTTACACCACTCTTCACAGTCAGCGAGTCTTCACTCTTTTGTTGAGCTCAGGTAAAGAGGAAACATATTTCCTAGGTCCTTCATTATTCTTCCAGAGAATAAAGTTATTTTTTAACACTTCAATTACTGCTTTTTACCAGTTTGAATATTTAAATATAAGCTCCAATTCAATTATCATGACCCTTGATAGTTTATTCTCTGCAACTTTGGTTTTTCCTGTACCCATTCCAACACTTTAAAGGGGTGGAAACCAGGAGATGGAGGGAGGGAGTGGGAGGCGAGGAAAATGTGGTAAAAACAAAAAGGAAATTGTAAAAGTGTTGTGAGCAGATACCAAGTCCCTACAAGGAACATCACCAGTATGTGCTACAAACATGTACAAAAAATGCAGAAGTGATTGAAGAGATGGAAGGAGGGTAGAAAGGGGACGAGGTTAAAAAAAAGAATTAAGAAATGTCATGTACATGCACCAACCCCCTACAATGAATGTAATCATCATGTACCACAAACATGTACCAGTAAAAAAACCCAGAAAAGAAAAATAAGAACTGTAAAAAGTAAATGGAATGAGGCAAAGAGATGAGAAATAGGGATGAATCTCAACAATATCCAAGATTCTCTGTTATTTTACTAGATAAAGGGGCTCTTTAAGTGTCCCTGAAATTGTGTCCTCTCCTCAGCATGGTGTTTGTGTTATTTTTGTCTAGAAAATTCTACAAAATATTCAAGATTTCCTTCAAATTCAAACTCCATTCAATGTCTTCAGCATAGAAACCAACCATTATGAAGCAGCATTTAATTTTTGCTAAGTCATAAGATTTGTCAAAGTTGGCATTTTGCTACTATCACTACATTTTCCATAATTTTCACCTATATGCATTTTTCAATCAGTTATTCAATTGTTACTGTTTAACAAATGCCATTAATTATTCTAAAGACGACAAAGCCAATAAGGTGAGTCCTACACGCATATGATACTCATGCACCTTTTATTTAATATGAAAGATAAAACACGTACATTAATTCCTTTGATGTGGACTTCAGGATCCAAAGTAACATAAGAGATCAGAGTAGGCAGAGAAAGGGTGTTTCAGAAGACAGTGAAGAACAGGCAGTACCACGTGGCCAGTACCACGTGGCCAGGAAGTCTGAGTTTTACTTTGCATAGTGATAAGAAAAAGTGAAGTTTTCCAAGAGGAAAGTGAAATGGTCAGGCCCAGGCTGAAGAAAAATAAATCTAGTAGAGATGGTGATGTTGAATCAGAATGAGGCTCAGAATGTTGAGGTGCATTATCCTGGCTGAATTTAATGAAAACCTAAATTTAAAAAATGTCAATGCAACTACAGAGGAAGAAGTGGACACATGATATACTTTATAGGTACACTTAGCTGAACTCAAACACAGGCTAATAACAGGGCATTGGAGACAGGGTAGGGACACTACCTTGCCTCAAGGGGCAGGCACCTGCCTCCAGTTCTGTGAATTGGGTGACAAAGATTTATGGGGAAAAGAATTGGAAAGATGAGAAATGCCTATTCTAACCCAGGCATGGTAGCACAGGTCTGCAATCCCAGGCAACTTAATGACATAATAAGAACTTATCACAAAATTTTTTTAAAAAATTTAAAGGATCTGGGGATGTAGCTCAATGTGATGGTCATGAGTTCAATCCCTAGTTACACACACACACACACACACACACACAATAATATTCTAGAAAACACGCAATTCAGATAGGACACACAAGAATGAATGTTAGTATACATTCAAATTTTTACAAATATGTATGTACTTCCCTCCAAAATGCAGGCAGAAATTTAAAATCTACAGAGGTGAAACTATAATATACCAAACATCTAAGGCCCATGTGGACAAAGAAAGAAGTGAACCAAAGACTTCCTGTTGTGTGTGTGTGGTGGGGGGGGAGTGTTTTACAAGGAAAATGATAATGATTTTACCCCTGGGATGATCTGCTTATTAAAAGGCAAGGACCAATGGTATTGACTTTTGAGAGATTTTGAATGGCAGACTTTCAAAACATGTTTATGGTATTTAGTCATTTCGAACTACATGCCAAGGATTTTATATATGTTGTTACAGAGCAATTAGCAATAGCTAGGCTGTGCTCCAGATGTTTCTCCTCCAATGTTTGCTTCTTTTTTGCAACAAGACTGGGGCCATAATATCTTGTTTGTGACATTACTAATAATGACAATGGCGAGAATGAGTAAAGAAGAGGCTAAGAGCCAGACCATGATGACAACAGAACTCTGATTCATAACCCGACAGCAGCCAGCCCAGACCCAGAAATATAAGGATTCAGTCAACAACTGTCAGCTTTCTCATTTGTTGCTGTTGTTTCCAAACCAGAATGAACTGCAAACTGCCACAATGCTCCCCAAACCAAACATATGTTCCATTTTTACTCACCTGCCTCTGGTCTCCTCCCATCAGCAACCTCCTATCAGAGAGCACCCTGAGGCTCTCCTCCCCCAGCTCCTGACATTTCTGTTTCCTTCTTTTTGTTGCTGTTGTTTCAACTACCAAGCTTTCCTATATCTCCTCCTGCCTCTTAATCTCTGCCAAATAACAGTGATAGTAGTTGTCTTGCTTTAGCTTCCTCTGAATAATGAGTTTTGTCCTCTGAATAATGAGTTTTGTTTATTTCCAGAGTTTTCCTGGAAGCCCATCAAGAAACAAGCTGTACTTCCTTCAGCTGGTAACCCCACTCTGCAAGGGAGTGCAGGACCCATGGAAGGCCCTTTCACCTTGTCAAGTCAACCAGCAACCCATATGTCAACCTAGAAACCCAGCATAGATCTGCAGTCCCATCACTTTGTGCTGGGATCCTCCAGTATGCAGGTTGGTAGCCAGGTATTGTTACTGATGCCCACTTGTTAACCTTTGGTAGAATCAGCCCATTCCTTTTCAGCCCCTTCTGCTCTTCTTTTGTATTTCCATTTTGTATTGTATGTCTAAAAGTGTTATTTTCCATAAGGAAAGGAACCACGGCATAGAATGCATATTCCCAGTCCCCGTGTTATCGAAGGTGGCTTCAGAAGATAGCTGAGCTTTAGTTCTCACCAGATCGGCATCCATCCAAATATTCCTACTCATCACCAGTAATATGGATTAAATTCTCTTTCCCTCTCAAATATTTGTCCTAAGGTAGTGGCTATGATCTAGACAGTATCTTCTCACTTGCTTTCCACCTATAAGGAAAGCAGTTTGTCAAGTGCGCAGGTGGAGGCGGACATCATAAAGTTCAGGACCAAGGACAGAGTGTGCATAGCACCACTTTGGACCAAGCATTTCCATCTCCTCTAGGGTCATCCAAACCCTCTCCCCCTCCAGGAAAAACTCTCCTACTTACACACATTCTCACTGTAATCCTAATTTTTGTATAGATTTTAAACATGTTGAAAGAATTTTACAACAAAAATCAAGCCAAGAGACAAAATAAAGCTAATGACTTGTAGATCCAACAGTAGGATGGCATGCTTCCCAACTGATCATCTACTGACGGGAAAGCTTGGAGATGTAACAGAAGGTACACTCCAATAGAATTCATTTCAACTTATAAAGAAAAACAAAGGCAAAGAAAAATTATTCCAGTTTATGAAAAAAATTTACTTCAAGAAAGAAAAAAATGGTCAACTATCCTGTCATACTATTAAAGAATGAAAATGAAATTGCTACAAATAAACATGGTCAATTTATCAATCCCTGTAGATACAGATGCAGCTCTTTCTGCACCAAAGCCTGCCACTTGCTTAGCGCAGATGTTCCACACAACCAGGAGCTATTTCAAATAACACAGAGATTCTTCCTACCTCTCACCCTTAACTTTAACTCTTAAGCCTTACCTCCTACTGAACTATATTACTTCCTGTTGATAACACCCATGAAGATTTGATAGGAAGATACTTATGTAACAGATCAAATTGTGATATTACATGTACATAAGAAGGTCTGGGTATTTCTTGGGTTTCCAGAGGTCCCTTCTACTTGGGACCAAGTTGTGGGTTATACCTGTATATACCTTTACCATCCCTATTGTATTTGAGGCATATGCCTAATGGAGATCTTCACAGGACCTTTAGAATGCAATCTTCTTCCTGAGATATAATCATCCCAGGAGTTACTAAGGGGGCTAAAGTTTTTCAAGTGGCCAACTCCAGAATATGACATACACAGGTTGGGGAGGGGGCTTACTTTTGGAGTAGGAAAAGTTTTGTGGTACTTTGGAAACAAGAGAATTTCTCATTAGCTGGAAATCCCAATTAAAATGGATTGTAGTTAATGAACATTTATATGTATTCTTATTGTCTGGAGAGATAGCTAAGATTTATGCCCATGCAAAAAGAGTAATATGGAGATTAAAAGAAATTTTCTTGAAGATCATTACATCATGTAAGTACTTTTATCAAGGGTATGAACTTATCTAAAGCTTTAAATCTCTCTGGGGATTCTAACAGACCGTTATAACATTCCAATTGTTTTGTCTCTGATTTTGTAAAGGAAAAGGTGAAAGTATCTGGTTGTACCCTTCACTCAGGTAATCTCTGACACTACTAAGATAGCCTCACGGGGGCACCAGAAGATTTCAAAAGGATAGCAGATAAATTTATTCATAAAGTCTACTCAACATGGTACAGATTTGTAACCACTTTTGATCAACGTTGGTGAAAAAACTTTAGAAAGACTGATGAGGTCATTTTCATGGCATGTATCATGTATCAACTATAAATGTGATACACAGTCAAGAACCAACATGTCTAGGTCCCTTTGAACACCTTCACCTTGATATTTATCCAGGGTTCCATTCTACATGGACATTGAATATACCCTAGTTACTATAAATCTATTTTCAGAATATATTTTAGCATTTTCTTACTAAAGAGCTACACCAATTACAGTTGCTAAGGAGTTGCTTGATTTTCTTCCCAACCTGGAGCTGGACTTGAATATCAAGTGACCAAGGAATATCTTTTAAGACAACAATTTTAAAAGACCTTTTAAAAGTATTATCACTTATTCAGGAGCTGGACTACTCTTACCATCTACAATTTTCTAGACAGGCTGAAAGAACTAATGACATTCTTAATTACAATCAGGAAAATTTTCAGAAATCTTTGAGCTCTCTTGTCCAAAAAGATTCCCACTCTACTTCACTCTCACATGGATCACTTAACTGAATTCATATCAGTTATCCCTCTGTGAGTTGGTAGATGGAAAAGCCAGACTTTTGGAAGTCTCCCTTCCAATCCTAGCCTCTTCCTGCTGAACACTAACGTGATGAAATATTGCCCTATGCCCAATCCTGTCATCTTCCCATAATAATTTTCCCTAAGACTCCTCATAATCTTCAAGAAGGGGATTCCCTATGTTGTCAGAGACAGCAGAGAAATTCCTCTCGAACTTCACTGAATGAATCATTGAACACTTTAAATAGACATTATTCAGTTTCCATTTTCCTTGGGATTTGAATATGTTTTAACTACTGTACCTCTTTGGCACTGTTAACAACAAAAACGTGAGTGAAGTTCCAGAGAGCCAATTATTAGGTACATGTTTTACTGAAGAATCAATTCAGAGTTCAACACAGTGTAAAGGCTCTTCCAAGAGGGAGTATACACAGAAGAGTCCCAGAAATGCTTAGGAGCAGCTGATATTTGAGAGCAACAGCTTCAAAACTTTCCAAGCAAACTGATGACTTCTGATAGTGAACAGCTTTGACAAAAACAGACCAGGATTCCCCTATATTTACTATTTTTTGTTTAAAATCACACTTCTCTTTTTCTATAGAACTCTGTTGCATCCACCCATGAAAGCCCTTAGACTTTTTAGTTCTTTATTTCTCTTTTCCCCATATTACAATTGTTAGGCCAGACATCCTCATTCTAGCACCATTCTTAGATTATCCCAGACAGTACCCACTGCCCTCATTCTGACAGACTGCAGGATGAGCTATCTATCACCAGACCCTGGTGATAAAATTGCCTCTGAGCAATTCTTGTCTCATCAAAGGAGACGAGCTGATGACATTTCTATTTACATTTTTGTGGGGACATAACAATAAGCAAAACAAGAAAAGACAATTTTATGACATATTTATTACACCCTTGATAATTCTAAATATATAATCTTCATAGGACAAGGAGCTAATTACTTGTCACTGGGAAGAAACTAAAGGAAATTTATATATATAAAACGTAGATAATGGGTTGATCTGAACTCATGTAATGACCATCTCCTGCCATGGATCTCCAAGCACCCCTACCTGACACTACTTCCTTTGTGTCCGCGATACTGGGATCTGTTTGTCTTGTCCTTAAATCTCATGCACTTTGGATGGAATTCTGATGGTTCCTTTATGTACAGATAAATTAATTCCATAAAGAGCCAGCTCTAGAAATTGTAGCTGGAATATTAGGTCCAAAACAAGGCCAATTTTGCCTGCTGAGTCATTCTGCCTGAGAGAAATGCTGACTTATTTATACAACAGTTAGATCAGTGTTCTCAGTGGTGTCACACAAAAGGAGGAAGATGAAAAAAAAAAAAGAGGAAGATAGAAGTTTATGATCAACACTGTCAGATGTTACAACGTTAATGGTAATGCGATATGTAGAATCATCAGCCTCACTTGGTTAATAAAAGTCATGATGAAAGATTATATCACTCTGATCTTCTTGTTGATGAGTCATAGTGGTGTCTGTGCTATAGCCAATATTTTGATGCACCTGGATAAATGAAACAGAGAAAAAACTACATAGTGCCTTAAGGAAAAAGCTGTTTGTTTCTCTAAAGTTGATCTTCATGACCAGTGAGACTGTTTACTTGATTTGGGCTGCAAAATGGAGATTATTGCTTCCAAAGCATCCTACAGTGCATAGTATTTGTTTATAATTTATCAGATGATCATGATGTTGATCTAACGCATTCTATCCCAGAAACACAGCTCTCCCATGCAATTGTTCTCTGCAGATGATCATCATGGTGATACACCAAAAAAAGGCCAACAAGGTCTTTCACAAAAAGCTTGCTAAAACACAGATTCACCATCCCCGAGCAGTAAAGATCTAGATGTTTATCTTTCCCTGAAATGGTCATCTTCTCACAAGCAAGATTGTTAGACTCCCAACTTCTACTTCAGAAAGCTAAACGACAATCACTGAAGCAATCAGCCCAGAACAGTCAGAATTTCTTCAGGAACTGCCAGCTTCCCGAATTTTGCCTCTGCTTATAACTCAGGATCAGTCACTTCCAGCTAGCTTACCTCCAGGCTCACCATAACCACACCCTCCAATCAGAGCACCTCTGAAGCTTTCCCCTGTGTTCATTATCCATCATTCTCTCTCCTCTGCTGGACTTTGAGTCTCTGCCAAATGAGGAGGACACATTACAGGCCAGGCATGATGTCAAGTGTCTTCTGAAAAGTGGGTGCCACGATGGGATTAAACATGTGAGAGATTTATTTGGAGAGTTATTCAGGAAAGTGAGGAGAGAGCTAGACAGGCTAGGAAAGGTCTAAGACAGTAATACTGATTTGTGACAGTTATGTCAGCTTTCAACCTGAATGGACTATGAGGCTCCTGGAGAGGTGATTGGACCGTGGAACTGCTACATTTATCAGAGGTTTAACTCAGTGCTTCTCAGAGCAACTGCACAGTTAGGAGGTAGGGTCCAGTTGGCAATGGGTCACCACAGTGTGCCTTTGGAGGGCATGTCTATCTCCGGAGCTCTGCCCCTGTGCTTTGCGTCCTGGGCACAAAAAGTGAGCAGCTTGGCTCCATCACACTTTTCCACTATGATGTTCCATGATCAGTGCAGCTAATCTGAAACTGTGAGCCAAATTTAACTCTTCCTCTCTTTAAGTTGTGGGGGTCAGGTATATTTATGGCAACAGGCTGCTGATTAGTACAGTGGTCTGGCTACTGCAACTAATATAGATGAGAGAGAAGGAAGGGAAGGAGAGAGGGAGAGACAACAGAAAGGAGAATGGAAAGAGGGGTGGAAGGGAGAAAACATAGAGTCCAGTGCAGTTCTTGTAAAATTTCCACAAAATTAGGAGGAATCCTTAGGTCTTGCAGAATTGGGTCTTTGTTAAGATGCCTGCTAAGCTCAGCCATCGGCCAGGATCAGCCCTCCTTTCAGAAATTTATCCTCAAGTAAATATATTTTAGATTTCAGAGTGCAGCTTGGGCCTTTGGCCAAATATACTGTATAAAGGAAGAGGCTAAAAAGTGTATTATGGCTAAATTGTAGCCCCCAAAATCCATATGTTAAAGTCCCAACCCCTGGTATTTCAGAATGTGATCATACTTGGAGTAAGGTGTTTAAGGAGATGAATGGATTAGGATTGTCATTAAACTGAAACCTTAGTCCAACACCTTAGTCCTTATAAGACAAGGGAGAGGGACCAGAGAAATACATACTCAAAAGAAAAGCCATGTGAGCATGTAGTATAAAGGTGGGATCTATGTGGAAGAAGTAAGGTCAGTGGAACTCTTTCTTGAAGGGATATTGGAAACCTAGCCCCTTCCTCTCTCTCTCTTCGAATCAGAGCTGCACTTTCCTCTGCAATGCATTCCAGCAGGACAGTCTGCCTGGATATAGGCCCCAAAGCAAAAAAGCCACCTAACCATGGACTGAAACCATAAGCCAAAATGAATCTTCCGTCCCTATAAGTTGTTTATCACAAATATTTTGTCACAGTGACATAAAGCTGTTGTTTAAGTCCACCTAATCAATAGTATTTGTTATGCAACAGTAGCAAACTAAAAGAAGGTACATTTTCAGAATTCCCACAAGCACTACCCTGCTATGTATGTATATTCATTTCATCCCATAGAATACTGTGCTATTATTATCCTCACTCTTTGAAGCAAACAACTTAGATTTGTCCACATTCAAGCTGCTAGTAAGAAAAGAAGTTGAGATTTGGATCTAGATAATCTCAAACCAGGGTCCTTCTAAGCACAAGACATTGCTCTTACTGTGTTGAAAATTTAAATCATAACATTTCTCCTCTATATTTTAATGGTTCTGTATAACATAAAGTATCTCTCAGTTTGCTTCAGTGACTTCTCTTTAGAAGCACTTATGTCATAAACAACAAATGAAGGATTCACTTTTTAAAATATTTTAAACTTTTTACTGATGTGAAAAAACTCTGCAATTTTAAAAGCATTTGATTTAGTAATCCAGTTGGATTTTTTATGCTAATCCATGGGTCTATGTGCTGCTAAAGAAGTCTGAATTTTGTTCTGATTCTTCACATTATTATGTTACAGTATTATGTCACAGTAGTTTCTTTGGTTCAATAATATTTCTCCTTTTAGGAAATAAAGCTGCTGGTGGCTTTACCTCTATGTATGTCTTCAAAATTTCTCCTAATCATTTATCTTGGATAGTCATAAGAGAGTACAACAAAAAGAACATGGAGTTACAGTGCAGGATTCTGGGATCCTCTGATTAATTATCTCCAAGTCTCAGGACAAATAACTTCTTTCTCCAGGTTCTGTTTTTTTATTTTCTCCTTCTGTAAAATGAAGAACTCAGGATAAATGGATCAAAAGACAACACAGGAGATGAGCCTGGGCCAAGACAATCACTCTCTCACTCCACATGGACAGGAATTTTCTTACAAACTTTATTTCATGGGCAGGCTGTATCATTCGCACTGCTGAGCCATAATTCAGCTTTTGCACCTCACTCAGCATCTGGGTATCTTGCAGCTCTACATCAAGAATTTCAAAAGCTGTAGGGCTTCAATTAGCACAGAAGGCTGTAAGAAAGGAAAATGACTCTCTCAAGTGCCTATTTCCTAAGCAGATATTAAATTAAGTATAAGACAGACATATTTCTACAAAATAAATATGCATAATGATGTTTAACTATTGTATTTTTGCTAATAAGTTAACTTTAAATATGGGTTTATAGTATAATTTTCATGTAGATATTGAAATTTTATTTACCTCCATAAGCTTATGGTTTTATAGTTATGCAGCAGGGATTATATTAATGCAAATTTTTACTATTGTTCACTGGTTTAAAAGATTTTAATAATCTCTTTGGAAGACAGTCTGTCATCTCATACTTTAGTCACTGTGACTTTTATTCCTATATATTGGAACCACAAAACTGAATTAATTTTGTGTGAAAAAAATCCACTTAAAACTTTGCCGTATTTATATAATCCTTGGTTTAGTGTCCATGTTAATAACAAAAGCCTGTGTCAAATATTTCTTTCCCTTTTAATAATCACATTTGCTATAAAAGTGAGAGCCAAATTACAATAATAACTCCTTTACAATTTGTTCAAGTGTTCCTTTTGGTTATATTGCTTTTTGTGGTAATTACACTAACAAAAACAATGCTGAAATTCAACAGCTTTTCTTTTACTGGTTGTATTCTTTTTGTCTGACTCCAAGGCATATTTAAATCAATTATTAAAATAGTCTCCTCACGTAATAATTTTTAAAACTACTAAATCCACTCTAACTTAGTTTTCATTTTATATCAGCATCAAGTCCAAGTAGATAAAGTATAAACTTTCAGTTTTCCGCAAAATTCTGACAATCTTGAAATCCTTATTTCCAATTCAATTTATTAAGAAAGGGTTGAGAACCCAATAAACTCATGGGCCTCTGGTCAGGACTTCCACAAAGATGATGGTGATATTAATAGTTTTTTGAAAGTAACTTTAAATGACCTTAGTATGGAGTGCAGTCCAAAGCACTTTTCATAAACCAATTCTCACTGAATCCTGATAGAATGATGTTATGTGGCAGATACTATTTCGTTCTCACTTGAAAAAATAAGGAAACTGAGGTATGGGAAGTACTCCTGGTGGTTCAGGAGGAAGAGCCCAGCTTTCAACCTGGGTCATACAGCTGAGAGCTACTGTTAATATAACTACTGCGAGGAACATTTTGAGCACCACAAAAAGCACATAAATTGGGTGAGACATAGACATCTGGAAAGTTAGATTCAGTTTGAAAAAGTCTGTCACCCACAGATATTAAGAGCCCCTTATAGAATTAGAATACCTGTCATGTCATTATAAGTTAGTTCATTTTGGCTTAAGTTTATTTGGGTTTAAAAGACAATATTTCATCCTTCATTACATTATTCTAAATGGGATTGTTTTCAACATTTTCCTCCCAACTAGCTCTTCATTGGTGTAACAACAACTGACTTTTTAGGTTTATCTTTCATCCTGCAATTTTATTGAATTTACCTGTTAGTTTTAATGAGTTGGGTGGAGACTTTAAGGTATTCTAAATATAAAATCATGTCCTGCAAAAGCAGAAATATGTTTACATCTTCCTTTACTGTTTGAATACTTTTTCTTACCTAATTACATAGTTTAGAACTTTCAATATCATATTAAATACAGGCCGGAGGAGGTACATGAATGTTTTCTGAACTTAAAGGAGAATTTTTCAGTTTTTCAGCACCAGGTATGAGGTTGGTTGTAGGCTTATCCTATAGAGGGTTTATTATGTTTAAGTTAATCCTTATATATTTAGTTGAGAGTTCTTATGAAAAGAGCATATTGAATGTCATCAAGTACTGTATCTAGATCTATGCAAATGATCAGATTATTTTATTCTTTATTCCTGGGTGAATGTTATATTACAGATTTGTGTATGTGAAAGCACTCTCATTCCAGGAATAAAACTTACTTGATCATGATATATGATATTTTTAATGATTTCTTCAATTTCAATTGTTAGTATATTGTTGAGGACTTTCTGCATCTACATTCATCAAGTTTATGTTTATCTCTGAAAAATTTTTTTCTTATCTCAGGTTCATGTTTGAAGAATAATTTTGCTATGTATTCTTATTGTCAACTCACTTTTTTCTACCATTACTTTGAATATTCTGTCCCACTCAATCTTTTTTGATAAGAAATTAACTGATACTCTTTGGGGGCCACTTTGTCTGTGATAAATTGCTCTTCTCTGGTTACTTTCAAAATTCTCCCTTGTTTTTGACATTTCACAATCTAACTGCAATGTGTCTTTGTGCACATTTCTTTGCGTTCATAACTTTGGGACCCTTTGTGCTTCACAAATGAAGATGTTATCAAATATGAGAAGTTTTCAGCCATTATTTCCTTAAGTGTGCTTTCTTCCCTCTCTTTCCACACTTCCCCAGAATGCTGCAGGGTGTATGTTGGTTCACGTGATGGGGTTCCATTTGTTCCTTAACTGTTTCTCCTTTTTATTTTTTTTCTCCTCTGAACAGGCAATTTCAATTAATATGTTTTATGATTCTCTGGTTCTTCTGCTTGATCAAGTCATCTATTGAAGCTATTTATTGACTTTTTGGTTCTGTTATTACATTCTTTAGCTCCAGAATTTGTTTGGTTCCTTATGTGTTTTCTATCCCTTTGTTGATATTTTCATTTAATTCGTGTGTTGTTTTCTTGATATTGTTTAGTTGTTTATCTGTATTCTTTCATAACTTACTGAACTTCCAGATATTGTTATTGAACTCTTTGTCAGACAGTTCTTTAGGGTCAGTTGCTACAGATTTATTTCGTTGCTTTGATTATGTTATCTCTTCCTGATTATTTGTGTTCCTTGTAACTTCACATTAGTGTTGGTGCATTTGAAGAGGCAGCTACCTTTCCTAGTCTTTAAAAATTGATCTCGCCTAGGGGCAGACTTTCATGGGTCAGCCTCAGAAGACTTTATGACAGCCTCTCACACCTTTTCTGTGGATGTGTATCCTTTGGATTAGTGCATTAGTGTAAATTCCTAAAAAGGAGCTTTATTGTGAGTGTGTGTTTGAGGGTGTGCTTTAGATTTTGTTTTCCAGGGATCTGAGACTTCTTGGTCACTCCGTGGCCTCACAGATGTGCATTGGCTGAGACATGGAGGCACATTCTACTTCTTTCATTCCCTCTAGGGACACCTCCTTCTTCCTATCTTGCAGCCGGTTATGTGCCCCTTTTCCTGGGTTCTTGGCTGATGCCACCAGATTATGGTAGTGCCATCAGTGCTCCATGTTTTATTCAGAAGTCCCCTCTGTGGGAAGTGAAGGCCCTGGGTGGGAAGCATAATCTCTCTTTCTTCCTCCCCAAGGGAGGAGGTCTTAAGTCCTGTGCCTTCTATCAGTGTCATGGAGCCTTGTCAGCAGCAGCAGGCTGCCACCCCACTTTTCTGTTCTTAAGTGTCTCTGGGCCTCTGATATGTCAGTTCTTGTGAGGTGAGACAGTATCTGCCCATAGGCAGTGGAAGGAAAGGCCATAGGTGTTCAAGGCACACTCCACGCTCTTCCCTCATGTCTGAGAGAGAAATTATGAGTGGAGGCTTCTTCTCTTGGTGCTGAGTCATGTGGCTTGGAGGAGGACCTGACACTGATAATGTAAAATTTGTGTTACCTGGTGCAGTGCAGCTGTTTTTGGCCTTGTGTTCATTCGAATGTGTTCATTTGAATTTTTTTTTTTTTGAGTTTACTTCAACTTTATTGGCAAGTTCTATTAGTGATTTAACATCGCAGTCCTTTTCTTACGCAGGTAAAGGACAAATCCTAGAGATCATTTGAATTTCTTAACTGGATTCTGGCTTTGTTATGAAGGTGTAGAACCCGATGGTATTTGCTCCATATTGAGTTGTTAACTTGATGTTTCCTTGGGAGAATTAGTTAAGAATTCTTTATCTGTCCTCTTGCTGAAGGCTATCCTTACTGCTGTGGTTAAGTGAGCTTCTTGTTTCCTGTGGTGTGCTGCTGAATCAGGTCCCTGCTCACCATACAGTTTAACTCTATTTTCCTGTACCCCCAGTTCATATTCTTCTAGAGATTGTTATGTAATATTGTAATGGACTCCATAAATTCTGACTGTAAAAATGTTAGACTTGTAAAAAACATGGACTGATACTCCTTTCATACATTTTTAAATCCCCTATTATCTTAACTACCCTAAAAAGAAATGTGCTTTAGCTCTCTCAGGCTACCATAACAAAATACCATTTAGCTGGGTGGCTTAAACAGCAGAAATTTACCCTCTCACAGTTCTGGATAGTGAGAGTCCAGGAAGAAGTTCAGGGGGTCAGTTCCTCATCAGGGCTCCCTTCCTGGCTTGCAGTTGGACACCTCTTAATAGTGTCCTCATGTGGACTTTTTATTTCTGTGCATGGTGTGTGGGGGGAGACTTTTACCAGTCTTATCAGATTAGATTCCATTCTCATTATCTCAGTTGCCAGTCTTTACCCTCCCAAAAGACTTTTTCCCAAATACTATTACATTGAGATCTGAAGTTTCAAAATAGGAATACTTTGAAGGTCATAGTTCAGTGCATAACAAAATTCAAGAATTCTCTGGGGGTAATTATACATGATTCAAGTTGTGATTTTTCAACTTTATTGATCACATAATATCAGGGTACAAACAGTAGCCATCTACAATTTCCAACTAGGTGCTTGTTATCTAGTTAACAATATTTCCCTCCATGCTGATATATTAATATTCATCAACCAATATTAGCATATCCTCACAATGTGTTCAAAATTTAAAGCAAGTATTTGATTCCTATTTTAATTATAATGAAATAATCTGAATTATAACAGATCAAATTATAAAATTGGAAAAATCTTTTTTTCTAGTTTGTGTTGCATATCAGATATATTTGATGTTTAAGAAGGATAATCTTTCTGTAGCTTATATTAATAATGAATATTTAAAATAAAGCTTATAAACCTATTTCTTAATGTTGGTAAAAATATCTCTTGGTTTTCTATGAGTATTCACATGTGTTAAGTATATTTGATATTTTATATACTGTTTATAATTTAATATTATAATCAATGTTTACTTATTTTAACATTTTTTCCTTTGGGCAATAAATTAATATTTCATGTGTGTTCTGGAAAATATTATTTGACAAAGTAAAACACTGTGATATGGGTAAGATATTTACTAAGCTGTTTCTGGTAATTAAGGCAAATTGGCTCTAATGAAGCTTCCATCAATATCTGGAAATATCTGTGTTTATATATACTGTTATTTTTCCAGCATATTTATACCACTTACTAACAGAGCTTCCAGTGATGATCTGGTTTCTAAATATTATGTGGTTACATTAAATGGCATGCTGAAACCTAAAATATTAACAGCAATTAATTATTTTCATAGTAGTTTTCTGCTCTTATCACCCATTTAAAAATTTTATATAGTGCTTTTGATTGAGAACAGGTAGTATTATTCAATAAGTTCTTTCTATTATTCAATAGCAGGTCTAGCAAATTATAGGAGGAATACCAAGGCCAGTGTGGTATTTTTAAGCATACTTTTATTTATCTAAAAATACTTAATTAAAAAGAAATTATAATTGCTCCATAACTTTGGATGTGAGGTCTCATCCTACCTCTTGTCATCTCAGACAAATAATTTATTTCCTTTATGCTTTAGATGCAAAACAAAGGAGTTTATGCAAATGATTTATAATATCCTTTTGTGATAAACCAGCCCATGACAACCTTGTGAAATTAAAAACTAATTTACTTCACATTCATACAAAAAGTCTGTTTAATGGCATCTGTAACAGAATTGTGAGACTTCATTCAACCTGTATCTTTTATTTTAAAAATAATAAGTACACAAATTACTACCTACACTTATATCAAATCTAATCAAAATGGCAGTCTAAAATAAAACAGTAAGAACTGACTGGATGCCCATTTGTCTTGCCTGGATTTCACCTCCTTTCAGGAGGGACTGGAAAGAGGTGAGGCTCTTAATGGCTCCCCTCATTCTCAGCCTTGGGAAAGATGCTGGAGTGTGAAATATTTCTGGTGCTTCCATATAAGTTATAGTTTTATATGCAACTTTGCCTAAATGTTTGAAAGAAATCTCTGAATACTCTTCCTAAGGAGGCATTTTTAGGGACTGGGTGAGAAATATACTTAACATACTCAGTGCAGCCTCATGCTGAGTGTAAGTTCTTTCATTCCTGTGGCAGAAGGTGTCCTCCAACCCTGGCCACATCAGTACATCATCCCATCACTTCCCTCTTGCTCCGGGGTGGGACCCATGCTGGTCTTCCAGCCAAGGGCAATCTATGCTTCTTCTTCCTCCTGACACTGGGGCTTCTGGCTCCTCAGACTGGAAGAGCACACTAGTGCTCCCTGCTTTGCACTTGTACTTTCTGCAATTTAACTTACCCATGGTTAAATACATTTGAAAATATTAAATGGAAATTCCACAAGTAAACAGTCCATAAATGTTAAATAACTGTTCATACAATAGATTCTTTCACTGCTCTATTAGTTATTGCTATTCATTTCTTACTGTGCCTGACTTATAAACTAAACTTTATCATAGGTATGTATGTGGAGGAAAAAGCTATTTGTAGACTTTGATACTGTCTTGCTTTCAGGCATCTGCTGAAGGTCTCAGGATGCATCCCTGGTGGATAAGGAGGGAGGATTTTACAACAGAAATGAAGCTGTCTGTCTTCCAAGAACTCATCCCTGGAACACAGTCCCTTTAGGCTCCCACTGGGTCTCTGTACCTCACAGTGTGAGGAAGCCCGGCATGCATGGAGCAGCCACATGGAGTGTCCTGGCAGACAGTGACCAACAAATTCCAGGGGCAGCCAGCACCACACACACCCCACAGACAACGAGCCCTCCAGTGCCTGGTCCCCGTCTCCATGGTCAAGTTTCCAATCTTGGAGCAGAGGCAAGCTTTCCTTGCTGGGAGCTGTTCAGAAACATTTTCTATTTATATTTATATTTACAATATACATTTTCTCTTCATTCAATACATTTTTTATTTCTATTTATATTTACAATATACATTTTCTATTCATTCAATACATTTTCTATTCATTCAGTACATTTTCAATTTCTATTTCTATTTACATGACTTTTGGTCTTAACTTTTGCTCTTGGATTTAAATCAAGGTACTGTATAGAAGTTATGTAAAATCGGTATGAAAGTTCGATGTTGCTTTTCTTGCTCAGTGATTTTAAAGAAATTGTATAGCTCCAGTGTGATTTTTTTTTCTTTTCTAAATTGCATTCCTATGCCCACCTAAGCCATGCCTCTATGTATTGGCTTTTACAGTATTTTGAAAGTGAGGTATTTCTTTAATTATGTACAACTCAAACTGTTGGTATTTTGTATGGATCACAAGTGTAGCAGTCCTTAATTCTTTTTGCTTTTTGTCACAATTGTTATTTAAAGAACCAAGTATATATTGCATGAAAACATTATGACCTTTTCCTCTTAGTTTAAATAAATTCAAAGGTAACTGGATTTCTAAAGCACCTTTCTGTTTGCCTGATGTCTACTTTAGCAATCATTTTTTTTAGTACCTTCTGACTCAAAAAAGTAAATAAAGGTACATTTTATCACTGTGAATATATATATATATATATTTGCAATATACACTCAACAATAATCACATTGTCATTTCACTCAATTCTTTATTAGTCCATGTTTGCAGTACATAATGGTACATAATGTTCACATTCCTTGTGTGGATTTGGTACATGTTCATAACACTTCCTCATTCCTTTTTTCCTCTCTCCATATCTTGTTCCCCTTCTCATTTGAGAAAGATCTATCTTCTTACTTCCCATTATCAATCTTTTAATTTTGCTCTTCACTTATAATTTGGGTTTCTCATATAAAATAAACTATGCAATATTTAAGCTTGCGTGTCTGCTGTATTTCACTCAAGATTATGGTCTCAAGTTGCATCCACGTTTCTACAAATGACTCAACTTTATCCTTCTTTATGTCAGAGTAGTACTCCATTGTGTGTAAATACCACATTTTCTTTATCCATTCATGTTCATCTGTTGTTGGAGATAGAGGCTGCTTCCATGATTAGCTGTTATGAATTCTGCTGCTATAAACATGGATGTACTTGGGTCACTGTAATATGATGACATTAGCTCTCTCAGGAAGACACCTAGAAGGAAAATAGCTGGGTCTAAGTATTACTGATAAAAATAACACTTTAATGCATACTTTCTCTACTCTTTCGCCACCATCTCGGGACACAGCCAGTATCACTCTAGCCTCTGGGTACCTCATAGAACCTCAGGTGCCACCAGAGAATCCACTTGACAGCAAAGGAAGAGCAAGAGTAGGCCTTGTCCGTGGGATCAACTCATCCTGTCACCTTCTCCACCACCCAGGAGTGATGGCAGAGAAAGGGAAGAGCTGCCTTACCACAGCTGGACAGATGTGTGAAAGCTGAAGTGTAAGGATGAGCACTTTGTACTTGGGTTTGGTGCAGTTGGCCCTCCACACCCATGACTTCCGTATGCATGAGGCCAACCAACTTACGAACATTGTATCTCTACTGAGCATGTATAGGCCTTTTTGTCATTCTTTTCTAAATGATACACTGTAACAACTACTTATAGAGCATATACATTTTATTAGGTATTGTCAGCCATGTAGAGATGTATAAGAAAGGATAGATTATATACAAATACTGTGTGGACTTTAGCATCTATAGATTTTGCTATTGATTGGGGAAAAGATTGTACTCAATCCTGTGATTGAGCCAGGGACTGACTCTATACACTTTTAATCAATGGCATATATGTGTCCTGTAAGAGAAATACACATATATATATATTTCTTTTTTGATTTGTGTTTTCTGTCATGGAAGGCCTGGTTCTCAAATGAGAGCACTGCTATCAGGGAGCATGTCATTGTCACCACTTTTCCCTACACCTTTTGCACAAGAAGACTGAACTAGGGAACCATAAAATGTTACCACCAACTGAGTGGTTTAAAAAGCCTAAGTTTAGTCTCCCATAGTTCTGGAGTCACAACAACACATGGGTTCACAATAGGTTTAATGGATGTAAACCCCTCTCCAGGTTAAGGAAAATTTGCATCAATGCATATCTACAGATTCTATTTCTCTACAGAACTCAGATTTACAGACAGGGACTCTATTCAACCCAATGGAAGAAGTCATTGTCCTGCTGGGGCAACTTACTGGCTATCAGATATTTAGGGATGTGCAACACAATCAATATGCAGAAAAAAAGTAACAAAATTTAAGAAATCCATATAGATATATGTTATGATTGTATTAGTATGTCATTAACATTGGTATATTTAGACATACCTAAACCTATATTTTTTCTATTGAGACATTATTTATATACAGCAAAGTTAATTTGAAGGATCTAGGTCTCTGAGTTTTGACAAATTTATTGGAAAATTTTGTTAGCTCAAAAGAAAAATGTAACTTCCAGGGTTTTATAAGTGAAACACTACTTTGTAGCTTTAAATCATCCGAGTGGCTCCTATGGTGTTTACTGTAGTGGTAGCCAGTATTTCAAGGCAGGACGCTCATGTCATATTGTTGAAACCTGCAAAAGCCATGCTCCAAACCAAAGGGAATTGATATTAAAAACTGCATTCGCACATGGGGTCAGGCTTCCTGATAATAATTCTACCCAGATACAGTACAGAAATACAGGTTCTTCCTCATATTCTTGCACAGCTATGAGCTTGGATGCCATAAATACACTCCTCTTTGCTACCCACTTATAGCTTTGTCAACAAATAGCCTGATCCCATTCAGAGAAAAGTGGCCTCAAAATTATGTGAAAAGACTCTGGCACTGCTTGTATTAATGATGTGTCAGTGGATTCCCAGGAACTGCTCCCCAAAGTGGCCTTCAAACTAACCCTTCCCGTGCAAAGCACTGGAACCAGTTCACTGGCAAGTTAGCCTTTTGAGCAGTTACCTTTCAAGTGTTAATGCTCCTCTATACTGGCAATATCTTGCCCCATGCTTGCTCATAGAGACAAGGTGCAACTAAGATTTAAAGAGTGAAGTTTCTTTAAAACAATTTTATAGAAAAGAATGCAAGACAGCAACAATCAGAGAAGACATTAGCTCATTTTTACTCTTTCTATATGAAAGATCCAGAATTTTGTTTTTTAAGCCTGTGTTAGTCAGCTTTCCATAGCTGTGGCAAAGTAACTGAAAAAAATCAACTTAAAGAGGAAAAATGTATTATGGCTCAGTTCCAGAGGTGGCATTCCACAGTTGCTTGGTCCCATTGCTCTGAGCCTGAGACCAGCTACAACATTACACTGGAAAGCAGGCTCTGGAGAAAGCTGCTCCTCTCATGGTGGACAGGATGTAGAGAGAGAAGGAGGGCCTAGGAGGGAAATACACCCTGCAAAGACTATAGGCGAACTAAAGTTTCCATCATCCCCCAGTATCACCACCAGCTGGACACAAAGTTTTAAACACATAGGCCTTTAGGGGACCATTCCAGATCTGAAACCTAACAAAACTCAAAGAAGAAACAAATGTAATAGAAAATACAAGGTCAAGTTTTAACGTCCCATTTACTAAGAAGTTGAAAATCTGCCACCTACATATCTGTTTACATTGAGTATTGTAACCCCTCACCCTAATGCACAACTCTATACAGAAAATCCATATTTCTTTCACTCCACAAGTAAAAGTGAGGTGTTTATGGTATTCAGGGATTTTTCAAGATACCAAGACCACAAACATAGGTAGAAGGAGTATAGTATTTAAAACTTTAAATATAAAAAACAAACTAGTGTCATTGAGTGTTAAAATACAAGAATTCCCTGATAACAAGAAACACTTTGACAAAGGGAAAAACAAAATTTGACTTGGGAATGAAAGAAGCTGTATTGGTCCAAATAACCGAATCAGACTGGGTTGCAGAAGAGCATTTTGCACAGAGAAAAATCTTTAAAAATTACACCAAAAATCACGACATCCCCCAATGCAAAATCTGATGAGAAAATCTTATATAGATCATCACAATTTGTGAGAAAATTTTGGAGGTATTCCAATCAAGGACAGAGTAAGTTGACAACTGTTACTATTTCTTTCCAGCATTGTACTGGAATTCCCAATGAAAATAATGACATTTTTTACAACTAATAATAATAAAACAAAATGCAGAAGATTTCGAATGGGAAGATACCAAGCTAATGTGTAAAATTACAATTGTCTATTTAACTATCACCTGACAAAGTTCAAGCAAATATTCCACAATCAATTCTCAGAAATAGAAAATTCAGCAAGGTTACTGTTTGGTGTGTGACTCGTGGTTGTTGGTGATATTCATCTTCCAATTTTAATCCTTTCTCAATTCAATATTTTCCTTCCTCACTTCACTGTCCAGTATGAGCAGCTCAACTTTCCAATATAAATTTCATTTTGTATAGCATCATTTCCAAAACTTTCTATATGTCAGGAAAACATTTGTAGGACTGATCAGCCCATCTTTTTCTTATATAAAAGTGAATTCAAGCCTAGCATGGTGGTTCATACTTGTAGTACTACATGTTTTCCTTTCCAATCTGTTGACTCTTCCTTGGTATTTTCCCCCCTAATCTCTATAAAAGAACTAACAGTGATTGTCACTAATCTCAAGCCTATGGCCAAAGTAAAACTAGAATATTATGGATATTTTGTTTCCCCCAAGACCAATCATGACTGTCCATCCAGATTATGTAAATTTCATTTATCTTAGAATTTCAGAATCTGATACTTTACACACATTGTAATTAGCCCCTGTGCAGAATCTGTTATATTTTAGTACACATATTTATTTATCATAACAAGAAATACAAGAGTCCTGGTTCTAAAAATCACCAGTCTTAGTACGTACTGGTTTCCAGTTTGTAATTCCTCCAGGGGGAGCAAAATTAATTCTCAGTACCACCTGATCAGGAAGGGAAGAACTTCAAGGTTACGAAACTGAAGACACATGTCAGGTGGCTTTCACATCTGTCTCTCCTGAGAGACAGAGACAGAAAAACAGGGAGAGCAGGATTTGCCTCTGGAATGCAAACAAATCATCTCCAGAGAAAGCAGTTGAAGATCATTAACCTTTACTAGAAGACAATGCTTCCAGGTTGGGCAAGTACTGTAGTTTGTCATGGTAGAAAGTAAGCAGACAACCCCTGGGCGATACATTATTTCTACCCTCCAAGGCATGTTTAGCCCTCAATTATGCTTTAACCCAGGTTACCAGTAATTCTACTTCAGAAAGCCCTTATGGTTCAGAAACATGGATAAGTTTGTGCAGAATTGTTTTCGGGGGTGGGTGGGGTTCCCTCTAAAACTACCATGGGCACACAACTGGAAACACTGTAAGGCACTGAAGTAATAACTCCTTTGGGATCATGGGGACAAGGTGGGGTGGCGTCCAGCTCCTTTGTCCAGCTCCTTTGCCACTCCCTGATCCACTAGTTTAGCTGATGTCATTGCCTGGCAAAGGGAAGCAGCTCATTGCCACACCACAAATGACAGACCTAACCTGGCCCTGTGAATTCCTATCATGGCTCAAAGATTCCCTCAAACACAATTTGCCTTTTCTGGAGAATCCTGGATCTGACATTTCTTGCTCTTTCCACTTCTCCAGTGGATTTTCTCCTTCCTTACATTGTAAAAGTATTTCCCTAAAGACTCCCCTTCTCTGATCTGGTCCCAGCCTGCTCACTGGCTTTCTTCCATTCTTTATATTTACTAAGAAAATTCTTACATATGGCTTTTGCCATTGCTGTGTCCTCTACCTAGAATCCTAGATATTCCTGCATCCTAGATATTCCTAATGCTTTCTCTCTCACACTATTCAAATCTGTATTGATAGTTTCTGTTTAGAAATTTGTCTCCAGAACACACCTTTGAAAACAGTGTGCTTTGATCTCTAGCAATATTTCCTTCCATCTTTTTTCTCTGAGACCTTAGCACTTGCACCCTGAGGCTTCATTTTTGGAAGAGTGTGTTTCTGGGTTCACTGTGTTCCTCTTCTCCAGCATATCAGTTCCAGGAGAGCAGTGATGTCTGTCTTGCCTGTGGCCCAGACATAGAGTCCTGGAGGGTAGGCATTTAATCAGTGTTTGATGAGCTGATGAATGAATGAATGATGAGTCACCAAGGTAGCTGATAGAGAACTGAGCCCTCGGTTACCATTGTAACACCAAGTGATGATAACTGTTACAGTTTGAATTGTGACCCTATGCCCACTCCCAAATTGAAGTCCTAATCCTGAATACCTTAGAAAGTGACTGCATTTGGAGACAGAGCCTTTAAAGAAGTAATTAAATTAAAATGAAGAAGTTGGGATAGGGCCATCAGTCCACTCTGCCTGGTGTCCTCATAAAAAGAGGACAAGGCAACAGGGACCAGGGATGTGAATGGACATGCGAAATAGTGAGAAGGCACAGACTGCAAGCAAAGGGGAGAGGCTCTGGAGAAGCCTGGCTCTTGGACTTCTGGCCATCTGGTCTGGTATTTTAACTATGGTGACCTTAGCAAATTAACACAATAGCTAAACTGGATAAACAAGAATTAGTAGGGGGGAACCTGTCTTAGTCAGTTTCTTCTTTATTGGGACACAATATCCAACAGCCATGATTTAAAGGAGGAGAAGTTTATTTTAGCTCACAGTTTTGAGAGCATGAGTCCATGGTTGGCTGGCTCACAAGGCAGAAATGGCACAGTGAAAAGGCCTGGCGGAAGAAAGCTGCTCACATCATGGAGCCCAGGAAGCAGAGAGAGAAGGAAGCAGCCAGAGAAGGGGAGAGAGCCTTCCAGGCCAGGCCCCCAGGGACCCACCTCTTCTATTCAGCTATGAATTCATCTCTAAACTAATCTACTCATGATATAGTGTTCCCCATGATCCTATCACCTTGCAAAAGTCCCTCTCAGTGCATGAGGGTTTGACACGACACTGGAGATCTAAATCATAATAGAACCCAACTGTAACATACAGAAGTGAGCACAGTAAAATGGATGAAAGTATTAATTTTCAGTGTAGGTAGGCATATTCACCTGAAATTTTAAGTATAAACTAAACTTCAGTAAATTAGAGAAAACAAAGTTCTGACATAGTTTTATCAGAAAATAACGTAATATGCTTCTGAGTAAAAGGCACATGAATGACCTATTGTTAAATTATCACTTCATATTAGAAGAGACTTTAATTTTAATTAAAGTAAACTGAATAAAATAAGCACAATTGGGATGTCATTTCCTGATGCAGAGCAATGCAATTGCTACTATAAATTTTTGTGTAAAGTTAATATTTAAGTTCCTTCCAAATACATCTGTATACTAAACAATGTAGGAAAATAAGAGTAATATATGTTGAGTGTTGAGCAATGCTAAATTACAGGAAAAGAATTAGACTTACTATGTAGATGTCAACCTAAAGAAAAATTTTATAGCAACTTCCACAAACTAATGGAGTTTGAATAATAAAACAAATAATTGAGGAGTGTTTATTTATGCTCAAGTGAAAAGACTCAGGGAAGAATATAGACTTGTCAAAGAGTAGAAATTAATGTGAAGTGAAGTGATCAGAGGACTTGAATTTCAAGTGGTAGCTGGAGGGGGCAGTACTAAATATCATGAGGGAGACTCTAAGTGAGATTCTAAGTGGAGTCAGAGGGCTCCATGGACTATGGTAGGCATAGTCGACTGTAAGTGGTATTTAAATTTATCTCCAAGGACTTGAAGATAGCTTTCCAGGCAGGTGGGGAATTAAATTAGCTGATGTCACTGATGTTCACCTCTGAATAGAGTTAGCAGTAACTTATTGTAGTTAGGAAATACAATCTTTCCTTGAAAGATCTTAAGGGAAATTTCCCTGGACAGTTTGAGCAAAATGGGAGGAGATTCATTCCACAGTACGTTCTTGACAATGTAGCCCTGGTTCATGAGAATCACAGTTCAAAATTCACAGCTTCCTGGGCCAGGGATTTAGCTCAGTGGTTCCGGCGCCTGCCTGCCTTGTAAGTGGAAGGACCCGAGTTCAATCCCTGGTACCAAAACAAACAAACAAAGATCCTCCACAAAACTCACAGCTTACTCACACCAGTGTTTTATATTAAGGAGGGAACTTCATTTTTCTCTCTAGTGGATTTCACTTTATTAACTTTCAAACATGGTATTCATCTCCTGAAAAATGTTTTGAGATTTTCTTCTCAAACATACTCCACGTAAGCATAGCTTCCCCAACTTGACAATGATTTCACTTCCAATTTTTCAACTTTATGATAGAGGGAAAGTGACAAGCACTCAGGAGAAACTGTCACACTTTGAATTTTGATCTTCTCTGGGACTAGCAGTAGGAAATTTTCTCACATGCTGGGAAGCAGCGGCAAGGCACAGCTCCCAGTCAGTCCCACCATCAGGTCACCATACTGCGCTGTATTGCTAAGCTGAGCTTGGTAGGGTAGGTGTCCTGAATGCATTTTGCTCACAGCATTTTCAATTTATGATGGGGTTATCAGGATATAACCCCACTGTAAGTCTTGGGCTATCTCTATGCTTTTTCCTTAAAATTTATATCTCCAATAACATATCTTTGCCACAGGGGAGAGTTTTCTTCCCTACTTTCAAGTTTTCCTTCTCCATTTCTACAAAGGAAGGTGCTACAGTCGTTCAATCCTAATACTGCTACTGTGATTGTTCATTGGTGTTCCGTGACACTTTTCGCATCAGTCAGGGGACTGTATGTGTATATTGGTTTCTGAACTCCCCTTCTGTTGTCTCTTTTCTATTCTTGTACAAATATCACACTCTCTTAATTACTATAGAACTAAAGTAAATCTTATATTTGGGAATCTTATGTACTAGAACTTTATTCTTCAAATTTAAGATTGATTTGGTTTTCCCAGAAATTATTCACTCTCATAAAAATAAAAGAAACTACATGTTAATTTTTTAAAATCCCATGAAGTTTTATTGGTGTTACACAGGATATATAGATAAGTTTTTAAAGAATTGATATTCAAACATTACTGATTCTTCTAATTCATAGCTATGAATACACATAAGCTATTGAAGAAACTATGGTGTTTAAGGAACTTTAATTTTATTTTGTAATTGTTTTCTGCAAGTTTATTGAAATACAATTGATTTCTTCTTGACTGTGAATCTATTGTTTTTGATAAATTCACATTTCAAATCTGAATTATAAATTCTTCATTTTTTTTATATAACTAGCTTTTGTAGTTACTTTTCTCTTTCTGCTAAGAGAAAATACTCAACACCCAAAGTTAAAGGAGGAAATGTTTATTTAGCTCACAATTTGTAGAGGCTTCAGTCCACAATCAGTTGGCTCCAAGGCAGAGTGGCCTGGCAGAGGGGCATAGCAGAGGAGAAAGGGCTCATGGCAGGCAGAAGACAGCAAAAGCAAGAAAGCAAGGGAGACTTTCTGTCCCTTATATTATTTCCAGGCTTCTAGGGTGGGACCAAACCAACGTACTGGTTTAGTACTCACACACCCTTAATCTCATCATCACACACTTTAGATTCAGCCACTTCTGAAAAAGCCCCACCTATGACCACATGAGGCTTTGGGGAGAGATCTAGACCCAAACCATAACACAGTACTTTTACTGTTAGTTTTCTGTTGGCCTGTAACAAATTCCTAACAATGTGGTGACATCAAATAACATGTATTCATTAGCTTGTATTGTTGATGCCCAGAAATCCAAAATGATTTACACAGGTGTAAAACCAAGATGTTAGCAGGGATAGATTTCCCTGTAGAGCCAATAGGGAAGATTCTACTTCCTTGTCTTCCATCTTTTAGGACTGCTTTCATTCCTAAGCTCACGTCCACTCCTACTTCTTCCATCTTCATAATCATTAGTATCTTTGAATCTCTGTCTCTCTGGCTTTCCTGTCTCACGTTATCATCTGTAAGGATCTTTGTGATTATACTGAGCCCAGCTAGCTAATCTGTGATTATCTCCTCATCTCAAGATCCTTAAATTTAACTACATCTGAAAAGTCCGTTTTGCCATGTACAGAACATATTTATACATTGCAGGGATCAGCATGCAGACGTCTTTAGAGAACCGTTATTCTTCTCATCAGACTTTCTATTTTTATAACTTTTAATTCTGCTTATTGCTTTATCCTACTGGCTAACATTTATGATAAAATGTTGAATACAAGTAGTGAGAGTGGACAGCTTTATCTTATTTTCTAAACCTCAAAGGGAAAGCTGTGGGTGTTTTTCCATAAGCTTTATCAGATTAATGTAGATTCTTTCTAATCCTAATTTGCAAAATTGATTTTTTTCTTCACCATAAATAGATGTTGTAATTTAATATCTTCTCTGAATCTAGGAAATGATCATATAAATTTTCTGTTTTTTTCTATTAACATAATAAATTTGTCAGCTTATATTCAAGGGTTTTAAAAGCTCTTATCCTTCGGACATAAACCTCACTTAGATGTGAGGTATTATTTTATCAGTTAATTCAATTTGAACAAATTTATTTTCTTGAGGAGTTTAGTGCTTACATTTACGAGATAGGCCCATATTTTCACTTTCTTGTGAAGTTTTCACTAGATGTTTTTGTCAAGCTGATAATGACCTCATACAATGAGTTATAAGAATCACTTCCTTTTTTCTTTTCCATGAAAAATTTCCTTAAGACCAGAACAATTTTTTCCTTAAGTATTTGAAAGATAATTCAATTTGGAAGGCATTTCTTTGTGAAAAAATTCATACTTTGGGTTCAATTTATGTAAGATGTTTTTGTATTTTTTGGATTTTGTATTGCTTTTGGAATCAATATCTAAATATAATTTTAAAACAATAAGTTTAAAGACAAATAATTTTTCCATCTTCATTTTTAAAATAATTTAACATTGAACTAGACTTTATCCAGGTATGGGTTAATGAGTAATCTATTGTTTATAACTAATTCCTCCCAAACTTTGTGACTTAAAACAACTATGATCTCATAGTTTCTGTGGTTCAGGGACTCAAATGTGTTTTAGCTTACCCCAATGACTTGAGGTCTATCACAAGTTCAATGAAGTTGTTGGCCAGGGCTGTAGACACCTAACATATTGACTTTGAAGAGTCCACTCCATGCTTGCTTGGGGTTGTTAGCAAAATCCAGTCCCTTTGGGTCAGTTTGAGTAATATTCTCCATTCCTCACTGACCGTGGACCAGAAGCCAAACCCAATTCCTTGTCTTGTGGATCTATCCAAAGAACATCTCAACACATGGTGTTATGTTTCATGAGTTGGACTAAACTGGAGAAAGGAAGAATTTAAACAAGATTGACAGTATAGTCTTTTAGTGATCTCAGATGGGCAATACCATCTCCTTCTTTGTATTCTCTTCTGTCAAAGTGGGTTGTTAGGTCCAGCCTACACTCCATGGAGGGTACTTAGGTTTTTGTCTAGTTATTATATCAACAGTATTATTGGGGCTTTGGCCTGAACAACAGAGATTTATTCTCGGAGCTGTGGAGGATGGATGTCTGAGATCAAGATATTGGCAGGCTGGGTTTCTCAGGGTTCCCCCACCTTGGCTTGCAGCTACCCCCTTCGCCTTGTGTCCTCATGTGACCTTTCTTGTGCACACATCTGTGATGTCTTCCTTTCTGACGAGGTGCACACTTATGATCTCCTTTAACCTTTATTATCTCTTTAGATGCTCTCATCTTCAAATATAGTCACTTTGGGATTAGGGCTTCACCATATCAAACTGGCAGAAACACAATGATGTCCCTGGCACTCCAATCAGTTGGCCTTTATGACATCTCAACTCAATCTCTGACTTGTTCACTCTGGTTGGGCCTGACTGCTAAAATTTCTCTATCGCTGAAAGGATTTCTTGTGTTGTCCAAGTCTCTGCCTCTCAGCAGTTACTCTCTACTAACTTCTCAGAGTCTTATTCCACTGTCATGAGTTCAGAATGTGTTCAAAGGACCCAGGGTTCATTTCTGTTTAAAATTCTGGACTTCCTTCTCCATGGCTCCTCCTTCTCCAGACCCTCATTCATACAGCAAAGCCACTGTAGTAAATCCAAATTTGAACCCCTGATTTCTCTGTCAGAAAAAAAAAATACAACTTTTGCTTGCATTCTGAGTAAATGTACCACATACCAGAAAATTTTCCTAGAGAAAGCTTGTGCAAAACTAGAGCATTCACTTACTGTCACCTCCTGCTCGAGGGTAGCAGGTTTATATTGGTGGCTGTCCAGAGTCTGCGATTAGTATGTCATATATTTTATATCTGATATAAGTTTTATAGATATTATGAAGATTGTTTTCACTGCATGTCACAGATTTTCTTATAAACTTCTTCATTTATATTAAAATAATTCAACTTTCTAAGTATATTTAATTTGAAGTAGTATAAATTAAATTCCTACAGGGAGAATTTTTATTTCATTTTAGTTATTACTTTCTGGTTTAATTATAGTATTGTCAGAAAATATGCATTGAACGAGTCCCATTGCTTCAAAATTCTTGTTATTTTCCTTACGATTCAGTACGTGGCTGATTTTGTTGAATGTTATATGCACACTAACAATAATTTTTATATAAGGCAGTAAACAGTGCATTAGTAAATTAATTTCAGTTGTATTTTTAAGTTCTTGGATTCATGGTGGGTTAATTCTCATAGATTCTATTCTTTTCATGAATTTATCAGTCTTTTCACGTTTTTTTCCATCTCTTCCTATATGTCTATGTACTTTTGCACATATTGATGATTTTCATTTTAAGTACTTCGCCTACTAATTCCAAGGGTCATATCACTTGTGGATCTATTTCTATTACATGTTAATTGGTTATTGTTCATTATTATGTGAAAATTTTTCCTATCTCTGCATAATGCTGAATGAGGGTAAGGTGTCTAAAAATTGTGGAGGTATGGCTAAATGGGTTCACTCCTTCTGTAAGCAAATGGGTCACCTGATCATCTTTAATCCAAGCAGAAACCTCACTAAATTGGGGTGTAGCCATTTTACTCATAAGTGTTCATCCACATTTGTCTTTTCAGTTTTCAGAACGCAATCCATTGGGGATTTAAAATGAGAATTTGAAGTATTCCAAGGCCACTACCTCAACGTGATTTTCTCCTCCACACTTCAAGGTTGTTACAGTTATATTCTGAGGTTATGGAGGCCTATCGCTTAGCTGTTTAGCCATGTGCAGCTTCAGAATTTAGGAGTTTAAAGGGGTATTAGTCACGTTTCCGGCTCAGTTCCCTGCATTCCCGTTCACATCTGGGTCCTACACTCTCAGAGTTGAATTTGAGTCTGGTGAGACCAACAGTGTCTCTGCAGCGATCTCTCTCAAGGAGTGGTTTTCTACTTGGAAAGACTTCTAAACTAGGCATTCAGATCTGCAGTCTCCCAGTGGAAAACTGGCTCCTCCTTCTTAGCTCTGTCCTCCTCTTTCCTTCTCTCCCGGATCTTGGCTCCTCTGGGTCTTTTTGCTTCAGTGGGATTCTGATCCTTCATATTTTCTTCTTGATTCAAAATTTCTGTTTATTCTTGGCAGAAGCAGAGAGATGTCACATGTCTTTGCAACTTGCACTGAAGCAGAAGTCTGATCTATTTCTCACTTGGGTCTTTACCTTCTCAAACAATTTGAGAAAACTGTGTTGACTGAACTTTTATTTACCATAGGAGAAATCATGTAATATTAGCCAAAATACATTAAATGGGAAATATGCTATTTAAAGGATGATGCACAATTGTCATAGGAAACAATAAGAAATAGAATGGGAAACGGCAGGCATATAACCGTAAGTGAATAAGAGAGTGGGCTTTTTACAATATAACTCAAGTTAAGAAAACAACTGAAGAGAAATTGAGCAAAACTTTAATTCTGGCTGGTAGAATTATGACTTTTTCATAAATTTCTGTAATTCCTAATGTATTCAAATGACAGCTTATTTTTGTAATTAATAAAACCAAGTGTTAAAATATTTACACAAGCATACATATATATGTGACTATAAGAGATACATAATCAAACCCTTACACATATTCTATATATATATAAATATAACCTGAGAATATACACACTGTGGTCTGGTTTTATGCATTTTTGAATTCCATAAAATTTAGCAAAGGTTATTACACACTACCAATTTAGAAAATGGATATCACTGTAAACTCTCATCAATCGTGTGTGCAATATGATTGCCTATCTTTAGGAGAAATTCAGTTAATGCTTATTTGAGAAAAGTGAATAGGAAAAGACTTTATTGCAAAATAGTATCTCTTCTGTGTCTTGATAATGGAATAAGACATGCATGATCAGATAAAGAGTGTGCTCTGGTATAGCAAGAAGGCTAGAACACTGAAACTCCCGGGCATTTCAACATTATTCCTCACATCAGCTATCATCTATTAGTTTCCCACTGAGCCAGGATAGTGCCATTGTCTTACTATAGACTGATTCATTCGTTTCTTTCACACAAAAATCAAGAGGCAATATTTTGCTTTTTATGGATAATAAAATCTAATCTTGAAGGATTTTATTTTAATGAGTAAATTGATTTCAGAAAATGCATTGTATACAAACTTGAGAGTAGCATTTGAGTGGGTAGAGAACATTAAGGAAACCAATGATTCAAAATGAAATATTCATTTTGGAAGGCAGTATAATAATCATCGAGGTGGACTCATTAACAAAGCTCTGAAGTGATTTCATCTATTGGTCAGTGACCAAAAGAACCCTCATTATAAATCACTCACTGATTTATCTTCTCATACACAAGATTTTAGACCATTTTTACTCATTTCTTTGAAAAAAGGCTTGATTTTCTGGGAAACAGTACGTTGTGAAAGAAGCACTAAAAGTGCTTGGTATGTGTCTATACCAAGCAGCGGGGAGAGAACACAGATAACCTATAGTTCACTGTTCCCTTCCCCCAAATATATTGATTTGGAGATTTCAGAGTTACAGAAAAATTCTAAGACCTATATAGACTCATTTTTCAGATTCCTCAAATGTTAATATTTTAACAAGTTTTCTTTATCATTCTCTTTCTCTCTATATATATTTAAATATATATTTGCATATATATCCATAATATACTAAACAAAACAGAAACAAAACAAAAAAATTTTCTTTTTGAGACAGGGTATCCCTAAATCCCTAAGTTGTACCCAGGACTGAGCTCAAACTTTTGGTCCTCCTGTATCAGCCTCCCAGAATGTTGAGATTACAGATGTGTTACCACACCTGGCTAACAATGTTCTGTCGTTAATGATCATGTCCAGTGGTGTTTATCAGTCCCCTGCACACACAAATACATCATTGCCGTGACACTGCTGGGGTCCTGGGTCCGATATTTTGATTTAAAATTTAAACTGAATTTTGAAAGAGTGTCATTATTCTAAATCTAGGTTAGCAACAATAGTTTTATTTCACAATTTGAAAATTTTGCTTGCTTATGAATAAAGCACTCTAAAATTACAGAAGTACTATTGTATATTTAAACCTCAATAGCAAGATATAATGCTAAAAACGATACAATGCTATATTTAAATAGCTTTGATTCACACAAAGATGCCATTCTCTTAAAATTGATATACCCTGAACTATAAAATATGATTAATTTATAAATATATTTTGGATTATTAGATTGTATTCCTAAAAATTAATTAAAAATTCCACATAAAATACTTTTGCTTCAAATTTTGAAGTGAACATGAGTTGAAAAAACAACTCAATACCACTGTGCTTAGTATTTCGATGTGATTTCTTTATCGCAGAAGTCTAGTAATGACTTAAGAGGAAAAACACAATTTTCATTTGACACGGGTTGTTTTAATGTGAAAATAATAAAATCATCGTCTGGTGGTCTCACAGTGGCTGAGTGAATTCATCATATTCCTTCTTGCAGGAAGGACCGGAAACACGAGGCGAAAGATGGCAGCAGTGAGTCATTCTAAGAGGAGCTCAGCACGGAAGCATTTCACTTCACTTTTCAGTGTTATCTAATTGTGAATTTAATAATAGCCCACATTACACGTTATTCTAGAAGAAGAGAAATCGTCAACGTTTCAATGAAATGGAGCACAGAGCAAATGAGATGGGCATCTCAGGGGCCTTATTGCTGTGTCTTCAGGTCTTCTTCATTTAAAAGATGCAAAACAAAAAATAAACAAATAACGAACTGACAGAGCTAAGTCTGGGAATAAAAGTATCCTTTAAAATCTAATAAGGCTTAATGGGTATGATGCTGCCTATCTGTCTTGGGCCCATTATGCAAGGCAAGGAACGGACCTGCCTTTCTAAGAGAGAAAAGCAAACACACATTATAGTTCGACACATAATCGGGATATTTTACTATCAAATCAGTTTGAGAGCTTGGAGCCCCGCTGGAGAACAGCTTTTGCAGATGAGAGCAAGCCTATACACCCACGGTCAACCCGAGGTTGGGGGAAGATAAGTGTACACCTGCGGTGTCCCCAATGGATCTGCTGCTCTGTTCATTCTTTTTGGCCTATTTAACCCGTCTAAAACTTTGCTTCTTCAATTTATCTTTTAACTGACTCCACGGTAAATATTCAAGTCATCTAACTCTGTTGGATAATCTCTTCTAACACAAAGTAGCAGCACATTGTTACTGAGATTCCTAAGTCCCAAACCCCTCTCATTCCAATCTCCTGTCCTCTGTCATGCCTATCCGTGTCTCTAAAACCAGCTCTGAGGATCACAACCTCACATGGTCTGGGACCTTCTGGTCAGGGACACTGAGCGGAGGCATCCCTAGGAGGGGCATTTGTCTCGGCCGGCCTGCCACTTAGTGCTCTATAGCCAAGCCTAGTGAGCAGTAGGAATGAGGCCCCTCAGGACTCCTGAACTAGAGGACTTCCTGGGCCCATGGCAGGAGTCTTGCTTTCCAGTAAGACTTTCAATGGGGTGACTCACTGGGCTTCCTGGGGAGCATGGAGGAGGCCTTCGCGCGAAACTTAGGCGAGGGCGCTGTGGGGAACCCATCAGGAAGTGGAGAAGGCACTGCTGGCTGCATAGGAAGACTCTGGGGGAAGGAAGGCATATTTCCATTTCAGCTCAGCGAAGGGGGCCAAGGGGAAGAGAGGGAGGCAGAGGTGCAAAAGATGTCTAAGAAGGAAGTAGCCCAAGAGGTCAAGGAGGAGAACACATCTGTTCAACCCCACACTGGACAAAGGTCTTAGTCGGAGGAAGTTTACACAAATTCCAGATTCCAGGCCAGAACGCCTGTGCAGGCGGAGGAGGAGGACTGTAGCTGTACTCTCAGGTCGCTGGAGGTGGTGGTGAGATGGGGTAGCTGAGGAGAAGATGCCCACAGACCAGGCCTCTGCTCTAGAACCACAACATCTGCACGCCCTGCCCGCTGCCCTGTGCACCCGGCCCTCTGCACCCCGGCCCTCCTCAGGCCGGCCGAGGGCCGGGCCGGGCCGGGCCGCGGGGAACCAGAGCCGCCTCTGAGGAGCATCGTTCCAACTCTGCTCCGTCCCCTCCTCGCTGGTCCCTGCCAGCTTTCGCCTGGCTCCCGCGCATCCTCCCCTCTCGGGTCCAGGGCGTGCGTTCCCGAGGATGCTCGGCCCTCGCCCAGCCCGCGGCCTCCTCCCCTTTCCGCTGCTGCCGCGAAAACCAGGAGAAGTGGAGCGCGCGCGGCGAGGCGCGGCGCTCCGGCGGCGGCACTGGGCATGCTCGGTACCCAGGGCAGGTTTCGGTGGCGGGGCGGACGCTGCCTCAGTAGCCGGGCGCCGGAGCCGCGGCCGAGGCGGAGGGGGAGCTGAGGCTGCTGCGCGCGGGAGGAGCCTCGCCTTCGGCGGCGGCGGCGGCGGCGGGGACACAGGTGGCGCGGAGCGCAGCTCGGGAGCGCACGGCGCCGGGCGCCGGGGCGGCCCCAGGCTCGCGCTCGCGACGGCTGCTGTCCTAGCCCGGCCGGCGGCGGCGGCGCCCAGAGGAGCCCGAAGCCCGGAGGCGCCCGCGGAGCCCGGAAGCGCCCGCGGAGCCGGGCAGGGGGCGCTGCGCTCGGAAGCGCTAGGAAGCGCTAGGAAGCGCGGCCGGGCCGGGCGCTGCGCACTCGCGTCGGGAGCCGCCTCTCGCCGCCGCGCTCGTCCCTGCTCCCCGCCGGCTTCCCGGGCCCGGCGGCCGCGCTCAGACAACAAAAGCGGAAGATGCTGCAGCTGGGCAAGGTCAGGACCTTGCCCTGAAGCCGGCGGCGGCGCGCACGCCTTCCCCGGACTGAGCAGCAGTCGCCCGCGGCCGGTGCATGTTCGCCAGGAAGCAGTCGGGCGCCGCGCCTCTCGGTGAGTCCCCGGCCAGGCTGGGGCCCGCGCAGCCTCGGGCTCGGCGTCGCCCTCTTCTCCTCTCCTCCTCCGCCTCCTCCGCCTCCTCCGCCTCCTCCTCCTCCGCGCCGCCGGTGGGGGCTGGCCTGGCTCCCGGCGGCTGCTGCGCGGCGCTGCCTGGCCGGGCTGGGGGAACGCGATCGCGCCGCCCGTCCCTCTCGGAAGACGGCGGAGCCTGGAATGGGGTCCGGGGTTAGTGCCTTCCTCGGAGCGGTTACCAG
This sequence comes from Heterocephalus glaber, assembly GCF_000247695.1. The sequence goes on along the minus strand of NW_004624751.1, from coordinate 9,049,388 downwards.
GTGGCCTCTCTGCGCGCTCCCCTCCCTGCCACCCTTCTCCTCAGAGGAGGCGTATATAGGGCAACACCGACAAAGCGCTCCTCGCCACCCCGAAAGCATACCCGGTGCTTTCATGACGTCCCTGATACACGGGCGAGGACTGGGTGGGGGCGGGGAGCGCTTCCCTCCAGTCTTTTGCCCTTATGTTCAATGTCATTACGATGTTTGGCTAGAACAAAACCGAGAGACTTAGTCGTACACGTCCATGGCCCAGTCTTCGGTCTCCCGCTGCTCGGCAGACCCGAGACCCCTTGGTCTATTTTTAGCAGTTTTTGAGAACGCATTTTCAGCGCGATTCACAATTTTCTGGGGCTTCTGCGTCCTGACAATAGATAGTGAGGCTCTGGAAAGCGCCGCCTGAAATCCAGGTTTGGAAAGCTGTGCATGCGAGGGAGCTGCGATGCGATATTTGGGTAGTTCGTAATTAATGGCTGAACGCAACGCTGCTTTTCTTTTTCCTCGACCTTTCTTTTCTTCTGGTGTGTAATGTGTTTTTATCGATTGCTACTCAGCAGGTTTGAGCCACTACGCTCAGAATTAAAGTCACTGGAGAGGTGGTGCAGCCTCCTTGGTCTGGGTGGTAGAGAAAAACAGACTTAGGAATTTTGGGAGGTGTGCGAATGAGTGGTTCTCACAAAAGAGCAGTTACTTCTAAAAAGCCCAAAGTTGTATTTTCCGGTATACACAGGGGTAACGAAGGGAGTAGAAGATCAGAAAAATGAAAGGCAGATTGTGGTTGCAAGGTGTTCAACTCAATGCAGTCGATCTGATTTGCTTTAGCTCTGAAAGGTGTTAGGAAGGTGTCTGCCTAATGTCCTCAAGCAAATGTGTTGGCTTAGAAAAGAGATATCTCATAATTCTAATATCAGGCCTGATCGGGGTAGACTTGCACTTTTAGGAACTACGTGACCAATATTGAAGGTGCTGGGATTTTTCTGCAATGACTTCCATGAAAATGGGGAGGTCCTAAAACAACCCTTGGATTACCTCACTGTACATTCTTCTGCTAATGGGAGTTCAGGAAGTCTCTGCTGGTGGGCTTTCAGCTACATAAATTAAAGGGCTTCAGAGCCAGACTAGTTCTAAAATCCCACGGAGAAGAGCTTGATGTGATTCATATTGGATCGTGGAGATGTACCTGTGAGTGCTTTGGGGGTTCGATCGGTGAGGAGTATGGCAGATACCCGCACAGGGACCAGAGGCTTTAAACCGCCTGAGATCTCTGGCTTTAACACATCTCTGCCACATGGAGAAAAGCATTGTTAATGTTGCTGGGCAAAAATGTTAAGTGGTCTGGGCTCACTTGTCTGGGGGTTACAAGATCTCAGGGCTTGAATGAAGATGATTATGTTCAGAGTTAGCTGTTGAAATTGGGGAGCCCTATAATTAAACTAATAACAAGTCACTGGTGCAGAAAGACTAGCCGGGTCCGTGTGGCTCAAGTTAGCTGAACACTGTGATTAGTTTTACCTGTATTGCTTTGGTTTCAGCTTATTCTCATTCAGAGAACTTTTTGAGTTCTCTTTGGATACACTGTTTTGCCCCTCACATTGTTTTCCAAGAAGCAGCATAGGCTAAAGCAGACATGCATTTTTCCATTCTTTCCCCTGCTTTTGATTCTACTCTTTCCATTTTAAATATGATTCTTAAGCCCTAGTTCTTGTTACGTTGTGCCTGTGTGTGTATCCAGAGAGCAGCTGAGAAAAAGCACATGTACTGCATGTATGGTTTTATGCTGTACTGTGGGCTGAAAATGATAGTATCTGATTGAATGGCAATTGTAGTGAGCACCTGAGGACGTTGGTTTACTAAAATTGTCATAGTTTTATGGACCAGAGTTACTTAATTTGGTGTATGTTTGCATAGTTGTAGAACACAATGATTATAAATGCCACTAATGTTTTCACTGTTAGTAATAAAAGCCGTGCATTATCAAACGACAGTATTTCCATCCATGTCACGTCTTTCACAATAGAGTAGAAGCCAGTTTTTTCTCCCAGTGAAATGGTTCATCAGGGAGAAAAAAGAAATTCAAATACTGTTAGTTCAAAAATGCAATTTAACAGGTAATGGGGAAAAAAATAAGAACCAAGATACATCATGTACAGGTACAAGCACCCAATGATAAATGTAAACTTATTGTATACCTAAAATGTACCAATAAAAGAATTTTTAAAAAAATGCAATTCATAGTTTTGCTAAGTAATTTCTAAGGATAATACCATTTTCACAATGACTTCTAAAATTAAAAATAAGCTTATCTTGTTCTCAAATATAATATTACTTTTGGCACATAATTGAGGATGCAGTACCTTTCCTGAAAGTGTTAGCGAATTTACTATTTTCTCTTGTGCTTTCTCAAAGTTTCCTTTCATATGGTAGACATTTATGTGAAATTGTTCAAGAGTTTTGTGGAGTAATCTCATCAGGTTGTCCTAATATAAGACAGCATTTCAGTTACATTTGAAATAAATTATTCTAATTTGTTTGTAAGGTCAAGTGTATTACTATAGATCAATGTATTTCATTGTAACAAGCTAGTTGAATGAAAGTAGAAACTATTACATTTTGGACTTCTCAGAGTCACTCCTTCCATGGTTATTCACAGAAGATAGAAATACTCCTTTTTGTTGTTTTTTGTTTGTGAAAATTATTTCCACTACTTTAAAAGGGATCTGATGATGCTAATAACTCTTCTCTCAGTATGGTTTTCATTTTTAAAAGCTCTCACATTGTTAGAAATATTTGTGCTCCAATGCCATGACCAAGCTACGAGTATAGACTGCACATCACTGAAGTTCAGAACCTTGGGTGAAGGTATGGTGAGTCTCAATGTCTGGCTTACAAATCAGAAGTACATGTTCAAGTCAAATTCTTCAGTTGGCTTCCACGACGGTGTTTATCATCAGCATTCCAAAGGTGTTCTCTTAGCCTTCTTGTCACTGGGGCAAAATACCTGACACCTGAAATGAAAAGAGATTTCTTTGGCTCTTGATTTCAGCGGATTCAGTCCATGGTCGGCTGGCTCCAAGGCAGAAATGGCAGGGTAGAAGGGCCTGGTGGAGGAGAGCTGTTAATTCATGGCAGCCAGGAAGCAACCAGAGAGATGCAAGGACCCAGGATAAAGAACACAGCCTCCCAGGCTACATCTCCAGTGATCCACCCCCTCCAACAGGCCCTACCTCTTAACAGAAATTTCGCTTAGGGACCCATCAATGGATGAATCCACTGATGCATATAGCACCCCGAGGGTCTAATCACCTACCAGTAGCTCCACCTCTCCATACATGAGACATTTAGATCTAAACCATAACAGGGGATCTCAGGGCTATGATACTTGATGGCTTTGAGGTGAGATACACCCTTGTACATAAAAATTTAATTTGAATGCAACAGTTCAAGTTCACGATACTTGTTGGTTGGTAGCCTCAAGTTTATCTCATTTTATGCCAAAGCAGCAGCTTTCTACATTACTATAAAGTATTAAACGTGTCATAGATAAATAGTTTCTATCACATTGTCTGCCAGTACAGCCTACTGATTAATAATAATCTGCCTGCTTGGGTTTAGTGAACCCAATTATATTCACAAACAGTACTTCCAACACAGGAAACTCACAGAAATATTTCACCATACCCTGTCTTTAGTCTATTAAATGTTAAGATTCACAACCAAAATGTGTATTGGTAACACTTGCAGTTGTTTATCCTTTGACCGCGTAGCAGTTAAATGTAATTCCAAGCTCTGTATCATGGTTAATTTATTTGTAGGAAGTATCTTACCTGTATTAGGATGCTGAAGTTATACAGTGTATCAATTCATTTTTGACAAATCAGAAATAATGAATAAATAATATCATTGGTACGTTTTTGGAAATAAGTGGTCATGATGTCTTGTACCTTCACTCTTAGGATATATGGTGAGGGTCCACAGGGTGGGACTTCTCTAGGTTTGAAGATGTCCAGCTCCTTGGGGTCCTCAACCCCAGAGGAGTTGGGTCCGACCTGTGGTCCTCAGCCTGGTAAATTTAGGATAATCACACTTTGATGTGGCTTTGAACTCATCATAGAATATGGCCCATGTATAGAGGACCAGTTCATCTTCAGTCAGAAAAATATTTTGATAATAAATGAGGTTATTTCAAATTTATGAGATTTTTGGGGGAAACTGCCAATTATGTTGCTAGAATAAAATTCGCAGTATTGTAAAAGATATTTCGATTATTTGGATCAAAGAACCCAGGTGAGCTTACCTACTATATTTAGTTAAATACAAGCACCAAGAATTTCTACAAGTTTTGAATGATGCAGACGAGCCACTTACTAGAAGGAATGGTTAGTTTATAGCATTAAATAATGGGGAACATAATTTTATCATTGAAATTAGTAAATACATTTATCTTACATAGGTAAGGGCTAGAACCTTCTCATGCATGTTTTGGGGGGTTTAATAGATCTGATTATCACAACTATCATTAGAAATCTGATTAAGAAGCTATAGAGCTGGGGATGTAGCTGAGTGGCAGAGTTCTTGCCTGACTACACAAGGCCATAGGTTAAAAAAAATCATATTAGTTAAATGTATTTTGTACATGCTGCATATAATTCATTCTTTTGGTTTAGGAACCTCCAATAATCTTGTAGTGTATATTGTAATATCTTTTCTCATTTGTTGGTGCTGAAATATAAATCTCAGAAATGTATATAATTACTTCAAAAATTATAAAATATGCAGATGTGGATTGTTGATATCTTTTTTATTTATTTTATTGCTACATTTTAGGTATACCATATAATGACATTCGTCATTGGAAACTTGCACCTCTACACAATCACTCCTGGTTTGGATTGTTGATCTTTAAGGAGCCAAGTGAATGTCTAATCCCCCTTCTCCCTAGGGTGTGGGCAAATTGGAGAATTAAAAGGAAAAAAGATAAAGGACTGGTCAGCATTGATAGACGTTGCTTTTCGCAGGAGCTGAATGGCATCCCAGGTCCTTGGCCTTGCGTCCTCCCTCTCTCCTCTCAGGGACAGAGCTGCTTCTAAGATGGTGGCATCCCACCTTGCTCTGTGCAGGCATGGAGCTCTCCAGAGGAAGAAGAAAGGAGCGAGGGAGGCTGCTCCATTAGTCTTTACAGGCAGAGAGAATGAAGGGTTGGAGAGAAGCCAGAAGTGTTTCATTATTTAAGTTCCCTTTACCTGGAAGGAAGTATCAGAAATAAGGAAGAAGTGTTCCCCATTGACATGGTTTATAAAGAATTCTGGATATAGTAGCTTTCACCGTACTTCACTTAGTAGTTGAGCACTTTAAATATTTCGTGGTATTTTGACACGTAACAGGAGTTATCAGGGGAGTGTCTAGTGCCCTGGATGATTTACAATGAGGATGATCCATGAAATTCAACTGATTTATTTTAAAGCTAAGTTTAAAATAACTCACTCTTAGTGTTTCTTCCCTACTCTCCCTGTTAGTTTCTAACTGGCAATAATTGGATGGCTGTGTAAATGGTGAGAATTGAGCATATAAAGGGCAGTGTCAGAATCTGACTTCCCAAGCCATATAAAAATGATGATCCAGGCTGGCTGTTATCCATGGCATGTTCTACCTCAGTGTAGATCATTAGAGTTAGGCTCGTGTTTCATGTCTCAGTATTAACAGGACCAATCATGGACACAGTTAAGAAAGAAGAAAACATTGAATTTCCAAATAGGTACTATGTTTTATTTAACTCAGCATGACTACTCAACCTAAAAATGCCCACTTATAAAACAAATGTTATTCTTCTCAATCAAATATTTTATTTGGACTTCCAAACATTAGACTAACGTAGCAGTCATTACCTTCAGCTGTACAGAATTATTTAATTTATAGAAAGGAACATCTTTGGCAAAGCACATTGTCCAAGTATAACAGAGCTACTGTCTTGTGTCTCATTGTTAACATAGCCCTTGCTAGTACAGAGCATGCTTCTTAAAGTCTTCGGGAGAGTGGATAAAGAGGAAGAGAAATTGCCCAGAAACGCAGATGGAGGAAGTACAAACAATGTCAGGAGCAGTACAAATCCTGTCACATTTATCCAGGTCGTGGGCAGCAGTGTGGTAGTGTGTGTATCCAGGGCTGGTAATGTGTACATCATGCTGTTGGTATTGCTTGAGTTGGTTAAGAAAAGAGTAATAGTATAAAGTCCATAGTCGGTTCTTTGATATATTATGCTACAGTTAACTAAAGAAATATGTAGGTATGAGTTATATTTCAAAGGACAGTTACTTATATGGGCAGTATTCATGATAGCTGAGGTGAAAAAGAAAATTAAGGCCCCAAACTATGCTTAATATGATACCAGCATACCTACCCACCCACATACTCACACCAATGGAAGGTCACAACGTTTATGGCAGGATTTCAAGTGCTTTATTCTACAAATAGTATTTTCCACTAAATATATTATTTTTTTACAACATATTACACCACTACACAGAAAAATCATGCCTTTTCATTTTTGAAAAGAATATCCTACATTTGCTAGGGAATAAGTCTCATTATTTAGCTGAAATATGTGACTTAAAGTTAAGATTCAGCCTTCATGGGATTTTATTATACATAGCTCAGTCTGTTACAATTATATTTTTTCTGTTAAACGTTTGAGTTGTATTGAGTAGGTTTTGCAAGACAGTATCTTCTTGAGAATTCAGTAGCTCATTTGGAAAGTGGCTTTCTCCTTTCCAAATAATGTTTCATTAATTTTTTATTTTTTAAAAAATGCATGCTCATTACAATGTTGAAAACATATAAATAAAAAGCTAAAGTGTATGCATGGCCTCAGATCTCAGAAATGACCCTAACTTTGGCAGAAATCATAAGCCATGGTCATATTTAAGTTTGGAAGAAGGTGGCTCATATTCTGTTTTGTTACCTCTTAATGTGCAAGACAGTTCTACTTATTTTCAGTATTCATTTTTAGTGTGTTTCCCATACCTTTATGCAACATCATTTCCTTAAATAACTATTTTTATAGATTGATGACATTTCAATTTTTTGGCATCTTTTTGACGCTGTGATTATGATCCTGTTAGCTCAGTTCTCTTCATTAGCTCACTTGCTGTAGATTACCTCCTAGGATGCCATTTTCATGCCCATTGATAAATTTACAAGGTATCTCCAGAGAAGGTCTGTGGATTATATTCTCTTAGCCAGGCATGGATTTGCCACTTTTCTCATGACTTTTACAACATGGGTATTGTAATTTTTTAAAAAGCCTTCTAATTACATGGGGGAAAATTATGTTTTATTGTGATTTAACTTACTTCTCTTTGACTTGGGCTAAGGTTAAATGTCTCACTGGTTAGCTGTATTCTTAAGTCTTCCATGAATTATCTTTTTCTATCTTATGCATATTTCTCACTTGAGCTAGTTACGTCTGTTGATTTATATTTTTTGTTGATAACCGTTACTTCACTCTTTGTCATGTCTTTAACATTATGTGCCTGATTTTATTGTCTTCTTTTGCGAACATTGTTCTAGAGCTTTATATTAAATTTATCCATTTTGTCCTGGAGGGGTTGTTCTTTAAGAAAACATTTTATTGAACACTGATTTTTTGTGTGTCTCCACAGTAAATAAGGCAATGGTGCAATTAGTTGAAGGAGCAGCTTGAGAATATAGTCTCAACTTAATGAGTTAATGCCCCAAATTTACCATGTTTTAGCAAGCGGGTGGGTTACTACTGAGTGTCATTGTTGATACGGGGCTATAATTCTTGAGTGTTCAGACTGTGATGGTAAATTAAAAGATTATTAGCAAAATTCTTGGTATCTTCATAATGAAACCTTAAATAGAGTAGCTACTTCTACTATAAAATAATAGAGATGCCAGGTCATCTTCTCTAGTTCTAGCCTTTGCTTTTCACACATAAAGAATAGTTTAGTGTCTGTACAAAACTCTGGATGAAGGGCAAGTGCCTGTGACACTGTGTGCTCATGGGCGGCTGGTGTTTGTGTATGGAATGCTTACACACTTTCTGTGTGTTCTCCAGGAGTGCTTTACTTCACAAATCCATGTCACTGGGAAGAGTCAGTAAAGACACTGATCTTAGGCAAATAAATGTATTATTTTTCCGTATTCTATCCCATATTCAGGGAAGTATACCTTTTCCCTTGGTCACAAAGGATCATGCACATATTGGTTATGCCTTTTTTATCATTAGTCTTCAAATCTAGGATAGTAACTGGGACATAGTAAATGGTCAGTTAATCATTTTTGTGATTGTGTGTGTGTGTGTGTGTTATCAAAAATGATTCATGAACCATTGTTTGTTGTTTGCTTTGAGTTCGTTTTGAGTCCTGGTCGCTGGATCCTTTGAAGGGAACACTGGATGGAAGGAGCACTGGATGAGGTTTCCAAGTTCTGAGATCCAAATCGCAGTTGGCATTTTTTTTCTTGTGGCATATTTTGTTACTGGCTTGTTCAGATCAAAACTCCAAGAGTTTTTATGAATGTAATACTGCAATTCATGTGAAATGCTATGCGAAGCAGAGTATAACAAACAGTTAAGTATGAAATATATTCGTTGTAGCTTTTATGTACTTCAAATGAAAGTTTTTTGTTTTTACTTTCTGTATTTTTTGGTACCAGGGATGGAACTCGGGTCCTTATGCTTGCTCAGTAGGCAGCAAAACCACTGAGCTAAATCCCTGGCAGTTTTTTGTTTTTAAATGAGTAGGAGTCAAAAGATTTGCTTGCCTTCAAACTAGATCTCTGAAGTGCCTGACTGATGCGGATATAAACTGCCCACTTTCTCAGTGGTTCTAAAGGTAGTACTGCATCCCACACCACTGGGTACTCCCTAAAAGGAGAATTCTCCTGTAGCCATAGCTGGAAGTCATTTGTTACTTCTCTGTACACTTCAAAGATTGCAACTCATACCAGAGTGGCTCAAGAAGCTTCCCTGTATGTATATCTTCTTGCACAGATGTTTGCTGCTTAAAGAAGGGGGTAGCACAAAGCCCTTTTTTCTTCCACAGTGGAGTCTGAAGAGCTGTCTGCAGAACATTACTTTCTCTCCCAGTGGGCTGCCGAGTCTGGCGCCTATGAGACTTTATCAGAACAATTTTAGAAGTGTGAACTGTAGTTGGCTTCCATTTTCTTTTGAGCATATTTCCTTAACTACTTGGACAAAATTGCAGAGAATTCTTACCGCTCCAATTGTAGCTTGTCACTAGGAAGGAATCATGTGTAAGTTACAAAAATTTAATTTGTTTCATGTTCTCCAATCTTTTAAAAGAAATAGAGAAGGGAAGTTAAAATTCCCCATTGAGTGTGCTACTTAGCAAGTATTTGAGAAGAGATATCAATCAAGGCTTTGCTTGCTTTTTATAGCAATTTAAGACGTGGTCCTTTCTGCCTGTAAACCTGAAGTCTTTCTGCTGTTCAGGGTTGTCTGAGAAACTATGTAGTGACACACCCTTCTGATTTGTGCAGTAGAGGAGAGGGAAAGAGTGTTCTCAGCTTATACTTATGGACCCAAGAGAGAAGCAGGAGAAAGGAACATGGGGGAAATCCACACTCAGGTGGCAACCCTTCTTCCCCTGAAAACTTTTGCTGTGGACACACAAGACTGAGTATGTCCTGGTGAGTGTTGAGCTGCGTGCTGAGGGTCCGTAGTACTTGGTAAAACCTGTAGGAATTGGAAGAAGTAGGAAGGAGCAGATAGCTTAAGCTAGTATAGCAACAGAATTCTTTGTATGATGGGCTGATGGATTTATCATTGATTTACCTATTCATTCGATAAACTGCACAGAATATAAGTTTTCAGAAACCAAGAAGTTGTGAAGAGCAGCAAGCAAATGCTCTGGGTCTGTACCTCCAAAACTAGGTAATCTACGCCCCTTTGAGTAGGTTAGCTGTTTCTTCTGATGGAAGAGTAGCAGTGTTTGTCCTTTTCACATTCAAATTTCAAAATCAGGTGGGTCTCCAGGCTTATCTCCCTGCACATTTCTGAAATCCTTCCTTTCTCTATATGCCAGTTCCCCTAAAATGCAGTAATTGCCAGTAGAACTTCCAGTTTTTCATTCTTAACATACTATATGCTTACAGTATAATGAGTCTCCGTGGCTTCCTCCTGGCCTGACAAGCTGTACTTTTATGAGGCTCAGATTTATCTATAACATGGTGGGAAAGGCAAAAGTGCAAGTGGGCGTGCAGGTGACAAAGCTGAGAAAGCGCCGTCTTGGGCTGAGCGGAGTGTGGGAGGAAATACAAGCAAAGTTTTTCCTTTATGTTGTATAGCATGTTAGCCTTCACGTGTGCTGTCTCTCTTTTACATCTTGAAAGTGAAGATGAGCATTTCAAAAGCATCATGCCAGATGTTTGGACCAATAGGATTTGTCATGTTCTCCAATTCTCAGAATACCCTTAGGTGGTGTTTTTCTGCTTGTAAATTGCATGCTGTTCCTTCCTTACACTTGTGTATCATCTTAGCTGATTGAGAGTGGGTGGACCAGATTTGGTGGCTCTATAAGATTTCCAGCACTGACCTGATGAGGATGCCATCAGTGAGAGTTATTTTCAGTTTCTCTGAATATCTTTTATCCTTGCATAGTTGTATTTGTTGCCCATTACCTTTCTTTCTCCTCAGTGTTTAAAGCAAATTTTTCTATGGATGTTGAAGGGAAATATTATTTCTTATTACTTATACCCATGATTTATGTTTACCATGGAAAAGATTCTGGTTTTCTGAGTTGAATATTTTTCATATAAATGCAACGTTGTTACCTATACATTAATTGCTGATTTGTCTCTGAACATAGATAACACTGGTCCTTTGGCAAATGTAGAGCTTCCACATCCACTATGAGGCATTGGGAAAGACACTAAGTGTGTACTGGGCTGTGCTTGTGCTGCTCAGCATTTTGCAGTGAAGCTATTAGAACGTGGAAGAATTTGTCATCCTCATATCAAGAAGGGAAGCTGTACAGGTGTATTGGGTTAGAAAATACATGAATGATATATAGTATCAGGTATTGTGGTGTGCAGATGTGTGACATTACAGAGAATTTCATGATGATAGAAGAATTTGTTAAGGATTAGGGATCACCAGGAGAAGATGGTAAGGCATTTTAGCAACAGAACTCCATCGTGCCCTAGAGCACTGTGGAGGTTATCCAGTACCATACTGAATGCCAAGATCATACTATGTATTCCTAAACCACAGAATTTAGGGAATCCATATCCAATGGCATTTGTGTTGTATGAATGCAACCTGACTTTTGAAGGGCTCCACTAAATCAGCACACTGTAAAAGACTTATCTTAGTGTCTTTCTTGTTCCTGGGACAAAATGTTCAATACCTACAACTTAAGAGAAATTTTATTTTGGCTACTATACTCATCAATGGATGAATCCACTGGTGAGCATGGCACCCCATGATTCAGTCACCTTCACACATGAGTATTTTGGGGGACATTTAGATCTAAACTACAACAGGACTCTTTGTAGATCAGGCTCTCGTAACAAAGTACTATAGAATGGGTGGCTTAAATAGCAGATATATATTTCTTCCAGGCACAAAGTCTAAGATCAATTTGCAGGTTTGGTTTCTGGAAGGCCTCTCTTGCTGGCTCACAGCCAGTTGCTGTCTAGCTTTATCCTCATGTGGTCTTTCCTGAGTCTCTCTTTGTCCTTCTCATGTAATGATTTTAGCTAATCCTAATTACCCCCGAGAGGCCCTATCTTTGAATACCATCCTGCCAACAGTTAGAGCTCCATGGTATGAATTCAGGGTATGGGAGGGGGTGTAGTCCATACTAGAGATCCCAGGACAATACCGACGTGGTCTCCAAGGGGAAGGAAGGCTATTCCCTATGGCAGATTTTGAGACTTTAATATTGAATTTGTTCCTAAATAAATGAGAATTTCCTGTGGATAATATGGGTTATTCTTTGAGGTGTTCTAAACTGTTCTTCAGTTAACTTTGAATGTTTTGCTTTGATTTATAAAATATAGATAGTGACTCAGAACAATGCTTTATCTCATCTCCCATCTTTATCTCTTTGGTTTATTGAGCTGTGGCTACTTTGGCTGTTTTTTAGTCTCTCCTTACCATCCTGGCCTGCTTCATCTCTGTTATAACATGAATGCACACTACAAGTGAACTCATTCATTTACTGGTTTACAAAGTTATCTTCATGAGTCTCTGTTAGGGTGCAACTGCCTCAAGGGTTGGCGTTAAAATGACTGTAAAATGGATCTACACTGATAAAGTACCAATAAGAACTCCTGAGCATCGGTGAATGCTTAGTGTCTAGGGAGATACCTTGTGGAAAATACATTTTTTAGCATATGATCACCATCAAGTCATCTCATGGATATATATTGAAAAGACAAAACAAGGTGGGAGACAGATAATTCATCACTGAATGTATATGAGAGATTAGTTTGATGATAAGTTGGCAAGGGCTCTGTGCTTCCATGTACAGATCCATTGGCTTTTACCAATGAAGTTAGTTGCCATGTGTTTCCTGGCAACCTCAAGTATGGCAGATTGTTTTTCAAAGGCAGAATATTTCATAATAAATGGAGTTCAGATCTCTAGGTAGTTTGCTGTGGGGTGATACTAAGCTACCTTTGGAACAAAATAATATAGCTATCACCAGTTTATGTTTTTATGGAACAGTAACCATCCTGTTAAAGAAAAGTAGTGGACTATGAAACACAGGGAAATGTTGCCATGCAGGAAAATTTTCAGATTTTTTTAAAAGACAGAATCATAAGAGAAAGTGTACATGAAAAAAATGGAAAAATTGGAAGTAACTACCATATGTAATTATCAAAAGTAGGTTTATTTTTAAAAATGAATATATAATAACCATTATATTTAAATTAAAGATACTGTCTATGATTTGGGATGTCATAAACTGAAAGAAAATTATTTTAAACTGTTGCACAATTATCCAAATACTAATTTGGAGATAAGACCTTGAATATATATGTTGAAAGCATTGTGATGTCTTTTATAACGAATGAACATTAATTTGTTTTGGATATTTAAAAATAAATGAAACATAGTACAATGTTAGAACCTAATTACGTGTCATCAGGAGTGGAATTCTAGACTTAGGGGTGTGGCTCAGTGGCACAGTACCTGCCTGGCATGCAGGAGGCCCTGGGTTCAATCCTCAGTATGCCAAAAAAAGAGTAAAATTATGGTAATTTCATGTTTACTTTTATTTCATCTCATATACAAAATGCCTGTAACTCAGTTAATATTAACTGAAAATACAATACTTGCTTTTATGAAATTAATATCTCCACTGTTATAGAATGCACTGTGTCACTTAAATTGCTATGCTTTCCTTAAAATGTCTTTGAAATGTAAAACTTGCACACTGGGAAGGAGAGGTCCCTAAAACCTAACAAATGTATTTTATGGTGGTATCATCTTGACTTTTAAATTGTGGTTATCCATGGAAACAATAATTTAGATTAAATTATTTCCCCTTTGGAGCAATGTATTGGCTACATATTTAAGTGTTGTTAGCATTTGAATCCATCTGCTGCCCAGGTATTAAAATCACTGACTCTGTCTTGTCTTGGGAGAGCAGTTTGGAGGTTTGTAGCTGAATTTGTGCCTTTGGTGGTCGCTTCTAGATGATGATCGCCTTAGGGTTTGGTGGAAGGAGGTATTCTGGCTCTTTACCATTTTCAAATGCCCTGTTTATATTCTACATATTAATTATTTCAGTTTCTGCCTTTGGGTCTTATAGAAAGAGGGAAAAGGTATCCTCACTTGACTTTTTGCCAAAAGTAGCACATACTTTAAAAGTTTCTATTTAAGAGTCCTTTTGGGAATTTGAAAAGTACATTACCAAGCCTACATTGCCACTCTGCTGTTAAGAATATTAGATAGGACTATGTGGAATTCCTGGTAAGCAGCCATCTTTGATCTACAAAAATGGCAACTTCGGCATAATGGTTTTCATTCCCCAAAGAATTAAAGAATCTGTTTTTTTTTATTGGTACATTTTAGGTATACAATATAATGACATTCATCATTGGAAATTTGCACCTTTCCATAATCTCTTGGTTCTTATATTTTTCCCCTTCCCCTGCCCTCCCTTCAACCCCTGCGTCCCTCCCTAATTACGAAGATTTTGTTTAGTAAGAAGAGATCCTGCTGGGTATCGTCACTGAAGAATTAAAAGAATCATACAGTGATATATGTGCACCCATGTTCACAGCAGTGCAGTTTGTAATAGCTAAAACTTGGAAACAGCCCAGATGTGTTGTTTTCATTTGCATCTCTCGAATGACCAGTGATGTTGAACATTTTTTCATGTATTTATTTACTATTTCTACTTCTTTGTCTGAGAAATGTCTGT
>NW_004624751.1:8918525-9030433 GCF_000247695.1 Heterocephalus glaber | reverse complement strand
CTCAGTACCTTGGTCTGGTGGTCTGGTGTCCTCTGCGTCTTTGTATTGTGGAATCAGGTGGCTGCCTGTCTGCAGCGGGGTGATTCGGTGTCTTCTGCGTGACTCAGGACCTCAGTAGGGTGTGCACAGACCTGCCTGTCTGCAGTGGGCTGATTTGGCATGTGTTCTGCATGACTGGGGACCTTGGTAGGGTGTCATCATTCTTCTTTATTGATGAACTATTTAATATTTGAAAAATAATGGATTTGCTTCCCCCAGCCCCTGAAATTTTGCATTTGGAGGCTTCACAAATAACAAAATTGAATTCACTCGTGTTTTCAAGTACTAAGGGAGATGTGCCAACTCTTAGGTCATGGGGGAAACCGTTGGTTGGATTAAGGTTGGCATGGTTGGAAAGAATTAAGTCCCCGAGCAACTTAAAGAACTTGTGGCTGATGTTTGGCCTCGAAGGACCAGGTGGCAGGCATTCCCTCAGCCACAGGGGACTCTCCTTATCTTTCACAACAATTCTGTGTTTCCTGGATTTCTTAGCCCAGCTATAACTATAACTTTAGCCTTTAATTATGCAGGATTTAATTAAAGGGCCAATGTAATACTCACTATTTTCATGAGACTCTTTTCCAAGTTTCAGTATTTTTTTGACTTTTGTACTTTAAGGTGTCATCTGATCATTCTAAATGGAGTTGCAGTTCAAATAGGGTTCTGTTCACTTCCAAAATGAATGTTGTCCAAACTGCACAAATTGGCAATGTACATGGTCCTTTCTTTCTGCAAGTTCTGGACTCCTGGATGCAAAAAACCCTGAATCAAAAATACATCCACAAATTGCATCTGTCCTGAATATGCAGACAGGGATCATTTCTATAGTTCATTACCCCTTAAACAATATCATAGAACTACATATCAGAGAGCATTTACATTGTGTTAGGTGTTTTAACCTGTCTAGGATGACGAGGTACAGTAGGATGTGCACAGATCATGTGCCAGTCAGGCACCATTTTATGTAAGGGACTGAGCATCTGTGTACTGCGAGGGGTCTTCAGCCAGTACCCTGTGGATACCGATAGACTACTTTATTAATATAGGGGCATTAAATTATAATTTAATGTCCAAGAATATGAGGAAGCAATTCCTAAAAATTATCAATAAAAAACTCTACTTTATACCTTTAATATGATGTGTTAGTAATGGCATTTGACCTCCATGGCTTCCTCTGAAGGCCCACAACTTCATTCTAATCATGTGGAAAACATTTCCCATAATACCTGCCCAGTGCTTCTAAAAGCTGTTGGGGTCTGCAAAAATGCAGTGTGAGGAACTCTCACAGCCAAAAGGAGCCCATGGAAGTAGGGTGACTGACAGTAGTGTCAGGTCTCCGATGGGTCTAGAACAGCAAAAGGACTTTCGGGAAAAATTAAGTAAATCTGAATTAAGTAAGGACTTCTGTTAATAATAATGCATCGGTACTGGTTCATTAATTGTAACAAATGTGCCCTGTTAACGTACAACAGTCATTGTAAGGAAAATTGGGTCCTTCATGATAAAGGTTATTTCTTTTATAAGTGTAATTTTGAACACTGAAAGTTGTTACATGCCTGCTCAAAGTTTTTAAGAAGGGAAGGGCATTTTGTTTTTATTTTAATAGGCTTGGCCTGTGCCCTAATATTTGACAATTGTTATTCAAATTGATTTGGTAGTTTTAAAATAGTAAACCAGCATAAAATATTTGTCATTTATGCCAGGGATTTCTGGTTAAGGCCAGCGGAGGAAGAATACTAAAACAGTATTTTGAAAAGGAGTTTAAAAAAAGAATCCCACTAATTATCTTGTTGATGATCATTTGGATCATAAAAAAATAGATAATTCCAAAGTTACACATTTTCTTAAACTATTTTCTTAGACTGTGGGTTTTCTGGAAGCAAAGGGCGTTTCTAGCATTTTATGTTGAAATTATTTCATTAAATGAGTAGGAATGATTTATCCTTGTATTTAGGAAACAAGAAGTGTGATTAGTCTTTGTTATTATTCATTTAACTGATATTCAAAGAGAAACTTCTAATCCTTCCCCAATTGCCCCTTTACACAATCCGTGAGGTCTTTAGCAGGTACACATGATCAGAGTTGCTAGATTTAGCAAATGAAATATAGGAAGACTAAAGTAATTTTAACAATTTTGAATTTATAAACAAATAAGTAATACATTTTTTTCAGTATAAGTATGTCCTAATACTGCATAGGATATGCTTATACTAAAAACTTACTTGATTTTTTTTTTTCTGAAATCCAAATTCAATTTGACCTGTCCCTTGAGCCCTAAGTGATTTGGAATCTCCACCTTTAATTCCACTACTGATAATCATGGTAATGATAATGGTAATGGCAGTTGTTGAGCCTTACCCCACATCAGCCCTCTGTATTTTGCTTATGATAGAAGGCAATTTTCTTGGTTCACTGATCCTTCAATATCTGTAACCTAAACGCCCCTTTCTTCTGCTCAACTTTGCAGTCTTAACCTCAACCTGGTATGAACTCTTATAGATCTCTTTCTGTGTACTATGGAATATTTTTTGTATTGCTTGTTACTGTAATCATGTGCTAACTTTGTAAACTTTGCAGGGAGAAACTGTTCTAACTGTCTGGACTCCTAGTATAAATTAAAACATTAATGAAGATGAAACTATTTTATAACTGAATAAGAAGGTTGCATATCAGAATAAACTAAATTATGCTGCTTTAATAAAAGTGTCTTAGCTACTTTTCTCTAAGACACAGTACCCGACACCCACAGTTAAATGGGGGAAGTTTTATTTGGCTTACAATTCAAAGAGGTTTCAGTCCACAGTCGGCTGACTCCAAGGCAGGGTGGCAGAGGGGCAACAGTTCATGGTGGTGGAAGACAGCAGAAGCAACAAGGAACCTTAAAAGCCTCTTTCTGCCCCTTTTGTCCTATTCAGACTACCCAGATTAGGGCTGTGCCAAAGCAGTTATTCTTGTGTAGTGGTTTAGTAATCACACACCCCTAATCCCAACGTCACACACTCTAGATTCAGCCACCTCCAAAATAGCCCTACCTCATTCTCATGAGGCTTCTTCGGGGGGACATCTAAATACAAGCCATAGTAATAAGAAGTTCCTAATGTCAGTGGTTCAAAAGAACAAAGGTTGTTACATTTTCAGAATGGGTTGTTAAGAGGTGGGGTGGATATTTGGACACTCCTAGACACTCTGGGATCCAGGCCAAGGGGTCTTCTGTCTTGTCAATGTCTTCCATTACTGTTGAGATAGGAAAATAAAGTGGAAAACTGAGTGAAATATCACAGAATCACATTTCTTCAGGCAGAGAGGGCTGTGGTAATGGCACACAATAGGATGTGAATCATGATGTGGAATCAGTATTATGATAAAGTGCTCATATGAGTTAGTATTGTGCTCCAAAGTCATCTTGCTGTTTTCAGGAAATGCTATTCCGTTATTACAAAAGATCAAATATGTATGTATATATATTTATTCAAAATATATATATATATTCCCCCCTCTATATATAATATATATATTCAGTATATGTGTATATATTTTGTTTGTTTGTTTTTGTTTTTTTGGTATTGGGGATCGAACTCGGGTCCTTGCCTTTGCGAAGCAGGCAGCAGAACCACTGAGCTAAATCCCCAGCCCCTATATTTTTTGAATAAGCCCGAGGGGCTGATGTTTGTTTTGCTGTGGTAGAAACAGTGCATCATAGCCAGACACTTGCCAATTTTAAATGTGTCTCTGTCATCTCACTTTGTTTTCCCACTGCCCCGGCCGGTCATCACCACCCCCTGCAGCTGCTCCTCAGTGTCCCTCCCCAGGCCTTTGGGTGGTGGCTCTGCAGCCTGGCATCCTTCTAGCCCTCCTCTTCCATTCGGGCACTGTCTCCATGGCAACTGTGGGCTGCTCCACAGGCAGCTCTGCCATGTGGGGCGGCTGGAGCTGGCAGAGGCAATCAAAGAGCGAGGAGGCCTTGAAGAGCCCTGGAAAAAAGCTTCTCGTGTAATTGCGAGGACAGAAATGAAAAATGTTATTAATTTGAGACATCCAGGTTAGTGGTGAAACTCCCCGGGGGCCTGTCTCTCCTCTGCACCTTGTGGACCATGGAGCATTCGTGCCCACGTGTTTCTTTTTCCCCCATGGCTGCTCTTCTCTGTTGGTGGGTGAGGAAATATAGAGTAGGCAGATTTGCGACTGGGCAGGAGTGGATCTGTGCATTGGGCGACAGCTCACATGCACAGAGCAGTGAGGGCTCTTATGAAATAATCTCTAATGGTGTAGGGACCAAATTTCAAGGTCAGTGACTCTTAGTTGCAAACTTCAGCCTAGGATTCTCGAAATAACTTCTAGTCACTTTTGTAGCTGTACAAGCTTTAAAGGAGACTTTTGATGTGATGATGCTCAGTTTGAGATCTGGGATATAGAAGAGTGCAAAGCATTTGCGTTTCCTGCTTCCTCTCAGCATCGATCTGTCCTAGAGATGTGTTGTATGCTGAAGTACAAACACGTCTGCGTCTTGGGCTCTTCTGCCTTCTTTGCTTGACCCTTCTCTAGAAGGCTCATGCCAGAGGTGAGCCAGCAGACTTCTAGAAGAAATAACACATTGGTGAGAAGAAGGAGCAAAGAAGAGAGAGAAGAAATTCTTTAGGGACTAAACCAAGGAAAACATGCAGTATTCATAATAGTTTCAAAGATAGACTGTACATAAATTTATTCTACCATGTTTACTAATACATATTGCTGTAATTGTTCACATGTGGAATGAAAACCAATTCTGATAAGATAATTGCATTTTTGAGTTGTTTCTGATTGCTTTTAAATTTTGTTCTTTTGTGTGTGTCTACACGTACGAAACAATCCTATACAGAACATCTAAAAGGACCTTTAAATAGAAGATACTTGTCTTCTGCCTGTTTTTCTTATATACAAGATTCATTTACTTAGTTCTGCTGTAAGAAAAATTTCTTAATGTTGCATGTTGTTCTTTGGTGCTTAAATAATTTTAGTTGTTATTTGATTTTATATATAGATTTATGGAATTTTGTTTATTATTTAAAATTCTATTTTTCTACTGTAGCACTATACTATATAGTACTATACACACACACACACACACACACACTAAACTAATACTATGTATATGCTACCATACTCTATATATACTATACTACTACTATATAGTACTGTATATATCTATAGTACTTCTTCTTTTATGTCTTTCCTTCAAAGATAAGTGAGACCCCTAAATAGAATCTGGTAATGATGATTGTGATGATAATGATCATAATTGAAAGTGAAGATTTTTTCTCAAACTACTATTTTTCCAGATGCAGTAATATGAAATAAAAGATTCCTAAATGTAGATAAACAGGGAGCATCTCCAAACTATATACATATTGGTATCACTGACAGTTTAAAAATTATTTCATTTTTCAAAAATACTTCTTTTAAAGAGTAATTTTAACTTATTTCTTGTATGTTTAATATAATGATAATTTAAAAGTTTACTTTTAAAAATTAAGTTTAAGTTATAATATATTTTAGAATCTGTTAACTGAATGTCCTTTAAACAGTAAATAGTAGCACTCAAAGAAAGTAGCCAGTGTGGGGCATGAAGAACCATTTAATACATAGCATTTAATGCATATATTGGAAAAGAACAGTGCTTATCTCAAAAAATAGAATTGAAAATAGAAGAAAGCAGATAAAAAGCAACTCTTAAAAATGTGCACATTATAGTGGTTGCTAAACACCTTAGTTGTTGCTAAGTACATGAAGAGCCATTTAATACATAGTATTTAATGCATATGTTGGAAAAGAAGAACAGCTCATAAGTGATGAACTAAGTGCTCATCCCAAAAAATTAGAAAAAAAAGACAGTAGATGAAAATAAAGCAGATAGCAGCTCTTACAAATGTGCATATTATAGTTGTTGCTAAGCACCTTTGGCTTCACTGTCACAGCTGTGCACACTGCCCTCTCAGGCACACAGTCTGGTGTCATGATGGTTGCTTTAAAATCTGGGTGGAAGCCTCCCTGATTCCATAACTCTTGCATTCTTCATGCCTGAAAAACCAGCACCGTGTAAATGACACCAAAGTCGGCCAGACCTTGAGCAGTAGCCTGGCCTCTCTGGACCATGGCTGCAGTGACTACTGGGTGCCTTGATGGCTGAGAAGAGTGAAATGAATCCTGTGGAACCAATTCCCTAGGTAGACCTTCTTGAACAGGCATACTATGGACAGTCTTTTCAAATGAAAGCTGTACAGTTTTTTACCTTTGAGCCTGCAAAAGTTGGGGTGTGGCCCATTACTGAGATGCCTGATGTAATGTACATGGCTTCTTTTGGAGGGTGACCTTTTTAGCAACTATGCTATTCTGGACCTCCAGCTTTACAGGTGCTTCTTTTTGGACCAAGCTGGGAAATTTTCAGATCATTCGTGTTTGTTTTTTTTGTCCTAATTTTCACTGTAGATCTGGCGAAAAGCAGCCAATGGTACTCATGCCGCAGCCTGAACATTGAGCCACTTTGAAGTTTACAACATCAGATCAATTAATCTGCCACCTTTAGTTTCAGCTTCACACAAAGTTTTAGAACATGGACAAACCATAGAAAAATTATTTACCATAATAAAACACACTTGTCCTGTAGTCCAGTTTTCAACAGAGTTCTTGTTTCCAATGGAAACCTCATGATCCTGGCCTTTAGTATCTCTGTTCCTGTCAATATTCTGGTTTTCTGAGCCCTGACCACACTTAGCAAGTGTGGCTTACAGCATTGTAGCGTTTCTCTAGTGTTTCTCTAGCAGGAGACGGTTCTTCAGACCTTTCCAAGTAACTCTCATAAACCAATTCCAAACTCATCTAAACCACACGGTCAAATAGAGCCACAGCAATGAGCCTACTTTTAGTACCATTTTTCGTATTAGTCAATTATCTTATCACTGAGACAAAATACCCAGATTCTGCAGCTTGAAGAGGAGAGGCTTATTTTGACTCAACAGTTTCAATGGTTTCAGTCTATTGTTGGCAGACTCCGAGGCAGAAATGGAGTGGTGAAAGGGCCTGGCAGAGGACAGCTGCTCGCATCATGGCAGCCAGGGAGCAGAGAGAGAAGGAAGGATCTGGGGAAAAGAACACACCCTTTCAGATCATGCCTCCAGGTGACCTATCCCTTCTCATCAGTTCTTACTTCCCATCAGTACTGTCAACTATGAACTCATCTGTGTAGTAATCCACCATTGAGTATAGCATCCTTACTGTCTAATCACTTTCCAAACACATGAGTCTTTTGGGGGAAAATTTTGTATCTAAATATAACTCTTATCTATCTGTCTACCTATCTATCTGTCTGTCATTGTAGCATGACATGGTCTGTCTATTCTCTCAACAGACTTGGGGTAAGAAATGTATGTTTTCTTCTGCTTCATTTATATGAATGATACCAGGTTGAATATCATATACCTGAAAGTCATTAAATAACCTTACTCATTAATATTGATATTATAAAATGGAGAATTTATATGCTTTCTTCACAGTTTTGTCTATTTCATTTCTTATGAAGAGTGTTCCTTGGAAGACTGTGTGGAAGCAAACTGTATGGATTTTATGTTTATCAAACCAATTTAGAAAATGTTACATTTAAAGCTTGGATGAAAGAGCTTGCCATTGTTATTCCATATCTGGTTATTGCTGTTTACATTCTTTTGTTGAGCCTACATCTTAATAAGTTTCTTAGCAGGTAAATGTTGAGCACTTTGGCTTCGTGGTCAAGACAGAGTCAGAGGGCATCCATGACTCAACTCTTTTCTTCTGTCTTTTTCATGACTCTGTCTACTCCTTTATCTTGATTTATAAGCAAATCTTGCAAAACCTACACAATGAGTGTTTTTGATTTATCTAGAAATAATACAGAAAATATTGCTGTTACTTTGGGTGAAGTAAATCAGTTTTGTACATTTATTTCAATCTAAATAAAATCTGAATTTTCTTTAAGAGAAAAACACAAACCTGATGGTGAACCAACATAGTTGGTCTTAGGAAGCTTGATTATTTTCTTATCAGTGTTCACAGATTGGAAATTGCATGTGGTCAAAATCTTGGTACTCTGTCCAGGGTCCCAATTAATATCTGTGTTCAGGCTGTCACAGCAAAATACTGTGCACTGGGTGGCTCACAAGTGACATTTATTTCTCACAGTTTTTCAGGCTGGGAAGAGCAAGGAGAGAGAGTGCATCGTGGTGTTTCTTCCTCTCCTTAGAAGGACAGGATCCCACTATGAAGGAAACCACCATCAGGGGTTACACATAATTTAACATTATATTCATATTCTAATTCATAGCATTAACATAGTTCTCTCAGAGGCTGTACTTACAGATGTTACCACGTGGAGTTAGGGCTTCAGCATATGAATTGGGGATAAACACGTTCCTTCCACTTCAGTCACTAATTTCAGAAGTTAAAGTGTTTTGCTCATCAGTTTTTCTTTCTCAGAGTGGGAGGATTTGGGGTTGGGTAGAGAAACAAACCTAAGATGCAGTGTACTTGCACAAACCCAGTGGTGAATTAGGGGTTAATGAGCAGAAAGTGAGGCTGTGGGGTAATGGAGATAATGTCTAGGCAGAAGAACTGGATACAACAATAGACTAATAGCTACTCTGCATCTAGAGTTTGAAACTCAGAGGAATGAAGGTTTTTACTAGAGTGATTTAATAGTTTGGAAACCTTGGTTTCTACAGGAATGTAGTCTTTGCAGTTATACAAGAAAATTATTTTAAAGCTGTCCATTTAAATGAAAGGATATAGCCATGAATATGATGCGAAGTCAAAAATTGTATTTGTTTCCCACCTTTGCAAACCAATTTGGGATTAGATAATTTGTAGTTTTTTCGTAATTGTTGAAAGAATAAAATTGATTATTGCTACATACATATCCTTGCATATCTAACTTAAATTGGTTTCTGGATTATGTTTTCTTCTGAAAATTGATGCCTGGCTGGCAGATTGGGGTGCTGATTTCCTGAGTTAAACGTTACAGTTTACTGGCTCAGTGCTATTTGATCCTGGAGCTGTAATTTTGTGCAGTGTAGAGATTATAAAATGTTTCTATCAAAGATGTGATATGAGAGTACTTTATAACTATTAAAATCGCTATTTTAACTTACTAATGAGAGAGGGATAAGGTTTTAGTGTGTGGTTAATGAATTCATACATTTCTGTTTTTTTCTCTTTTCCTTTGGTCAGTCTGTAAAAGCGCTCAATGTTCTGTTTGCCACTGACCAGTAGGATCTGAGAGTCTCCTTTGGAGAGATGCTGCATTTCCACGTCTCTGTTATGCAGAGGAGGAGGCTGAGACACAGAGAATTGAAGAAATGTCTTTGTGATGTCCTCTGGATATGAAGCCATATGAGCATGAGAGATGGCTCCGATGGAGTCTGTCTTAGTGAGTTTGTTTTGCTATAAAAAGTACCGTGGACGGGGTATCTTAAGTAGGGAAATGTATGTCTCCTTATTCTGGAGGCTGAGAATCTGAGTTTCGGGTGCCATTGCAGTGAGGTTCTGGTGAGGGTGTTTGGGGTTGCAGTCAGCTGATTTGCGCTGTGGTCTCATATGGGGGAAAGGGCTGGCTGACTCTCATCTCTTCGTAAAAGGGCACTAATCCCATTCAGGAGAGCCCCACCATCACGAGCTCCTCAAGGCTCCATCTCCTGACACCACTGCTTTGGGAGTTAGGATCAACTTATGAATTTTGGGGAGACAGAGACACTGAGTCAGTTGCAGAAACCCTATTCCTAAGTATGCACTAAAGGATCATTTTCTGCAAATCACTGTTATACACGTTCATATTGTTCAGTATGTGGTAAATTGGATCTCTGCAACTGACTGCATTGGTGGAAGTGTTACCCGAGACACTAGCTTCTGTTTTTCAGACAGTCCAGGCTGCTGTCCGGTGGGTGCTGGAGCTCATTGTCCACTGAGGGAGCAGAGCAGTTGCAACAGGTAGGAGAAAGGATCCTCTGCTCTTCAGGAGGTGACAGTTTCTTGCTTTGCCCTGCCAGAGCCAACCTGGCACCTGATGCACTCTTAGCGCTTCCTTTTTGCAGGGAATCTAGGCAAGGGAGCTTCTGTTTGTCATCAGGTGTATCTAAGTCAGGGAATGTTGCAAAGGCATGGATTTGGGGAGCAGACCCTGGTCCCCAGTGTTTTCAGACTGCGCAGCGTGGTCAGAAGTGCTGCTGTCATTTCACTTTAACTGATTGGCCAGTGTAGAGAAGGTTCCGATTTCCTGGACCCCCAGGCTCTCCAGCCCCAGGCAACTGACTTTATGGTTTGGATGTCCCTTCCTTGAGGGCTTGCACTTCGCCTTGGAGGGGCCGAGCAGCATCCCCAGCCTCTGGCCCTTGATGCCCATGGAACCCTCCTTCCGTTGTTAGGGATCGATCGCCACCTGGCCACCTGTGGAGGAGCATGGCTGGTGAGGATTCCGGGGCCCTCAGGTGGACCAGACTTTGGGCCTCCCTGGGGCTGTGGCACTGGGCAGAGTGGGCGCAGTGTGGACACTTTCTGTCCCAGGTCGCAGCGTGTGAGTGTCTGCCCAGGTGTTACCTTTGCCTTGCTCTAGGGTCTCCCAGGCCTCCTCAATGTGCAGACCAAGTTTGGGAAGGAAAATTTCATTCTAATACCTACTCGCTTCTGCATCAAGGGAATCAGAGTATTTCATGCTTCCTTATTTTTTCCTTATTTTGTTCGTAATGCCTTAGTGCCCCATTCTGGCCCTAGAAAAGAAAGTGCACTGCACTGTCTCATTTAAACTATCTCCTCACTCTCTAGTCCCCTTTGTGGTGGAATGGTTCTAAAATACTTTCTTTTAAAAAATTGTGGTAACATTGTACATTACATAAAGTTTACCAATTTTGCCATTGGGAACTATACAGTTCAGTGGCGTTATAGACATTGGCAGTGTTGTATAAGCATAACCACCATCTACTTCTGAACTTTTTCATCATTTCAGAGAAGAGCTTTGTACCCATTCAATAACAAGTCCTCATTGCCCCATCCTTCCAGGCCCTGGAAAACATCATTCTACTTACTAACTCTAGAGATTTGACTATTCTGAGACCTTCTGGCATGGTGATTTCAACACACATGTTATTGTGTGTATCAGAATTTGATCCTTTTTATGGCTAAATAATATTCTACTATATGTATATGAACATACATATACATATAGATGTATAATAATGTATACGTACATCTATATAAGCGCAATATAAATTTGCATTTTAATCGGTATGGTGATTGTTGTGACCTATAGACGTTATTGATTTAGGATCACAGCTTTGCTAGATAATTCAGTTTCAATGGGTGACGGGTTGAGAATTGTGCAGGCCTTATAAAGCATGAATGTTATTGTTCAAGGAATTAATAAATGAGCCTCTCACTCTAACAGCAAAAGTGACTGGTGTGTTGAGTTTCTTTCAGCTCTAATGCACATACTTCTAAAAGTGACGTTTGCTGGTCTCACTGAGCATGAGCCACCACGAAGCCACCAAGTGTCCCTCCAGGGTGGCCAAGCATCCTGTTAATGGAAGAGCTACCATCTCCACGCAGAAAGGAGAGAGAGAAAAAAAGCTCCCACAGCTCATTAACGTTCTCATTGGCCGATTACATTAATCTGAGATTATTCTGCACCTGGAGTGTTTTCTGTGATTTTGTATTTTCGTAGCCCCAAATCAAAACAAAAACAGCAATTATTTCTTCCTTCAAATAATTATTGGACTTTCCTTCTGAAATCAGTCCAAAGTCTGAGCAAAGGGCAATTTTCCTGGCTAGAATTAACACGATATAAAATTAGCTCTGCGGTCTCTAGCAAGTTCATGCTTCTCTGAAAGAACTCGACTTGTTGCAGCTGTCCCTGGCTTCAGTGTATCTTACATCCACCGACCAGCTGGACAGTTATGCGCTGGCAGTCTGGGGAGCCTAAAAACACGGGCTGAGATTGAAATCCTGTAGTGTTGCAAACAGACTTGTGGTACCAAAAGAAAAGAAGGAAACTAGGAAGAGAAAGGGCAACAACGCCATGTCATGCTTTTGTCACAGTGGTAGGTGTGCTCACCGATACCTAGAAAAAATTGTTACAGTTTATGTAGTGCTTCTGATAAGGTGTCAGAGAAGCAGCAACTTGGAGTGAGTTCATGATGACTGGAATCATGTATTGATCGGGACCACACAGTTATTGATCATTCTAAGAACTCTAAGAGAGGCTTAATGGCACGTGACTTCCCTCTCTCCCTGTGCATTTGGCATGAGCAGTAGTAGCTTGTGGTGAAGCCAACACAGGAAAGCCTATTCCACTGGGGCGAGAGCTTTCCTAATTCCCCATAGGGACAATGTAGTAGGCTATTCACATTTTGTTAGCACTTAGGATGTGCCAGACACTGTGCTGTACAATGTACATTAAAAAAATCTCTTTAAATTATCTCAGTGGCTTTCTGAGATAGGATTCTTTATTCCTGTATCACACGTGTCAGGGAGAATTTCCTGATTGTCATCAATGGGTGACTTTAGCCCATGCTACCATTTCTGTGGCTGTGCAGATTTGAGGATCCCACACCTTGCAGTGTCTGTAAATTGCTGAGGGTTCCCTTGCTGGGTCTCCCAATAGCCAAACCCTGTGCACTCTCCTGCTGCACCGGTTAGACCTGACTGTATAGCCAATCAATTTCTGCTGCTTCTGTAACAAATCACCATAAATTTAGTGACTTAGAGCCACATGGATTTATCTCCTCTAAAATTGAGGTCTCAGGGCTGTGGTCCTTCTAGGGGAAAATTCATTTCTTGCTTCCTCTGGCTTTAAGAGGCTACTGCTTTCGTTGATGTGTATAGCCCTTTTCTCTCCCTCAAAGTCAGCGACTAGGTTTATTTATTTATTACTGGAAAATTCCAGCTCCATTTAGCTTAATTAAGATTTGAGACAAGGTCTTGCAAGAAGTGACCAAGACTAGTCTCAAGCTTACGATCCCTGAGTGCAGGGAATACAGCTGAGTGCCACCACAGCTGGTGGACCAGTGGAGTCCTCTGTATGTCACATCCATTTGGACTCCTTTTGGCTTTTTTTTCTGTGTACTTCTCCAATGGTTATGATTACCCTTGGCCCCCTGAATAATCCAGGAAAATATTTCTCTTTTAAGTTCAGCTGATTAGCACCTTAATTCCATCTGCAACCTTAATTCATTTTTGTAAGTAAGATGACATGCACACAGGTTCCAGGAATAAGGACATGTATATTTTGGGGGCATGCATCTGCTTTCCATACTCATTTAACCTGGAAGTGACAATTGGTCTCCTCTGAAAAAAACCCCATTTTATCTCAATCATGACAAGAGTTATTTAGTTCCTAAAAGCCTGGAAAGGTTGATGATTATCCCCTGCTCCCCTTCAGTTTCTCCCTGGTCTCCTTATCTCTGGGGCTATTAGTAATTGCTTCGTCCTTTGCAAACCAAACATTTCTTTCCATCTCAGTTCTTTAGAAATCTCTTCCTTCCAGTCACAGGTGGGCTACCCAGAAGGAAAAAAAGTACTTTAGAACAGTGCAGTAGATGTCTTGGAAGGAACTTTTTTGACGTGCTTTTTCCATCTCTTATTAGTTCATTTTACAGATTCAGAACAACAAAACAAGGAAAACAGCTGAGACCAGACAGGTTAGTAATTTGACATAGACTCTTGGTTCCCACTTGGAGGGTGCTTTTGTCACCTAGAGGATTCTTGCCACTGACAGAAGCCCTGACAGAAGCAGCTTGTCACAGCTGTGTCCTAGGGGTTGCAGTGCTACTGGCATCTAGGTTGTAGAGTCCAGAGGCCCTACCACACCCTGTAGTGCACAGGGGACCTTGTGCAGGAAAGTATTACCTACCTGTAATGTTAGGAGTGCTCAGGCATAGACTGTGGAGCCAAATGCTCGATCCAGGAAAGTCAGTCTGAATACCAGGCAGCCACATAGGGGCTGAGAACAGAAACCTGTTGCCTTTCAAGACAAGAAAATAATTCAACTTTTCTTGGTTATAAGATTATCATACTCATTTTCATGACTCATGGTCAGAGGATGTGTCATTAAAAAAGGCAGGCTTGATGTGGCTTTCACATTTCTTTGTAGTACAATAATGATTTCTGCTAAATAGCTGCAAGAGAAATTTCTAAGAAGAGAAGCATCATTAAATAACTATTTGCCTCTGAATGGGACCTTTTTTTGAAGAATTGGAAGTCCATAAAGGCCCTAATGGCATCCCTGGGGCAGGTTCTCTGAACCTTACTTTTCCTTTGAGGGCAGTGTCTTCCTGGGATTGATGAAGGCAGATCTGGTCAGGGAACAGCTGGTTGGTCTGAGCACTGCAGTTAAAAAGCAAACAAACAAACAAACAAACAACCAGTTCACCATGGTGATCAATCTGTGAGCTGGCTATTATGGACCAGTACAGCAGGGCTATATTGGTCAAGGATTTGAGAGTTCTGTTGGAGGTAGATGGTAAGTAAATCCTGAAGTAAGTGGATAGGATCTTAGGTGTACTGTTAATTTCAAATATCTGTTATTCTTCTGTCATTGAGAATGTTGAAGAGAATTCTAGCATTTGAGGGTGTAAAACCATCCTTTTGTCTCGAATAACCTCATACTAGGATATCCTTAATTGTGTATTATCTTGTGTTTATTATGTTACCTTCAACTATGTGATTATGTTTGTTCTCAGATGTAGGTCGGACAGAATTGGTACTTTGACAAGAGAAGCAAGGCATAGATGGTGATTATAATTTTAGGCTTATTATGTGCTTGGAACATGTTGATATTTGCCTAGCAATTGTTGAGTTGGGCTTCTAGGGCATAGATTTGATTATTTTCATAAAAATCAGCATTAAAAGGGAAGAACTCCTCTTTGTTCTTGCTTTGTCTATGTAGCACATATACAGGCACCTATTTTCCTAATAATTAAATTTACTGCTGGAAGTTATTAATAATTTTATTGTCCTGGTAGCATCTGTCCATGTAATGCTTGCACCAATCAAAAATAATTGGCTTCTAAGCCAGGGAAGCTATTGTGCGTGGGATCGTGGTGTGATATTTCTGGCCCCATAATTCAATTTATTTCCATTGAGTGAAATCCTTTGAAACCTACAGCCTTCAAGTTCTAAAAGAGAATATTTTCAGGGTGTATCATTTATGCTAAAGAACACCAATTGTTTGGCAATCAACATTTTATTATTAAGCACTATTTGCATCACAGTGTTCTGGCTAATGTTGAGAATGCAAATGAATATCAGTATATGATTTGTTTTCTTAAAGAGAAAACTCTCTACTGTATTAGGAGGACATAATTTCAACACATGAAAAATTTCATATAAATTTATGGGTTAACTGAAATATGAGAAAATAGAGGGAATCGGGCTGCATTGTTAAACTAGGGAGAACGTGGTGATATAGAGCCTCCATATTGCTTTCTGAAGTGGGTAACTGTAGTCTTGAAATCTACATTTTATTTTAGCCCTAATTTTTCTCTTGTATGGTATATGTACAGAAGGCTTTTTGTTTTTAACCTGTCTTCAAATGACATTTACTGTGTTTCATTCATGTTCAATTTAATAAAGCTCTTGTTTGGATGACTTTAAATATATTCAAAATGGATTTACAATAACTATAAAGGAGTTTGAGAACTGTCAGGAGGCTAAGAATAGAAGAGTTGATTAAAGTCAGAGAAAATTGACGGAGCAAACCAGAGGCAGTATTCTGATAACCCTGACAGAAGGAAGAGCCTTTGGAAAGGAGGGCTAGGAGTGAGAAGGAAGATGCAGCAACAGTAGGGTAATTATGATTTTGGGGGGGTGATTTTTAAACATGTTACTGTTTTAGTATTAAAGGGTAAAGCATTTAAATATCTATTTTAATGCTAATTATAAGAAATGCATCAAAATCTTCAGTTTCCTAATGCTGTACTCTACAAATGCACTTTTGGGGTAGATGGAATGTAAGTTCTTTTTCAAAGCCGTGGTACCTTCAAAGTTAGGAAGAGGTAACATTATTATCGCATATAGGAACAGTTTCCACAATTTGAAAGGGAACCCTGCTATTCTGAAAATACTGTCATAAACATAAATTGCTGGACCAAATATTTTCAGTGAACAATCACTAATATTATATTGGATTAATCAGGGCAGTAAGGAAAGTTCCAAAACAATTGATATTTTTGTATATGGTACAAATATGCAAATATGGTTACATCAGCAGTTGAAAGAAGTCTTGACTTGCATTTTTAATTTTATTTCATTTCACATAGGTTGAGGGTGGAGTACTTTAGGAGGTGAAAAATGTGATGGGAAAACATAGAGCAAGTTTATAGAGATTGGGTAAGAAATGTTGAGCCTTTTGTTTGAAGTTCTGCATAGGGGAGGCAGGAAGCTACACTGACATGTCATTTGAGAGAGATTTTAAAGAAAGTGGGGTGAAAATGTTGGATGTTCTCACAGAGTCCTGAGAAGGCCAACTGTCGCTGGACCATGGGAGGCTGCACCAATACCAGGAAGTGTTGTCATGATGTCAGAGTTACAGTGGCAGCTCACACCAAGAGGACTTCGTAGACCATCGAAAGGTCCCGTGGCTTCCAGTCTTCACATTTGTGATTTGGTTCACTCTTCTGATTGCCCAGCTCAGTCGTGTCGGGGTGGGAGTGGAGGCAGGAGCTTAATGAAGAGAGTGGCAGGGATCTAAAGGAGATCTTTTTGTACCATAGAAGTGATTGTATTTTGGATATGTTCTCCAGGTCAAGAGACTTGCTCTTCAAGTGTGTAGGATGGATTACATGGAAAGACAAAGGATGGCTCCAAGTTTTTGGTACAGCAGATGGGAGGATGTAGTTGCTGTCCATTGAGAGTTGAGAGGGGAGTGTGAAGTTTTGAAGGAGAGAGATTCAGTGGGTCACCTCAAAGTCACTATGTCGCAGCTGTACTGTGTTATGTTGTGCTGGGTTACTCTCAGATGCTTCTGTGATGTGAAGGGTAGATTAGACCACTGGAGTTAAGCAGAGAGGGCCCAGTGACACTGAAACATAAGGGCATACAGTGGGCGACCGTGTCATGCACAAACTGAAGTGGACTGTATTTGTCAGAATGCAGTGGGGTTGATTTCTCTTCCAGTCATCATCTACAGTTTACAATTTAGAGAACATTGACCATAAGAGCCTCGGTTACCTCTTACAACACCATCACTGAAAAACGTGATTCAGAATGTGATTTGCATTAGAAAGAGATTTCTGAAAACATCTGTATTTCTCTTTTTAAAACAAATGGAAATTTTGTTTTATGGAGAGAAAAATTCTACTGAAGTACTGACATGTCATTGACAATTTAGACAAACTCTCTGTGATGCTCAATACTGATTACTTTTATGAATATTTTGGAAGAGATCTTGGAGTTTGGGAGATTTGCCAAACTTCTTTCAGAGCTATTATATTTACATGCTTCATCACAGTAGTTGAGGTCACTCTTTGAATAAAAGTAAATTAAAGGTTGTAATTGGTATATAAATTACCTGGTTTAGCTTCTTTATATGTGTGTTGTAAAGTAAATTATAGCACTTGTTAAACACAAACAAACAGCCTTTTGTTTCCATAGGGTGTAATTGTTAGAAACAGTAAAGGCACATGTATGTTTGTTTTACTTTTCTCCTATTTTTTAATTGGAATGCTTGTGTACATTAGAGCATTTGAACTATAATCACATGAAATCCAATTAAAATAAATTGCTAAAAGTAAAATTTGCAAGTGAAATTAAAAGTGCAGAAGTTGTTATGAATCTTTACTGAAAATTACAGACTGTGTATATTTTGAAATGTTCCAAAATACAGTATTATAAAATAATAACATTCACAACTGAGCTCTAAAATTTACTAAGAAAGGAGTTGTCCAGCAAATGTGATTACAGAATTGTCTGCTGGTTGAAAGAGTTGTAAATCTGCAAAAAAACAGTTGTATTAGGAGTGCTCTTTTGCTTAGAATGCTCAGTGGTCCCCAATAGAAGAATTGAAAATGAGATTAAAATATTGTTATGGCCAGTAAGTCTTAATTATAAAAATCCCTATTTAAAAGTATGATGTATGTTATCATAAACACACTGTGTGTACATTCATATTCTCTAAGGATTCGGAAACATTACAGTACACATAATGCTTAATAAAATCACTTGCTAGTTAATTTCAGTGTGAGTAAGCAAGTATAATCAAATAAGAACATCGCTCAAGGAGTAGGTCTTAGAACAAGATTTGGTTGCAAGAAGTGGCAAGTAGCAATTTTTTATTTCTCAGTTCTTCTGCAGTTTTTATTTTCACAGGAAATTGAAGTGGAATTGCTGAAATATTGATAGAATTACTATTCCTTTAGCATTTGCTGGCAGATTAGGAACCTACAACTTAACAAAGCACAGTCTAGTTTTTCAGTGAATTTGTACCTCACATGGCGTTTATGGTCCAATATAGTTTTCACATTTTTTACTGCATAAAATCCAATTGGACTTTAAATATTTTAGAGATTTAATCTGACTGATTTAATTTATAGGATGGACCAAACTATGATTACCAATTGTACAAATATATAGCAACAGTTCAAACTATCTTATCTTTTTCCCATTGTGAGGATTCCTTAAATAAATGATGAACGAAGGGTTAGGGAAAAATTGGCTACTCTGTTTCTGATAGAATTTATACTATGTTTATAGTGTAGTTAGGGCAGATGGTAAGGACAGTGCTGAATACAAATAGGTGTGGTACCTGCCCTTATGTTCCAGTTTTATCGAGAGTCAGATTTCAGCACAGTAATGAATGAATGCTTACTACTGACAAAGAATGCAAGTGGGAAGAGAGCAGGAGACTGGGAAAGAGAGTATTTGTGATGAAGGATAATGTGTGAGGTGTGTGTATGTAAGAGACATATAAGTAGGTCGAATGGATGAACACTAGTCATCAAGGTTAAGAACAAATTCTTGGAAAGCAATTCTGGGTCTGGGCAAAGCTCGAGCCCTTCATCGAGTTGAAAGGAGGTTCATGAGAAACTGGGTGAGCACTGATCCAGGTTCCCAGCTCTGGGTGGGTATCCTGGGTGGGAGAGCCTGATCATGCAAGATCTGTTTTTTGTAAGAACTGGTGATTCATTCTTCTTATAGTAACTTCACGATGATTGGGTCTGGTGCTTGATAGAAAGATGTTTTAATTCCTGCTGCAGTTGTTTATCCTATTTTGTGTTGTTTTCTAGACCTGTTACTGTAGGAAGGCCCGCATGTAGAAGTCAACTCGAGGAGAGAGAGTGTCAGCGACATTATAAGGCACCATATGTTAAGTGTAACAGACAGTGGGATGTTGGACCAAAGGAACTGCTCCAGTCTTTCCTGGGGCAGAGCTGTTAGTGTTGAAGGAAAGAGAGGACTCTACAGGAATGAGGCTTGCGCTATGTCCCGGCAGACAAACCCGAAGCAGATGCTTTTGCAGGGTTTGGGAGGGAGATGAGAATGAAACACATGTGAATACTGCTAGGGAAAAGTTACTTTAAGGTGGTGCATAGCTGGTTAAAGTTTACACTGTCAGTAATTTCCTTCTATCACAGTCGTTTTGAAGGAATCAGTCTAACAGCCAAACATATGCCATCCCGATCCCAGAGTTTCTGCAGGCTGCGAAGCACCTATCCTAAGGAAACGATACCTTACATATTTCCTGTCTGCAAGTTCTCTCTGTCTCCGCAGGATGGGGCTCACTATGAGCAAAACTTGTCAGCCTTTTGTGAATCCTGGCTGGAAGGAAAGTCCTGAATCATAATATATTAGGGTTTATGTCATATATTATTCTTCCTTTTCCTGTGTGCACGAACACCATCTCCAGACACATCGGGGAACAGACTGGCATGACTTGTCTCTTACAGACATGACCTTCTTCCTTAATAACATAGGTAGTCCCTGATCAAATATGCATTATTTGTAGCACAGCTCAAATGTATTCAATATGATACTAAGTAGGTTAACCCATACTTAATGTACATTAGCTCTTCTACATATTGACCCTAAAGATCATAGACGCTTATGAGTCAAGAGCTTTACATTATTTTGGGTCCAGATAACGAGATTTGCATGGCTCATTAGTTGATGAATGTAAAATCATTGGGAGAGGGTCATCAGATGGTATTATCCTCTCATTCACAGTCCTCCACCCCGGCACTTGTGTGTACAGGAAGAGTATTTTCACTGTCACCGGAAGGACCTAAGCCCCTTAACTGCGGTGTCCCAGCCCCAGTGCTGATTTCCTGTTTCTCACACAAACCAGCTGCATTCTTGCTTCAGTGAGTGCCTTTACATCTGCCACAGATTCCCACTGCCATTGTCTTATTATTATTATTGTTATTATTATTATTATTATAAGTTTGTGGTGCATAGTAATTACCTTCATCATGGGGAATTGGTACATAACCGTATCACTTCTCTTTTTTTTCCCATTAACTTTATTGATACATTTTAGGTATAAAATACAGTTACATTCATCATTGGGATCTTTTACCTTTACGTGAGTATCTTGGTTCTTATTTTTTTCCCTTTCCCCTGCCCTCCCTTCACCCCCTCCACCCTTCTCTATTTGCAAAGACTTTGTTTGCCTTTTTTTCCTTTTCTCATATTTTTTCTTTTCCTTTCTTTTCTTTCCCCTACCCCTCCCACTTCCCCTGCTCCTTTAGACCTTTTCTTCCTATTACACAATATCAATTATACATTTTTAAATTACTATATCAAAATTTAGAGGACATTACCACAGATTTTACAGAATTTAAAAGGATATAGAAAGCATATTACAAAAATCATTTTTGAAATAAATTTGACAACTTCTAAGAAGTACCTTGGAAGACAAATTAATGAAACTAACTCTGGAGGAAATATAAAATTTGAATAGCACCTATTAAAGAAAGTATATTCCTAGCTTGAAAACCTACCTATATGACAACAGCAGGCTCATATACATTTTACCTGATGAATTATATCAAACATTTAAAGCAGAAAAAAGGAACACTTCTCCCCTCATCTTAGGAAATCAACATTGTGCTAATACTAAAACTGGATAAAGATAATAGAAGAAAAAAGTAAGAACATAGATAAAAATTTGTTTAACAAAACAAACTATTGGAAGTCAGATCTGGCAGGATGTTGAAAGTGGTTTTATTATAGGGATGGCAGTGTTGATTCAGCATTGGAAGATCCACCCCCAGAATTCATCATTTTAACAGAGGAAAGGAAAAAGCCTTATGATCCTGTTAGTAGTTGAAGAAAAACTATTGGACTAAATTCTACAGCTGTTCATGGTAAAAGCTATCAGGAGACTAGAAGTAGAACAGAACCTTCTCAACAGATAAGACATATACTCCATACTTCAGCAAAAATGCCTAATATGAATGGAAAAGATACAGTGCTTTCTCCCTAAGGTGGGGAACAAGGGCAGATATGCATATTCTTCATCTGTCCATTAAACTTTGAAACATAGGCCCAAACCAAAATAGTCTGGCAATAAAAAGAAATAATTATCATAGGATTGGCAAGGTAGAAGTAAAATCTTTGTATGTAGATGAAATGATCATCTACAGAGAAAATACTAAGAGATCTCTAGGAGCACCCAGAATTTATATTTGAATTTAGCAGGATTAGAAAACACAAGGTATATATAAAAATTCGGTCTATGTATACTTGCTATAACTGAAGAATTGGATATTGAAATTTAAAAGTTATGTAGGAGTACAAAGGACCTAGAAAAGTAAAAAGAAAAAAAAACAGTATTGGAAGACATTTAGTACCTAATTTTTTTGTGGGGGGGTACCAGGGATCAAACTCAGGACCTTGTGCTTATGAGGCAGGCGGCCGAACCACTGAGCTAAATCCCCGGCCCTTATTACCTAATTTTAAGACTTCCTGTAAAGCTACAGTAGTCAAGGCAGTGTTGGCATGAGGAAAGACATATAGATCATTGGAATAAAACAGAAAATCTAGAAATAGAACCACACATATATGGTCCACTGAGTTTTGAAAGATTATTTAACATTAACATTTTATAGAATATAAAAACTCAAGAGCAGAGGAAAAGATAGTATTTTCAGCAAATGGTACTAGAACACCTGTTATCTGTATGTAAAAAATTAACCTCAACCCTTTATTTCCATACATAAAGATAACTTGAAAGGATCTATGAACCTAAATATGAAAGACTAAAACTATAAATCTTTTAAGAAGAAATTATAAGGGAAAATGTTCATGAATTTAGGGTAGACAAGAATTTCCTAGGATACAAAAGCCATGAGGTATAAAAGAAAAAAATTGATAAATGAGATTCCATCAAAATTTAGAACTTTAAATGAAATCATTAAGAAAATGAAAAGTAGTCCTTAAACAGACCATATTTATAATACATATAACCTATGGCCAGAAAATATAAAGAACTCTTATACTCATTAATAGATAACCTAATTAAAAAGTATATACAAGAAGATGATAAATAGCCAGTACAGCACAAGGAAAGGTATGCAACAGTAGAATCAGAAAAATACTAATCAGTACAATAACATGATCGTATTATACACTCAGTAAGGAGATGAAGTTAAAAGTATTAAAAGAACAGAGGTCAGCTTAGGTGTGAACCAGTCAGAACTTTCGAATACTGCTAATGTGAATGTAAGATGATAAAACCATTTTGGAAAACAATGTAGAAATTGCTTGTATTGCTGTTAAGAACCAATAGTCTGTTTTTAAGTTTTTACTTAAGAGGAATGAAAACACATGTTCACAATAGATTGGTACATAGAAGTTGACTATCCCTTATCTGAAATTCTTGGGACCAGAAGTCTTTCAGGTTTTAGTTTGAAATCCACTTGATCTCCAAAGAGGGTAGCTACTCCTGCTTTTTTTCAGGTTCTTGTCACATGGAGTATTGTTTTCCACCCTTTAACTTTCTGTCTATGAGTTTCTTTTTGAATTAAGTGTGTTTCTTGTATGCAGCATATTGTTGGATCTTGCTTCTTGACCCATTCTGCCAGTCTATTTCTTCTGAATGGTGAATGGAGACCATTAACATTGATGGTTATAGTGAATACATATTGACTTATCATTGTCGTGAATTTTTCTTTTTGTTGGATTCTCCCCTGTTGCATTTAATTTCTTGTCACACCCAACGGATTCATTCTGCTGGCCTTCCTGGGGTTGTGATCCTCATTGTCTTTTCCTAGGATATTATCTAAAATTTTTTGGAGTGCTGGTTTGGCATTCATGAAGTTCCGAAGGTGCTCTTTGTCATGAAAGTATGTTATTTCTCCATCAATTTTGAAAGATAGTTTTGCAGGTACATCAATCTGGGTTGGAGGCTTTTTCCTTTAGGGCTTTTAAATACTTCACTCCAAGCTCTTCTTTCCTTGAGGGTTTGCATTGAGAAGTCTACTGTGATTCTGACGGGCTTTCCTTTGTATGTGGTTTGTTTCTTTTCTCTCAC
This sequence comes from Heterocephalus glaber, assembly GCF_000247695.1. The sequence goes on along the minus strand of NW_004624751.1, from coordinate 9,006,876 downwards.
TGCTTGTAGAATTTTGTTCTTCTTTTGGGTTTCTGGAATCCTAACTATTATATACCTGTGTGTAGATATTTTTTGATCTAGGCTAGTTGGAGTCCTATATGCCTCACTTATCTGTATGTCAAGCTCTTTTCCCCTGCTTGGGAAGTTTTCCGCCATCACTTCTGTGAAAAGTTTTTTTATGTCATCTGTACTCTCCTGTTTCTTCATTGATTCCGATCAGTCTTACGTTATTCTTTACATTGTCTAGCAGCTGCTGGATTAATTTCTCGTGGTTCCTTAGAATTTTAAAGAAATTTTTCTTTTCCTGGTCACTAATTGCAGTCTTATCTTCTATATCTGAAATTCTGTCCTCACATTGGCTCATTCTGCTGCATTAACTTTCAATTCAGTTTTTAATCTCCTGAATATCTGTTTGTATCTGTTTTATGGATTCCATTTGTTTCCTATATTGGAATTCCATCATGTTCCTCAGCTCCTCTATTTTTTTTTATCTGTGTCCTCTCTAGATTTATTAATCATGTCTTACACTATGGGCACAATCTCTGTTGCTATCTGAGAAATTCTTTCTGATTTCATTTTTTCCAGATCCTCTTTTGTTGCCAGTTCAGAGAGTCCAGGTGGTTGAGTATCAGATTGTTCCATCTCCTTTCCCTTTGGGGTTGCCTTAGGTGATCTGGAAGTCTGATTTGAGGCTTATTTATGTGTCTTCTCATTCCAACGGGAGGTGTGTGTGTGTGCTGCTGTTGCCCCTGTGGCTCACCTGCTCTGCACTGGGAGCAGTGCTATGGTGGCCCAGGAGCCTCGTCCTTGGTGCTGGGTTTAGCTCCCACATCACTTCTTAATCATTTTTAGATCACCTTAACTTCATGTTTTATATGGTTGGCTCACCCTTATCATCTGAAGCTCTTTAAAAATTTCTTCCATAATTAGGCCCATTTCTCTCTCTTTACCCCAGTTTTAAACTAAGAATGTGAGAGTACAAACAATTGAATTATGGAAAACAATGTTTCTAATATTTAGTATGAGTTTTTGAATTTAGGAATCTGACTCTGATATGAGTACATATGCTAAGAATGGGTTTATGTGTAGCTTTCTAATGTGACAGGTAGGAGATTTTAATAGTGCATGACTTCATATCAACTAAATGGACATTGATATCTTTGCACACACATTTCAACAGTGTCAGTTGTTTTCTTGGGGAACTTAATAAACTTGGGAATAAAAAGCCTTAACTTAATATGAAAGGAATTTCCATAATCTTGTTTCCCTGTTTGTTTGACATTCTAAACTGATGCAAGTTTGATTTTATCCCTTTTGCCAGTAACTCATCATGTAAAGCTCAAATTTATTTCAATCCAAGTATACATTTTTAAAGTATTATACATCATTCAGTTGTAGCCATGTTATCAGTAAATGGATTGTATCTTATAGCACATATTGAAAGGAGATACATTTTTGTTGTTGTTTTCTATTTTAAACCTTTGACCATATTTGACTCAGATCTCTTTCCCATTTATAGTGTATTCTGACCATGTTTCTTACATTTCTCCTTCATTTCATCTCACTCAGCTCTCTGATCAGGATAGTTACCCATTCTCCCTAACCCGGGTCTCATTGCTGAGGTCAGATTGCTGCTAACCTATGGTCCTAAGCCAAGTGTTTTGGTTATAGAGAAGCTCAGCTTTTTCTAAAATCTTTAACAACCTCGTGCTGAGGAGGAGTACAGGCCTGAAATGTTCAGCCTCTTCTCCCCCCAGTATTCCTTGTTACCTTCTTTCCTCCTGCCTTACAAATCAAACCACTGTTTTTATCATATCATAAATTCAATCTCCAGATCTTTGATAGATTTCTTAGTTGTTGCAGCAGGAGCTAAATTTGGCTTTGTGTTTTTGTTAGTTCTTCCTGAAACTTCATTCTATTATAAAATCTCAGGGCACAAGTTCCGGTGTATGCAATGGTGGCTTATGTATTGCCAGCTGTATATTTGTGAGTTGAAGATTATGTCTCCTGCCGAAAGAATATAATATATTAATGAATATTGTATTCACTAAGTGTTTTTCTAAAGGTATTTGCTCGCAATGAAACTTTAGACGCTAATAACTTAAAGCAGTGAAAAATCAACTACAGTTCTCCGCCAATTTTTTTTTTATTCTCTCTCAGGAGTTGATGGCCTAGGATAAGAGTTCTTAGATTTTGGCCCAGTCTTTGTCCTCTGGGGGAATTGTTAGAACTCAGAATGTTTAGGCATGGGTCCAGAGTCTCCCGATTCTGCAGGTTGGGAGTGATGCTGCTTAGGAATGTGGGTGTCTGGCAAGTTGCTGGGTGAGGTGGGGGCTGCCCAGCTAGGACCCTTCTTAGGGAGCCTGCATGCCGGGTGACCTGGAGTCACTGGCCTGTCACCTGAAAGTCACCGAGTCAGAAAGCACTCACTCTGTGGATGATTTCAAAATGAGAGTTAAATGGCCTTGAGTGGTGAATATTTCATATGCCTCCTTGGCTTTAGCTTTACTTTATTTCCCTAGCAAACAAAAAACTGCTTATGGGCTTCCTTTCCATAGTCTTTACTTGGAAAAGATAAAGCTTTAACTTGTTGGATACATACATTAACACCCCCCCCATCTATGGTTGCCCCAAAGAGTTGCTGTTTAACATTGATCTTCTAAGTATTTGACATTTCATTGAATCCTCACAATAATCCCGTGAATTGTTTCCGTTTTTCAGATGAGGAGAGGTTAGGTCTTTGGTCCAGGCTTAGACACACGAGAGAGGCAGAAGAGTCAGTGTTTGCAGCTTTCAAGATTGGCTCTGTGGCCCATACACCTCACCACTCTCCTCCAGTATCTCCTTGGGTCGAATAAACTACTGTTGTCCTTGTTGCAACCTCCGGGTTGATGCCTTTTCCTCAAATTCTTTTGATGTCTCTAGTTAATCCCTGGTCTAAGGATGTCCTCTGGGCAGCACAGGAGTTTTATACTTGAATGGGAAAACACAAGTAACTGTCACTCTTTAAGAAACTGTGTCTTAATCAGATTTATTTAGGTCTCTGAGCACAGCTGCACATCACAGTTACAGTGTGTTTTTACCCTTTGCTTTATGAAAAATGACAGGACTTCACAAGTGGATCACTTCAGAGGCAGTAGAGGGTCCTGCTTGCTATTTTGAATGCAAACTTTTACACGTATCATCACATTTAGTTTAAAAACAAAAACAACAACAACAAATCCAAATGAAAAGTTTTCCTGATTTTCCGAAGAACTGATTCCAGAGAGGTTGAAGAAATTCAAAGTGACATTGTAAGAGAGGGATCCAAGCAGCCTGTATGTACGCCCATCCGCAGATGGACATCCCAGATACAGATGCGGTATACTCAGCCATAAAGGAGAATATATTTGAGACATGTGTAGGAAAATGGATGCACCTTGAAAACATAATTTTTAAGTGAAATAAACCAGACACACAAGCTTAAATACCATGTGGTTTCTCTCATTTGAGTAATACAAGGTACAAATAAAGAGCAAAATAAAAGATTGATAAAAGAAAACACAGAGATGGATGTTTCACAAATGGGAAGGGAGGATACCAAGAGTCTGAGGATGAGGGCAGTAAGGACATAGAAAGATTTAAGATGTGTCACATGCGTATACCAGCTACCCACAGTGACTTTAATCATATGTTGAAAACGTGAACTAAGAATAATAATGATAATAAAAATGGGGAAAAAGATCTAAAGATGCAGGGAGGAAGGAAAAGGGTAAAAGAATAAAAATAATCAAGATATGTTTAATGTATGTAACCTACTCCCTAAGATGAATGTAAATTCTGTGTACAGCAAGCATGCACTAATGAAAAATAAGTTCATTAAATAAAAGAAGCAAAGTAGGTGGGGAAGTTAGCCCTGACTGCCTGGGGAAGACTGGTCAGGTAAAGAGGGCAAGGAGGGCCATGGCCACGTGGTCACGTGTTTAGTGTGCTTCTGGAGTAGGGTGGAGAATGCTCTGGCCACGAGGAGAGTATTTGAGGGTACCATCATGCAGCCATATCTCCTAGGGCCTTGCCACACATGGAAGATTTGAGCTGAGTGGCATCATCTGATGCAGCCACAGAGCAGTCTGAACTCTGTGCAGTGTAAACTCTTGGAGGGCATGGTGGGCACAGGGAGACCCCTTAAGGGACTGTGTCACTGGTCTCAGTGATGACAGCAGCTCAGACCTTGATGACAGGGCAGTGGAAGTGGCAGAATGTGACGGTGTGCTGGTGATGTCAGGAAGGTAGAGTCAACTCAGTCAGCTGTTGGGCTGCAGAATGGGAGAGAAAACAATGAATGTGGAATGATTCCCAAGGTTTTTGCCTGAGAAGCTGTGAGGGGTGGAGTTGGGACCAATTGAGAAAAATGCAGGGGAAGCACTTCTGAGAGTGGATCAGCTTCAGAAATCAGTTTTCATTTGGGAAATCTCACCAGGCATGCATGTTGCCTGTGGAGGGGACAGGTGGATATAGCAGCTGGGTCTAGGGAGGACATTGATTAGTGACTCATCAGCTTATGTGTGATATTTGAAGCCACCAAAGGGAAGGAGCATACATACGGGAGGCATTGTGGACTGCTGAACTATGGTGCAAGTGTAGTATGCATCAGAGAGAAAGAGAGAGGGCAATATCAGAAGAGTGAGCCGGAGTGGCCAGTCAAGCAAGAGAAACTAGTGGAGTTTACTGTACTTGAAGGCAATACAGAAGACTCGGCAAGAACTTGGTTATGTCTAACTAAACCTGTCAAGCCCTACAGGTAGATAGAGTGAGGAAGGCCTAAGAGTTGTCTAGGGATTCATCAGGGGACAGTTTTTGGAGACCCTGACAAAAGTGGTTTTAGTGGAGCGGTGAGGACAAAGATGTCCCAGAGTGAGTTTCCTATAGGGTGGGGAACTCTGGGAGAAGTTGGGGCACAAGTTACAGAATTTTAACTATTTTCCAGTTTTGAGAGACTTTAAATTCCCCAGGTTTGAACGTGATTCTCTTATTTGAGCGAGATCTAAAGAGAAAGAAGTACGTCGGAAGAGAGAGAAAACATAAAAAGTCAAAGGAGAGACGGAGAAAGTGATTCTCAGAGAGATCACATGGGACTGTCATCTGTTCGGTGCGGAGATTAAAGACACCCACTTTATCAAATTGGTTTCCTGTTGCTCCTTTCCAACTGCCTCGTCTCTTTCTGATGAATAATTAATGGATTCTTCCATGAGCACATAATTCACATACATTTATTTGGTCCCGTGTTACTTTTCTTCCTTGTTGCTCATGTTTCAGATGTATAAACCACAAGCCAGTATGGTATAATTCCAAGATCTAAGAAACTCTCCCACTGCAAGTTAATAGGAAGTTCAGATTTTAAAATTTAAATACTACCTTTAAAATTTAAATAGTGTGTATTTCCAAACTCAATAATGTTTGGCTCATCCTGAGGGCTTGTATTTTATGGCCAGTGATATTGTCAGTGTCACAACTTCCTTTTAAATATACTGTGCATGTATAGGTTTCCTACATTTACTAAAATTAGTCTTTTCACGTTGTCTTCCTCCACTTTCTGTAAATTCTTGTTGTTTGTTCTTTCCTGCCATTAAACCCTCACTGAGGGCCAGGGTGAGAAAATGGTTTAGAATTGTGCTTGATCACCTTTCGTCTTCATTTTTAAGCAAACATTGTGTTAGTTTTTCTAATTTTAAGAACGGACTTTTAAAACTCTTTTTGGGGGCTTTTATATCACCTTTGGTTATAATGAATGGCTTTAGTGTGAACATTTGAGGTCATTTGCTGGGGGACATTCTTGTGGCATCCTTGGGTCTCTGCCAGGGGTTATGGTAGGTACTTAAAAAGATGAAGTTAAGTAGGGTCAGGGATTTAGCTCAGTGGTTGCACAGCCTGCTGTGCAAGCGCAAGGACCCGAGTTCGATTCCTGGTACCAAAAAAAAAAAGATGAAGTTAAGTGGATGCCAATTGAACCAAAAAAAGGTGGGGCAGAGGGAATATGCAGTGGATCCCACTGGGTACAGTTAAGGCAAGGGAATAATTAAGTGTATAAGCTAATTTTGAGTGTATACAGGAAGTACAGGAGGAGACGGAGAAGGGAAGAAAGTTTGTGGCTGACTTGAGATGGAAGAAAAAATTCAAAAAATCCACCACGACTGGTTGACTGGAAATTACACTCAAAATCTTTTAGTTGCCCTTTCTGAAAGCATGGAATACATCCAGCTGCCCTTTGTCCTAACCAAATTGTCTACTGTCGATTGAAAAATAAATAGTTTGTTTTGGCCAGGTTTATGAATATCAAGTCTTAGTTTTCAGGATTCCTTTTTACCACTAGCACCTTATGAAACATATTGTGTTTACCAAGATCACAAATGGAATTGTATGATGCCAAAGTGGAGAGAGACTTGGCAGCAGCAGCCGGCAGAGTGAAATCCCAGGAATATAAACACTGACTCAGTACCACACGCAGGAGACAGCACGGCTGAGAGCAGGTCCTGGAGAGACCTGGCTTATGACTTTAAAATGTAGGCTCACCCGTCGGGCTCCATGTGGGTTAACAGTGCAGCATAAAGCCAACTGCTTCTGTTTATCCACGGATGGGTGAAGTCAGTTAGTACCAAGCCTCAAAGTCAGGAAATGTCTCTAAGAAATGACCAGGGTGGAGAAGACAGACCTGGAATCAGCTTACTTCATTTGTTTGGTCATTTGGAGCAAAGATTTTTCTTCTCCTGTCAGGGAGAGCTAAGCCGTAATCTCTTTGGTGGGATTTAAACATGGTGCTAGTAAGCATTATCAACTCCAGAGAAACACACCTGCACACACAAATCATATGCATGACTATGTAATTATTTATTTTTTTTTCAGGGAGGTGAATATTATTTGAAGAAATTGGCTCGCACAGTTATTGGGAATGGCAAGTTCAAAATCTGTAGGGCAAGGAGATAGACTGGAAATTCAGGTAGGAGTTGGTGTTGCAGTCTGAAGTCCAAATCTATAAGCCAGGCCAGGGCATTGGGAACCAAAGTAAGTTATTTGTGTTGTAGTCTTGAAGCAGAATTTCTGCTTCTTTAGGAAACCTCTATCTTTTTCTCTTGAGTCCTTCAGCTGAATGGATGAGGACACCGCTTTCTGGAGGGAAATCTGCTTTAGTTACAGTCAGCTGAATGTAAATCTTAATCAGATTCACAGATAACTTTATTTCATAGCACTATCCAAGCTCATTCTTGACCTAATGACTAGGCATCATCTCCCAGCCAAGCTGACACATAAAATTACCTATCACAGTAAACATGGAAGCTTTTGGTATTTATTCACTTTAAACAAATACTATGTTTGAACCACAAGGAAATTCATCTTCGATAACATAAAATATACTTCAAAAGCACTTTTGTTTTTCATTAATGGGATACAGATATGTATGAGCGCAGTACTGTGATCTTGAATTGGCACTCTGGGTATTATTATCTTTATGAGTACTCAGAAGCATAATGGATTTGAAAAAAATGAGGAAAATAATTCCATTATCTTAAGAAAAATATACTTTCTGCATTAATGACATTTGTCTCCCTTCCCATTCTCCAGTGCAATGTGCTCTGCCAATTTAGCCATTTATTAAAAATGTGGAGTAGGAATAATACTCATGTTCACAAAGGACTTAAAGCTATTTATTTGGTACAAATAATGCAGATGAGCCCATGCTTTCTTCAGAGATGAGAAGTTGATTGTTAGTAGCTATTTTATAACCACTGTATTTATTATCTTAGAATTTCTTTTATTACCAATGATCTATCTTGGAATTTCATCTCCAGGGAATATATCTGTCTTTACAAAACAAAATATATTCGTCATTTGAAATTTGACACAAAGCCTGAGCTTACTTTTTATCTCCTATTTCACATCTCCAGGGAGTGTTGGTGCAGTGGACGAAAGTGTCCTTCCACAGTGGGGTTCCTGTGCCTTCGTCTCAGAGCATGGATGTGAGCTCTTTATTCACTCAGCTTTGTCCGTATTGTTCCCTCAGATGCTGGGTATATTTTAAAGCTTATGTTTTATATCCAGACTGCTGGAGAAAGAGATGTGACCCTCGAATCAGATGTGACTATTTAATCCCAAGAGACCCATGAGCTTTGATTCAGCTGTTCTGGGTTGCAGGCCATGACCAGAACTGGCCTCCGTGGTTGTGCACTTATTTTCTCTGCTTCTCAGTGTGCCAGTCTGGACATGAGGTTGCCTGTTCCATAGAAGACTTTACCACAGGCTGTGGGAAACATCCAGCATAGCCTCACATCCTCTGACTTCCAGCCTGAGGTCTGAAGCACAGAGACAGGATTGTCTTAGCTCTTCTGCAAGCAGAGTGAATGTTCACCTTTCTGGTGAAGGGTAGGGAATCCTCATTGTCTAGACGAGGTTCTAGCCACAGCTCCTACTGCCAGGTACTGTTGTTTGGTTAGTTGGGACTTCTTTGCAAACCAGCTAAGACTAGATTTATGAGAAGAATGGAATTTATTACTTCTCATACACAAACATTCTAAAAGTTTTAGTTGGTTTTATGCCTTACTGATCAGCCCATCTTTCTTCTTTATTAACTACATCTGTGGCGGGATTTTTACAAGTAGTATCAATGTGCTGATAGGAACTCCGACTGTAATCTTGAAGCTGAGGAACCACTAGGAAGAGTCTGCTTTTTCCCTAATGGCTTCTAAAGCTCCCTGAGGACTAACTTCACTTGGTCCAGTTTAGATCTCATGGGAATCATTCTGGCCAAGAGGATGAAATATTCTGACCCAGCAGGCATCACCCGTGATTCAGCCATCTCCCCCAGCATCTTCCGTCATTGCCAGTAGGGGATGTGTGTGTGTGTAAGTTCTTTACACCAGAAGCTGTGGGCAGAACCAGTGAGCCTAGGGCACCGGGTGGTGTATGACGGAGACTTTTCAATACTCCCATGAGATGGGAAGGGGGACCTGGTGAAGGAGCAGAGAGGGTAGGATGACAAGGAGGTAGAGGAGGAGCAACAGGGTGGGGTGTGCCCTGGAATCTAGAGGATTTCATGGGGAGCATTTGGGGGCTTTCTAAGGCTGCCGGGGGTGTTTGGGGAGACTGATGGTGTGTGTCAGGGTTAGGGGCCAGGGCCAGCCTGCGATGTGGGCACAGAGTCCTGGTTAGCCATGTGGGAGAGGCCAGAGGGCTGCCCCAGGCAGGGACTGTGCCCTGCATTTGCTGCAGGCTTTTTCTTCTTCTTGTTTGGTTTTATTCATTTATTTATTTTTTGACAACTGGTGGAATCACTTCTTTTGTAGGAAAGAACACAGATATCTGTGAATAGCTTATTCAAAAAAAAATCAAAGAAATTAAGATAAAAAGAGTAGAGGGCAAAATTTTACCATAAGAGGGAGGAAAATTATGTATAGAAATAGATAAAATTTGCCAGCAATGATAATACTGGATTCTCATTGGTACCAAGGTATGTTAAAGATAAGCATTAAATAACTTTTTAAGATGGATTCTAAACCATGGCCAGTTTTTAACACAATTATATTGTTACCAAAAGATTTTCTGTCACTTGACAGTGCTATTTACCAGGAAACTACTATTATTAAGGAAACTACATATATATATATATATATATATATATATATATATATATATATACTTTAGCAAAATTATGCTTCTTATTTTAAAAAAAACCCAGCCTCTGTTTCCACATTGCTTGTTTCTAATCACCCTTTAAAAACCCAGCAACTTCGCCATCTGCATAGCATTAGGCGAAAGTTGATAAATAGTTCTTTGAAATACTGAAAATGCCATTGTACATGTATTTTTCTGAAGCCGACAACATATGGCGTATTTCTAATTTTTTCCACTAGGATTTCTTTGTTGGCGACTAGCATATACTTGATAAAAAGAAATCACAAATTTCTTCATGTAGAAATAGTGAGGAAACAGTTGTGTTTTAGGCCCATTTCTGGTTTCAATTTTCAGTTTTTAATGTTTTGTGAAGCAAGTTCACCAGATTGCTTCTGTATTTTAAATTATACTTCTGTGTATTAGCCATTCATTCATTAAACAAATTACCATCATTTGTGGCCATACTGTGCTAGCTTGTACTTTAGGTTCTAGGGGTTTGTCACTATATAAATCAAAGTTTTGTTTTGTTTTGTTTTGTTTTTCCCTTCACAGGGCTGTGTTTTAAATGTCCTTGTTTAATTTATTTGATTTGTTCATGCTTCTCTTAATATAAACTAGCAACAGTTTATTAGGAATCAAAACATTAAGTACAGTGATTCACCTAACTTGAAAACATTTTCTTTGCTAAGCTAGCCTATTAATTTTATTTGAATTTAAACTTTGCATTATTTATTTATAAATATCAAACCATAGATTTTCTAGAGCACTGTGTTAATCTACCACAAACAAAATACCACAAGCTAGGTGGTTTAAATCCAGAAATTTATTACCTCACAGTCTGGAGATGCAAATCCTAGATCCGAGTCATTCAGAAGACCAGGAAGGGCTCTGCTCCAGGCCTTTCCTCCCTTGTGGCAGTTGCTGGCCTTGTTAGGTGACTCTGGGCTGAGCTGCCTTGACCCAGCCTCTGTGGTCATCTTGATGTTGATCCTTTCTGTAAGGACACCAATCACTGCCTCTCTGCCAGTGTGACCTCACCCTCATGAAGGACGTCTTCAGGGCACCCGTTTCCACGTACGGCACATCTGGAGGTCCTGGAGACTGGGATGCATTCCTATGGATTTGGGAGAGTGGGCATCATTCAGCTGATAACAGTCACCCTGGAGTGGATATAATGTATTCTTCACAGAACAAATGATCACCCACTGAGTACTCCGCTCGGGATAGGCAATGCGGCAGTTGTTAAAAAGAAAAATACATGTGGAGGGTCTTGCTTCAGAAAGCCAATGGTTGGCCACATTCACAGTCTTGGTGAGGAAGGTGACCTGGCTGTTCTCCATCCCAAAAGCCAAGATCAGAAGCTGCTTCCCAATTAGAAGATGCTGTCCTAGCAGCTGTGGATTCCTTGTCCTGGGTTCAGAGGCGCTGGAGAGTGAGGTCCCTAGCTATGTCACATTAAGTGACTCCAATAGGAGCTTGGTATCTATTCATGGGGCTCCCTGCCACCCCACTCAGTAACAGACACTTCCCTTCCCAGGTCTTCTTCTGGCCTTTGCCTCCAGCCAACCTCATGATGTGCTGGAGAGCTTGATTAAAGATATGGACAGGACATGACTGACCATGTATGACATTTACTAGTACAATGTAGCTTCCCAGGAAAACATAATGACTCATTAGGAAAAGGAGCTCATTATTGAGATTTTTTTTAAAGCCACTAATTCATCAAAAGTCTGGCAAGGGATCTGTGTGGCATCTCTAAGAATTCAGATTAAAGTAAACAACAGGTGCTGGTGAATCCATTAGTTCTACAATTAAAAGCAAAGTGATGCAGAAGTTCTGGGCTCTGCTACTTTACATTACAACAGATTTTCCAATTTGTAGAATGAGTGAAATAATTGTACCTGGAGGTTGCTTTCATTGTAATGGGAGTCTGAAAATGCAGATCCTAATTTGGCTTTAAGAGTTGCCTTATTAGACTTCAAAACCTGGCAAGGAATATTTGTGTGTATGTATTTCTGTGTATCCATTCCTTACATGGGGGATTTATAATGCACTTAAGGTAGACAGCTTTATACATTTTAAAAAATCTTTAGGGACCCTGTATACAGCTTCTTAGAAATAGGTGTTAAAAATTTGTGTAAGGATATTCATTCTCAGATATCACCTAGGTTTCATTGGGTAGATGCGATCTTTATTTGGTTAAACAGGAAGTACTTTTTCTCCTTTCTATTTATGTAAAAATATGGGATATGGGAAGTTAGAGCCGGGAGGAATTGTAATATAACAGCCAGTGCCTTCACTAAGTGATGGGCAAACTAAAATCCCAAAGACAGATTGAGCATGATGAAAGCTGGGAGTCAAACTGAATTCTCTTGAATCTGAATCATCTTAAAGGCAACAGTGTTTGAAGCACTTGAAGCTACTGATATTTTCAAATTCGGAAGTAGATCAATCTACCTTGAAGATTTTCTGTGTGCTCCCAAAATAAATATTCTTTCTTTAAATAAAATATTCTTTAATATTTAATATTAAATAAATTTAATAAATTTAATATTAAATAAAATATTCTTTCTTTAAAAGCTTATTTTTATTTTTAAAAACTCCAGCCATAACTCCTAAAAAATTTACATTTTTCAGATTTCATTGATCCAAATAAGATCAAAGAGTTAACTGTCTTAGGACCATATAATCTTGTAGCATTTCTAATGTTATGTACAAGATGGACTCCGTAGAACTAGTGAAATATGAGCCAAAATATTGTAGGTATACTTGTAATAAAGATGAGCTCGTTACTTTTTGGGAAATTGTCTTTAGCACCATAAGGATCAATTCGATATTTTTATTCAACTCTTTTGTCAGACTGGAGGATATTTTGTTGAACTGAGATTTGTGGAAATGGGAGTTTTATGTATTGTTTTTACCCTCCTGCACTTCTGAAGTAGGCAGGCTGGGAACCTGGACAGACTCAACTCTGCAAGTATGTGTTCCAACAGATGATCTGGAATTTATCCATGAGGAAGTTTAGCAAGTGTAAGTGGCCTCTTCAGGAGGATGTTCATCTGCAAGCATGACCGTCATTTCCTCTGCTGACATTATTGCCAATCTGTATGTCCAACCACGATTCTCCAATGAGGAAGTAAAATGAGTTGTAGTTCTTCTCCGGAGGAAAAGAGACCATAGCCTGGGAGCTGATCCTGAGACATTGGTTTTTGGTGAGGTTTTCTTGTTTCATGCCTGTTGTCATGTTCTCAGATTATTTTGTACTTCTTTCTAGATTCAGTTTGTCAAGCTGGGCTTGCGGGGTCGCTGTGGGTCTAAGTTTTTCAATGGGTGGATTCAGAATCACTCCCCCTACATCCTGGTACTGTTTACTCAATATTATTATGTAAAAAAAAAAATAAAGGTCAAGATTTTCTGCATTGACCTTGATTCACATATATTTTTCTGGTTGTGAGGATTTGGGCAGTAAATAATTGACTGAATTATATCTCCCCGAGTAAAGAAATGAAGGTCAACCAGTGTGGAATCCCAATTCCTTTGATATTCAGAAAAATTGTGTCTCTTACATTGTAGTATTTACTAGAAAGCCTTGGTAAGTTAAAGCAGAGTGACATTCACCTCTGGGGGTGGGGGAAGATGATGTTGATAGATGTGTTTGGCTGATAACGTTGGCTGCACTGGCATCTGAGAGACCATCTGATGGGCCAGGGGAGCTGCTGTTCCTTTTAAAGTTTTGTGAATGAAATATGGCAAAGCCACAGAACTCCCCAGCCTGAAGGTCCATCTATGCCATTCTAGTCCTATCCCTAATTTTACAGATCAGGAAACTTGGATATAAAACAGTTGCATGATTTGTCCAGAGACAGCCAGTCGGTTTCTAGATAAGTTATAAAGTTCCCTTTGCCGAAATGTCACCACCCTGGGGAACCCATCCCTGTCAGCATCATTTCTCCACCCTCTGGCCCTGCTTCATCTCCCTTCTGATCATGAGCTGCTAGCATGGTTTGTCTTCACTTTGTCACTTTGTTCTGTCCTTATCCTCTAGCACGTGAGGTCCCTCACCTTGTCCTTTTAAATGTTTTATTCTGGTGCCTGGTATAACATGTATGGTCAAAATTTTTTCATCGACCTATTAACTTATATACAGGGATACATGTTACAACTTTAGATAATTCTTTTAACTGTAGTGCCATAGTGGGCTGAGGGAGAGATGTTTTATTAGCCTTTTGATTTTTTTGATCTGGGATTAATTAAAAGCTGCTCTTGGGAAATTTTATATGGCTGGTGATGTGCTAAAAATCAGTAAGGGACTGTCATGAGAAAAACATTTTTAAAGTGATGGTGGGAAAGAGTGGTTGGAGATTGGACCCTGGGGATTCATCTTGATTTTTTTCATTTATTGTTTATTACAAACAATTAGAATGAGTCCTGGAGTGTGTTTGAACTACTGAGTGATTTGTACAGTGGGCATTTCAGGTCCAAAGTAGAGAGAAGGTCAGCTGTCTTAGGAGTTTATGAATTCATTGAATTAATGTGTTCCTGGCACTCAGAATGGCAGTTGAAATAAAATGTGACACGTTAACACTGATGACATGAAAACATTTAAAATTAATTATTTTATCACTTTGTTGCACAGGAAAAAATATGTTTTTAAAGGTTGGCAGTGACTTGCCTGATAGAATGTGTATGCACTTTAAAAAGTAGAGTTTCCAAATTAATGGATAGATACATGGACAGATAGATTTGGGGTATTTCTTTGTTTAAAATTAGAAACACTATTTACCACTGTTACCTCTTACTAAATCTGCATTTTCTGCTTCAGCCTATTTCTCACTGATAACAACCTATAAATTGTTAATTCTGGAGACTTTTTACACTAACCAGCATGGACTGCAATGCACATGTGCCTGTGATTCTTAAATAGTGTGAAAATATACATAATTATTTTGACCAGGTCAGTTTGTAGTACCTGAATCCAAAGTTCTTAAATCTGAGTCCAGAAATCATAGACAGTGAGCTCACTTAATGTTTATTTCTTTGAAAAATATAAAAACATAGAGCGTGTTTACTATCTTGTATATTCCAATCACTAGGTTTCACTTATCTCCGCATGGAGTTCATAGGTAAGAATAAAATGATCTATTAGCCTAAGATCATTGTGAGGGATAGGAGTCCTTTCATAATACATTCTGAAAAGTATCTTCAACATGTGCCAGCAAACAGTTAATACTTTATATGAAACATTATTTATGGTACTTTAAGCAGCTTTTTTGAGAGATTTTTTATTTAGGAAAGTTATTATACATGCAGTGTGTGTATGTGTATATATATATATGTATATATATATGTATGTGTGTATATGTATATGTTGTGTTTAAGTTCTTTGGACTTCTGTTTTTGCTAGTTGCATGCTTACATGACCTTTTCCTATTAATTGAACACACTGGAGTAACTTTTATAACTTATTTAATAATAAAATGTATAACTTATTTAATAATAATAAATAATCAAATGTCCCATTAGAGATGATTCAAATGGAAGGTTTGCATTAGTATCAGAGAATGGTCACTTATATTTAGAAGTACCTCTTTGTGGTTGTTTTCACACATATGTAAATTTAAATATCTTTTAAAAATATAGACTATTTTACTAAATTGTAGCATGGACTCTTGTGCATGTGCAACCATAGTTCTTAAATAGCATGAGGACATGCAGAGCTCTTTTGATGAGTCCAGTTTGTACCATTTGAACCCACAGTTCTTAAATCTGAGTCCAGAATCCACAGAGAAGAAGTCCATTGAATGGTTATTTCTTTGAAAAACATAAAAACGTAGGGCATATTTACTACCTTGAATATTGAGCTCACTGGGCAATATGGTGCCACAGACTCATGGTTGCCTGGGTTGGCTCACGAGACTGCACTGTTTCTCTTGGTTCCTCTATGTTTCTGGAGACACTAGCCTTTTCAGTGTGAGCTTGCATATGGAAGTGTGACTACCAGTAGCCCAGGCTTCTTTAAAGACATCGTGAATAGGCTGCATCAAGATGGAGACACCAAAGGAGCCCAATATTCTAGCCCCAGCTTTGCGTCTTCCAGCCCAGGCATTGTACATGAATTCTGCCAGCTATCTGCAGCCCCAGCGGCTCATGGTCTCACTGCACCACTGCAGTCCCCAGAAGGAACTCCGCCTAGCTGAGTCCAAGTAGCCCCGGAGCTGTGGCAGACAGCAGAAATAAAATACATTGCTTTGTTCCATTAAGCCAGGTAGTTTGTTACACAGGAGCTGGCACACTGCTTTTGAAGCGTCCTCATGATGAACCTGGGTCCTTTTTTTAAATTTTTTAATTTTATTGGTGCATTTTAGGCATCCAATATAATGATGTTCATCATTGGAAATTTGCACCTTTACATAATCTCTCTTGGTTCTTATTTTTTCCCCCTTCCCCCGCCCTCCCTTCAACCCCTCCATCCCTCCCTATTTACAAAGACTTTGTTTCCTTTTTCTTTCTCATATTAATTCCATTCCCTTCTTTCCTTTCCCCTACCCCTCTCACTTCCCCTTCCCCTTTGCCCCTTTTCTTCCTATTTCACATTATCTATTATACCTTTTAATCCTTATTTACACTTCCAGTTTCACGCACCAGAGAAACTATTCAGTATTTCCATATGTGTGTCCTATTTATTTCACTTGAGAGTATCGCCTCAATGTGCATCCATTTAGCAATAAATGTCTCTAATTTCTCATTTTTTATGGCTAAGTAGTACTCCATTTTATTTAAAAAAAACACTTTTTCTATATCCAGTCTCCAGTTGATGGGCAATTGGGCTGTTTCCAAGTTTTAACTATTACAAATTGTGCTGCTATGAACATGGGTGCACATATATCACTGTATGATTCTTTTAATTCTTCAGTGAAGATACCCAGCAGGATCTCTTCTTACTAAAAAGCTTCTGCACAGCAAGAGAAACCACCAACAGTGTGAAGAGACAACCCACAAAGTGGGAAAACATTTTAACTAGCTGTCCCTCAGACAAAGGTCTACTATCTCGAATCTATGAAGAACTCAAAAAAAATCAGACCTCCCAAATTTAAAGACCCAATCCAAAAATAAGCCTCTGAAATGGACAGACATTTCTCAGACAAAGAAGTAAAAATGGCAAATAAACATATGACAAAATGTTCAACATCACTGGTCATTCAAGAGATGCAAATGAAAACAAGGCTGAGATTCCACCTCACCCCAGAAAAAATGGCTGCTATCAAGAAATCAACCAATAAATGCTAGCTGGGCTGTGAGGAAAGAGGGACCCTGCTCCACTGCTGGTGGGAGTGTAACCACTGTGGAAATCAATATGGAGATGCCTCAAAGAAGCAGGACTGGAAGTCCCATCTGACCCATATTCCCCTGCTGGGTATCTTCCCCTGAATCTGCTTCTTTTGATCCACAAATCAAGAATCAGTTGAGAGATGGGCTTTGGTCCAAACCCTACCTTGTCATAGCTCTGACAGAATGAGTTGACTACTGTGGGTTATTAGATACTACATCACCATGATACCAACTCTCATCAATATAGTCTTATTTTTGTGTCTTAGACTGAATTCAGTTAATCGTTTGTTATTATCATTCTACCACCCTATTCCAGTTACAGTAATTGAATTTTTTGATGAGTGCTTCTTAATTTTGAATTAGAATAGCATTTTCTTATCTCAAATCTTTGCTGTCTCATCAAATTCAAGAATATTTGACTGTAAGGTGCACTATTAAGTGCTAGTGGGAAAAGAAAGCTCCTGAAAGATAATGTGAAGATGTAGATTCTAAGATATGACCTGATATTAAAGACATTAAATTGTGAAAGCATATATCTTAAGTAAATGCAACATTATATTTAATACCAATACTCTCATATTTTATCAGTGGATATTTAAAGAAATTACCAATCCTTGCCATTATTCTAAAATGTAGAACTTGAATTGTCAGTTATTCAGAACTGAATCTGCCTGAATCTGGCAGCTGAATCACATTACCCCATCCCAGGAGTACCTTTCAGGTGCCCATACGCATCAGAATACGTACCTCCAGACTCATCCATCACAAGAAGATGGAGCACACTCAGAAGAGGGCCTGGTCCCTTGTGTCTCTACCAAATTCCCCAGGTGACACTGACACTCATCAAAATATGAGAACCACTATTCTCCAACATACTTGCTTTAAAATCATTTAGATAAAATTGAAAATAAATGTCCTTGAAAATTTTCAGTGGTAGCTTCAGGATTCCCAAAATGTAAATTCAGGAAAGGTAAGAAATTCCACAGTGAACATGCAAATTCAGTGTGTGGAAAATTAGGGTATTCCTTGGTGGGGGTAGGAAACATCTAATAGTCAATGAGTTTCTTTTGGCATCGGAAAGGACACATTTTCTGCAAAGATATAAAGGTGAGGAAGTGCAAAGAAGGCTTAGTGTTTCTAAACAGAAACGGTGTGTAAAATTGATTGTCATGGCACAGTGAGAAGCTGGAGTCTGGGAAACCAGTCATACGGGGCTGGTGGTGCCCATGGAGCCGGCGGTGATGAGAGCTTGTCATAAGGTAGCAGCTGCTCTAATGGAGGAGAGTTAAGGGTCTGGGAACACAGAGCAAAAGTACATTCGTTTGGTTGTCTTCAGAATCAATCTGTCCTCGAAAGATAACCCAGAGTCCCAGTCACCAACTGCTTTGAGGATGGTAGGGAGCACAAATTAGTACTTATTATCTCACTCTTTTGAGTATGTTCAAGAATCTGAGTTGAAAAACAAAACACAAACAACACAAAACATTAGTTTTTTTTTAAAAAAAGGGAAAATATTTTCAGAAGTCTCATGGGTGTAAGAGATACTCATATTGAGAAAATGAAAAACCCAGATCTGTTACGTAAAACCCAACAACCAGGGGTGGAGCCGTTCAGCTGTGAATGGAGGCTCGTGCATCTACTTCACACCTCTTACCTGTCTCTGGGTTATGCGGTCTGTTATGAGGGTTAGCAAGTCTGTTTTTCAAGTATTGATCACTGGTGATAATGCACTAATGACGTCTAGTTACAATTTAAAAATCATTTTAATTCACATTGCCACGTTTACTTTTCTAACAGTCCTTCAGTGTTGAGTAAGAAAAATTTCATATTCTAATGATGTGCTGAAGTTACATGGGTGAAATGTAAAGTGAGGGTCTGATCCTAGGTTATTTTGGGTTTGTTTTTGACAGAGAATAATTACACATTTTTGTGATGCATCAGTTAATTTATACATAGTATATCGATCAATTCAGCAGACTTAGTTTGTCCGTCATTTCAAACTGATTATTTCAGTGTGTTCTGAGGTCTTTACAAGCTTTATTTTCTCCCCTTTCTCACCAGCTTTTCCATGTCCTTGGAAGTAGATGAAAAATACACATTTGAATCACAGTATCGTAATATTTTTTGTGTGGCATGAACCTGTACGTATGTATGTTCTTTCTTCTTCAGCGCTGGTGGTATCGGTACCATGAGAAAGGTGGTGGTTTAACCAGAATTACAAAGGGAGTTACCACAGGTGATTCCCCTGATAACTGTGAAACAAAAGCTGCTTTCATTTCCTCTGCTGGTACTCGAGCTCTGTGCCCCTTCTGCTTACGAACACTTGCCGTCTTTTCCACAGCTTCCTCCCCGGAGCTATGGCCTTGGGAATTGCACCCTTGGTGACAATGGATATATTCTCCATGGATTCATTTCTTCCCATTCCCCCCAAATACAGGCCCAGAAACAGCATAATTTGTCATCTGTCTTCTGATTTATGTCACATGTATTTCTGTTGCCAATAAACCTATCTTTATTATAGGTAAATACTGTACAGTGTAACACTAAAATATGTTGTTTCAAAATAAGTCTATCTCAAGGCTTTCAATTTGGTGCTTTTATGGGGTTTTTAACGAATTGAGATTTTTAAAAAATCACCCAGCAATGAAATAATGTATCTCTGTTTTCAAATGACTTCTTTATGGGAACATCATTTCTTTGCTTGAATTTTAAATTACATAATATTTGCATAATGGAAAATAAATTGTAAGTGAATAATTTTCATTAGTTTGGTTCTCTATAGTGGTATTATTTCACTGTTTAAAAAATGAAAGCAGAATGAGGTTTTGCAGAATCAGTTACACTTTTATGCACTCTTGAGCCAGTAGGAGGCAGAAAGTCTGCTCACTTCTTCCTACCAGGCATTCTGATGAACTAAGTAGACCCTAGCAAAGACCCGTTTGTGATTCTCCAATTCACAGATCTGGCTAGATTGGCCTGTTCTCCATTTTCCATGGCTAATTTCTCTCCAAATCCAGAGATCACAATCAGCACCCTCTTACAGTCTTTAATGGTATTCTAAATTTTCTGTATAAATTTTGTGTAAAAATTTTTCCATCAATAAAACTTCTCAATCTGTCCTTGACATGGTCCAGATCCATTTATCTGTTGATTTAAAGGGGGAGAGTATTGCCAAGTATTTGGAAACTAAACAGCACACTTCTAAATAATCCCTGGATCAGATTGAAAGGCTCAAGGAAAGTTTAAAAAATACACACACACATATATATTATATATATAATATATACATTAAAGTGAATGAAAATAAAAATACATCACATCAAAATTTGTAGAACACAACTAAAACAGTGCTGAGAGGGGACTTTATAGCTCTAAACACATACCATTAGAAAACATGCCTCAAACAGTAATTTGATCTGCCAGCTAAAGAACCCAGAAAAAGAAAATAAACTAAAAAGCAAACAGAATGAGGGAGATAATACAAAAACCAATGACATTTTAAAAAGGGCAAATGTTAGGGAAAAATCAAAGCAAAAAGCTCGATCTTTGAAATTGTGTTAGGCAGATTTCTATCACTGTGAACAAAAAAACCCTTAGGAAACTGACTTAAAAAGGATGAAATATGCACTGTATTGTGGCTGCTGGTTTCAGCCCACAGCTGTCTGAGTCTTCTGATTTTGACCCCGTGGTGAGGCAGAACATAATGGCTCTGAGTGGGTTGTGGAGCCAACCTACTCACCTCATAGTGACCCAGGAGCAAAAAGAGGGAGGAATGGGCTGGAGCCCCAGGTATGTCCTTCTGGAGTTTGCCCTCAATAACTTGACTTCCTTCCAGTGGACCCATGTTCTGTAGGCGTCCCTGTATTCCAGTAGCACCAAAGGCTGGGGACAGAGCCATTAGCATATGGTTTTGGGGGGAACATTTAAGATCCAAACCTTAATAGGAATGATAAATAAGATTGACAAGTTTTTAACATTGACTGATGAAGAAAAAGGAAGAGAAGATACAGATTGTCAATACCAAGGACAAAAAAGGAAATGTTATACCACATCCTGCAGATATTCAAATGATAATAAGAGAATGTGACAAGTATCGCTGCACACATAAATTTGCAAACTTAGATGAAATGGAATGCATTCTCTAGAAACAAAAACTGAAAATACTGATTAACAGATCTGCTAGATAGCCTGAATACTCCTGCAGATATTAAAAAAATTGAACTCATAGGTAAAAGCTTTCCAGATAAAGAACTCTACAGCACATTTGAAGAAAAAATAACAAATAATTGTAATTTTACATATCTTCCTTTGTACATAAAAGAGAAGATAAACTTTCCAACTTACGTCACTAGGCCACATTACCCAGATACCAACCCAAAGACCATAGAAGAAAATAAAATCACAGGCCAGTGTACCACTTTAATATAGATGTAAAAGAATCCTTAAAAATTATCAAATCCACCAGCATATAGAAAAGAATAATTTATTATGGCCAACTGACTTTTATTCAATATTGGTTCAATATTTGAAAACCTATCAGTGTAATGCACCATATTATTATCTGTTGAAAGAGGAAAATTTGTGTAATTTGCAGAAAATGAATTGGCAAAATCCAGTGCTTGTTCATCAGGTAAATATTCATGAGTAGAAGAGAACTCTATTTGAAAGGGAGGCGTATACAAACACAGAACAGACAACAAAACCAAAACCTGTAGCTGTTAATTGTATTGCTGCCGAAGCAAGCACAACCTGTAGCTGTTTACAGTGAAAGACAACACGCTTTTCCCCCTGAGGCTGAAACAAGGGAAGGATGTTCAGTCTCAGTGGTACTATTCAGTATCTTATTTGAAGTTCTACCCACTGTAGGGAAGCAATAAAAATTAGTAAAAGCCAAACATTAAAATGAAGAAATACAATTATGACAGAAGACAGGATTGTCTGTCTAGGAAATAATAAGTCATCGACAAAAATTAAGTTAGTTTATTGTAGACATTGGCTGCAATGTCACACAAATTTCCTTATATTTTTCTGTACAAAAATTGGATATTAGAAATAAAATTAAATTTGACAGCCTTGTGTATAAATTGAAAAAAATGAAATATTTATGATAAAAATCATAGAGTGACTACGAAAGAAGTCGAAAAACCTGAAAGAAATAGGTAGTCAGATTCATGTTTGTAAATTAGAAGACTCAACATAGAAATGAGAGTAGAGATAGTGCTACCCAAGTTGATCTGTTAGGTCTCATTTAATTCTGATCAAATCCTGGGAGGACAATTTACGTATGTTGATTCTAAAATCTACAGTATCTGAAAAAGCAAACTAGCTATATTTTATGAAAGAGGTTAATTTTGAAGAATTTCAGTACAGACTGAGAATTGAAACCATGAGCTCAGATCAAGCTGTCTTCCTTTAATTTGTGGGTGTTGTTATTTTGCCCGAGGTTCAAGAATGAGGCTAACACAAGTTAAATTACAGGTGATGAAAAGGATAATGGAACATATAAAAGTACAAATTTCACAGTTGCTATCATGAAAGTTGTCATTTTGCTCTGTCAAGTGAGTAGTAATGTTCAAAGTTCATGATACATTGAGAATTTGATGTGTAATGTATGTACCACAAAGCTCGCTGAGGGGTTATGAGTTTTGGCAAAGTTGTGAGGTCATGTAACTACAGCTAAAAAAGGAGAGAAGAAATGAGGATATTATCTCACAAAGTTCCTTCCTGCTTTGTTGTCATTACCCCTTTCCTCTTTGCCTTTGGCAAAGTGTCACATGAGTAGAATCATAGTAGCCTTTTGTGCCTGCTGCTTTCACTTAATGCAACACATTTGACATTCAGCTGTGTTGTATCATACATTAATAAGGCATTAATTACCAAGTACCACATAGTTAAACAATTATGTGGATGTATCACAGCTTGTTTATCCATCCACAAGTTAACTGACTTTTACAGTTTCCAGTTTTTAGCTATTATGAATAAATTTATATAAACATTTTCTTACAGATACCAAACATGTTTTCATTTCTCAGGTAAATGCTAAGAATGGAATACACATTCTTCAGGGTGTCCTTAACTTTTTAAAACTTACAAAGCCTTCCAAAATCTCTGTATACTTTTCCATTCCTACACCAATGTGTTAGGGTTCCAGTTTCCCCAAATCATCATCAGTACTGTATTGCTTCATTAGATTCTTATTTTATTCATTCTAATAGATGAAGTGTGGTTGCATTGTGGTTTGACTTTGAATTTCTAATGGCTACCGATATTGAGAATTTTTATATGTGCTGTTCTCCATCTGTATCTTTTCTTCAGCAAAGTGTCATTTCAGATTCTTTGCCAAGTTTTTAATTGAACCATTCTAAGCATGGTAAGAGATATTTTTTTCTGTCTCCTGGAAACAGTTTTTTTTTTTAATCAGATATGTGTTTTGAAAGTGTCTTTGTGGCTTACCTTTTCATTTTTCTTGACAGTCTGTTTCAAAGAGCAGAACATTTGTGTTTTAATGATCTTTTGCTTTTTAAATTCATGGCTGATTCATGACTTTTGCGTTATCAGGAAGAAATCTTTGGGTAACTTATTTTCATCTAGAACTTTGCACATTGTTTTACAGTTAATATTTAATCTTTTCAAGTTGATATGTTGTTTATAGGGTGAGCTACTTTTATGCATATATCCCCAAAATGCATTTCTTCATTTCAGTCAGCTGTTGGGAAGATGCTGCAGTCTCCAGTGAGCTGTATTGGCCCAGTAGTCAAAAGGCAGCTGACCCCACTGGAGGGGACATATTTCCAAACTCTCTTTGGACCTTCATTCTATTTTTCTACCCTAATATCAAAAAGATACTGTCTGGGTTGCTCTCGTTTCATATTGGGACTTGAATGAGGCAGTTTAAGTTCTCTGAATTTGTTCTTTTTAAAACTTTTTTAATACTTAGGCCTCTGTCCTAACCATATAAAATTTATGATCAGCCTGTCCACTTATACAAATATATGAAAACACAGACTGGAATTTTTATTATGATTACATTAAATGTAAAAATCAACAATTTGGAAAGAAATAACATCCAGACAATAGTGAATCTTTCAATTCACTCACACCCTCACATACACATGCGCGCGCACACACACACACACGCACACACACACACACACGCAGATGCACTTCCCTTTAATTCCTCACAGCATTGTCTTAGAAATTTTACTGCATCTATCTCAAAGATATTTTATTACATTTATCCCAACAAATAGTCTCACAGTTGAGTAATATAAATGCTCTTTTAAATTTTTATTTCAGTCATTCATTGCAAATATATATTTTTAAAAATAGATTTTTCTATATTGAGCTTGTTTCCTGTAAAGTTAGAACTAAGTTACTAAACTTAGTTCTAATAATTTCTTGGTAGATTCCTTCCAAATCTATGTATAATTATAGTGTCCGTAATTCTTGCTTTATTAATTTTAAAAATGTAACTTTTATGTTCTTTCTTTCATGTTACTATTGTGCATCTCCGATGCATTGTTCAGTAAAGTAGTAAGAGTGCACATCCTTTCACTGTATCCACCCTTAGGGGGCTTCATTCTGACTTTCCTCACTACGTGTGCTTTTACCTATGTGAGTTTCCAAGTAGAATTTGTCAACTGTATCATTTCCTGTGAGGCCTGCTTTGCGGAGAGTTTTTATTACTTTGATTCATCAAGCATTTTTTCTTCTACTATTGAAATAGTTGTAATGTTTTTGTTCATTTGTTCTATAATATAAATTATGTTTATTAATTTTTAAATTCTGAACAATCATTCTGCCATATGCCTTAATTCATTAAGATATATTATCCTTAGTGTACATTTCTGGATTCAGTATGTTAAAGATACGTTAAAGTTTATTTGCATAGGGATTTGAGACTACTGAATTGGACTATAGTTTTCTGATGTTTGTATCTGGGTTTTGCTATCAAGGTAATTATTAACTCATAAAATGTCTTAGGAGGGGTTTAATGCTCTTTTGTATACTTTAGAAAATATTGTATATGGTAGGTATGGTTTCTTCTTTAATATTTTGCAATATTGTCTGTTTTTTTTTCTTTTTACTTTTCTTTTTTCTTTTTTCTTTTGGCTTGGCAGATGGATTTTAATAAAGAATTTAGCCTTCTGTGACAGATAGACTTATTGTTGTTATATAATTCCTCTTGGGGGAGCTTGGGCCCTTGTTGTCTCTCGAGTTCACAGTTTCATCTGTTACCAAAATTGTTGGCATAAAACTTAGTAATTTTCCCTAACTTCCTTTTAAAGTCTTCAAGATCTGTAGTTGTATCTTTTTTTTTTTTTCTTGGTACCAGGGCTCAAACTCAGGACCTTAAGCTTGCAAGGCAGGGGCAGCACCACTGAGCTAAATCCCTGGCTCCCTGTGTCATCTTTTAATATCCTGATATTGTTATTTTGTATATTCTTGTTTTTCTTTATCATGAAGAAAAGAATAAAAACAATTTTATTGTTTAAAAAATAGTTTTCCTTGACTTATCTATATTAACACTTTCTAACCTTATGACATATTTCTCTTTTTTCATATTTCACATATAATTATTTATTTTTAAAATCTACTTTGAAAGTAGAAGTTTGGATTATTGGTTTCTAGTTTGTCTTTCTAGCAAAATCTTCTAAAGCTGCACAGTTTTCTGAGTTCAGTTGTTTGAGTCCAAGATATGATGCTATGTTGTGTTTTCCATTCATAATATCCTATTTCTCTTTGATTTCTTCTTTAACAATCAATGAGTTGTTTCCACCTCAGTTTTAATTTCTGTGTGTTTAGAGATGTAGCAGATTCTTTATTATTATTTTTATGGTGAACTCATTTTGGTTAGAACAAATATTTTCTTATTTAAATTCTTTGAAATTTATTGTATTTGTGTTTGATTACTAATTATGGTTTATCTTGGTCCGTGTCCAGTTGCTTTCAGATAATATTTATTTTGCTTTTGGTGTAGAGTATATTTCACATATCAGGTACTTCATTTTGATTGATAGTGTTTTGTGGGTCACCTTTGACCTTAGTGATTTTTTGTCTACTACTTTTATTAATTACTGGTACAGAAGTACTGAACTACCCAGCTACAAAAGTGGATATTGTCATTTTCCTCTTTAATTACTATTCATTGTATTTTATATATTTTGAATTTCATGTCAGTATATAGGTAAGATATTTATGTCTTCTTGATGAATTGACCCCTTTATCATTAGTCTTTGTAATTATTTATTACCTTGAAATATATCCCACCTTAGATAATATAACCACTCTTGATTTCTTTTGACTAGTGTTTAAAGACGTATCTCTTCCATTCCTTTTCTTTTAACTTATAGTTGTGTTTTTTTTAAAATTTGACTTCATGTTGACCACATGAGGTCTTACATCACTTTTTATCTAATATAACAGTCTCTTCCTTTTATTTGTGGGTGTATAAATCATATATATTCCATGTAATCATTTTGCAGATGCTGTTTGATTTATGATGAGTTACATTGTGATAAATCCATTGTAAGTTTGATATCATATGTTGAAAATGCATTTCATATACCTAACCTACCAACAACATAGCTTAGCCAGCCCTATCTCAGATATGCTCAAAGTATTTACATTACCCTAACATCTAATGAAAAACCTGTTATATAACAACATGCTGAATGTCTCATGTATCACTCACTACCTGCATTTTAAAATGGTGGCAACATAATATACTGTAGAGATTGGTGGTTTTTCATCATGATCAAGAAATAATAAGTGTATTGGTGGTCCTGGGATTTGAACTCAGGGCCTTGCACATGCTTCACCACTGAGCTACACCTCAGTAACTGAAAATATTTGAGAAAAATTTTGAGTCAATAAGTTTTCCATTTGACTGTAATAATCTTCCTAATCCACACATAGTACAATCCCTAAGCATGGTAATTGGAAAAGAAAATGCCTGCAGCATTAGTGGCTTTCTTTGTGTTGATTGTTTTATCAACTTCTTGGAAGTCACTAAGTGTTAGAGTTTGAAGTTTTCATCACATGTAGCTATAATCCTCATTTAATTCAGTTTTTTTTTCTGAATCTCATTCTCATTGTTACTGAAAATGTTTGAACTGTTGATATGAAGATTTAAATTTTGCAGGGCCTGAGATGTAGCTCAGCTGCACAGCCCCTGCCTGGCAAGTGCAGGTCCTAAGTTTGATTCCCCGTACCAAAAAAAAAAAAAAACCCAAAACAATTATGCATACAACATGGATTCAAGGAAAGTAAAATTAAGTATAAGTTAACAATATAGAATAATCGAATCATTTTAACATACACAAACGAATGTATAGTGATTTATTACTATGTAACAAAAAGACTCTCAAACTCAGTGGTTTAAGACAACATGCACGCATCTTTTGAAGGTTCCTGTGGGTGAGGAATCCAGCACGTCTCAGGAGGGTCCTCTACTTGGTGGTCTCTCCCAGGGTCCGAATCAGTATCTGCAGTCTCATTTATAGGCTTGAGTGGGGAGGAATCCATTTCCGTTCTCACTCCATGGTCCTTGGCAGCATTCAGCGCCTCACAGGTTTGGAGCTGAAGTCTTCACATCCTCCCTCACTGCTGGCCGGAGGCTTTCGAGATCCTTGCCATGTGGCTCTCCAGGATGACTGCTGGTGTCATCAAAGTGAGCAAGCCAAGCAGCACTGGAGCGAGTCGGCCGACCATATGGAAGACCTCGTCGTGGGAACGACATCCTCTTTGTGTTGTGTAGTCGGTTAGAAAGAATTCTCTTGTCCAAAGGTGTTACTGAATGATAATTTATCCATCAAAACCTGATAAGAATATAGAACAAGAGCCAATTATTGTGAAATTAATGACATAATATGGAGGTGAAAATATAATTGTATTCAAATTCTTATCTTTAATACCTCTAAGACTCATTTTCTCTTTCAAACAGAGATAACAGTGGAATCCTATTTGATAATTTTATAGTTTACATAAGAAAACAAAAATAAAGACTTTAATATATTACTCCTACATAGAAATTGGATTTTTTTTTTTGTACCGGAGATTGAACTCGGGACCTTGAGCTTGAGGGGCAAGCGGTGGCACTACTGAGCTAAATCCCCAGCCCCTAGATTTTTACTATTATGTATATCATTACTTTGAAAATGAGGAATCCTATCTATTGGTGAGCAATTGTCTAGTCTTAGTAAACTGGATGCGTGACTTGCTTATATGGGGAAACTTCTAAAATTGATTGTTAGGAAATATTTTCAGCATATGCATTATGAAATTAAACTTTTAAAATAATATGCTACTAATTGAAGTTAGAATTGATTTAGTCTTTCTACACTAAATAGAAATATCAGTATCTCTAATTAATATAACTTTGAATTTAAGTAGCTCTCATATAGATTTAACTCATTGCCACTGATGGTTTTCTCAGAAGTAATTTCTGAAATTGTTTATCGGGAGGGATATCTTGTTTATCATGAGGGTAAATCTTCCTATATCGAAAGTTAAGCAACTTAACACAGAGTAGTACTGACCAAATAGTAATTAACAGATCATTTGTAGAGATAATAAAGTTTAGCTTCTAATGAAATTTTTATTTAAATTTTCATGATTAATTAGAAATAAATTTCCTGGTGTTTTACTATGAAAACTTTCAAGCTACAGAAATTTTGAAAGGTTTTTACTGTGAGCAACCATACCCTCACCTGGGTTCTACAAGTAATTATTTGCTCTGTTACTGTTTTTCACATACCCACGCACCTTGCTATTTTTTTTATCTTCTATCGGTCCCTTGTTGTTGCTTTCAAAGCTGTGCACAAGAAATACATGATCTACACCACGAATTCAAACATTTCAACGTACATGCTGTTAACTAGAACACAGTATTTCTTCATGTTTCTTTGTCAGGTAAATTTTACCGAAATTAGATGAATAATGTTAAGCATATTATTAGAAAACTTCTGAGAATGAATTGTGGACCTAAGTTTATGTGTAATTTCTTATATGCTAAAAATCAGTGTGTAAATTTCAGAGAAAGGTATTTTGATAACTGGCTAACATTGTGGAAAGTGATATAAATCATTACAGACATAAGTAGACGTGTTTGATGGTATGCGAAAGGCACTGTCAGAGAGTACCCTAGACATTAGATTTGACCAGTGATGTCTAGTTTGAGAGATGTACATTCCTCTGAAAGCCTGACTTCCTATTAATGATGATTTCTGTTACCCTAATAATCCTGAGATTACCAGACTGTTGCTCAGTAGCCCATGGGATGATCAGAGCCTGGCTTTGCTTCACTTGCCAACATCGAACACGTTTTATAACCCACATCCTGCAGTGCCTGAAGTTTTGGAGAATTTATTCAACTTATTTAATGGAGATAGAAAAAACAACTATTAGTGATTTTTCTATTAACAGAAGACCTCATGTCAAAGCAGCACATTGAACAGACCAAAAAGAAGAAAAATGCATTGGAGCAATTCTTTAAACTGTCAGACGGGAAATCTTGTAGGTAGGATCAGTGGCCAGGAGAATTTCATGTAAATATAAAAAACTCTCCATGATCTTAATTTAAGAGTTCAGAATGGTGTCATTATGCTAATCTACCATAGAGTTAACTCTTCATTCTGAACACAAGCTGTGCTAGCAGTTTCGGAGCAAAAATATGGATAAAGTTTTGCAAATATTAGAGAAATGCATTTTAATTTCTACCTGCCGGCCTGTTGTCTTTTGCCTTTTTTAGAACTTCTAAGTCCGCGCCTTATGGGCTGGAGCCCCATGGAAGATGTTAGAGATGCGAGAGGGAAAAGAGGCAGCTTTGAATCTCAGGTTGACTTTGTTAACTTTGGACACAGTGGCATCATTGGTGCCATAGGGTGGATAGTCAAAAAAGAATTTACAGTTTCCTTTACCTTCCAAGTACCAAATCAGTAACCAAGATTGGCAGGTTCGACCACAGAACATAGAACACAGAACAAAACTGACTGGGCTCAGCTCTCTTGTGCCACTGTGAGTGAGACTTGCCACCGTCTTCAGGCTAACTAGATAGCCAAACCTGACAGAATACCAAGGGGCATCAGGAGCAGCCCTTCAGGATCCCAGCTGGGGAACAGCTATGAACAAGAAAATTAGGGATCAGAGAACCCACCTCCCTGCTCTTGCATTCCGGTTGCAGAAGCAGTAAGTACCAAGTTGGGTAGGAACAGGTGAAGGCAGGACTCTGGAATACTGAGCACTGATTCTAGACAGAAAAGCAAAGACTGCACTAACCAGTTGGAATGATTTAGTCCAACAAGGACCACATCACTGCAGTAAGATTTGATTTCCCACAACTGGTGGGTATGGCACAGGAGTATCAGTTGTTATGGAGAAGTTGTGTATACACACACAACATTTATTCTGTCATGCAGGGTATGAGCACATGTGAGACCTCTCTAGCGTTTTTCTTTGTTTTTTATAGTTAAATTATTCGAAACTATATTTATTGTATTACAGTGAAAACCATAGGTACTTTCCTTTGCATACATCCAAAGTCTATTAGAAACTAGAAGACCCTTCTGAATTCTGCTCTTCGCCTCACTGCATTCCTCATTGTATTTTTGGAAGACCCCACTGGAGAGGAAAATGGTGAAGTCTCAGTTACTGCTGCCTCACAGCTACTGAGCCAGAACAAAAGTGGATCCACTACCCCAGTGTTTGCTTTTCCATAAGCATCAGGATGGAAAATTATTGGAGGTTTTGCAAATCATTTTTCCACTAATAAGAAGAGTTTTGTTTTTTTTTAAATTCCACATACTTTTTTGTGTCACCTTCCCTAAGCCTAGTCTGATTGTATTAATGGAAAACTTATTGAATTACTGCTCTACATATATGTTAAAAAAGGGTCTGCAGGCAAGCTTAATGGATTCAGAATAGGAAGACAAACTGGTCTTTGAGACAAATTTTGCCTCCTTCCTTTCACTTATCGGCTACATGGCCACAAGTTCCTGATGCTGAGAGAATACCTGTTGTAACCAAATACGGACGTTTTGTTTGTAATTTTCCTCTGTATGTTACTCTCACTCAATGCTGAGTTTCAGCTCGTGGATGGGCTTTCCCATTGGAATGCAGATAATGTTCTCTCCTAGAAAGATTCCTTGGAGCACTCTTTTATTTTTCTGTACAGCTTGTTTATTCCAATATTTCCATACTGCTTCATTGCAATAGGGCTTAGAGGGTAAGAATGTAGAGCGGCCAACCTGCCTGGTTCAGAGCAAGTTCCACTACTTACCAGCTGTGTGATTTAAGCACTCTGTGACTCGTTAATGCATTTAGCTAATGAATTAATGAATTCATGGGCATGCTGATATACATGTTAAAGCCCCTACAGAATATCTACACATAGCATAATCAAATTTCCTTCTTTCCATCTGTCTATCCTTCCCTTCCTCCTACATTTTTATGATTGCTAATTGATTTCCATGCTGTTTAATTAGTAAGCATGTGTTAAAGAGCCATAATTGCCTACCAAATTAATGATACTTCTATGACCAGAAAGGATACATAATGTGGGGTTTGATACTGGGGGAAGAGAAATGATAAGCAACACCCAGTAACACATGTCTCCCCTAAATCAAATTTTGAGACTCCTTTGGGTGATTTTTTTTTATTAAAATAGTAATTTAGCTGGGTCTTCTGTCTCTATTTTTAGGTCATGTGCTTCTTCCCAAGCATGGATTTTCTTATTTTATAATCATGTTTGCTTAACTGTGTAGAATGTCTTCCCGAAGCTGTTCAGCATCACCTGCGAGGTTGGATCGAGCTGCAGGTTGCAGCCAGCTGGGTGAACAGACTCCCGTCCACAGGGCTCCCAGGGCTCTGCCTTGTCCAGCTGCTCTCAGCAGCCTGGTCGTATTCTGTTCCCTTCTCTGACCTGTAGAGACAGAGCACCCAGAGTCCCCTTCAGATATGAATTCAGTCTGGTTTTAATAATCACATGCACCTTCCCTGTATTGTCTCGTTGTATTTAGAATTTCCAGGACAGCTGCCAGTCAAAGCTGCTGTCTCTCTCCCCACACTCACTGTCCCTGGCCTGACCTGTGGGTCTTGCATTGGTGCCGTCAGGAACCTAGCAAACCTAGCATGCTGGTGGTGATGGCTGTCCTCTCCTCTATAGTATTCCTGAATGACATTTCCTCTCCAAACCCCTTCTACCACAGAACACTCCCCATCCATGTCTGATTTCTGTGATCTCCTTATCCCAACAGTCAGACCTGGGATCTCACCCACAGCCTCAAGCACAGTTGACTTTTGTGTTGTCCAGGGAGCCAGCCGGACTTCACACTTGTGTACTTGTCTCACCAAGGAAAGGGAGGCAGACTTACCTGGAGTCAAGCCCTCTCTCCTCACCCTGTCCATTTATATGGGCTGCGCCCATGCATATGTTTTAAGATTGCTCCAAGGGGGTCAGGCATCAGCCTCCAGGTGTATGTGTGACACCCCCCACCCAGGGCCACCTGCCATCTGTCCCAACAGTATTTGAATTGTGCACTCTGCAGCAGCACCAGGGAGGGCTCATGGCCTTGCAGCTCAGTTAGCAACTGGGGACAATGGGAAGCCCTCCCTTCTCTCATATGCACCCCCTGCATCTTGGTGGGTTACTTGGAGACCCCATCAGTGGCATGGGAGGTGGAGGAGGAGCCTCACTGTCTGCTGCTCCAACCTTAGAAGTCTTGGGGAAGACAGTGGCCATTCCTCTCAGCTGTTCTCGTGAGGATGGGAATCTGCTTTGGGCTTTTGCTGAACTGTCCATGCAATCAAGGAAGAGCCCACTCCTTATCCTGTCATACCGACAATCACTGGCACAGGATGTAACTTGAACAGCATCCTCAATTTGACCAAGCCTGTAATCAGATATTATCACTTTCCTGTAAGGATGTAATAACCACTGAGCAGAATTAAACAGAAAAAAATTTATGGGATTGTAATCCAGTTAATGTTGATTATATAGAATAAAAACCAACTGATCTATTATCAGAAGAACTGTTTGAGTCTCATAAGGATTTTATAAGACAAAATTTCTTAATAGTTCTTAATCAGTTAAAACAGAATTTATCAAATGACATCTTTGATGAAAACATTTGCTTTTATTATCATATTATGAAAGTAGGCATAAGGATGACAATATTTCCTCCTAATTCAATATATAAGGTAACATAATGTAAGAGAAAATTTTACACTTAATTTTAATCTACACTTAATATTTAACTTATCGGTTCAAAAACTGAAAGTTTCTCTACGGTTTTGAATTAATTTAAACTTTTCTTTTAATTTCACTCACAGCAATTTTCAGGTGATTTCCATATTTGGCCACATGTTAATTCTTGGTGATATCTATTCTTTATTCAGGAACCTGCATTTTGTAGGGATTTGGGGTTGTAGGAATAATTTAAGGATATAACTTTCCCTTAGCAAGTATGATTCTGGCATCCACAAAATTCTCTTTAATGAGAAGCCTCCAAAATGAGAAAGGAGTTTTAAAATAAGTTCTTTGAATGGTGTTCACTTTTATAATACAGTCTTCTGTGTTTGAATATAACTAAGCTCCTACTGACGAGAATAATGGCAAAACCGGTTCAGTTATCTTGTTTAGAAGCCTTCAGTATAATCGTGTACATTGTAACCTCGCAACTAGATACGTGCTACTATTTCTGCTACACTTTCATTTGATGTTTTATACTTGGGTAACATTGCATAGCCCTATTCAGAGGGTGAGCCAGGGATGACTAGCAAGATCCTTGACATCTGCCCAGTAAAAACTGCAGGTTGGCGATAATTCAAAGTCACCCAGCCTTCAGGAGCAGTGGCTCCTCCCTTGCCGGGGGCCTTCCCTCTCAGCTGGTAGGCTGCCACTCACTTTGCCTTTCTGCAGTGCATTAGAGCTCGCTGTCCCCATTAGCCCCATGCTGTCATCACTGCTTGCAAACTTTAAGGGAAATTGTAGACATGTCTGCCTTACTGCCATAGAGCTATTTAAATGAGCAACCCATTCCCGTGTTGATACATCCATCAGTGATTTCCCGTCCACCTGGACTTGAACTGATGTTGTCTGCCACATCTTTTAATGAAGTGTGTGCCCACCAGTAAAGAGTATGCTGTGTGATGTCAGGATGTCCTCACTCTCATGCAGGAAGTTCCGGATTGCTCTCCATAGGCACATAGTGATGTATTTGGTTTCAAAGTAGTGATGCCCTTAATACTCATTTAAAAGTCTGCATGGTCACGATTTAAAATGTTTTAGGAAAACCTTCACTGAACCTTGCTAGAAATAGTAGATATAGAAAGTAAATAAAATATGTAGTTGATGAAAAATTATTTGCCAGGTACATAAACGAGCATAAAAGTAAAAATATCTAAAGATGAAAATAATGCCCTTTTCTATTAGCAACTTTATGGTAACTATACAGATTATAGTTTTCAAATAATTATGTAGATTCTTACAGGATTTACCTGGATCAATGTGCCTTTCAGTGAATTTCAGTAAAGTGTGAAAATTACAGCTTCATGTAAAGCCCTGTTAATTTTTCATTTAAAATGCTTATTAAAATGTTTGTTCTAAAACAGATGTGGACTATTTTAGAAAGTGGATACTGACATAAAATGAGATATATATGTCACCAAAAACATCAGTTGCTAAGGAGATATGTGGATATGCATTTCAGTTTATGCAAGATCCAATTAAAAGCAGAAATAGTTGAATACATTTCTGCAGCAAATTGGAGTAGGAGAGGGTTATTCAAGCTTCTGAAATGAAAAGTTAATAGAAATCACTTAAGATTTTGAAAACATTCCAGGGTTGGGGTGGGCAAGGCAGAATTTAACATTTGACTCTATTCTGGAGAACACAGTATAAATAAGATTCTATAAGAAATCTGATTATATGGTTGTATGGTGGTGTGTATTGTGAGGATGTGTGTGGAACAGTGGAAGATTCGTTTTGGTTCCATAAAGCAGGAAAAAGCACACATTTAATTACGAGAATTCATTGTTTGACATTTCTGAAAATGGTGTCGTGGGCTTCAGGCATAGTTTGATCAGGGCTTCGGTCACTTTTCTCTGTGCCTTTCCCTTTCCCTCTCTTGTGGGTCAGTTAGATCCTAGGTTGAATTCCTATATTGTAAGGGCCCCTACCATTCTGATTTTCACATCTTCGAGTTCATCATCCACTAAAAGGAACTTTCTGCTTCTTGATCTTTAAGTAAAAGGATTCACTTTTATTGTTATCTTCCTTTCTTATGTTTTGCCTGTGTCTGAACCATCAGTCAAATGATCTGTGGGACTTGTTCGGTGTTGGGATATTTATGCACCCCAACTCCTGTCTGGCGATCACATCAGTTCATTGCAAAAGCCACAGACACTGGAAAGAGGGATAGAAAAGGAATAGATTGTGGGCAAGCCCTGAAATATCTGTGATTGGGAGAATCCGGAGTAGGAGGCAGGAGGACAGAGAGGGGAGTGCTGTATCAGCCCCGGGACGGTTTCCAAGCTGGCAGTGTTTTCAGAGGGTAGATTTCCAAACTGACTTCTCAACCAACAAAATTAAAAATGTTCTAATTTAACCTGATAATTAAAATAGAGCTAAGAATAGCATGAATTGAAAAGGATCGGTAATAATGATGATATGGGACTGTAATATTTTGGATTCCTCACCCTCAGATGCCGCCTCCATGAGGAGATCTACTCCAGTTGAAATAGCAGTTCAGTTGTTCTTGCCGAGTAATTCCCATTCACTTCTATTTTGTGATTTCCCCTGAGAGAAGACATTTATACTTTGCCAATTTATTTCCATGTTTATCATGTGTTTCAGTCCTCTAGAAGGTGCCACCTGGGTGGGGATGTTTGACTGTTTTGAGTACTGAGGGGATAAGGCTTCCATTTGGTTAGGAGCTTGATGAATTTTTGATGGATGTATTACCACATCTCATTTTATTATATTAGCACTTAAGTTTACGAGGATGGTGTTTTGATAAAGATTTTTAAAGAAGACTACTGAATGCATCATGTATCATCTGAGTCTCTTCTTGTTCCAAATGAAATTTTGGATTGTTTTCTCAAGGTCCATGAAGTATGCTGTTGGAATTTCAATCGGGATTGCATTGAATCTATATAGCAGTTTTGGAAGTATGGCCATTTTCACTATGTTGGTTCTTTCTACCCAGGAGCAAGGAATGTCTGTCCATTTTCTGATATCCTCTTTGATCTCTTTTTTCAGAGTGCTGTGGTTTTCAGAGTAGAGGTCTTTGATTTCTTTTGTGAGGTTGATTCCTAGGTATTTCAGTTTTTTGGATGCTATTGTGAGGGGAGTTTTTTCTCCAGCTCCTCTAACCTAGACCCTGGCCCAGTTCCTAGTGTTCAGCCAGGGGCAGCTCACCTGCAGTTCTACTGTTGAGGAAGTGTCGCGGCTGCTACCAATATGGAAATTAGAGGCAGCGCATTTCATATGCTGTGTTCTTGCTAATCACATCCTCCCACTGTAGAAATGGGACTTCATGAATAGTCGTTCCTCTTTACCTTTAAATGCCAAAATGAAAATAGATCAGAAGCTTTACTCTTTTGCACTTAAAAGGATCTCATAATGTAAAACTAGGGCATCAGTTGGATCCTGTCTAACATAAATTGGGAATTGGATGGATCTAGATTTTCAGTATAGAAGATGAAAACCTTTGTCACCTTTGCAATGTCTTCATTTATGCAAGAGAACTTTGAATACACTACAGAAGTTATTTATGTTAACACACCATCTTACTTCATCAGAGCCTTAAAAATCTCATCCAGGGCGGTCAAGTTATGTGTGTATTCAAGCAGAGAAATCAGAATGAAAATGAAATAGTCAAATCCAGCTTCATTGGCGCATTATACTGACCCCTGGAATCAGTGTTTTAAGCACTCCAAACAGTATTTACTCGCTTTGTCCCATTTAATATTGTCTGCATAATTCTTCATTAACCAGCAGAGTGGAAGTATGGAGACCGTGTTATTTGGAGCTGGAAGGGCAAGGTCAAATTTTAGCTCAGCTGGAAGCTGTGTGAGGTGGTTTGTACAGAAAAGTAGTTGATTACATCAGGCTAAGTTTCCTCAATATGTCTTACAGGCCCTAGAATGATTGTTTCCTACAGCATCCAATAAATATGTGTTGACTATATGCATAATCTTCACATATTTAGAGTAATGGCTTTTAAATACATGTATTTCATTTTTAAAATGACTTCTCATGGCTTAAAGTATGATAAACATATATAACATTACACAAACTACAGCAAAGTTCAGATGATCACTATAAAATACAGTATTATGAAGACACAGATCATAATCATTTCCTCCATTGCATGCCACAAATACTGTCTTTCCATAAAAATAGCTTCCTAAGCGCTAAAGGAGGTGTTGACTAATTTACCCTAGAACTTTAAGCTTATATTTCAACTGGTATGACAGTATTTAATTAGGTAGTTTAAAAAGTTCATTGCTTTTCATTGTGATCAATACCAACATACCTGTGTATACACACACACACACACACACACACACATCAGCAATTTGGTTACTTCTTAAATTATAATCATGCCTTATACTAAGCATTAGAATCAAAATTGTTTTTTAACTTAATGATTTTTCTGGTGTGACATAATTGATATAATTGCAAATTATGTTTTGTAGTATCGACATTTGTTAAAAGTAGTAATCCACATTTAAACATTTAATGCAGTGCACATTTACTTTTCAAAACATTGCTTCAGGCAATGGTCTGACATTTTCTTATAATTTATCAAATTGCTTTTCAGGATTAAGCTAAAAAATTAATTTTCTATGGTAAATACTTAAAAAATTATGAACTTCATACCAAACTTCACAGCCATCCTCAGAGAAGGTCTTTCTGCTCTTTCATTGTCAGCGTCACAGTGCTCGTTAATTAGTTTTTAAGCTTATGTCATAATCTTATCAATTCAACTCAAATTAACATGCTGGCTTAGATGGCAACACCAGCAATTGCTCAGGAAATCCACTTAATGCCAGTGAAAGTGCTACAGTAGATACCAGTTACGTGGTTTTCTGTATAAATTTGCATCCTACATGCAAATATTTAGAATGTCGAAGAACATGAGGTTCACATTGGATACCTATGATCTTAATTTTAAGTTTTTATATTTAAGATGCCAGGAGTTTTAGGGGTCGTGGCTTTCTCAGTATTTAAAATTTCAGATATTGTCATGTTCCCCACCCTTGCTTCAGGGACTGGCACTTTCTTTGACAAGTCTGCTGAGTTGTGCACACCAGGATTTGCAGTTGACATTGTTTCCTGCTTCTGTTCTTTAGTTGGAGACTGGTCCAAGCCCTCCCTCCTTACATGATATTTTTATTTTTACTATAGGACCCAGCAGTGCCCCTGACACCCTGTACCCTTTTAATCATTGTTTGTTGCATAATGCATCTGAGAAAAGATACTAACAATAGTTGTGTGTAGTATTTTTCATTTTTGCTTACTAAGTTGTAAACCGTCTATAAGTTGTGACCGATATATCCCGGTATAGAAGAGAGCTTTACCTGTTTACTTTCTCATGTATGTCTGGTGATAAGTCAACAGTTAGAGGATGACAAGGTATCACGTGAGGTTTGGAAACTTGTGGTCCATACTTACTCAGTTTTTCTTAACTTATTCTTCCTTCATGTGTTAGATTCATGCTTCATGGGTATCTGTGGTACTGAGGAAATTCAGAGTTAGATTTTATGAGCATGTGCCTTAATTTTTGAAATAAGCGTCTTTGTATTTATTTTAAGTGAAGATTACCAATTTAGAGTCTTGCCAACTTATTGCTACATGCATATGTTTTTAAGATGTGGAGCTGGAAAAACTCTGTAAGACAGTCAGACTTCAGCTTTTATTCCTGTTGTGTCGCGGATGGCTTTGTGTCACTTTGAGAGTGATGTAATTCTGTGGAATGCTAGAATAAATGGACATTGCCTTTAGAATCTGGCTTTCAGTTGTCCCTAGAGGCTTTAGAATAAGGCAGCTGGAGTTAAAAACTTGATTATGAAAATATCCCATTTCCCCATCCACATCAAAAAAAATTTTATGCTTTCACATTTCACCCAATCATTTAGAATTTAGCAAATTCTGAGAATCCTATTTGCATTGAAACCACACACAGACCGAAACATCCTTGGGCAGAGATGAGCCCTGCAGATTTCCCTGCTGATTGGACTTGTGCCCTGGGGGGCTAAAGTTAGTTTCCTTGGCATCTTCTTGGATGTTTTCTCTGTAGTTGTCAGTACTCTTGTTTCTACTTTAAATAGTTGTTTTGTTTATTTTTTCTCTCTTTTTGCCAGGACTGGGGATTGAACCCAGGAAATTCATACTGAGCTACATCCCCCAGCACTTTTATTTTTTGTGTTGAGACAGGTTCTCAATAAGGTGCTAAATCTGGGCTCGAGTTTGCAGTTCTCCTGCTTCAGCCTCCTAGAATCCTGGGCCATGCTTCCCTCTCAACATCTTTCTTAATGGTACACGTAAGGAAATTTATTTTTAACCACTGAATTTCTGAACAGATGAATCTAATGTGGTGAAACATGCTTCCTATTCCTGAGGAATAAATTGATTCATAAATTTTAAAAATCTGTGGCATAATGAGTCCGCTGTATTTGAATAAAGAAAAAGGAGCTTGTAATCTTTTTATTTTTATTTGGTACCGGGGATTGAACTCGGGACCTTGCGCTTGCGAGGCTGGCGGCAGAACCACTGAGCTAAATCCCCAGCCCCAAGAGCTTGTAATCTTTTTAAGGAAGTCTTGATATTAGGTTTGACATGTTCGGGCAGTGGTTCATGAGCCCACCTGTACCAGGAGTGTGGGGCCTCACTGCTTAAACTGCAGCTTGAACAGCAAAAGCTCTGAAAAGAATGGAAGTCATTAGATGGCAAAGCTTGACCTGCACTGAGGCATTGTGTACCCTGCATAACAAGAGCACTCATATTTTTGCTTCAGAAATAGCAACATACTTGACTATGAGTGCGTCCCCAGACTCTACTGGGAGTGTTACATAAAAAACAGTAGATGCAGCTTTCTAAGTCCCAAATATTTAAAAACAATGTGAACATGGAAACACATGTAAGTCCAAGGACTCAGATAACCAGCTGGGGGCCCTTTGAAAGCATGGAGGTCGATAGTTGTTTGTGTTAAGAAAATGACAGAGTCCTAATCAGGCATCAATAAATGTTACTGTGTTAAGGGAAAGGCAGAAATTTTGATTCATGTTTCTCACTGCAGTGAACAGCTGCACTGTGTATTTTCTCAATGCCTGTGCCTCTGGTAGAGATGGAAGAAAGCAGAGGCAGGTGAATCAAAGGTGGCGGGCAGACCAACTGGAAGGGAAGCATTAAAATAGAAACCATCCAGTTATAACAAAAAACCAACTTCTGGCAGCTCTGAGAACAGTTGGTGTGAAACTGCTTGGAGACCCAGAGCTCCAGAAAAGCCCTGCAAGAGGCGGAACGTGAACGAGAGCATTCCCAGTGAAAGCAGGGTTAGTTAAGTGCTGATTGATCTCATTCTGGCCTGTAATTGCCTGTTTATCTCCGCACCCTCTGGACTGAGCGCTGGGATCCAGGCCCCTTTCGTCTGTGCTGAAGAGGGCGGGGTCTTCTCAGCCCTCGCTGGCAGGTGGTAGTGTTCATTAAACATTTGGCAACATGTTAACAGAGTATGGTTGGCTATGGTCCAGGGGCTGCCAAGGCAGCACCTACGCTGGTTAATATGAGGGTTGCAGTGGGGAAAGGCAAGGAGGCCATGTGCTTCTACTTAGAAGCTGTAGCACAAGCCGTTTAGATAGAAGAGTGGGACTTGTTTTTTTTTTATTTTAAAAACTTTTATTATTTTTATTGGTACAATTTATATATACATAATGATCACATTCATTGTAGGGAGTTTGTACCTGCATCTGATATATCCTGATTCCTCTTTTATTTCCTAGTCCCCTCCCCTTGCTTCCATTCCTCTTCTTCTTTTTATTTACAAAAGCTTTGTTTCCATCTTTTCCTTCTGTTGTTTTTCTTTGCTCTTCCTTCTTTTTCCCTTCCCCCTTCATAGTTCCCTTTACTTTTTGAACCATTTCTTCCTATTTCTCCTTATCTACTATACATTTTGCTCTTTACCCTTTCAGTTTCTCATACCAGAGATACAATGTGATATTTACACATGTGTGTCCGATTTATTTCACTTAAGAGTCTCAAGGCACATGTCCATTTAGCTATAAATGTCTTAAGTTTATCCTTCTTTATGGCTGAGTAGTACTCCATTGTATAAAAAACCCCACATCTTTTTTATCCATTCATCAGTTGGTGGGCATATGGGTTGTTTCCAAGCTTTAGCTATTACAAACTGTGCCGCTCTAAACATGGGTGAGCATGTATCACTGTAGTATGATTCTTTTAATTCTTTTGGGAGATACCCAGCAGGGGAATAGCTGGGTCAAATGGGACCTCTAATCCTAGTTCTTTGAGGTATCTCCACACTGATTTCCACAGTGGTTGCACCAGTATGCACTCCCACCAATGGTGGAGAAGAGTTCCTTTTCTAAAAATGTCACTGCTCATGACTTCCCATCCAGATTCTAGTGTGGTACCTTCCGCCTGTTGAGAATTCCTCTTGTAGGGAGCCACTGTTGCTGGTGGAGTATTTCCTACTTTTTGTGTGTGTGCCAAGATGAAAAGGGGGAAAACCACTCTTGCAAAGAGCTTACAACTTGTTATAAGAACACAGTCAGCCGGGAATTTAGCTCAGTGGTGCCGCCACATGCCTTGCAAGCACAAGGTCCTGAGTTCGATCCCCAGTACCCTCCCCCAAAAAAGAACACCATCATAGGTAGTGAAAGTTACTTTGTCGTGATGATTGTTGTAATAAATGTTGGAAAGAAAGACCACGCCATACGTTTCCTTTTGGTGAGAGAGATCTTTGGAAGCAAGCAGCCATAACTGCTTTGACTCTGCATATGAATATCTGAGCCTGCAGATGCAGAGTTTTGGGGGGTTATAATGTTTTCAAGTTGACTCTGCAAACCCAAATCTATAACGATCACTCAGTTAACAATTTTTAGGTTGTTCTTTTCCAGAATCACCAGTAAATCCTACCATGTAGATTGCAGCTCTGAACGTCATGTTGTATACCCTACTTTCTGTGAACTTGATGACGTTGGGATCATGTGTCCTATCTGCTGAAGTAGAACTAAATAACGTCAATGGCAGAAGAAATGAAAGTTTATGAATATCGCTTGAATTTAAAGATCTAACTGATACAGGGACTTTTATGTTGTAAGGATCATCATTTGGGAAGCACATGGCAGAGATGCTGATTTAGACAAGCTAAATTTTTCGGGTATCAAAGTAGGAAGTCAAAAGGCAATGTCTAGTTGGCGAAAGCAAATGGTCTTGATATGAGTATATTATTTAGGGATGTAATAGTTACCATTAGAAAACACACAAGCAGAAAATATTTAAGTCACTAGCACTGAAATAAGAAAAGGAGGGGAAGAAAGGAAGAATTGTTTTTCAATATACAGTCCTCCGGTACTGTATAGCATTTAAATATATCCATTCAATATTTTAATAATATGAAATTTGATACAAGCACTGATCTAGTATAGCAAATTGACTTTAGAGTTTAAATTTATTTTCATCACAAGTTAATTCATATCCATTAGCATCTGCAGAATATCAGGAGCTCATAAAGACAAAGAAAATCACCTGTGATTGCTTCCGTCAAAGGTAATTATACTTGTTCCACACCTCCTCCCACAGTTTACTAAATAAAGATAGAATTATGGGAGTAACTGTTGATTATCTTTTCTTTTAGGATAACATCTTCATGATACTAAACGTAATCACACCAATAGCTAACATTTGTGTTCATTGTGATAGGCATCCTCAGAGGTGCCTTAAATATTTATATCAACTTATTTCCCTAGCAGCCACTGAGATAAGTGCTTTTATAGTCCTCCTGTTGGAAATGAGGTAACCCAAACCCCTAGCATTGCGAAGAGACATTGCCAGAGGGTGGCAGGCTCAGGAAGTGAACCCTGGGCAGGAGTAAGCAGGAGAAGTGGGATATTAGCAACTAAATTTTGACTGAATGTGTTCGACTTTATTAAATATAAATTAGATACCGGTGTCTTCGATGATCTTAAATTCCCTTGAGGTGTTTACAGTATTCTGTTTTCAGAATAACAGTTTGACTTTGGTTCTCAGTTCCTGTTGATTTTTTGCTTTGAATGAGTAGTCATGGGGTACACCTTTAAACATGTATTTAAAGACATTTTTGAACTGTTTTAGATCTACAGAGAAGTCGCAAAGATACTACTTTGAGTTCCCATGTACCCGACAGTCAGTTTTCCCTACCACATACATCTGACATTAGTATGATACGTTTGTTATAATTACAGATCAGTAGTGATGCACTATTATGAACTAAAGTCCATACTTTATTTATAATTTTCGTAGGTTTTACCTAATGCCTTTCTCTATTTCAGGTTGCTATCCAGGATGCCAGATTACATTTAGTTGTCATGTTGCTTTAGATTTCTCTTGTCTCAGGAAGTTTCTCAGACTTTCCTTATTTTAGTCTCTGAAACTTTTGATATTTGTAAATATTCATTTATGCAACCATCTCCATCTATGTGAGTTCATAGTGATATCCCCCCTGTAGTCTGTTGCCAGTTGCTTAATTGTAGTCTTTCCCCTTACAGGTGTCTTTCTGCTCTCAAACTGAGAGCCTGGCTCAAACCCTGACAACCCTTTCCTTAATAGTCCAGTTGCAGTGAACCCGCACAGCAGGGTCTCTGTGGTTAAACCTGACCTCTCTGAGAAGCACCACCAACAGGGTTGCAATGATTAATTTATTTTATAATTTAGCTTTGAAATTAAAATGGCTTATTTTCCCTTTAGCCCACTCATTTCTAAAGTTTCTTAACTAACCATGTCCTTCTCTGTCCACTTTAATGAGAGTGCATCCTGCAGGCACATGACTGTCACATTTGGCATTCCCTCCTCAGGTTACTTGATATTCTGATTTATTATTTTACAAGTTGCATATGTTAAGTTTCATTCTTTATTGTGCTGTATGAGCTTTGGCAAATCCATTCTATTATTTG
Organism: Heterocephalus glaber; assembly: GCF_000247695.1. Next base: position 8,962,728 of record NW_004624751.1, on the reverse strand, counting down.
TCTAATGTTATAGATCCATAAGAATAATTTCAGAGACAAGAGGATCACAAGTTCAAGCTCATCTTGGGTAATTTAGTGACAATGAGATTCTCAACTCATAAAAGTATGTGGGTGGGGCTTGCTGTGTATATAGCTCATAGTGAAAGTCCTGAGTTTAATTCCAGTACTAAAAGAACATCATTCCCTAACACAGTACATAACATCTTGAAATTGGTTTCCTTTAAGTGGCAATATGCCTCAAAGTTTCTCTCATTTCTTTTCAAGACTTGGTAGCTAATTTCTTTTTAGACACTGAATAATATTCCTCTGTATGGATGTACCACAGCACATTTACCCATTAATTTTCTGAAGGACAAACTTGGTTACTTCCAGTTTGGGGAGTAAAAAGTAAGGTACTGTAAATCTTTCTGCATAGATTTTTGTGTATATGTGTTTTCAAGTACATTGGATGAACTTCTAGAAGTATAGTTATGGACAGCACACTGGTAGCATAAATACTGACAGACAACTGCGAAAAAGTCTCCCAAAATGGGTCTACCATTTTGTGTTCTCACCAGCAGTGAATAAGGATTCCCATTATTTTAATCTTGGAAAGCAATTGGTGGTGTTTTACTATTATTATTTTAGCCATTCTGTTAGCTGTCTAATGCCACCTCATTGTTATTTGAATAGATAGTGTAGTATAAACAGAAACCAGTACTTCAACTTGAAATACCGTCTGCCTAGAGGTCCCTGAATCAGTCTGTACAAATCTTACTCCAGAAAATACACATACTCTGAAAATTGAGAAACGCACATGTAATCTCAGAACTAAGACCAGTAGCTAGAATTTCATATGACTTTTTTCACTGATTATATTGAAGCAGAAAAAAATGAATAAAAAAGAGAGAAATGAATTTAACAACGTGAGAGATTACATATAGGGAACGGGGAGGGTACTGGCAATAGCACATTGAATTCTGGAAAGAACATAAATAATAGGAGTCCTGGGACTCCTATTTGATTGAATAATGTTCAATATAATGCCCTTTATGATAAAAAGAAAAAAATGCTCAAGTAGATAATAATGGGAAATTGTTAAATTAGGATAGATTTGTATAGTGGATTTCTGTATTGCAAATGAAATCATACTTTCATTCACTATGACTAGTTAAAGGAGAGGAACTATAACAAATTAAAACAAACCTGTATATTTATATTGTGTGAGTCCAGGATTATTAACATAGACACATAGGCCTGCAGAAAGTTTAGGTAAAATAGTTCAAACCTCAGAGTACCAGAAGTATTTTCTTTTAAATATATTTTTGATATTTTCCAAATATTATATGATTAATAATGGAATTGCTTATTTAAAATACTGTGACTTGGGAGGCTGAAGCAGAAAGACTGAGCTTGAAGCTGACCTGGACAACAGAGCAAACTTTGTCTCAGAAGATGTAAAAGTTCAATGCAATATATATGATTGTTTTTTGAACCACTAAATTCTACTGAAAATTACAGATTATGGTCCAGTTATTTGATGGTGTGAGATTGCATTTTATTTTCATAATAATATACTAGCTTTATGTGTACTCTTGCACATAGAATGAAAGCATAGTGTACCTAAGGGTATATAAGCAAATGCAAAAGAGAAACGCAGTGGCTGCCTGTGAAGATTTCATAATTTCATACCTAGAGGGTGCCAGCCATTCTGATTCCAAATGCTCTCAGCTATAGCGGCCCCCTCCCAGTAGCTTGCAAAAATGGAAACTATAATCATTGAATTATCATAAGTGAGAAAAACCACTGCTGACTTTACATGTCTCTGTAGCTACTCAGATCAGGCCATTGACAACTAAGGCCAAGCTCAGCTTTTGTTGTTGAACACAGAGCCCAAGCAAGTGTGAGTTAAAAGAGATCCCAAAGCAGCTGTGTCATCAGTTCTGTGCTCTGCCCCTGGTTAGTGTAGCAGACACGGGTGCTCACCCTAGGTGAGTATGAATTTGCTTGTCACTACACTTCTTCTCTTTTGGCTGAGCAAATAAAACCACTGTGCACATGTACAGAAAAGCACCATGCTTAACTGGTACCTATCAGCTACCAGGATGTTTTGCCAGCATGTTGTTTAACATAAGGAACAACAGCAAAAGAATGTGTTCATTTGGGAAGATAACATTGTAAAAGATCATTATGGAAGAGCAACCCTGAAAGTGTCTAAACCTTACATTATTCCTGTAGGAAATTAGCTTTTAAAGACCTTCTTTCTTTTATCTCTGAGAGATGCAAAGAACAGCCTGGTGAAAAACAGTCATGAAGCTCTGTCTGCACCTTCTCATTAGAAAATTAGCTCTTTACTCCGAGTTAACAGCAGTGCTTTCTGCAAGTGCTGAAAGAAGAAGGGAATTCTGAAGCGTTTTTATGATTTATAAAGTGTCTACCACAGAACTTCACATTTGGAATTCAGGGATAACACTCAATTTTAAATGAGAATAATCAAGTTTCTCAAAGCTGAAAAAATTAGGAGAAAATGCCATTTTTTTCTCCTCTAAGAAACTGTGTCTATTGCAACCGATTCCATTTTCATCAGTCACTATTTCACATATTGCAGAAGAGGCAATGGCAGAGCTGTTGTAGGGGCTCCCTAAATGGCTGGCAGGGCATGTTTTTCTCCACTGTCATCTGGTACCTTTGCTGTGTGTGGCCCACAGTGGCACCACAGCGAATGCTGTCTGCATGGATGACTAGATCAAAGGGCTTATGTTGGCCTGTTTCTCTTTATTACTTCTCCTAATTTGATGATAAGCTCAACTTAATATGTGTTATATGGCTTCATGACCTCAGTACCAAGTACTGAGTATTTATGTTTAATTTTGAAGGGTCTATCTCCTGGTGATTTATGTCATTTTGAATCACACACAGTATCCAATGTTAGGAACCCTGATATTTTTAAACCAGATGACACTACATCACCTTTGCATTCAGTTCTTCTGAAAAGTTGCTTATCAGTTGGTAGGTGAGTACTCCATAAAGAGAGCCTAGTTGACACTCTGTAATTGTGTGAAGACTTGAATTCCATTCAGTAATTCCATTTACCGCTGGTGCTGCGGCATAATTTACTCCATTTCATCCTGCCAATGACCTATGAAATTGATAATATCACTCACATGTTGGGGAAAATACAACAGAAGCTAAGAGAAATTAATTCAGTTGACTTAGATGAAGTCATGAGTACCTGAGTGGATGGTCCATCCAAGCTTCTGAAACGCCAAACCCAAGCATCCCCTTCTATTTCTCCTTGAAATAATTTGGGAGAGAGGGAAGCAGGGTGTTTGACATGAGTCTGAATCTAGTGCTGTTTGTGGGTTCCATGACATAGGGTAGACTACACGCATGGTTCAAGTCTGTTTTCATCTGCAAATAGTTCCTTGTCTGGCACAAATTTAGTGCTGTTTAAGTGCTCTAGACTGTTTAGTGCTATAGACATAAATACTGTTTAGTGCTGTAGACTGCTAGGCTCTGTTTTATTGTGTTTTGAGATATTGATAACACATACAAAACCTTAGATGTTTTCCTCTTCATCCAAGTAGACATTTGGATACAAAATGAGGGATATTCCATAGTATTGTAGTAATAACATCTCTAATTGATCTTTTTCTGTTAAATCCTACATAATCATATATGCTTTGCTTCAAAGGAAATAAGTGCATAGAAAATAATCTAACAGAGGAGGAGGAGGAGAAGTTGATAGAAAGCCTTAGGACACGACTGAAAGTTTTGAAAACACATTTCCAAGAAAGAAAAAAAAACAGTAAAACTTTGGAGATTAACTCTAAGCTATGAAACTCTGGCACAAAACATAGACATAAGAACCAGCAAAGAACCCAATTGTCATTCTAAGAGGTAGAAGAGAACAAAGCATTTGGAAACACAAACAGTATAGGATTTAACAAATCACCAGAGGCATAAAATTGCTGAGAAATTAAAGTCACAGAAGAGGAATTAAATTAGTAAAGTAGAAAATAGTTATGAAGCAACTGGAGAACGTGCAAAACCTCCTTAAAAAAATGAACAACCAAATATGTGACAGATGACTTAGGACCTACAGAAAGAAGCACTGAAGGTCAGACATGGTATACAAGTTTTCAAAGTTACAGAACAATTATCACAAATTAAATAGCCAAGCATTTCCAAAGTAGAAAGAGAAACTGAGTTTTCAGCTTGAGGTCATTATAGTCAGAAAAAAATAAAAAGCATAAACCAATAGAGAATTAGTGTTAAGTGAGTAAATGGAAATATTTGTGTACAATTGACAAATGCACAATATGTATAAAGCCGCTATTTTGGATGATACTCTTGTATAATTGACTGGAACTATAGATATATATATTGTAAATATAAATATGTTATATGCATTATATATCAATTGGGAATATATAAATATAAGTGATAATACATCTAAATTATGTATTTACATGTATTCTCGTATCATTTTACTTAAATAAATTGATGTAATAGACATGATTCTCCAGATGTTCAGAGCCACTTTAATTCTTAGTGGAAGGTTTTGGTATTGTTGTGAAAATATATTAGTCACTCAGGCAGCTTTTATAATGATACCATTTTTTACATATGGACATAGGGTACCGTGATATAGTAACAAAAGCAAAAATATAATTTAGCAGTATTTTTCCAAAGGATTTAATAGTGGCAAAGGCAATCATATAACTTCTTTTCCATAGTGTATTATAAGGGGATGTGTTAACTCAGTAGAGGTCTCTTTTATCAACCAACAGAGGACTTGCTCATCATAGTCACTAAAATAGGAAGAAATACATAGTAAAGTTAATTGCAGTTATACATGTGGTCTACATTTAGAAAACAAAATTAGTTGGAAATTATTTATATGCTTTTTTTTCTCAGTAGCATTTTACATGGTCCACGCCATTTGTCCTTGTACCCAAGTGTGCTGTGCACCTGTTACGTGCCTTGAAGAACAGGTAGAGCCATGTGTAGGAAAATGGACGCACCTGGAGACCATAATGCAAAGTGAAACAAATCAGGCACACAGCTTAAATATCACATGGTTTCTCTTAGATGAGAAGCCCAAAGTATAAATAAAGTGCAGAGTGGTGAAAGGTAGATAATAGGACAAAGAGGGGTGGATCTTTTGTAAAAGGGAAGGAGACCAGGAGATGAAGGGAGGGAGAGGGGCGGGCAGGAGAAGAGCATGGAGAATGAGCGAAGATGTGTTATGTACCAACTCCCCACACTGAATGTGTTCATTATGTACTGTAGACATGAACCCGTAACATATCAAAAATAATAATTTCCATTAAGCTCATGGGAATATTTTAGGTATACAATAGTTACGTTCTTCATTGGGATCTTTTACCTTTACATGATATATCTTGGTTCTTATTTTTTTCCCCATTCCCCTGCCCTCCCTTCACCCCCTCCACCCTTCCCTATTTACAAAGACTTTGTTTCCATTTTTTTCCTCTTCTCGTATTTTTTCTTTTCCCTTCTTTTCTTTCCCCTACTCCTCCCACTTCCCCTACCCCTTTAGACCTTTTCTTCCTATTTCATAATATCAATTATATATTTTGATCCTTATTTACACTTTTAGTTTTTCACACTAGAGAAACTATTCTGTGTTTACGCATGAATAATAATGATTAAAATTGTAAGTACCTCTATTTAGGAAAACAATTCAAAATGGAGTTCTTAAATATCTAAATTTTAACACGTTAATTTGGTTGAAACCAAGGGTAGTTTCTTAGGGAAAAAATAACATCTTTACTACAAATGTAACCAACTTGAAATGTGGAACAGTCTTTTCAGTGTGTATAGTGCTAAATTCCTTGGGGAACAATGATGGAGATAAAATGCACGTAGGAAAGCTAACACACTTATCTTTGAATGCTGCTATTAATGTTTCATGAGAAAATTTCCATTTAATGTTTTAAAAATACTTTGAGGTTAAGATTATTTTTTCTGTGCCAATACATTTCTAAAATATAAGCCAGATCGTAAATATGTTTATCAATTTCATAGGTATATTTATCTTAAATTAAAGCCTATCTTTGCTAGATTTCATTGAAGAAAAATATCTGTATACATTTTCTCTCTTCTTCTGAGGTACTCCATAAAATTCTATCCATTTAAGCACTAGATTCTTGTGGGTAAATAATTATGTTTTAGCTTACTCATTCGCCATTTTAATTTGCATTGAAAATCCTGGTGCTCATATTTGCTAGTGATAGTCTAATTAATGTACGTTTTCGAGATGTATTTTTCATGAATATACCAAATTCTAAATGTAATTTTCCTTTTAATTGAATATATTAGTATAATATATTTCATAATTCATGCTACCTATTAATGGTCCATTGAAATAGCTTTACATTATTATTCAAATTTACAAACAAATGCTTAGAATATCACAGACTGTACAAATGAGTAAATTGAGGTTAATCGAGGTTAACTTATTCAAGAAACACTCAGCAGAGAAAATAATTGAAAAACCAGAATTCACTTTCAGATATTTCAGATTTCTGAGACAGCACTCTTATCCATGGGAGAAACTGCCTCCTACATCCTCTCAGTGCTGAGGGTTAAAATAGTGCTCACTTAGACCACAAAAGACACAAACATCTGTATCCATGATTTATACTATATTTTATTTTCTTTGTAAAATGTTTATGGTATGTTTTAATAAAAAATCTTTAAATGTTTCTTCTGCCTACTATTTATTTCAAAGACACATTTACAACCATGGAAATCCTCTATTTTTGTAGAAAATGTCCTTAAAGGATGTGGGAGTCATGTTTTGCACACATATGTACATTCATAATTAGTGACCATTGCAAGAATAGAGAGTGCGCCATACAGAAAATAGTTTTCACTAAAAGAAAATATCACTAAAATATTTTAAATAGTAAGTTACTATCTTGGTTTGAAGAAAACAAGCAATTACCTCCATTCATTCTTTCTCTATGGTATATTGAAACTACTTTCGAAATCTTTTGAAAGTTATATGTAAATGTACAAAACAATTAATTACATTATTACATGTTTTACTGAGGAGGGAAGTAAATTTATAAGTCTAGCAATCAGGCTACAAATTTAAACTAAGAAAATGAAAAATTTAAACTATGAAAATGTGGTGGAAAATATTTAAAATTTAAACCCCCAAATTACACAATCTTAAATTTCTGGGATGCAAGCAAATATTTATTGCCAAGTACATTTGAAAGCAATTCACTGTTTTCATAATTGTATTTCTGTGAAAGTTTCCACATACATAAGCAAATACTTTTATATGAAATTAATCTTGTACATAACTAATAAGATGCTGGTTTAGAAGAGAATTATCTGAGGATAACATTTCATACAGAATGTGTTAGTTTGGGCTAGCCTTCGTACCATGGATTATTGAATAACATTTACGCATTTTTAGCCTTGATCATAACTTTATACTAATGATACCACTGAAACTTTAATCTGGGAATCAACTCAAAGTATTGGAAAAATTAATTCCCTTGATCCTCAGTCCAATTCCGAAGTTCTGGCGGGAGCCGGGACTGCTCAGCCTCAGGGGAGCCCCAGGCAGGTGCGGCTGTGTGTACACACGTAGGCTTCTCACACCAGAATGTCCAAGGGGCGCTTACTCAGTTGCAAGGGATGAAGGTGACCTTTTCCATGTGTTTCATCAAGAGATCTTTGGGAAAAATATTTGTAAATAAATCTGAGTTTTAAAAAATATGCTGTTTTTCTTTGATAAAGTTATGACCTAGAAAAGCTTCAGTGGTTCTTTCCCTGGTTGATTTGCCCTTTCGGTGCCATTAGTCTGTGTTAGAGTTGTGTAAGTAGAGGGAAGAGCAGTATACATAGAGTTTGGCACTATCTACACTTCTAGGCATCCACCGAGGTTTTCTGTGGACATACCTCCCAGAAACAGAAAGACTGTTGTAAACAAATACAAATATAGTAGTGTTTGGGAAGGAAATAATAGCAATTAATTTTTATGGGATCCGCTAATCATTAATACAAGTGTTATATAAATACACAAGTTCATGTAAGTGAATAGTCTTTACCCAGAAAGATTCAGAACCAAGCAAATGGGAAAAACCCATCTCCGTGGTTCCTAAACATTTGTTTCATATCCTACTGGAAAAGATTATATAAAATCTAATTTTGTAAACGACTGCTGTTGATTATTTTGCTCCCTACTGATTTGATTTGCAAGTTCTCATCTTTCAGTCCTGTTGAATAATCAGCATTCCTCGTGGACAAAGATGTTAAAGTAAGCTTTCAAATGTTAAATTGATTCTAAGTACTTAAAAAAACTATCCCAGGCAGAGAGTCTACAGATGCCAAAGCAAACCAGAGAGAGAAACACAAACTCACACAGCAAGACTCCAGTCCTCTGGCCAGTGCTCATTGATCTCCGAGGCTGCTCTCAGCTCTTACAGTGTGGAACATCTGTGCACACAATTTGCCCCCTAATTACATAGCATCCCTCTCAGTAGTTACTGCATTTTTTAGGTTCACAAACAGTGTTTTCTAAGTTTAGTTTAATTACTAAATTTTTAACAAACTAATAGAAAAAGTATAAACCTAGTGGGTGTTGAGGACTTCACTTGAGGTATTTGCTTGTACCATTTCCAAAGTAAAACTCCTTGGGAAAGAAATGAATGTGGGCAACTGGAGAGTGAATGAAGAATACTAATTTCAGGAGTTGGAGTAAGGCAGAGAGCAGCCTCCACAGTGAGCGACCCAATGTTTGCTGGGCCCAAGTGAGTGGACAGGTGGTTTTGGGTCTGTGGAGGTGGAGAGAACCCTAAGCAACATGCTTTGCACCTTACAATAGTTTTCTCAGTACATTTAAAATAATCATATGCCATGAGAATGGGAGTCAAGTTGAAATTATTTTCTTGAAAAATTCTTCATGAGAGGTAAAGTCTAGGAATCATCCTAGTGCTAGAAGTGAACGTTTGCAAGTAATTTCAGGGGTCTCTAAATTCAATAGGATGGGCTGATGAATTCAGCACTCTCTAAGTTTGGTATGGCTGCTCTGTTAAAGGACTATGAGTAGCTCCGAATAGAAATTTATCTCACAGTCTGGTGCACAGAAGTTCAAAGTCAAGGTAACAGCAGTGCAGTTCTTCCTCTGGAGGTACGAGGGAAGGATCTGTTTCAGCGTGCTCTCTCTCTCTCTTTCTCTCCCTCTCTCTCTGTCTCTCTCTCTGTCTCTCTCTCTCTGTGCTTATGGTAGCTCTTTGGCAATGCAAAGTGGTATTCTGCCCTTGTATGGCTGTGTCCATGTCTCCCATTTTCATAAGGACACCAGTCATATTGGATTAAGGGCTCAATCTACCCCACTATGACTGTTTCTTAAGTAATTCCATCTGCAGCAAGACCTTTTCCAAATTAGCCTACATTCTGATGTGTTGGGGGTTAGGAACTCAACATAGAAAATGGGTGAAGAAATACAGTTTGGCCTGTAAGCAGTACTGTGGGTGTGAAACTAAGAAATGAAAGATGAGTGCAGAACTTTTTGGACTGAGCAAGTAGAAGAATGACATTGAGATTTACTGAGAAAGGGAAAATCCAGAGGAGCAAGTAGGAGAGACTGTCCAAGCTGGGGCCTCAGAAAGGCTGCCCTGGATGGAAAAGTTTATGTCTATACCAAGGGCAGGGGGCACTGTAAACCAATAAAACAGTGAATCAGAAAATATTTTAATCGTCTGTCTCTTGAAATATATATCAATAACTCAATATGTATTCCATGGAAAAAATATGAAATTGATTGCATCAGATAATTTTCAGCTATCTGAAGCATTTGTAATTTGACATAGAGGCATTCCTAGCAAATAATAATACATATTAGAGAGTTCTGCGAATGTGGACTTTTCCCTCCCTGAGTAAATGTGGCCTATGTATTTTTGTCTTGGTTAGTTTATCAGTCCAAACCTTTTTGGCACAACTTTGTTGGCTGTGAATGGGGCCTGGCAGGGATGCTTTCCTTAGGGAATGAGGAAGTAGAAGCAGAATAGAGCTATTGTGCTCTGCTGGAATATTTTTCTTTCAAGAGGACATTGCTGTTTTATTGGTGGAAGTAACCATGGAATTTGACAATTAAATGAAAGAATAAGCAAAATTCTAGGTGACAAGAAGTGAGAATGTTATAAAAAGCTATGTCAAGCATGAATAATATCTTGACCGCTCAATTCATTGGCTTTGATATGCTTCCTTTTAGACCCCCTGCTCTAATCATATTTAAATGTCTGAAAGCTTTCTCGCTTGCACGAAAAGATACAGGAAGGGATGTCTCAGGGCTTCCTCTCTCTCTATAGACCATGTGATGGTAAAATACTTATGTGTTCATTGATTTAACCAATATTTTTGAATTACTTGGAAGTGGAAGGTGCAACATAAGCCTCAGAACTAATTTCCATAGTTTGTGCTAGCAATCATTTAATCATTTATGGTGGATATTTTGATGCATACACATTTAGATGACTTAAAATATATATATATATTTTGTTATTGTTAAAGAAAATTGGATCTTGGTGTCTAAAACAGTCACCATTGTCTGACGGCTTTTGAGGGTAGAACATGGTGGTAATTACTATCAGTCCTTCCTAACTGTGTAATTAGAGTATTGACTTTGTCGGGAGTTCCCTTACCAACACTGATTATCATCAGAGAATAAAAACTTTGAGACTGCATGGTCTACAGAAGAGAATAGAGAATTGACGGGGAATTCTGGGTTCATTCCCAGATTAGAATGGCCCTGTCATATGACTTTGAGAACAGGTCAGTTAATTCTGTTTGTAGAATGGGAAATGCAGTCGCCTACTTCCTTGGCATGACATCTGCATCTTTGATCCTGTTTGACCAGAGTGAAACTAGCATGACTGCCTTTGCTCGCCTTGTGGGACTGATCAGTGTGGTAACAAATGGTCTTGCTTTCCTCATCAGTCAGAAACTAAGGAGTGATGAGAAGGATGAAATTCCAAAGATGGACATGGGTGCTATCCAAGAAAGGTTCGGGATCTCAAGGTCTACTGGTAAGGAATGGATAGGATGAATAGGAATTACAAAGCAAGAACAAGTCTCAGCGCACGGGATGCATTTCTGTGAACCACGTTCATAGCAGAGTTATGTCGGAGATGATGCTCGTGTTACTGTGCCCCACAAAATTGTGTTTCTATTGCACTGTTTGCCAAATACAGTATCAAATCTTTTTAGCATTTAAAATTGTACCCATTACCAGTGAACTGGCAAATGTCTGATAGAATGTTAGTACCTTTTCATGACAGTCAGCTGTCGTGGCATGAATGAATGGCTCCGTTCTCTGTCCAGTCTCAGCCATGGGCTCGGTTTGCTGCTGGACTCAGAGCTCCTTCCTGCTTTCATCCTACCTCAGACAACCTTTGACCTAAGGTAGTCACGCTAGCGCTGTGCCATCATCCTCTTTGTTTACTTCATTGACAACCTGAACCTCTAAGCTGTTGATTTCCTGGCTGTGACCCATGACTTGCCCTCCCTGTGTCTACTGGAGCACAGTACCACCAACTGAGTGTTTAAAACAGCCGCGATTTGTTGTCTTAGCCTTCTGGCATCTATAAGTCTGAAATCAAAGTGTCGGCCTCGCGACGTTGCCTCTGAAGCCTGTAAAGAAGGATGAGTCCTTTCGCAGCCTCTGGCAGCCCCAGCTACTCCCCGGTTTGTGGCTGTTTCGCTTCAGGCTCTGGCTCCTTCTTCTTTTGGCCGCCTCCTATGCATCACTGTCTTCCTCAGTCAGGTTGCATCAGGCCCATCCTGCTGTCACACTCACAGGCACCGGGAGCTCAGCCCTCCACAGAATCCTTTTCAGGGGCAACTTTCAACCCATTCACTTGCCCGCTTGGCTCCTACTTTACTAGATGGCTTTCATTCCCCCGATTGTCAGGCTGTCCCAGGAGCCACATCAGATTCTGGTACCAGTTTATTCTCACAAGACAACCAGCAAGAGGGTTTTGTTTTGTTTTCAGAGAAATGCTGTAAGGAGACAGAAGGTTCATCTCTTGGTTCACACAAAGCCCATGAACACAACCAGGAGATAAAAGAGTCAAGAGAGGTTTATTACCTCCAGTAAGGAAGGAGAGCTGGGAGGACAGTTCCCAAAATGATGTCTCCTCCAGCAAACAAAGCAAGGAGATTTTATAGGAGAATCTCATACATATTCATGCAAGATAGGCTCAGCCCCCAGTAGAGGCGGGCGCATTCCTGAGCATGCCCAGAAGAACATCATGCCTGCTGCATTGAGTGCTCAGAAAATAGTAGATGGGAGTGGCTCTGGGTAGGGAATTCAGTATTATAAGAAGCAATTTCACTTCTAGGTCACCTGAAAGGACAGGACAGAGGTCACTCACCTTGTAAGTTTCTCTGAAGGACCTTAAATGAAACAGAAAGAAACTTTAGAAGCAGATTTAAGTCATTTAAAAGGCTAGCAGCTTTTTTCCTTAAAGCTTAGGTGATTATGTCTGATGATATAGACCTAGCAGCTAACCACGTTTGTGCATTTCTTGTGTAAACTTTATGCATCATTCAATACAGAGAGACTAAGGTGGACATATGAACAAAAATAAGTGTTTATGTTCATGTTCACCAGGAAAACTCATCACTCTCAGTAGTTATGGAAAACTGTGTACACCATGTACTCTGTGAGCATTAATTTATTCAGCCATACAGCAGCCTACAGAAAAGGAATCCTATCCATTTTGAAGAGGAGGACAACAAAAGGCCAAATTCACGCAGTCATGGGTCACATCACAACTGAAGCAAGAGCTCATGCTTAGTCCACTAATTTATGACATTCCCACTCATCCATAGGGTCCGGACTACATGTTGAATGTTTTCCTGGTTGTCACTGACAGGCATGAGGTGGGCGCTAAGTGGATGACACAGAATCTGGGGCAGGTGCATGGAAACATAAACCAATGACATGATGTGATTCAAGCTGAGTGACCAGGGAAAATCATTTCAGAGAAGTATAATTTTATATAAACATTATCAGACTCCAGTATCCCAACCAGACATGAAAAACAGTATATTAAATTATAGATCAGCCTTACTTTGAAACATTGGCACAATAACCCCAAATAAAATTCTGTTCTTTAAGTGTAATCCTAGCAAAGTGAGTTATTTCAGATACAAAAGGATGACTCAACTTTAAAGACTAATGAGTGAAATGTAGTACTTTAATGTTCATCAGAAAAAAAATTTATGGTCATCTCAACAGATGCCAAAATACATTTTATGGATGCCTATAAAAATCTAGAATAAAAAGAAACAATACAAGGGTTCATGAATAAAAAGGCTCACTGTACAAGTTATGTACATAAAGGAGAGAATTAGACTTAATAATCAAAAGTAATGCTCTGTCACTCAAAAAACCCCAACAAGATTTTTTAGAGGTGAAAAAAACGATTCAAAAATTACATGTCAATAAAATTGAACAAACTAATCCAAGACTATTTGCAAAGTAACAATAATATTAATAAGACAAAGTATGCACAGACATCGTGCTGGTTTTTGTTGGAATGAATTACTTCATTAAGTCCTTAAAATGATACCATAAGACTAGTACTACATGTCTGCATATGTGAGAATTTCGTATGTGGGAGAAAAAAAAATGTAACTTTGTCAATCAGTGCCGTGGTCTTAATGGCGAATCACTAGATGTCTGTCTATACGGGAAGCAAAGTAAAATAGGATGTCTGTCTTCATACCAGAAACACAAATTCCAAGTTGATTCAGGCCTAAATATTTTAAAGTCTAAAATATTGGGTGCAGTTGTGGTCACGTGGTCCTTGCTGGAGTTAGTGGCAGCTGTCTTAGAGATCCATGCATAGCATGAAGAGCCCTTAGCACTGTATGGGACACGAAGTTATTAGACTGATTAAATGTTAATGTGTGGAAAGAACTGTAATACACTGTGAAAGTCTGAAATCCTAAATATCATATGTGTATATCATGACTTCTGCTTTGAAATCTAAAAACACTTTCAAATACCATTTGAAGAGACATATCATTGAATTTTAAGCATATCTTCTGCCAAAGCCAAACATGAAGGAAGCAATGTTCTATACAGTAATCACTAATATGTATTTGTTAGGCAATCAATCTTATTAATTTATAGAACCCTGTTAATACATATTCATTTATTTCCTTTTCAGATAAACATACATTAACAATTGAACACATTCTCTATAGGAAATAGAAATGGTCCCAAACAAAATGCAGACATATCACACCTTTCTCATTGCTACTCCAGAGGCTATAGAAAATAGTCTTTCTAGAAATAATCCTTCCTGATCCTTCTTAAACCTAGGGTGAATTTTGTTCATGCACATACACACAGGTATACATTGGCCTATGTCCACACCACCAGTCCTTTATTAAAATATAGGAGTTTGCATCAGGTCCAGTAATTTGCAATATAAGCAGTCAGATATTTCAAAGTGATTGCTCATAATTCCTTTTATTAATTAAACATCTTAAAATGCTCAAAATCCAGCCTTCTAAGAAATAAAAAGCAAACTATAAAATGGCCTGCATAACAAGTATATCAGTTGTAGATTGATTATGGGACAGTCATGACTATAAAGTCTACCTTGTGATGTGGTCATGGTGGTGACTACATGTGTAGCCTGTAAGTAATTCCTTGGAAGAGCAACTGAAGTACGGTACTTAATAAATCATGAATCACAGTTATTCCAACTACATTTATTGTAACTATGATTTATGTTAGCATTCAGGTCTTTTGCTGAGTTGATAATATAGTTGGAGACATTTACTATATCTTAATTACACACAGACTGTTATAATCGTAACTCTATTTAGCTAGAATATTGTATAATGATACTGATTTAACAATCTCAGCTTTGTTCATCCAGAATATTGGGCAGAGATACCATTGCATGAGTTGAGAAAATTTGTAGATATTAATCAAGGCTTGCTCTTCTTCTCCGCACTTCAGGGTTTTAAGAGTTTGCCCACTGTTGCATCGTCCAGAAGTCCTACCTTAGGATGATGGGACCATTCCGTCTGTAACATATCACTAATACATGGTCAGCTCCAGCTCTGGGCGAATGTATGTTGTTGATGTCATGTGCCCTCAGGATTGAAGCACTTAGGTCCTTTGGGGAAACGAAACATGAGCTGGGATACTTTCAAATTCTAATTCTTCCTGACCTCTGACTCAACTTGAATGTTAGAGAAAATATTGTAACTATAATATGACAATAAAATATTCCCTGGGACACTCATATTTATTTTCTTAGCACAGATGTGAGAACTCTAGATGATTAAAGCTAAGTGTTCTTTGAGGGGGAAATAATGCCAAAGTTTGAAGGAAAGAAATGTTTAGGAAAAGTTCATTTTCCTCCATAGTTTAATTCTTGTCATCCAAAATAAACTATCAGTTTGCCTTAATGATCTTAGCATAGTTTCACATTGGCTGTCGTTTTTGTTCTGTCTAGCTGTGGAAAGCATTTCATCTGTCTGTCTTGATCAAACATTCCCTAAGTTTGAGAAAGAATTGAATTATCAACATCAATTAATTTTCATAACATCTCGCTGGAAAATCAGCCACATTTAGTTTTCTGGGTTAGGTACCGAGGGACTTAAGGTGTGATGCTTTATTTATAACCACCTCAATGATTCATCTGACAGAGAGCATCTTGGGAGGCTGCCTTGCTTTAAAAGTGTTAATAAATTAATAGAGTAACAGAAAGAAGTCTCCAGGAACTATGCAAATTGAAGAATTCCCTCCTGGGAGAGAGAGAAATCTTCCACTTTGCTTTTCTAAAATGGAATTATGACAGCTGTGGAAGCGCATCCTCATTACTGAGAGGGAAAAAGCCAGCCCCTGCTCTTTGGCGGTGGCTGTGTCTGTGGGGCCTGTTGGCTGGCCTGGCATCCATAGCACAGCCTTGTGCTTGTCTTCTCCCTGCAGGTGGATGAGCTGGCTAACGGGGGTTAAGCCTCCTGAGCCGGGCCCCAGGAGAAAGTCCTGCAGAATAATAGCTTGCCCAACCTAGTCTCAACCTAGGCAATTCTTTCTGCAAGATCAACTTTGATGGTAGTTAAGATGTTTTTACTACTTAACCTGCAATGGTGGGACACTGTATACGTTGTATTTACACATTCCTCCCCGCCCCCACTGACAAAATGTTATTAGCATATTCCCTCTCTTTCTTCCCCAGTGTTAAGTAGTATAGACATATTTTGATAGAACATGCATTATACAGTCAATTCATATTTTATTCACTTTAAATTGGATCTTAATATTTTGAAATAACTTTTTATATTTGATGTTTAAGTTACTAGAGATACTTCAAATGCTTGTTAGAGCCACAGTAGCATTTATTGTGTCCACTGGTATCAAAGTTGATCTGCAGAATGCATTGACTTGGTTGGGGTCTGGGTGAGCTATTATTTTGCAGGCACTATGATTTATATTTCTTTCTTTTATAGTGATGCAGATGCTTCTTTATCAAGAAAATTCTTAGATAGAGCAGTAGGCCTTATTTATTATTAGTTTATGTTTGCAGTACAAAACAGTTACATTCATTTTGGGAAACCGGTACATGTATGAAGCACATCTTCATTATGTTTGATCCTTTTACCTTCTCCCTTTCCACATTTACAAAAATAATCTTTTTTATGTCTACCATCCCTTCTTTAGTTTACTCTTTTCTTTAGTCATGATTTAAGTTACTCATATAAGAGAAATTATGTAATGTCTAACCTTCTGTGTCCTTATTTCATTTAACATTATGGTCTTCAGCTCCATACCTTTCTCTGCAAATGACATGATTTCATTCTTCTTTATGGTGGATACATGCTGTTTCCATAGCTTGATATTATAAATCACACTGCTATAAACGCGGATATGCATCAGTCACTATAGTATGATGTCTTTAGTGCTTTCAGGACTGTACCCAGGAGAGTCATAGGTAGGTCAAATGGAATTTCTATTTTTAATATTGTGAGGTCTCTCCATACTGATTTCCATATCAGTTTTACTAGTTTATGTTCCCACCAACAAGACAGAAGGGTTCCTTTTCCCCCACAGCTTCAGGAGTACTTGTTGATTTTTGTGTTCTTGATGTTAGCCATTCTGATTATGTATCCTTTTCAAATCTCTGTATATTCTGCTTCTAAAGAGATGGCTTTTAAAATATCTAGTAACTACTCCTAGTTTTGACTAATACATTGTCATATTCATCTTCTTGGTGTATATGAATACTGTGAAGTTGGCATGCATTCATTGCTTCGAGTAATTATAATTTCCAATATTTACTGTTTTACTGGTAGAAGGAAACTGTGTACAGTCACACACCGTGTAACAACCGACAGGTCAACAGTAGCCTCCATCTGCTGTATTGGACCCAGGAGATTACATGTGGTGGCCATCTCCTGCTATGTGGCAGTCTTCTTGGTTTCTGCAAGTACATTGTATGATGTTTACATGATGATGAGATGGCCAGCAACACTTTCTCAGATTGTATCATTATGAAGTGGTGCGTGCCTGTAGATAGTGTTGCAATTTTTTTTTTTTTTTGTACCGGGGATCAAACTCAGGTCCTTGGGCTTGCGAGGCAGGCACCGGAACCACTGAGCTAAATCCCCAGCCCTGAAAGTGTTGCAATTTGAGCAACTGTAATCAAGGATAATTTTTAACTTTTACTTCTTGTGTACACAGCAGGACCAAGAAAGACAGACATGGAATCAGTGTGTGTGAACAACAGACGAAAACTTTGATACAAATTTTCATGGCACAGTGAAGTTCTACAGAGTTAGGGCCTTACACAAGTCTGTCACCTTGCAGTTTCTGAGTACTGGGAGTCTGGTCATGGCCCAGCTGGCCCTGTGCTGGGGGTGACGTCAGGCTGAAACCACAGCATCAGCTGGGCTGCCATCTCTTCTGCGGGCTCCACTAGGAAAGGATCCTCCCCCATGCTCTCTCTGTGTGTTGGCAGAATTCACATCCATTTGGCAGTTGAGGCTGTGGGTCTCATTTCTTCAAAGACAGCAGGGGAAACAGTCTGCTCCTTCAAGTAGCTTAGCTCCTCACTGTTAAAGAGTTAGGTCCACTAGGATAGCCTTTCGATTAACTGAGAATCAGTTACCAGGGGACCTTAATTCCACTTAGAAAAAAATTTCCTTGCCTTTGTCATTTAATTAATAACCGGGGTGACATTCATTATATTCATAGGTCTTTCTTGTGCCCAAAATGGAAGGGAACAGGATAGGATATGGATCATTAGGGTGTCATTTTAGAATTATGCTTATCAGATCCCTCTTACCAAGAAAACCTAACATCAGTTACCATTGGCATTATTTTCATCTACTAATTACTTAAAATCAAGTTATTTTCCAGAACAATTTTAAGTATTTTCACTTCCCTTGTATTGTTCCATTGTCTATTTGATTTCCATGAATGAATGCTTGATTCCCTGTCTGTGTATTTACCACCATTTCTGATTTTCCAGAGCATGTGTCATTTTTGTTGGGACAGCAACACCACTTGTACAGGGTCTGTTCTGCATTTTTTCTGTTGATTTTTTTTACGTGTAAGTCAAAAGTTGACGTAGTCCCTAGTGTGTTTTATGAACTGTTGTTTCCATTCTGTTTTCTTTTCCAACAGCAACCTTCAGAGTGTAGTGTGTGGTCCACGAGCTGCACATGGCTGGGATCCCCTGCCATGCAGGTGGTTCAGGCATCTACTTCCTGTTCTTCTCCCTTCCCAAATGCCATGTTGTCTTGGGAAAGGGGACCTGTAGCTACTGGTCAGGACCTTACCTGCTTCCTTGAAGGCTCTGGGAAGGAGACTAGAACTTGCTCAAGCAGTGGGGCAAGATAATTTTTTGTTTGTTTGTTTGTTTGTAATAGAGTAGACAACATCATTGCAGATGACAAGTGGAAAGAGCTGCCAAGATGAGTTAATAGTACATCTTTGTCAGTGGCCAGTTTGATCAGGAGCAGATCTGCACCATACTGAGCATGTGTGTACAGGGCAGGAGAAACTTCCTGTGCCTGGTGTTCTCATTCACTTGTAGGCACACCAGCTAGTCAATGTGCCTGACTTCTCTGGATTCCTCCCTGTCTGTCTTTGAGATGACTGAGAATCCCGAGAAAGGAGCTGGGAATATGAGATCCTACCCCTCTCCCTTCTCTTTAGGTTCTTTGCTTTATAATTCATCACGTTGTCTGAAGGCAGCCTTAGTTGATTGGCCAAGCTGTGCACCATTAGGATTCCCTCTGGGGCAGAGTTCTAAGCCTCATTTTGTAATGTGCACCAGACTAGCACGGAGAGTAACTTTTTCATGTCCATGTGCCTGAATCCTTTCTCAGTCCTATGCTCTGTTCTAACCTGGGCCACTGAACATGAGTGGATAATTTACCACTTTCCTTGAAATATTAATACCATAGAAATTCAGGAATTGTTTATACTCATAGAAAAGAAAGATCACATGTAGAAGAGAAATGAAATCCGAATGTCATAATGGAAAATGATGGAGGATGTGAAAGATACTGAGACTCTCATGGTGAAACCAAGCAGTTTAAAAAGAAAAAAAAAGTTGAATTATTCTTGAACATAAATTGGTGGTAGTGGTATATAACTATGGGTGAAATACTCCAGCAGTACATGATAAAGGATGAAATTTTACAACAAATAGCCACATACTCATAGGTGGGTCCTTGGGCATCAGGCTGCTCAGGGATGCAGTCAGGTAAATTGTCCATCAGAGTCATTCTCTCAAGCCTTCCCGGCCTTCAACCCCATTTCTTGAAGAGGAAAATTTAAATGGAATCAGTTAAAGGGCAAGTTCAGTGGTTTTTCCAACATTGCGACAAATTAAAACTACCTCCCTGACTGCAGACTCCAGCCTGGCCCAGTTGCTCTGTAATCTCAGCTGTCTGTATAGTTTAGGAGCTCAGATGATCTTCCAGAACAGACAAGTTGAAAAAGCATGTAGCCATAATGTACAGGTAAATACATTACAAATTGCATTTAAAAATTAGAGACAGTAGGAAACAAATATATGGATTTATCAAGGGGAGTCATTGGGTTTCACTGTGAGTGTAAATAATGTGGAGGATTTTAAAGGAAAAAAGATCACAGGCAAGTGTTTGTTTTACCTACGTTTGCGGTTAATAAATCAGTTGTAAATATGTGTGAATTATTTATTGTGTAAATTATGTTACATGTATTTCAGTGGAAAGCAGAGATTTGCTCTTACATGCTACTCTTTGTTTCAAAACCTTAACATAGGGCATGTTCAAAGGGTACCCTCTGATTTTATGGAATATCCTTCAAATTGTAGAACTGTCTCAGTGCACAGAGACAGTTGCAGTACAATAAAAAGCAAAAGCATGGTCCATGGGTGAGAGAAAACCTTGATATTTGATTATAAGCTCCCTGGAGGGGAGGCTGCTTAGAAGCCTTAGTAGTTCCTTGTGTCTTTGCTAAACTCTAGTTTATTAAACTCAGTATTTGGGAAGTGATCATGTGTTAGTAGATTTTCTGTACCTGGGATACAATATCTGACACCACAACTTGGAGGAAGAAGGTTTAATTTGGCTCATGGTTTCAGAGGCATCAGTCCATGGTTGTCAGGCTCTAAGGCAGCAGCAACATGGCAGAAGAGCATAGAGGAACACAGGCTGCGTTGATGCAGCCAGGAAGCAGAGTGAGGGAATAGCGCTAGAGAAGAAGAGGTGAGGGACCATGTAGAGCACCCAGGGTCATGGCTCCATGACCCTCTCAGACATACCCAGAAATGTGCTTTATTTATCACCTGAGAGGCTCACAAGCCAATCAAGTTGACTCAATTTAGCTTACTACAGATCATATTGGGAAATTTATGTATTAACACACTGCAATGAAGAAAAGAAAGTTGGAAAGGCATAGGCTATTTTTTCCATTTAGCTGGACTTCATCCCATCTAATACTCCTTAGTTCCTTCCTATGTAAAGGATAAGTGCTCTCGGTTAAGCAAGATAGCCTTTGTCAAACTCTCAGAGCCCGCTAGCAACAGGTGTGTGTTAATAAGAGTTCTCCTCTTCCATCTGCTAGCTTCAAAACAAGCCTTAGGTCCATTTAGTTAAAGCAGTGCCTGTTGAAAGGAAGTAAACTAGTAGGCTTGGAACAAACATTGAGGGAGGAGACAGCATTTAAATAGGAACCAAATGGAGAGTCCTTTATTGGGTAAAGAAATTCTCATAGAAATCTGTGATCCCAGCCACATTATTTTATACCCATTGCTGAAATCACCAGCTATTTGGGGTTGGACTCTTTGGATCATGCCTGACACTATAGAAATGTCTGTGTAACTGAGGGTGGAGTGTTAGGTGGCATCTTGTATTTTCTGGACATGGGAATGGGATCCATTCTTCTGATCACATTCTAACTTCAGAGTTTCGCTAACCACGGGGTCTAACTTAGTTCTGATGAAAGAAGTGTCACAGAATGGCCACCAGAGCCCCACGGTTCCCCAGGTAAGAGGGCACAGGAAAGATGTCAGGTGGCCTTGGGGGAGTTCCCTGTGAGCAGGAACCATTCCTCATTCTCTTTCTGGGCCGAAGAGAGGAGGTAGGAAAACTAGAGTGTATTCTGTTTCTAAGATCATGACTGTCCCCAGCAGGGGCGGGGGATGCGGGCATGGTGTGGAGGACTGTATCTCTTTTGCCCAGGCTGCTTATGCTGATGGTGGGGGTCGTGGCAGGGCGGCTGGCCAGCTTGCATTCACTTCCTGCATTGTGAGCGGTGAGAATGATGGGGTCACCCTGCCTGGGGGCTCAGCAGTGGGCAGGTGAGGGCAGGTGAGATTGGAGCTGAGGACATGTAGGGACCCTAAAGTGTGTGCTCACTGCATGTGTTCAAGGGCACACAGGTGCTCAGTAGAGGATGTAGCTCTGCTTCCAGAGGGCCTCTCACGCTCACACCAGATGCTGTGGTCCAGGCTCCTTGCACGAGGCAGGAGTGACCTCATCTTCCCAGGAGTGAGGTTGGTAGAGACTGTCCTAGAAAGAAGACGTCACACTCAACAAGGAAAATCACCTGGGTGCCACTCTTTTTGTCCTTCACTGACATTTTCCAAATCCTAGATGCAGTAGAGAAGATGGAGGATGTAGGAGTGGAGCCCTTGCTCCACCTACTGTGTGCTGGTGAGGGGAGGACAGAGTTGAGAGGATGTTGAACTCTTAAAATTCTCAGGTGTGAAGTCCTACAGCTGAAATGACAGTGCTCTCGCAGCCAAAGTCCCTGGAAATTTAATAAGTTGGACTGAGGAAGCCAGCCACCCAGCAGGAAAGGGAAGTTTGACAAATCACAGCAGGTTGCAGTTATTGGAAAAAATAAAACCATTTGCTATTTATACATCAACAAGTGGTGACTCCTTATATAACCAGGATGGATATTTCAAGTGCGGGAGAAGCTGTGGAAGCAGGTGACCTCCATCGGAGGGACTTGCAGGTCTACCACCCCTTGTTCTAACCCTGCTGTAACTCATACTGGAAGCCGCGTCGAGGTGAACAGAGGCAGCAGCTTGTTCGGTGCTCTCTCTGCTCCTTTTCCACACTCGGTGAGTGAAGTCAACAGCGCTTGCTGCACACTGTCTGTGCCTGTTGTGTTATTCTCAGTGGGTCATTCAGCTAAGCAGAGCTAAGCAATGGGATATGAGGATAAAATGTGAAATACAACTCCTTTTTCAGTGCAAGCTATGAGACATAATTAAAGGTGAAGATAATAAATCGCTGTTGGGTTAGAGTGTGTGAGAAAGCAGGAAAAAAAGATAGTTAAGCACAGTCACAGTGTGTCACAAGCAGAAATCAAGGCCACTCTGGAGGCCAAAAGGCCTCTCAGTCAGCCCACCTGGAGCTCGGAGGAGCCAACGGGACTTGGTGCATCTGCCAAACCAAGACTCCAGGAGTGGAGTGGCCTCCTGAACGCAACTGTTTATTGTGCATTTATCACCTTTACAGCAAAACAGAAGGGAGCCCACCCACAGCATAAGCTGGAAGCTGGAGGTGGCGATAGGGTTGGTGCAGGACCTTTCTTCTACCCGGCCAACAGTCCGTGAGGACACCAGGGCCCAAGGGCGACTTTGGAACTCACAGTGATCTGGGGACTGGGCCCTGGAACTCATGGCGAAGCGGACACCAGTGCAGCCCGGGAGTAAGTGGGACGCTGTGGACAGGCCAAGGGGCAGCAGTGTGGAGAGCAGCGCCCATGGCAGAGCCCGAGCATGGAGCCGGAAGACTGAGCCAAAGAGCAGCCGGAGGCGCCCTCTTTCATGCAGTGGGGAGTTTGATATAAATAGCATGTGCTGATCCTATGGTGGTGAAAGCATTTTTCTTTATGGTAAAAATGTATTTCTTTACAAAAGATATTTTTATAAGTTTCTTGAAAGGGTTTACAAGATAAGTTTTTGGGGACACAGGCTGTATGACTGTCACACTACATGGTTACCACACAGGTTACCGTCACAGGCCCACCCGTCGCATGGTTATCACAGGGGAGTGTAGACTCGGAAAGTAAGTTTAGAACCAGACGGATGCATAAGATGGCTTCTGTCCTGCTCACATCACGATCCAAAGTTGGTCTGCAGTTGGCCTGTTGCAGAGTCATGTGTGAGACACGAACTCACAGGGAATTTGCCACACAGTTTTGTCTTGTGTGTGAGGCTGATGTGGCCATTGGACCTCAGGCTTAGGCCCAGAAAGGGCCTCAGAAACATGTTTAAAGTCAGTGACAATTTTTATCAATTGTTTGTTTTCATTGATTTTTGCGCATATGGTTAACTGTTACATTTGGAAGTGTTTTAGATTTGCAAGGTAATGGTGAAGATAGTGTGGAGGGTTCCCATAAGGGCTCACACACTTTTCCCCTTGTTATTAACATCGTACATCCATATGGTACATGTGTCCTGATTAATGAGCTGTGTTGATGCATTATTAATAACTTAGCCCATAGTTTATTCAGATTTCCTTCATTTTTTTCTAGTGTTGTTTTTCTGTCCCAGGATCCCATCCAGTATTGCTCATGACATCTAGTGAGCGTGTCTGCCTCAGACGTTGCTTCTTTTTGATGACAGTTTTTTGGGAGTGCCAGTCAGATGTTTGTAGACTGTCCAACAATTGAGATCTGCTGATATTTCTCTCATGATTAGTCTGGGGTTATGGGTTTGGGGAAGAAATCTACAGAGTAAGTTCCTTTCTCATCACATCACATTATGGGTACTCACTGTCAGCTCAGCATCTCTGTGGATGTTGACAGCAGTCACCTGGTTGGGATGCTGATCTGAATCACCTAGAGTACTTTATGTCCCAAAAAGCCCAGGGTTGGGGAATGTTGATTCCAAAATGAAAAGATATATAGATCACAGGTGGCCTGGGACAAACAGTGCAAGAAATGGCACATAATAAACTGTATTAAGATTATATGGCTCTGGTACCAATTCCCCATGACAAACATGTTTGTTATGTATTGAAATTATATAATAATTTCTTAAAGGGAAAAGAAAGATTTTTTGCCTTTGAAAATGTTACTGTCGAACCATCTCAGCACCAACAACCAGGTGCTAAGATGTGTGTTTATGGCCTTGTCTGGTGGCTGTCAAACAAGTAGGCAGGCCCGAGCCACCTGGGAGAGCTAGTGAAGAACTGGGGAACCTCGGGCCATTGGCAGAGTCTGGGTCCCTGGAATTGTATTGGTTTTACTCCTTTTCCAGAGAAATTCTTATAGGGGTCACATTTCAGGACTAAAAATAAAGACGTTGGATGCAGATAATTTTGCTGTGCCTGCCATGCACCCAGTTCTCCTGGTGCAGACACAAGTATTGATTAGAGAAGCCCCTCCTTCCACTTTCCCATTTCTGTGCTGGCCTTTGAGTAAAATTCAGGAGCGGAACTTCGACCTAAGCCTTGCAGTTCAATCTACTGTGTCTTCCTGGTCTTAGAACATCGTCCAGCCAAACATGAAGAGAATTGACTTCATTAACTAGCGATAAGCATATGAATGGGAATATGAATGGAAACATGCATTTTCAGAGTTTCAAATAATGCATTCCTTATATCAAGATGGACATGTCTATTATTCCCATTTTGCAGATGAGAACATGACTGTCTAATGATCTGCCAGGCTGCCAGACCAACCAGTGTTTCCAACTCAGACCCACAATGTTTTCTTCTCTATCAACAAGTAACAAACTAACATGTACTTGAAATATTTCCCATTAAAATAATGTGTATTTTAAAACAATAAATGAGGAACAGTATTAAGGTTTAGTAGTTGTTTTCTTAAATTCCTACTTGAATTTCCTTCTCCTCAGCCTTATTTGATAATCAGTTTAAGTTTTACAGATTAATGTACCCACTCTTCTTGTTGACAACATTCAATATTTTGTCTCTGAAAAATTGTTCAGGACAGTGAGTGCAAATTTTAAAAAAATTTCAGTGGGTCAACTCTACTGCTCGGGATTTTCTTTTAAAATTGGTTTGTATATATTTGTATGTTTGCTGCATGCTTTTGTTGAAATGCTGTGATATGGTAACTTGTTGTAAAGCGGAAGAAGGTTTTCAGTGTTCTACCCTATAAAGGCATTGTGGCCTGAGGCGACGGTTGGTGTAAGGGATCCCGCGTCAACACGACTTCAAGCTTATTTGGGTATAGTGGTCACTAACAGTATTTAGCTATTTTCAGAAATGTTATTAGTAATCTGAACAATTTCTAATCCTTCATAAATTAGGAAACATCAAAACTTGAATTTTATTGCTTAAGGAAATCATTACATTTATATAGATTAATAAACATGCTGAAATTTATATGCTTTTTTCCCTGCCACTTTCTAAAATGGGTGAGTGAGTGCTAGCAGATTATTGAGAGGAGATGAAGGTGTTCAGTGTCCTCCACGGCCTTTGTGGTCGACCGTGTGGCAGTCAGGGACTGCTCAGCCCAAGAGGCTCCCTTTACGCTCCACCGGTTCTGGACAGGCTGACATCGGAAGCCCTCTCTGGCCACTTTTCTATCTTGTTGTTTGAAGAGAGAGCGCCTTTCTGTTAAGAAGTCTGCAACACGGTTTATTTCCAATTCCATAACCACTGCAAATTTGAGTTATGATGAATCATTCTGGGAACTTTCATTGGAGGTCCACTTGAATTCAGATGACATGTGTTTTGCCATCATGGGGTATATTCAAATAAGTGTTTTCTAATTCTGCTCCACTTGGCTAGGAGAAGTTAGCAGATTCTGCTCCAGTTGGACAGTTGGCTCTTAAAAGCATTTCTTCACTTTCTGGGGTTATTTCTTGAACAATATTGAATATGTCATGGGACTTCTGAGAAAATTTGACAAATGCATAGGTACCCAATTTTTCAGACACAATTTAAAATAAATACCCAAAGTTCTCTGTAAGCTCTTTGATGAACCACGTTAAGAATTCCTAGGTTTTATAGCCTTGTTACTATGAATTCCAACACCAGAAAACCTCAGAAAAAAGACTCTTGAGTTAGCTTTATACCCTGCCAAATGAATTCTAGAGGGATGTAATTTTTTCTAAAAATGGTAGAAACAATTAAAGGATTAAGTAATTATTTGTTTATTCTTGGAGAAGCAAAGGCAGGAATAATTAAAAAAGAATTAAAAAGTCCAAGATTTAATCAAGATTAAAACTTCAGTCTCCTAAGTAGCAAAATCACTGTAAAACATAATATATATAAAAAATTTTAAAAACATGGTTGATGCATATGGCAGTTAGAAAGTTAATCTCCTATAGAAGAAATAGTCTTATGAGAAAACAACAGCCTCCATAATTTAAAAATGGGCAAAGATCATGGATGTACAAATTGTAAAATAAGAAATACAGATGACCAAGAGGGATCAAAATGATCATATTCCCTAGTAATTAAAACTGGGAGGCGTAACTGTCTTCCAGATAGCAAATTTGATGAGAAAGCAAGACCTTCTGATCTGTGGACTGAGCTCATAAATCTGAACAACCCCATCCTGGATGAATTTTTCTGTTTTAAAGCCTGAAAATGGTACAGGTCTTTAAGGTGATAATTCCATCTCAAAGAATTTCTCTTAAGTAAAATTACATGTAACTAAAGGCTCCCACTGCACTGTCTTCTAATGGTGGGAAATAGAGATATCTCAGATATTCAGAACAGTAAATCAGGTGAATAAATTATAAGGTATGAGATAATTAGAGACTATAGTGTCATTAAAATGACTCTTAACAGTTACCTGTGTGGAAAGGGATCAGGAGAAGATATGGACTGAAAGATTACATGTTACGGAGCAACATTATAGAATAACACTGGTGTGTGTGTCTGTGAAAGAAAATCTGATATTTCTCAACCGTTTATATTGTTTCTCTCTAAATGGCAGCATTTTATGTGTTTTAAATCTACTCTACCTCATTATGTCCCTTAACTATAATTTATGCTTTCTATTGTAGTCCTGCACTAATTAGATGATTCAAAAATTTTTTTAAAGTTCAAATCAAATTCTAAACATAATGCTAACAATGTGGATCCATGAAAAATGTAGATATTTTTAGTGTGGTAAGAAATTTGGACGACTTGCCTTGTACAGAAAAATTATACGCATTTATGAACAGCAAATTCATTACTGGGACTGGAAAAATACAATAAAGGTTTTCACTTCATGAACCTGTTGGGACTTTATTAGTATGCTAGTGGGAATATTTGATTCTGACAGCGTACACCTAGCACGTTTAAGGGACAAAATTGTTGGGGGTTTTTTTGGGTCTTTTTTTTTTGGCGCCGAGGATCAAACTCAGATCCTTCCGCTTGTGCAGCAGGCTTCGAAACCACTGAGCCAAATCCCCGGCCCCTGTTGTTGTTTTGTTTTATACAGCAACGATATAGTTATTTCTCTCCAGTCACAAAAGGAGGAGGAAAAGGAGGAGGACACAAATGTCTAGAATTACAGAAACTAGTCACCGTCCTTTTCCTTTTGTGCACACGATGTGTTCCCCCTCTTAATCGGCTCCACTTCCTCGCTCCCTCCCTCTCTCTTTTCTAACCCACATGGTGGTGAATGCGAACGCTACTCGCTACTCGCTATGCTACTCGAAGACTTGGCATCCTACAGCTGCGTTCCTTGGAGAAAGAGTGGGTAACGCCCTGCGCCCCAAATCCAGTGGTTTCAAATCAAGACCCGCCTGTTCAGCATACAGGCGAGGGTAGAAACAGAGGACATCAGCTCCTTCCTGCTCCTGAGGGCCTCAGGGAGCATCTGAGTAGTTCCCTGAATATTCAGAGATGGTCCACCGAATTAAAACTGTATTCACTCTGTGGAGCAGTCCTTCTAATTCTGTATGTACAACCGTGGAAACTAAGCCTGAATCTTCAATAGCATTTCAGGGTCCTTATATATTGTAATTATGTTCACTTCAGGTAATATTAGTTCCGAACAGAATATTCACATTATTATGATTAGAATAATAAGCAGGGCCTGGGGACGCACGCCTGTACCCTCAACACTCTGGGAGGCTGAGGTAGGAGGGTCCCATGTTTGAGCCCAGCCTGGGCAACTTAGCAACTTAGTGAGAACCTGTCTCAAAAGGAATTTTTTAAAAAGGTGTGGGATATAGCTCAGTGTGATGGCCCTGAGTTCAATCCCCAGTTCCAGCAAAACAACAGTCAAACAGAAGACAGCAATAATAAACTGGAGTCAGATTCTGCGAATATTTTTTCAGTATTTTAAATGTAACAAGGTTCCAGCTTTCTTCTGTCTCTCCCTAAATCTGTGATGCTGGTGACGTCTGCTAAGGAGTCTGTTTCTCCGGCTCTGCTTGAGACAGCGACTCTGGCAGTTTCCTCTCTGAAGACTTTCCCAGCCTGAAAAGATTATACTTTTCATACCATGGTGCTTATAGTTCCCAGACACTGATATATATTCTTTTACATTTATTCAACATTTTGAATTTTACAATTTCCTCCTGAATTTAGGCAGAATATATTCCCCGAAATACACAGAAAGTCATTAAACCTGGAATTAGGCTGCCAACATATTTTCAAATCGAATGTTTAATTTCATAATTGGAAAATGATACATCTGCCTGGAGAAAATCAGTGGGGTTGGAAAACAAATTATGTGTCGACAGTGTTGGTACAGAAAGATTATACATATTTATGAATGGCCAAATCATCTTATTACTGGGCTTTGAAAATATAATTATTAATCATTTATAATGTAATGATTTCAATTGAATGCCTTATCCTGGGGCTTGTATTTTATGTGTGTGTAAATTTGCACATTTATACTGCCAATGGTACAAGGTACAATATCTCTAGTCACCATCTCATTTGATCTTTAAACCTTCATTACTGTAATTCAGATGCTAGTGAATTAAGTGTCTGCTCTAGTGCTATAGGCAAATGGATACTATGTAAGTGACTAGTGAAATAACTTGCCATGTTTAAGCTCTAGAAGAATGCTGTATTTTACAGTATTCTAATAAGTATGTATTATATACACTGTAAGTTCATTGTGAGGATTGTTGAAAAGGCACGTTAAATGGAGTTCTTTTAAGGATGCAGTTGTTAAGATCATAAATGTGAAATTATTATCTTCTATTGCTGTGTTGTTCTTGGAGTTAATTATACACACTGTGTGTTATCCATGTCCTTTGTTATCCATGTTGATGTGGTCAGGTACCCAGCAGTGTCAGCTTTCAGACAGGTCCTGGGGACCAGAGCAGGGCACCCCATAGAGTGGCCAGCAGAGTCAGCCCCCCTCCAGTTTCTGCCTCTGGGCTTTCAAGAAAGGGATAGAGCAGGTGGTCCCTGAAGTGACTCAGTCCTAAAGGATTTCCAGAACTTATAGACCAGATTTTCTGAGCATGCTGCCTCGAATTGCGCATTTTTAACAAGGTAGCCAGGACAGTGGGAAGCACACTGAAGTTTGGGAGGCACTGGCTTGCTTCTGAAAAGACAGACATCCACTGTATAGCATAAGGAAGTCAAAGAATGAGCAGTCTTTCTTCTGTAAGAGAAGCTGAATTTACTGTGTTAGTAGAGGAGAATGACTCTGTGCCACATTTCCCCAAGGAGTTCTCTAACTGTGTGGAGGACTGGAAGGGACCTGAATCCTGAAGACATTGGCAACCAGGGCTCTTAGAGAAAGTATCCCTCCTATTTAGAAAATTTAATTAAGGAAGCAGTTGTCTGGGATCCTAAGAGACATGGCCAAAATTGATATAAACAAAGAGTGGCTTAGCCTGACACAGCACCCATGCAGCAAGCTAAACAACACAATACCCTGCATTTGTAAATCATGACGTCCCGAGATCACTGGGGCTTTAGGGAGGCTACCTGGATTATTGGATGCCCCGCCCTGCCTATGATTTAATATAATGTGCTGTAATCCTGTGTCCGTAATACAGAAAGGCAAAGAGCTAATGAGGCTGCAGCAAACCTGATTTGTTTAATTTTATGCAGCTTCATTAAAGAGCTTTTTTGTGCTTGATAATGTAATTGGGGGAAAATTAGGTTTGATAAGACATGTCAGCCCCATTTTGAGTTATTAATAGAAATGAAGGAGTCTGTCATTTTGGGCCAGAATTTTTATATGTTAACTGGGTATTTAGTAAAACATGATCAGAGAATTCTCTTAGTTGACAAATGACTGTAGGGTATTATGAGTAATATTTCTATTTTTCTTTTTACCGAATTTGGCAAATATTATCGAAGGAATGTAGGATGAAGTATCCAGGGGCCTAGCAGCAAAGGCTTAAGCAACAGGCCTCTTAGTGCTCTCTAGTAGACATTTGCCAAATAACAGGCTGACTTCACCTGCCTGTAGCCACACCTTCAAAAGTGTCAGCTGAAAATGAGCACACACTAGAGGAGAATTGTGCCTTGTGGCCGTCTGGTCTCATATCCATCCAATGGAGTTCATTTCTGTTAAACTTAAAGACGGGCTAGAAACATATTGGAGGTTTACTAAAAGTAAGGTAGAAAGTGGGCGTTCATCTGATCTGCTCTTCAGAGGATATATAATTCCCATTTGTACTAATTTGTAAATCATCTCTGGTGTGTAACATTGTCTTAGTCACTTTTTTTGTCACTGAGACAAAATACCCAAGACCCACAATTGAAAGAAGGATAGTTCTATTAACGGCCCACGTTTTTAGTCCATGGTTGGCTGGGTCTAAGGCAGAAATGGTATGATGGGAGGGCCTGGTGGATGCAAAAGGTGCTCAACCCACGGCAGCCAAAAAAGCAGAGAGAGAAGGGAGGAGGCGGAAAGGAGAACACACCCTTCCAGGACACACCCCCAGTGACCTGCAGCCAGCAGGACCTCACCTTCTGGCAGCACCTATAGCTGTGGGTGAATCTGAATGAGCGCAGCACCTGCATCATCCACTCACCTTCCACGCCGATGAGAATGTGGGGGAAATTATAGATCTGAGCCATACAAACATATGCACTCAGTAGTATTATTTCATAGAGACGGTGGGGCTCAGGCATGAGGTCTGCTTTTCCGGAAGTAGAATTGATGAAGTTCAGTGGATGCTATGGAGGCACGGACCCACCGGCATCCACCCACCTGCCATCGTGATCAGTGTACGTGTATAGCCATGGTTGGTGCTGATGCAAGGCAATGTTGAAGGGGCGATGGCGTTGAGACCACCATATACAGCCCCAGGGGTTGTGTTGTACGTTGTATACTGCACACCTCTAGCTTTTCATCTCTCCAGTGCTCCTTAGGTGTGTTATGAGCTTGCTGCAGTGTGGATTCCATTCAGTGAAATTTGTAATTTTCCCTGAGCTCTAGGGCGGTTGCCCACATGGCTGGCTTACTGGCTACACTGAGTAGTGCAGATCCAGATGATGCTGTGTGTGCCCTCAGAGTTGTGTGGCCTGACATTCCTGGCCACCACTGCGTGCTGTAGAGATGAGCCAGTTTCCTGCTTCTCCTTCGTAAAGTGTGTATTGCTGTGGATACTTACTACTGACAAGTGTAGCTGTGAAGAACAGGGCAGGTTTGAGATTTTTATGTTATCAAGGAGAGGGAAGGGGGAATAGAATTCAGAGCACACTAGTCTAGTGTGTGCGTGTGTGTGTGTGTGTGTGTGCACAAAACTGCATTTTTATTGCTGGTAACTGAATGCAGACTGGGTAACTTTGTAAAGAAAAGAGGGTGGTTTTGGCTCACAGGTCTGGAGGCCTCAGGTAAAGAGGCTCACCTGGTAATGGCCTTGCTGGCAGCATCCAAAAGCAATGGAGTCACCTGAGCCAGAGGGAGGAAGTGCATGTGTTTGTCTCTTGTGTTCTCTCGCCCTCTCCTCATGAAGCTGCCAGGATTCAGTCATGGGGGCGCCACTCTAATACCTCATCTGGTCCTCCTCACCTCCCTGACCCCCCAAATGCCACTGTCGTATTGAGTTTCCATCTTCTCAGCTCCTCGCAGCAAGATTAAATTTTAATACGTGAAACTCTGGGGGACACACTTAAACCGTGTCCAAACCACAGTACGGTGGTGCCTTGGTTCACGAACTTGATTATTTTACCATTCTGGAAGAGAGTCCACGCTTGTGTTCATGTGGGAAAGATGCCTGTGGTCGTGTTGGTCACCCTGTGCAGTTTACAAACAAAAGCAAAACTTTGCCAAATGCTTCTGTTTGTGAACCAAGTTGCTTTCGAGGTGCCACTGTAGTGGGACAGGATAGAAAGGCTTCCCTCTGTGATTTGTGTGGGGCGTCAACAGGACTCTGGTCGAACTGGTGGCAGTGAAGTAACTCAGGCCACCCATCCTGAACTCCAAAGGGCTCTCAGCCACCAACACTGATACCACTGGAACTTGCATTATTATCCTGTGGTATTTGCTCCACTTCGTTGCCTCATGTACTCTGTATCCATGTCAGCCAAGGAGATGTTAGAGGCCCAAATAGAGGCAGCTATTAATCAGTGTAAATTAATTGGGAAAATAAAAATCATGTAAAAGTTAAGTCTTCCATATGGGAGTGAAATGGTTTATATACCCGGTATATGTGCTCTGGGATTGAATATTACAGTTCAAGAGTCATGCTATGTCCTTTAGCAAACCCAAGACTTTCTTCTTGTTTTATACCAACTGTAATTATTAAGAAATAATGTAGCTGGGCATGGTGGCACGCACCTGTAACCCCAGAACTCTAGAAGGCTGAGATTGGAGGAATGCAAGTTCAAGTCCAGCCTGGGCAATTTAGCAATTTATGACAGCCTGTCTTAAAATAAAAAATAAAAAAGGGTGCAGATGTAGCTCAGTGTAAGGGCTCTGGGTTCAAACAGCAGTGTTGTCAAAAATAAGGAGATAATGTAAAATTCACAGTGTTATTAATGTAATGAAAGTTTATTATTTTAATATTTTAAATGAAATATGTTCAAAACACATTTTAATAAGTTATTGTTAATAGAGCGTTTGAATTGTGATCTGACCTTAAGCTGGCTCGGTCATCTTGAGAAAGCGCCCATCTGTCACATGGGCTTCTGTATATTGACTCCTGAGATCTTTATCACGGCAACCACTCGTTCTTTATTCTTGGGGCCCACCCAGGCCCAGAGAACTGAAAGATGGTCTGACTGCTTCTCTGGTTCATTGTCCTGGCCTCACACAAGCTCAGTGCCTCGGAGGCTCTTTGAGCACTTGCTGTATGAGGAAGATGAAGAAGGAAAGGATGGAAGTGCCCCACCTAGTGAGAGATTTTGTGGCTCCCTTCCTGAGGTCAGATCTCCCTGTAGTTACAGCATCTCATGGCCAGTAAAATCTTGATAAATTGTAGTCTGAGTTGGTGCCAGTTGGATAATGGTCCTTGCTTTTTATCTGGATACTTTTTCTTGTTATGAGCTTAATTTCGTGTTAATTAAGTCTGCAGTATTGGCTACTAGATCATAAACGCTCATGTAGTAAAAACTACTGCTGTTGCTGACTTCTTGCTACATAGTGTCTGGCCCTCAAAAAGTACGTTTTTAATGGCGCAGTTGGCCAGTGGCCTTGCTGCAATTGGGTTAAGTACTTGACTGAATTAACTGCATCAGTTGGGGTCTTTGGTCACAACTGAAAGAAACTACAGATTCACTTAAGGGAGAAAAGAAAAGGCATTTGTTGGAATGATAGAAGATGCTCATAAGAGAACCTTTGTGCAAAAACCAGGGTTTAGGAATGGCAGGACATAGGAGAACTCCAGGGTCATTAACAGCAGGGACTAATTGGCTGTGCCTTTAGGGTCTCTCCATGGGCAGGAGCGAATGCAGCTGTTTTGTCTCCCTGTGCTGCTACCCCAAACTTCAGATTTGAAGAGGAGCCCATTGGATTAGACCACAGTTGGCTAGGGGAGGAGGTAGTGTTGCTTCTTATAGCTGTCACAGATTTGGTGGCTTCAAACAACATGGATTTATTGTTTATACCCTTAAGGCCAGGAGTCTGAAGTACGTGTGGACTAGGCTACAGTCAAGGAGTCTGCATCACTTTTGAGGACTCCATGGGAGAATCCACGTTCTTGTCTTCTCCCACTGCCTGCATTCCTCGGCTCCTGACTCTTTTCTGCCTTCAAAGCCAGCAGTTATGTCATTCCAGTTTCTTCTCCAGCTGTGTTGTCTCTTCCTCTGCCTCTGACCCCCTGCCTTTCTCTTCTACTTATAAGGACACTTGTGATCACATCAGGCCCATCCGGATAATCAGTCTAGCATAAACTCACTGTTAGCAACCTTACTTCCTTCTGCACACCTTCTCCCTTGCCATTTCATATGAGCATATTCCAGGGATTTGGAGGCAGGCATAGGTCTGCTTTCCATAGATAAGGACTTTTGTTCAAGAACCCTACCCCCGTGCTGCAAAATTCATGCAACACAAGATGGGTAAGTCCATCAAGGAAAATTAAGGTTCATTTAACAACAGGAAGAAGGCTACTGCTCAGACAAATCCAAATTCCTCCTGCACACACCAAGTCTCACCTTGTCAAGTCTGGGCACTAAAGAAAGCAGTCTAGAGCATTTGAGTGAGCCATTTCTTCTTAATTCCTCATCACTCACTTTGGAAGCTGTCGTAGTAGTCATCGGGCAGGTTTGGCAGATCGTTAAAGCCAATTCAGCATTTCTTGTGCAAGTCTCCTTGAACCACAGGCAGGTTGCACACTAATAAGCTAATAACTAGTAGAGAACAGCTTGCCATACCACAGTAAAATAACTGAAGGATTTTGATTTTCACAGGATTATATTTACTTTGTTAACCAGGCAGAAAATATAATGGCTCTGACTAACAGTAGTTCTGTCCTATTTCTTTTTCCCCTGAGATTTCACTAGCAGTAGGTGGAAATGGGTTCAGTATCATAGATTAAGAACAGATGTCTGGTCAAGATTCAATTGATGAATTATCTTTTTTGCAAATTCTGGGGTGTCAGATTCAAACTCACACAAAAGCAAGAGAAAACACCAAAAGAGCAAGAAGTATTTGGCTTTGACTGGTCCACATAGAAGATATGTGTCCTATTTGGAGTTGCTCCTGGGCAACCCCAAGACTGCTAAGCTCGTGGAGTAATTGAAGAAGGCTTGGACCAAACTCACAAGATCATTTAAAAGTATATGAATAAAAGCAGGCAAGGGAGAAATGTGCTGGAGTTTGTCATCTGTCATTTGGAGATTGTTATATACCTTTATTTCATCTTGCATTTTTGAAGTAATAGTTTTTCTGGATCATTTAACCCTCTTGGATAAGCAAGTGTTTCTTATTACACACATGAGCCTTGTCCAGTGCCAAGTACTTTATTTTGGATCACTGTGCAAAGTGCAAGATTGGAAGCGTGCTCTAGAGATTACAGAACGTATCTAATAGCCAGAACTTACAGTTTTATCCTCTGCTCTATGAAAGACTCAGGGTATGACCTTGAACATATTACTTAATTCCTTTATGCCTCATTACCTTCCCACTTATAACATGTCTCTGCAGAGTCCTTGTGCTCCCTTGGGCTGCTCAAGGGCTACTCGTGTGCTTCTGTACTTTTCATTCTGTGCCAAGAAGAAACGTAGAACAAATGGCTCTCATTAGTTTAGAGGACTCTAGAATCGACACAGGAAAATTGAAATTTCACAGAGTTACACCAACAAATACATTTTTAATATTTAAAGGTGGCATTTCATCTTGCCTCTGATGGAAACTAAATGTCTTAGAAGTCACAGATGCAGGTAGATAACAGTTTTTTTCATGCACAAACTTTACCAGTGTGACTTAATTTATGTGATTCAGTCCCTTCAGTTTTCGGTGTGCACAGTTTTCTAATCGTGATGGAGTCCTGTTTTCCAGATTTACTCATTACCTTGACTAGTGCCATCTGTTTAAATTTTAAATTAGAAGTCTTTGGCGGCCAACATAAGCTTCGTATTTTTGTGGCTGTCTGTGTGCATGTCAGAGATAATTGGTTTTAGGTCCTGTGTACGTTACATGGTAACTTGATGAGTGAGGTCTCATGCAGCCAGAGCTGAATTTGCCATTCTGAGATCATGTTTAGCACCTGCCCTGCAGGTGTTTTTTTCCTGAGTCATTGTGTAGGAATCCGAACAACTTGAATTTAGTGAAGTGCTTGTGCAGTATGATGTGAATTTAAGTATAAAAAAATCCAATACCTAATGTTTCTATCAGAGCCTATGTAATGATTAAATTGTGACTCATTGTATCATCTTGAAAATCAGATTTACAGATTAATTTCTGATTGGTGTTCATCTTCCTGTTTTGTTCAATGTTCTCAACACATCAATGGAATTTTAATCCTGTGTTCAAAGTTCAGAGATCTGCTCCACTTTTAAAAATAGCTAATTGAGAGACATTTTTTCTCAATTGTGTAAATTATATGTGTGGTACACAGAAATTAGATAATGATTTCCCAATAAGATGATGTGTAGATTGGTTATTCTAAATTGAAATTCAGTCACTCGTACCATTTAAATTTAGCATCGTTTGTGGAGTAATTACCATTCCATAAACTCAGCCTCTCTGCCTGCCTTGCCTCTCTTGGATGCTGAGGCATCACCAGCAGCATAGGCAGGACCCAGGAGAAACAAAAGGCTCTCAAACCCCACA
Organism: Heterocephalus glaber; assembly: GCF_000247695.1. The sequence goes on along the minus strand of NW_004624751.1, from coordinate 8,925,602 downwards.
TTGTTCTTTGGTGGAATTATTGACACCACCAAGTGCCAGTAGCCACTTGTTTCTTAATTAAGTTAATAAAGGACTAATTGATCCAGTAAGCAAATGATTCCAAACAAAACAAATGCTCATACAATGAAAAAGGGAACAACTAAGCCATCACCTGGCAAAGGAGCTTTTCAACGAACTAGCTTTCAACGTGATCAGTGAACTTGCTACGCATTTCAGTCTTTCATTCTTTTCTTCATTCGGCAAGTATTTAGGGAGTCTCTTTGCGGTAAAAACTCTTAACCAAGCGATTGCCACCAGTTTAAGGTGTCATTTAAAATGCGAAATCGTAACTCCATAAGCGGTGTGTACATTTTGTGCCATCTTGACTGTAACTGCATTTATTAATCTTGTGGGGCCTAAGTCACGTCTTGCTTGGGTCTGCTGACAACAGTGCCGAGTGTATGTGCTTGCTGACTCATGTCTCTGCCTGGTCTCCCCACCCTAATCTTTTCAGCTTTACAGATTATGTGTCTTTCATGTGAGTGAGGAATTTAGATACCTGTAAAGCATTTTAAGAAGCATCCTTCTAGATGCTTATAATTTTCCTTTAGCCCTTATAGTCATCTCATCTACAATTAATTTTGCAGCATTCCTAATACCGTATTTTAAAGGCGTTTCAAGACAAAATAAAACAAAACACCCTCTTATTTTTAAAAAAAATTTTATTAGCGCATATTTGATATACAGAATAATAGGTGTTGCTTTGGCATATTGGGACATGCATACTCTATAGCATACTTTATGTCCACACTCACATTATCTCCCTCCCCCCTCCATCCTAAACATATGGTGCTGGAATGTCCCTGTGTAGAAATTTGAACCAGATCCCTATCTCACTCTGCATTAAAATTAATTCAAAATGGACCAAAACATAGATATAAAACCTGAAACTCTGAAACTGCTAGAAGCAAACATAGGGGTAACCCTTGAAATCATAGGCACAGAGATATCCTGAATAGGACTCCAGTAGCACAGGGAAGAATAGCAAGAACCAACAATGTGACTACACAAACTGAAGAAGCTTCTATATAGCAATGGAAATAGTAAACAGAGTAGGAGAAAATCTTCAGCAGCTACGCTCTGACAGAGGGTTAATATCTAGAATATTACAAAAAGAACTAAAAATAAAATGCCCTCTTATACGTTGATGTCATGGGTTTATATATGTTTGGCTAAAAAGTATAATTATGACTTAAGCTGGAATGGATGGGTATGGGAGCAACAGAACTAGTCTTTGGTAATCTGCCTCTTAACCAGTGAGAGCAGGAGGGCCCCAGCTTGCTGTGAAGTGGACAGATGGCCACAGGTGTGGGGAAGTGGTCAGAGAGCTACACCATGCAGTCCGTTAAGAGGCTTCTAGTACTCGCTGGTCTTTCTGGTAGGAACTGGAACACCAAACTATTAGGTTCTCTGAGGCCTTCCTACCTATGAACTGGCTGTCTTTACAACAAAAATTTACACTTTTGATCTAATCTCTGTGCACATTATTCTTCCCTGGGGCTCCTCCTGAGTGGGAAGAAACCATTTGCTATTTATCTTTTGCATCCAGGATTCAGTGCCTATGCCTGGACATGGCATATTCTGTGGTCAGTGAGCCAGTTTTTAAATTAATGAATGATGTTCCATGTTGGCGTCATGGAATTGCAGCACAGAGAGGATTGAGAAAGGTAAGCCGTGTGTTTAAACCTTGGTTCTACTCTGCTGCCTTGGAGAGGGTGGTGCTCTGTGGCTGAATTTCAGAATGTGGAAGGGGATGATAGAAATGCAGCTTCAAGTCGCTGTATTAATTAAGTCAACATCAGTGAAGACCTTAGAACAGTGCCTTGCACATAGTAAGTGTACAGCTATGGTTACACTGTGTTGTAGAAAATGCTTGTTCAACTGCAACTTAAAATTTTAAATATGCTCTCATAGCTTTTGTCTCATTTGTAAAACTACCCATGTAAAGATAGTAGTATTCTTTAGTATATCTGGTAGAACTAGCATAACACTAGTATGTATTTTTCATTGCTTTTTCAACTAAGACAGAAATTATTTGGCAGGAAGCCTGATTGGAGAAACAGTAAACATAAGAAAAAATTTTTATGGTTGAATGTTTATTTTTTTAATCAAGTCCCTATGTCTACAGTGCTTACATAATTGAGATTATTAAAGAACCACCTTGATTTATTTTTGATTATTGTTTCCTTGATATTTGTGAACATTTATATTACAAAACAAATTTTGATTTCAAGAATTTTTTTCTTGTGCTTTAAAAAACCCTTGCTGGTAAATATGATTTTCACATTGGAAATGATTTAAAACCTTTGTTTTCTACTATCTTTAAAAATATTATCACTCTTAATTGAAATTTCATCTGTTGATCATCTTTTAGAAATGAGGAAAGCTTATCAGCTCAACAGAGACAGGAAAAGCTAGATAATTATAAATTCACTCTTGGCCATTTCTCTCCAGAAAGAGTAATAATGCTAAAATATTTCCATGTAAAGTGGTACGTGCTTCATGCCTAACTTTCAGAAATTTTGCTTTGAGGTTTTTTTGAGGGAAGGCTTGAGAATAAAGCCATAGTTTCTTTTTCTAGAGATTATGCTTATTTTAAATTTGTTTCATATATTTGAACATATTCCTGGCTAACTTGATCACAAATAAATATTAAAATATTTGAAATTTGATTTAGCAGTTTGTGTATTAGAGGATATGGCTGATTATGTGAAGCATTGTAAATACTCTTAAAAAAGGAAGAAGGAAGTAAGTAGACAAGGAAAAACATAAAGCTGGAAGGAGAGTTTTCCCAAATGAAGAATAATTTAATGGTACTTCAAAAATACAGTAGGAAAGTGATACAAAAATAAATTTAAATGTTAAATGTTATTGTTTTAAAATTGAGAATATATTGTCATAAAACTATTATATCTAAGATTTAAAATGTGGTATGATCACATAAAATAATTGTAAACATATGGAGAATTTGCTTTTTTAATAACTTTGCTGAAATTTGGCTTTAGGAGTATGATCAATCTTAATCTCTTAGAAAATTATATATTTCACAGTACATTAAAAAGATATTGTACCCTGGTTACCAGAGGTATGGGGAAGCAGGTGAACGGGGCGAGGGAAGATATCAAAGGACAGAAAGTTTCAGATAAACAAGACCAATACACTTGAGTGTATTGCGTAGGTTGCTGACTATAATATACAGAGTCTGCCAAACAAATGGACACCCACTTCAGCAGTTCGCCATACGAATAAGCGTCTGGCAGCTCATGGTCACCTCTTTGAGCACCTCTTGTAATTGTAGAGGCCAAAGGTAACTTGTATGAATCTCATGATGTTAAATTTTGTATTAAAATATTTATACAAATTTTTCTTTTCCTGATGTATACAGCTTTGGTGTACTCTGTATATTAACGCATTGTGTATTTCCAGTAGTTTCAGCACAAAATAATATGTATGTGAGGTGATGAATCTGCTGTTTAGCTTGATGAAATCATTCCACAGTATAAACATATATCAAAACATCATAGTATATTTCATAAATATATAGAATCATTATTTTTCAAATAAAATAATTTATAAAAATATTGATATCATGGTAATTTAAAAAATGGCATCTTATCTCATGTTCTCAAAACTAATTTTCATCTTAGTAACCAAAGGATTTATCTACATTTTTAAGAATCAAACTTCCTTGAAACTAATGTGTATTGTTATATAATAGAATTTGAAATATAAAGTAAATATTGTATCTAAACATTGACAATCCTGGGAGCTAATCAAAATGATAAATGACAGAAATTTAGAATTTTAGTTTAAATCCTTTCCCACTGCTCACAGCCCTTCTGAGACAAGACCTGTTATATTTTCCTTTGTGTTTTTTTTTCATTTGTAAAATGAAAGTAGTAGTTCCTTAATTCATTTACTGTAGGGGCCAGAAAATTTTTATCTGTAATTTCAGTGAAGTGGATAAAGTGCTATTCGGGAAATAAGGCAGTGCTGGCTCACATGACGAGTCATAGAGCAAAGGATGACTTGTGTCTGAGTGGTTGAAATCAGCGTTTGTCTGATGAATCCGTCAGTTTAAAATGTCAATGTGTGCAAAAGAAAACAATTGTTACATTTTAACTGTGGTAGTATCAAAACTTTAAGTGATTATTCATAGCTATGTTTGCTATAGGGCATGGAAATTGGCACCTTTTTGTGTTGGCAGAGTTCCCATTGGGAAGGCTTCTGGGACAATGTGCAGCAGTCGCCACTGCTTAGGCTGCCCGTGTTCATAGATGCAGTAATTCAGTTCTCAGAATCTATTCCAAAATGATATGTATATGCACATAGACAGGGTCAAAGAGCAGTCCTGATGTCAACACTTAAGTAAGAGCAAAAAAGAGAAAACTATAAATTCATGCGTTATAGAGGAAGAGATTGAAAATATGCTATGTCAGTAAGGTGGAATACTGTGCCTAGATAAAGAAATCTGAAAACTCCATACATTCTGAACTGCAGTATTTTCCTAAACAGACAGGAAAAAATTATATGTATATGTGGATAATCTCATTTTTGTTATATGTATGTATATGCAGAGTTGTGTGTATCCTTATGTATATATGTTTGTATGTGTACTTGTGTAAATATTCAACATATATGTAAATATGTTAATGTATATTTGAGAACTGACAGTATTCCTAATAATGTGACTGCTGAAAAATTTGAATTTTTTTTTCTTATACTTTTAGTATTTGACAATCAATGTGTAATTTAAAAATGTATTAATAATTTTTATTGTATTATTGTACCAGTGTACCACTGTAATAGTTACATTTTCTTTAACTTGGTTTAAATACATGATTCTCAAAATATTTAGTCTGTGTATAGATTCTTTTTACACCATCAGTACGATACATTATATGTGCTTTTCACTTTTCTTTTATCTTTTTCATTCAGATCACAAGGACATAGTAGTTATAAGTTTTTCTTTAATTTTTCTATAGCTCTGGATTAGCCTCATTTTGTAATAATTTTTAATGTTTATAGTATAGGATTTATAAAATCCTTAAATTATTTTGCTTTCCATTTCTGGATCTTATTCATGAATACAAATACAAAACTGTTAGCACATAAAAGCAGGCTTTTCTCCTACTTTATCTTTGAGAAATTTCACAAAGAATTGTAGAGAAGATGATTAGTATTGGTTAAGCTATAAGCTCATCAACAAGATGCATGTATAAATCACTTTTGAATTACTTTTGATTATTTCCCTAAGTGGAGATTTCAGGTATACATTTAAGTGGTGTGTTTCTTTAATTGCCTCATATGATGAGGCTGTTTGCTTAAATTTTACCCCAAACAGGCAAGTACAGTTTCTATGTGATCTGAATTTCATCATATCAAGAAGTTAAGAAATGCATTCTGATTTTTAAAAATGTGTGATGGAAATAAAAATTTAAATTGTGGTGTAATATATGATGTGTTACTGTTGTTCATTTATCATTAACTATTGATTACATCCTAATGAGTAAGATAATTGAAAAGACATTTCACAAAAGGCAAATTTTTTTTTTTCTCTTTGGTACTGGGGATCAAACTCGGGTCCTTGCGCTTGCGAGGCAGGCGGCAGAACTACTGAGCTAAATCCCAGGCCCCAAACAAAAGGCAATTTTAAAAATCAATTTTAAAGGGGCCGGGGATTTAGCTCAGTGGTTTCGCCACCTGCCTCACAAGCACAAGGACCCGAGTTCGATCCCCGGTACCAAAAAAAAAAAATCAATTTTAAACTAATGTACTAATGCCACCAAGCATGTTATCATTTTCAAAGTCCAATAATAATAAGAATTAACATTTTTGAGTATGACACAAACCTTGAACAAAGCAAGTTCCCTACACAGATTCCAGAAAAATATTCACCCAATTAAACAAGAAATAAGACCAAATTCTTTTTCAATCTTAGGTTTGACATACTTTGCTGCCACAGGCCTCTGCTGCCTTAGAGCCAAAGAAAATATTTGAAAAACGAGCTAGAACATAATTTGTTTTCTAAGATAAATTCATATTACCAGATCTTTTTTACTGAAAAACTTTTGTAAATATGCCCCATCATACACTCTGGTTGATTAGTCAGGTTGGGCTGGGTGTGCCACAGTAACAAATAGTATGGACATCTCCATGGCTTACTCCAGGCAAAGTGTACTTCACCACAGAAGCAGCAAACTTCCTCCATCTGCAACTTCTTATGCCTCTGCCTCACTAAGACAACGGACAGGGTTTCCCAAAGTAAAAAAAATGGAATAGAGAATGGAGAGCCTTATGCACTGGGTTTCAAATGCTTGCACTCGATCATAATTTGTTTATGAAAACAAGACAGAATGACAGGATTAATCTTAATTAAATGTCTTTCTAGATAAAGAAGAAAAATGTAAAACTGTTGAGCAGCATTAACATTTACTAAGAAAGACTTAAGCCACCCCACCTTGAGTTGGGGAAGAATGTAGCTGGCTCTGACCCAGAGTAGAAAGACAGTAGGGGAAGAATGAGAGGAAGGGCACATGTGGGGAACTGCCTCGAATGTGCATATATAAGAAGCAATCAGAAGGACTTGCCAAGAGAATGTGACAACACATTGCCAGATGATTGGGTGTTACAGTGGGCATTCATGAAGGAAAACAGCTATAAGCTGAATGTACAAGGATATGTTTTTAAGTAATGAGGTACAATGTATAAATAAGATTAGATCATCTCATGATATTAAAACATTTTGTCCTCACCACCACTGGGATATAAGACTATTACTGCTTTATGCATATTTTATAAAAATTATAGACAAAATTCATCTGATTTAACAGGATGTCCAAAAATAACACACTAAACTTCAGTAATGTGAAATTCTTAATTTGAAAAATATCTGGGTGCACTATTTAGTAAAATATTTTATTTTATTTTATTTTTATTTATTTTTTATTAAGTTCTTTTATTGGTACATTGTAGGTATACAACACAATTACATTTCTCATTGGGAATTGTACCTTTACATAATGCATCTTGGTTCTT
>NW_004624751.1:8838240-8913630 GCF_000247695.1 Heterocephalus glaber | reverse complement strand
ATTTTAAAGCAATTTTTCTTTTCCTGGTCACTAATTGCAATCTTTTCTTCTATATCTGAAATTCTATCCTCACATTGGTTCATTCTGCTGTGCAGACCTTCGATGGAGTTTTTAATCTCCTGGAAGTCTGTTTGCATCTGTTTTATAGATTCCATTTGTTTCCTTTGTTGGGATTCCATCATGTTCCTCAGCTCCTCTATTTTTTTATGTGTCCTCCCTAGATTTATTAATCATGTCTTGCACCATGAGCGCAATCTTTGCTGTTATCTGAGTAATTATCCCTGATTTCATTTTCCCCAGATCCTCTTTTGTTGCCAGTTCAGAGAGTCCAGGTAGTTGAGTATCAGCTTGTTCCATCACCTTTCCCTTTGGGGTTGCTGTAGGTGATCCAGAAGTCTGTTTCTGAGGCTTGTTTACATGTCTTCTCATTTCCACGGCGGGGTGGGGAGGTGCTTCTGGCACCCACGAGGCTCACCTTCTCTGCCCCAGGAGCTTGGGATGGCAGCAGGGGAGCTTCCTTCCAGGTGCTGGGACCAGCTCAGCCTCTTTGCTCTAGGAGTGTGGGATGGTGGCAGAGGAGCTTCCTTCCGGGTGCTGGGATCAGCTCAGCCTCTTTGCTCTAGGAGCGTCGGATGGTGGTGAAGGAGCTTCCTTCTGGGTGCTGGGACTGGCTCAGCTTCTCTGCCCTAGGAGCGTGGGATGGTGGCGGGGGAGCTTCCTTTCGGGCCCATCTTTCTTTTAAGACATACTAATTCTAACCCACACGTAATGGGAGATAATGATTAAGCTTTACTTTCTGAAGAGAGACGTATCAACATTTGGACATAATGTAAATAATGTAAAATCATCACACTCTGCCAAACCACCCTAACAGGGATAGTTATAACTGCTAAGCAGATAAAATATATGTGCAGGTAAAGTAATACGTTTTTATTAAGACCTACTTGCAGAAAGTGACAATAATTGAAAGTGTTATTTTGGGGGAAAAGGCGATTTGATGATAAAAAACACTGTTATTTGGGCTTGGCAGGAATAATATTTTGATTAGTACAAAATGAAAATTTTTAAAATGTTGAAAAAATAGAATTAAAGATTGAGAATCACCTTTTCTGATGTCCAATTATTGGCCTATTTAATTTGCTGATCATATGCCAGGATTGTTAAACCCTTAAATTATGATACTTAATGAACATATGTATATATGAATTTATATGGACACATAAAAAGATTTTTATTGTGTTGCCTTTACAAGTACAATACAACCTCATGTACACATACAGTTTAGATTTGACACTCTCAACAATGCTTGCTCTTTCCTTGAAGTTACGTTACAATAGTCAAATTATATCATTTAAGATTTCAAAAACATTTGTCTGAGTACATTTCTTCAGAAGCTATCAAAAATGATTATGCCTATTTTCATTTTTTAATTAAAAAAAAATTTAAAAAATTTAATTTTAAAAGAAAAAAAAGGTCAGAAGCAAAATTTATTTGAAAAATTTCCAAATCAGTAATACAACCAAAGTTGTATAAGTGTTATTGAAACTGTGTGCTACAATTAAATAAAAAGCTCTGATTTACAATTTCTCTGCTGTGATAAGTTAGACATATTGGCTGACTGCAGTTATCTATTTACAGTGTTAGATTTTGTGCTTGACTTCCTGTGGATAGCCATTCTTGGCGGGAAAAGTGGTTGAGCTTCAGTATCTTAAGAAATTGTGAAGTGTCAGATACATATTTGCAATCAGTATGAAGGACAAATTGCCGTAATTTGAGTGGACACTTTCAAGTGCTATGCAGTAAGAACATGTTGCAGGCCAGTGTGTGGCTGGCACTGTGGGACTTTCTCTTTAAGACATTGTGACAGCTAGAGTTGGTAATCATGGTGGTTAAGTTGTTGTGGACTGGCTGTAGAGCATGATTTTTTTTGTACTACATTTTATCATGTAAATCTGTGATTGAGTAAAGTAATATAAAATGGGAAACTACGTATTTGCTTGAAATGCTATTAGGGACAGTATTTGGGAAGTTGTTTATCACTGACAAACTTGGATACTGCTCGGTGTCTTACACAGATTTGCATAGGAGATGGATTCCGTCTGGAGCAGCTGTGTGAAGATCTGTCCTCTGAGATATTTGACAGTGAAGCACTTTTACTGATACTTGCTGTGTGATGAGCACTGTTTTTCAAGTTTCAGTTAAAAGAGTATTTGGCCTACTCGGAGCCCTTTTACTACAGAACCTATTAGAACTTCCCCTCATCCACAGGGAGCATCATAGGGTATACCTTATGTCTGTTTCAATTTCTATTCTGACTACTGTGACCGTGATGGGTTTGTACTCCCAGAATGCTGGACTTCATTTCTCTGGTATGAGAAGAAGTGTCCTGGAAGCTGAGTAAATCCATCAATCCAGCTGTTGAAACATATATGTTTTGTCTAGGGCAACTAGGATGGTTATTGATTTCTGAAATGGGTCATTACCTAACTGTTAGTAAGTATGCACCTTTGGAATTTATCTTATCATAGTGACTAATTTTATCCAGATAGTTCCATTTTGTAGACACTGGTGTAACTGGCACAAATATACACTGTTTGCCTACTTTAATGTCATGTATATATTGCCCAAATTTATTAGTTTGAATATTTCTACTTTACTCACCTGGGAAGATTTATAGGACACTTGTGTACCAGTGTTGCTTGAGTAAAATTCCTTGACATTTTAAAATAGGGCTGACAATGAATTATACAGATTCTTTAATTTTGAGTTATTCAATAAGCATTATTGATGCCAACCCATTTTGCCAGGCCCTATTTTAGGCACTGAGGTATAAACATGTATAAGAGAGTTTCTGAGATCAATGAATTCATGACTTAATTAGAAAACATAAAATATGATGGTTTCATAAATCTAAGTATATTACTTAATAACACTTTTTGTTGCAAGTGACAGAAAAATCTATCCCAAATAGCTTAAAGGAAAGAGGGACTATAGTCACATCAAGAAGTGTTCCAATTTTAAAACCATTAAAAGATTTTTTTAACATCCCATTAGAGGTAAGATCATGCAGCTCATAGTGATAAGTGCAGTGCCTGAGGAAAGATTCATACCATCAAGGTAACCATGAAGAGGAAGAGATTCATATTTTCTGGCTTGCCTGGAAGGGGTGAAGAGAGGGAGAAATGTGTGAATGAGACTAGGAAGGGTTATGAGAGAGGGAGTGTAACAGCCAGGCGGTCTTGGGAATGATAAAGACGTAGGGGAGGAAACACTATGTGTGCAAAATTCAGTTCAGTGGTTTTGATGCACAGGGACTATAGGAAGTTTGTTGTATTTTTTAGCATAAGGTGTGGGGAAGGGTGGAGCTAAAGGATTTCAGAATGAAGAATTAAGTATGACCCAGGTATGAACAGCCTACTGCATCATGTGAAGCGATCAGACATCATCCTTTATTGTGAATGGCTTCCCATCTGCTTTACTTCCATTAGTTTATGGGTAGCCACTAGCATATTTAATGAAATAAAATAGAATTGAAAGTACAGTGCATTGCATGTTGTAACATATCCCTTTTCATAGCATTTTGTTTCAAAGTGATTTTGTGACTTTGTGTCACTGGGTTGTGATATAAGATACATTTCCTACCTGAAATAAAGTTTGTAAGCCTCTGTTCTACAGGCTGAGAGCCACCGAGTTATTAGGAGAACAGGCCATCACAGTCAGATTGTTGAAGAAGGTTGACTCTCCAAATAAATAGTGAAGAGAATTCATTGCAAGAGGCAGTATTGGCGAAAGTCAGGCAGGCTAGAAAACTTTTTGAGATTCCTGGCAAGAGACAAGGATTCATGCTGGATTTGATGGGTTGTAGGGTTCTCATGAAGCCATTTCTAATAGATAGTGGTCTGTTTGGATGTCAAATGTGAAGCCTTCATTATAGGAAACACCTTAGTCATAATTTGCACATTCATTCTCAGATGTGGCCTTGCCAAAGAGAAGTATAGACAGTGTTCATTGACAGGAAATAGAGGGTGTAAACTGCTTAAAAACTTTCACTTTTTGTGTAGTCCTTCTCATCCTCACTATATGGGCCCACTGGGATTCTACAGTTGAGAGAACATGTCATTTTAAAATAATATACCATGTGTTACAAATGGATTATTTTCTAAAATCAGTTGTGTGGTTTGGAACAAAATGTCCCCCAAATGATGTCTTTTTGGAAGTGATTTCATCATGAGGATTCTGGTCCCATCAGTGGTTTAATCCATTGATGAGTTCATGGTTGATTAGGGCTTTGGGAGCTGGGGCCCATTTGGAGAAAGTAGGTCATTAGAGGTGGGCCTTTAATGGGGTGTCTTGTCCCTGGCCCCTTCCTTTCCCTGGCTCCCCCTCCATTCTTTGTTCTGGTGGTCATGATAGCAGCTTTCCTCCATCGCACCCTTCTGTCACAATATGCTGCCTCATCACAGGCCTAAGAATAATGGAGCCAGCTGACCATGGACTAAAACCTCTGAAACCATAAGCGAAAATAAACCTTTCTTCCTTGAAGTGGTCATTGCCAGGCATTTTGGCATAGCAGTGAAAAGCAGACTAAAACAATTAGCAATTTCAAAATGAAGATTATTCACAAATTCAAGATTATCACTAAACTTTAAAAAATTCCTCTTTAAAGATCTTTAGCAAATAACAACTACCCAACCCACTCTCCACCCCGTGATTTGAGGCTTGTCTCTGATGTGCTCTGGATCCCAGCCCAGTTGCCCACTTGACTACCCCTCTTGTTGCTTCCCACTTTGTGTCTTTATCCTGAATCTTTCCTCTCTGCTCGTAATGCTTGCTTTTCCACTGTCAGGCATCCACACACCTCCCTTCTTTGGTCTTGTGCCCTCACTCCTTGGATTCTAATGGAACCCTGGTTGCAGCTAAGGCATTGTCAGCCCTTTGCATCACAGTCTTGCCCAGTGATACACCTTGTATCACCTCTGCTGTTGGCTCAGGGGTAGCAACCATTCACCATTATCTACTGGCTTGTTTTCCAGAAGTACCACCTTATCAGTAACATCTTTGAAAAGATAAATTTCTGACATACACTGTTTGAAAGACCAGATGAAAATATCTGAGCTCATGTTTTAAGAAAAGAAAGAAATCTGGGATACCCTCAGAGAAAATAAGCACAGGAAGACCAACTCCACTCTTCACTGGCCTCATTCTGCTGGAAATTGGCTGCTTGTGAATCTCAACGCGGGCACAGCCATTCCGTCTTTTCCATCAGAAGTGATTTATGTCTCAAAGAATACTCATTCGGGGAGGCCTTTAGTCTGTTCGGATTAGTTCCCTCCTTCTCAGTGATTAATAGCTCATCCGGGGACACAGAAGGGATTGTAGGCTATCCAAGCTGTGTTTAGCCTCTCACTGTCCCTGCTTCTCTGACCATGGAGGTAGAGCAAACATCCCTGTGTTTGATGTTGAAGGTAATCAGCATTCAGCTCCTGGCAGGTCCCCATGCTCTCTTCATGGTGTCCACTGCTGTAGCCAATGGCAGTCGCATCTCTGAGTCCGTGGGTAACCTGACACCTCACCCCCAGCTTCTCAGGTAGAATTGGCCATTTCTCACCTCTTGGCTTTGCCTGCTGGAGCCCTTGTAATTGCAGGTCCTGAACACGGGTCAATACTGCTTCCTCCTGTCCTTGCATGGTGCAACTTCCTACATTTTTGCCAGATTCCATTTACAAATTGCTAGTTGCAAGTATCAAGTTCTCGAAGCCTGCTTTAGGATCTCAGTACCCAGGGTATACCATTTTGAAACTGAGACAAAAGGTTTAGAGTAGTCCTAGTATTTCTGAAAAGCAACGTTCTTATGTTTAAATAAATCATTCAGATACCATGCAGAGAAACAATCCTAATTCAAAGCACATTTTACTCATGTTAGTTCTTTACTAAGCAACCATTGTTGATTTCATTTTAACAGTTCATACATTAACTCAACAAATATTTATTAACTGGATGCTGTGTATCAGCTACTGAGCTAGGTGTGGCAAATTGAACATAAATCAAGACAGATTGAGTTTCTGTCCTAATTGTATTTACTTTTGACAGTGATTAATTCATACATTGTGTATGTTGTGACAAGCACTATTTTTACATTTCTCTTTTAAAAGTAAGAAGCAAGGGTAGATATATTTTTTGGTGTATAGAGCACATCTGAATGAGAGTCATGCTATGGCTTCTTCTGGTAGTGACTTATTAGTTACAGATACGGAATTGCAGTTTGAGTGGTCACAGTGATTACACAGGAGGTACTCAGCATTGGTGTTCATGTCACTTATTTGTACTAATCTATGCATTCTCCACCCCTTAATATAACAGAAAGATATTTATGCTTATTCTTACACAGTCATTTAAATATTACTTATGGAGTGTAAGATTATATAGATCAAATATTTTGAAAATACCAAATTTTTGTAACATTAAACTGTTTCTATTCGCATATGTATTTTAAGTGACAAAATTGAAATGTTTTATTGGCCTATTATTAACTTCCTGTAAGATGATGACAGATTTTGAAAGTGATGCATACTATTGGAAGTTAAGCCAAAGCCGTGCTATTTTTGTGTTTTGGAGCATAGGATCAAGAGGAGGGAGGGGACTGCCTTGAAGACGAAATGTGTTAGTCAACTTTCCCACTTCTGGAACCAAATACTTGACTCCTACAAATTAAAGGAGGATATAGTTTATTTGAGTCATGGTTTCAGAGGATTCAGTTCATGGTTGGCTGGCTTCAAGACAAAATCATAGCAGAAGAGCACGGAGAAGCAAAATGCTTAATTCATGGAAGCCTGGAATCACAGCACAGGAGCAGAGCCAGAGAGGGAGGAGCCAAGGACCAGACACACACCCCAAGGTCTCAACTGCGTGAGTCATGCAGACACACCCAGAAATGTGCTTTACTACTTTCCTAGGTAGCTCCTGAGCCAATCAAATTAACAATTAAGCGTAAGTGCCACAGATTGGAAATACTTTCCTTCATCTGCATGAGAGAAGGAAATAAGATCTGGTGTATCCATAGGGTGTAATGTTTGATGGGTGAAGTCCTGAAAGGTAACATCAGAGCCTTGGAATTGAAGTTCTCAGTTAAAGGTAATGGATGAAGTATGAGATTTATAGAAGTCTCTAACAACAATAAAGTAGAAGGTAAATGGAATTTTCCTGAAAAAAGAAAATAGGGGGGAAAACTTAACAGTATAAGTTTAGAAATTATCAACTTTTGTGTTCCCTGATTCATATCAGACCATGATGGATTCAGGATAGCACCTTCAGCTGTCCAGATATGATCACCAAAAAGCACAGGTGATGGATTTGAAGGCCATGGTTTGTAGATAAGACTATTTTCTGTTATAGTTTGAATCTTGAGTGTCCTGCAGATGCCCATATGTTAAAGGCTGAGTTCCCAGGTGGGCCATCTTGGGAGGTGGTGGAACCTTTAGAGCTGGGCCCTGGAAGGAAGTCATTCAGGATGGGGGAACAGGGGATCCTGCTATCTTTCTCTTCCAGTTTTGCTTACTGGCTCATGAGATGAGCAGTTTGTTCCAGTGCCTATATCACCTGACACCCCCAACAGAAGCCTGAAAACAATAGGAATGGAACCTCCAGAACTGTGAGCTAAACAAATCTCTCCTATAAGTTACTCTATGAGTAGTGTCTGACTTCCACTTCCTGAATGCCTTATAAGATATCACGTATTTTGACAGCAAGCTAATTAACATGGAAAAAAGTGAGTAGATTTGAAATTTATAGTCGAGGTCTTCTTTCCCTGCCCCAAATTTGTTCCACTGACAGTCTAAACATCCCACATGATGGACTGTTGATCAAACCAACTCATTATATGGACTTCTCTGTCTCACACACCACATGGAGTCTATCAGCAATCCTGAAAGTTCTACCTTCAAACTGTATTCATAATCTGACCTCTTCTCACAGCTCCCGCTGCCCGGGATTAAAGCTTCAGGTAAAGATTACATCAAGGAGTTGAGTGTTACTTATAGATCAGGACTATTAATGGAACTGTGTGCAATGACAGAAGTCCTCTACTTTTCCCCATCCAAATGCAGGAGCCATTGGGCAAAGTGGCCGTTAAGCCCCTAAAATATGAATAGTGCAACCAAGGAGCTAACATTTAGTGTCAATGTTTAATTAAAATGTAAATGGCCACCGGTGGCTAGGTGTCCATCCTGGACAGTGCAAATCTAAGTAATGAAATATCTTTTGAATGCAGCAGCATGCAAGAGATTTGGAAACTTTGGTGTCTGCAGCAAGTGGGACCTATGAACAAGTCGGGGGTAAGAAGCAGGTCGCTGTGATGTCAGAGTGGGGTGGCCCTGGGAATGACAAAGTGAGGAGACTTGACAGTTTGGGAGAGCAGGAAGCAGAGAGGGGGTGGGCAGCTCAGGAGGAGCGAAGGCCATACGGTGTCCACAGGAGCTTGTTACTGAATTGGAGAAGAGGGGATCAAGTAACTGTCACATGAGACTACCAGATGGGTCATTTAATTGGACAGTTATGTGACACTGAGTGCATCAGTTATTTTGTTGACAATAGCCAGAGTCATCACTTGCTGGGCAGAAATGGCTAAAGAGGAAATGAGTTTCACTATTTCAAACTAACGTAAAAATGTGGCTTTTTTTCCCGTATGGTAGGTGTCAGTAAAATATGACATTTGATATGGTCCCTGAATTGAGAGCAAGTGAATTTGGCCTTCCACACTGCAGATAAAATTTTAGAGTTACTATGCGTAATATAGTACTCCATGTTTGGGAAAGAAAAGTTTACAATATTCTCCTGGCCATCATAAACTCGTATTATAGTGTATATAGGAGTTCAAATTGAAAAGTAGGCTTTGCTTGTGGGGCTGACTTCCTTCCCTGTTACTGTCACCCAGCCACCTTTTCTGTATTTCTAGTTACTTCATCTGTGAGTATTATGGATGTTTGTATGGTAGGGTTTGTTGTTGTTGTTTCTCCAGGCTTATTTTATACCAGTGGGACACACCCTTTATTAGCTTTGACTTACGCAGATATGCTTATTTGAAGCAGGGGGTGGAACATGCGTCTTCTCCAACACTTGTAATTCCTTGTAGATGACCATGTCACCAAAGAGCTGTACAAAACAGCACAGCCTGCCACTGCCATGTCCAGGGACTTCTTACCCACCCCTAGCTCCAGAAGAATTTAGGACAAAAACCTGCAAATAATCAAGCCCTTCTTGTATTAGTCTGCTCAGGATGTCATAAAAAAAAATACCACAGACTCTGTGACTTTGACCTCAGAAATTATTGCTCCATAGTTTTGATGACCAGGAATTGCAAGTTAAGATGCCATCAGGACTGATTTTCCTAATGTGTGGCTGGTGCATTCTTGATGTGTCTTCATAAAGGCTTTCATCTGCTCTGAGTGTAGAGGGAGAGAGATCTTGGCTGTGTCCTCTTCCTGTTGTAAGGACATGAATCCTGCTGTATTAGTGATCCAGTCTTGTAGCCTACTTCGTGGTAATTGCCTCCTAGAGGCCCTGACTGTGGTCACACTGGGAATTAGTGCTGAATTCCAGTTATGTGTTTGAGGCAACATGATTCACCATACACCACTGCTCGTGCTCATGTGGACATTCAATGATGTGACTTGGCCCGAAAGCAACTAATTTTGTTATTTTATAGACACAGGGCTTTTGAGTGCCAAATTCTGCTAGAACGGACCCACCTCAAATCTGTCACTACTGTCTCTTTCCCTCATGTGGTAAATGGGTCTGTCTACAATACCACCTGAATATTTGCAGATTATAATTCTATTATATATAGAGAGATGTCTTGCATATACATTGTGCGATTATATGAACAATATTATACAAAAGGGAACAAATCTATTGGAGGTGTCCAGTACCCTTATAGATAAAGCAAAATCAAAGAGATGCATTTTTGTGTATCACGTTGTCAGAAGCATAAGGAAATATTGCTGAGAGAATAACAAAGATCCCTGCTGTTAGCATGATCGGGAAATGACATTTTCTGGATACCCCTATTGGGCAGATATGTTGGACCAGCTGTGCAGCAGGATAATTTGGCTCTCAGAAGTCTGAAAACTACATATATTCTCATTCCAGTTATTATGCACCTAGGAGTTTGTCTACTGAAAATGTCATAAATTTTTAAAATGTTATCACATTTTCAAATAAGATGTTAGTAAATATTGGTGTATACAGACTATTGAATACTAAGTGTTTATTGTACAGTTAATGTATAGAATACTTGCTATTGACATGGGAAAATAATTGTTCAGGAGATATTGCTGAGCACTGAAAAAATTTTTTTCAAAAGTATTAAATTAGTTCTTTTTCTGTAAAATCATTATACAGAAAAATAAATTACCCAAATCCCAGTCAAAGTAAATATGCTTATCTGGGGTTGCAGAAATACTGATAATTGCTTTTCCTTTAGTTGTTTTTATTTTTCTTTATTTTGGTGTATTTTCCAGATTTTCTGGGCTTAGCTCAGATTCAATACTCAGTTTTTCTGGATTAGCTCTTATTGAGACGAACCTACCTGGCCACATTATCACAGTGTCTGGAGGCTCAGACCCTTAATGTGAGGCCGTGCGGGGCTCATTTGTGGCAGTTTTGGGGTGCGACTCCTCCGTCCCTGTGTGCTGCGAGCTAAGAAGATTGGGAGTGGAAGGTGACAGTCTCTGCTGTCCAGACACAGTGAAGAGCGGTGGTGAAACTAAATCTGGACTTTAAAGATCAGACCATGGCAGTTAGTCCAACTCATCTGCACTCAGGCGCGGATATTGCCTTAGGTCACTGGGACTCTGTGTGTTGGAGGAAGCCGTAGGGATTTCACCTCTCTTCCTGTTCTTGATATAGGAGAAGGATAGAAAAAGGGGTGGATAAACAGGCCCAAATCTCCATTATACTGTTTTGGTCAAATTTGTGAAGTGCCTATGGGTAAACTGTGGTTCTATGCCTCTTAAGGCATATTATACCATGACAGGTCACTGCCATGCTTTTGAAAGTCCTATTTGATAAGAATTAGTTGGGAGACCGGCATTTAGGAGGCAGTACAGGTTATGGAAAATAGGCTAACACATCAAAGGACACTAAAATGGGGAGTGAAAAAGCAGAAAACTTGAGTTTCTGACTCACTTATGTTACTTTATAACTTTGAGTCCTTAGACAATTTCTTGGTCCAAAAATAGGTTGATGATAATACTGTACTAGCCCAGAACCTGGATTAACATGGGTTAAATAAAATTTGGAGAACAGAAACACTAGAATTAACACTGCAGATATGTAGTATTCCCTTCTCACAGAAGGGACTCCTGTGTAGAGTCCTTGTTGGAAGCCATCAGGATGGAGCAGATGGAGAAGCCAGGGGCCAGGCACATTGTCATTGAGGAAGTTGATTGTGTACACAGCTGTGCTCTCTCCCTTTCTTTTTACTTTCTGCCCCTGCCCCTTCCAACTCTCCAACCCCTCTTAAATGCAACACCATAGGTTGCATCTACTTTACGTGGGACAATGTTTGTTGACCTGTGTGTCTACCTTCTGCACAACTAAGAGACTTGATCAAATAAGAAGCCACACGAGAAAGCAAGGAAAATACAGAAATACACTTCAGCATGGTCTTCCCAGCCCCACCGCCATAATCACGTAAATCTCTGTCCTACATCCTGTGAGTTTCTATCCTCTCAATACTTTGAACATTTTTGGCAAATCATATTTAATTGGATCCTTATTCTTTCCTTAAATTGTTTTGTAAATATTATTTTCTCAAACACTCTCCCATATTGTGTTTGTAACATTCATTTTCCCAGTGCTATTCTAAACCCCTGTGGTGATATAAATAACTTACTTTAAACAATAAAAACAAAGCAAAAGTTAGTTGGAATGTTCAATGAAAATCTGAATGGCAATTTTTTTCTTATGCATTTTAAGTGAAATAGTTTAATTTAGCTTCTTTTCCTTTGCATATCCTTATCGCTAAATGAATCTATTAACTAAATAACTTAACATAGGGCAATGGCTTCTTCCAGAATTGTCACATATTATGGAACCCATGATGCTCACATCATAAAACAGGAAATATCTTTTAATCTTCACACAACACTAGTTCCTAGATAGATCTGCAAAAGAGTAGCTTTGGGCAAGAAAATAACTTTTCTTTTTTCTTTTCTGCTCCCAACCTTTTATTGAGAGTGAGTTCTCTAGTGCCTTAGTAAAGTAGCCCACAGTAAACTATTGGTTACTCTATTGATGATCATTGCCAGATGATGCAGGTGGCAAATGTCTTGATCCACTCAGACTACTATGAAAACACTGTTATCTGTCATAGTTTGGGAGGCGGAGAAGCCCAAAGTTAAGGCCCTGGCAGGTTCTGAGTCCTGGGAGGGCTTGGTTCCCGGTTTACATGTGGTGCCTCCTGGCTGTGTCCTCATAAATGGAAGGGGTTGGGATTGGAGTCTCCGCTCTACCTCTTTTATGCGAGCACTGATCCAGTGCGTGAGTACAGTACCCTTCCTCCCTGACCTAGTCACCCCCACTGACCCCATCCCCTGACCCCCTCAGCTTGGGTGGTGAGATTACAGCGTATGAATTGGAAGGGCACAGACATTCAGGTCACCGCAGTCTCCTTGGCGCGTGAGAGACATTACCACAGGGCAAAATGACTTGGTGATTTTGTTGTTAAGCTGTACGTATACGTTCATTTATGTATTGGGGATAATGCAACTTGAGGTTTCTACTTTTTCTTTTTCTATGTAAAGCGAGACAAAATAAATGATGAAAATGGTGGAAAATGGACCTTCACAGTTTTAAGTTGTTTTTTTTTTCTGATGGTCACAGAGAAAGAGCTCGGTAAATATTTGTGGGATGGACTAGTTATTTTACTGTATTTCACAGTACTAAGTAAGCTTCCCACGTTAATTCGGAAATCTCATTAATTGTTGGTGAATTTTTGATCATGGCATTGTATGACTACCTTACAAAGAGGAAGATTTTCTTTTAAGTTGGAAATATGCCAGAAGACAATAAATTTGCCTAAGATAGATACAAATTTGGAGCTGGACTAGTTTCTTGGACCCAAAACTTCTTTATCTCTTTACTCTTGCTCATCATTTTCTTCTCAGCGTTTCCCTCACTTATCTCAAAGAGAAAGCACAGTGTGAGAGTGTGGTGTCTCAGATTTGGTTGGGCTTGACATGAGGAGAAAATATTTTCTCTCCTTGCATTTTTCCTCTTCTATAATTGTATCACATTCTGCCTTCACAGTTCATAGCCCTCATCTTCCCATGGTGTGTTCCCTAGGGTTGTCTGAGAGATGTTCGTGATGGTGACATCCAGTTGCACTGAGCCTGTCCTCTTGTATTTTAGGAGCTATGCCTGTCCCAGACCAGCCTCCGTCAGCCTCTGAGAAGACCAGCTCTCTGAGCCCCAGCTTAAACACCTCCAACGGGGATGGCTCTGAAACAGAAACCACCTCAGCCATCCTCGCCTCAGTCAAAGAACAGGTAGAAACATTCCATTTTTGTAACTTGGGTATCAGAACATTGAAAAAGTCGCCTTTACAGATGAACAATTATGGTTAAATTTTGTTGGAAGAATATCATAATTTTCTAGCAGAATGTTGCTATTCATTATACAGATAATAGTGAAATATAGTTACAGTTGCTTTGGCTTCATCATATTATTGATTAGGCAGCTTTCTTTGCAAAACAAAATTCCATAGAGGGAAAAGTTCTTCCTCATAGGTGACGTTTTAGTAGATTTGTTAATGAACATGGCAATACTCTTAAATGTATGAAGCAAGTAGATGGTCTTTAGAAAATATGAAGTCAAATAAGCTGCCCACATATATTTAGGAGGGTAAAAAGTTAGTGTGTATCGACAGGAACTGAATGTCACATTATTGACAGCAACCGGATATCATATTAAGTCAAGGTAAATTGGTCTCCCCAGTGTTTCTGAGGTAGATCTGGAAGGATACATTCCAGAACTCTCCTTCTTAAGTGAATTAAAATTTGATGTCTTCTCCAATACTACTTTGCCATAAAAATAGACATAAAATAAAAATTGAATCTGAGAATTTTAAAGAAATTGTTTGATGAAATTGATGCTTCTTATACATAAAAAGTGGTAAGTGATTTAACAAAGTTAAGTGATGAAGATATTTTAATTTTCTTCTTCTGAGCATGTGTGAAAAATAGATGAGTATTCTTGTGCTTTAATTTTTTAAAAAATTCTAGGAAGACCCCTATTGCTTTTTAAGTTGCTGCTCATTTGCAAGAGAATTTTAAGTTTAATGTTCTGCTCCCATTAATATTCATGAACCTAGTACAGTATATACCACATAACAATATTTTAGTCCCTAAAGTCTGCATGTATGACCGTGGTCCATACAACTAATTTATGGGATACAGTATTGTAATTTGAAACATGTACTCTATAATCTATAATGATAAAATCAGGGTAATTAGCATGTCCACCTCCATTATTACATGTATCTATTGGGAACCTTCAAATTCTTCTTTTCTAGTTATTTTGAAATGTATAATACATTTTTATAGACTTTACTTACTCCGTCAGGCTATAGAAATTAGCACTAATTCCTTCATGAGTATTTGGGTACCTATGGTCTCATCTCCTTCTGTCTCTACTCTCTCCTTCCCTACCTGTAGTGACTCCTATTCTACTCTCTACTGAGTTGGGTCATTTTGTGCAGTTGTACTTACTTAATAATGGCACAGGGGAAAGTGACATATTTACCTGGCTCCAGGAACATTCCAGCAGAGCGTAGCCCAAAACTGAGCAATTAAAGACAGTGGCTATGAAAACAGAAGACCTTTAAGGAAACACACTAAGGAGTGGGGACTGATTTGGTAAGGTATGAAACCACCTATCCATAAAGCCAGGGGAAGATGTCACTGATAGAAAGGAATAATGATGCTACCAGTCAAAAGTGTGCCACCAGCACCACCAGGGTGTGGAGGATTGCAAATTTCAGCCCATATGGGGCAACCTAGGGAGACCCTGTTTCAATATTGAAAAGTTAATAGAAGTGTTAGGGATGTAGCTCTGGGTAAAGGACCTGGGTTCCATCCCTAGTGGTGCAAAAGAAAAAAAAATGTTATCTGTTTCAAAGTGTGCATTCAGGTTGGTTCACAAGAGAGACCCCAGCAGATTGGCTGAAGCTTGAGAATACTTACAGTCAGGTCAGAAAATTGGGCGGAGGTTTAGGATGTACTGTTTAATTGCTCTGCTTTCAAGCTGCCACTCAGGAACTCTCTGATTATTTTTAAGAAGTAATGTAAACGAGGCCCCTCCCCATATTCAAGGTACTGATTGGTTATTCATGATTCTTACTCTGTATGATCACAAGGCTTGCTAGGCACTAGCTTTAATGTAATGAAAGAATATCAAATAGGAGGGATAAATATAACAAGAAAACTGCAAACCCTCTCTGATGAAAATGGTAACGTTTTGTCAAAAGACTTACTGTAATTCAGAATAAGTGAAATGACACTCCATTGTCTTGTATAGAGAAGATTGATGTCATCTAAGTATTATACTGTCCTAAATTAATATGTAAACTTTAAGGAATCATAATCAGCATTGTGTGGCTGGTTGTTTGTTTGGCAAACTGGAGCTAACTAGTATTTTACAGATCATATGGAAGTATAACAATTTGAGTATTCAAGTTAAATTGATAGAATTTACTTTACCAAACGTACTAATCACAGTAGCAAACAATTGGCCAAAAATAGGAAGAAAGATCTATGTATAAAACATAATTGAGGGTTTAGAACAGATTCATCGATCCTAATTCATTTAAAGCCAGTATTCAGTTTCATGGTTTCAATGGTGCTAGCATAACTGACTCAACATCTGGAAGAAAATTAAAAGTTGTTAACTCACAACATATACAGAAATAAATCTCAAAGGAAAAGCAGTGCAACTTTAAAATGTAATCAGTAAACATGTTTGGAGAAACATTGTGAAAATACCCCCATATAAACTAAAGGGGAGGCAGGAGTTAAGAAAGGCAGGATACTCAGAAGTCATCGTAAAAGGGTTGATGCATTTTTACCATATAAATGCTAACATTAATAGTGAGACAAAATTAGACACAAAAAAGTGGGGGAAAAACTAAGCTGAGAGAAAATACATGCCATATATATATGACAGTGTTGACAAGATTAATATAAGGCTTTGTAATGCTAATGGGAAAAAATAGAGAACTAGGCACAGGATCTGTACAGGGAGTTCATAGAAGAAAAGTACAAACAAACTGTGATTGTATAGAAATATTTTTCACTTGAATGTACTCATCATGAACATTAAATTTTACATAAAAATCAAATTTCCTTTTAGTGTACCAAGTAGATAAAAGGCAGAAAAAGAATGTGTGTTGTATGATAGCTCATGGTTAATGTTTGGAGAAATCTGTGTTCTTTTCCATTTCAAATGAGAATGTGAATGGCTGTAGTATTTTTCCCTTTCCTTTCCCTTTCATTTCTTCTCCTACCCCTTCCACTTCTCTTTCCTTTCTCCTTGCTGGAGAATGAACTGAGCTCCTCACACTTCACCACTGAGCAGAATCCTAGCATTATTACAGTCTTTTCCCTTTGTCCAGAAAATCTTTTCCTATAAATTGACCTTTGAAATGTCCAGTAATAGTCATTGACCTGGTCATACTTGGATATAGGTTCCACAGAAATGAGTGGCATTTATTTCCACATTTATTTGGGATAGTGAAAAAAAAGAAAAATATTTCTTGGTGAAGAGTTGAAAAATGATAAAACCTTTCTGTAAAACAGCATGTAGTTAACAATAAAAATGTGTCGAAAGCTGTATGTGTAACATTTGGGAAAAATCATGAGACTTTTATGAAGGAAATGATATAGAATGGTATTAGACTGTGTTGTTAAAATGAAATAGTCTATTTATTGTTTTGTTTGTACCAGCTTATGATCATCTAGAAAAGTTAGAAAAGAAAAAGCAAACTTAATGTTGATTATTTCAGGTAGATAGAGGTGGGAGTGCACTGAACACATGCAGGACGGAGAAGAGAATCATAAGGGGGAGAGAATCATGGGGGGCTGGAGTAAATGTCAAGTGAGTGTGGGTAGCAGAGGTTACTTCTTTAGTAGCTGAAATGGTGGTGTTTGAATGTCCGGAGCATAGAGATGAAATGCTTGAGGCGAAACTTCATTGCCGAACATAAAATGGCTTTTCAAAATTCTCCTTTCTTTCTTTTGGACAGAGGCAGTACTGGGGATAATGGGGAGCCTTGTGGATGTTAGGAATGCACTCTTCTCTGAATTCAGAATTTCTAACCCTCAGAATTATTGATGAGAATTTAATGGGAACTTGAGAAAGATTTTTTCTAAGTAATTAAAAAAAATTCATTATTTCTTTGGGAGCCTCAGCACTGAGATTCTTGGTGGCACAAAACTACGTGGAGAAAGAATTAAAATCTGTCCTTGGAACCTGAAGTACTGCATTCAAAACTCAGAGTCAGGTCCCATGTGTCTTGCCTGCCCATGTGAGATGAAAAATCACTGGCAGTCAGTCCTGTGAACCTTCTGGAAGTGTCTGGATACATCTAGCAGCCTCTCCTGCACTGGGGCTTTTAGTCCTAGATCAATCTGGAGGTTTGCTTCCCCTTTTTGCTCAAGTATAGATTATCTGTGGACTTGAAGCTAAGTCCAAGATGTTTCTGTGAAATAATAGCTGAGATTAAGACAAACTGACTGGCAGTTTGTGCTGTCTCCGATTCTTCGTAATTATATGCACGATGTATCTGTAAATCTGTTCACTTAAAAACATAGCCATTTCCTTTCTCTTTTTTGATACTTATTAGAATAGTTTTCTTGAGTAGATGTTCTGTTTATTAATTTAGAATAGGAAGTAGCCTAAGTGAAAGTTCTATTTATTAATTTCTAGTAGGAAATTTTATGGTATCACATTTGTCCTACTCTAGTCCTACCTTCTTAGAAGTCATTTCTGCTGGAGGAAAGTAATTCTTTTGTATAGCATGAATAATTCTGAGATGTCAAATAATAAGCTGCATTATTTATGTGCTCATTCAGTAAGCAAATTGAGCGTCTAAGATAGGCAAGTCATAATCAAGAGTAATGCGCACATAAAGAACACTCAATCTGATAGTGTTCATCAGAGTAAGTTAATGAGACTAAGAACAAAGGTTCTTCCACAGGTAGTTAACACTGCATACACATAAATTGTAGTTTATGACTATACACTGAAACTTAACTTGTGATGCACTGTAACCCAGTGGTGGTGAACCTAGGCACACATACCACAGTGGGCTTTTGTACCACTGAAAGCTCTAAAACGCTTGCCATCACTGCTTTAAGCCATGAAATGCATCCTCTGTCCCTCCATGGCATGACAGAAATATTTATAAACCAAGTAATTGAACATAGCCATCAGGTATTGCTCACCACAAAGGTGTTCATTGATTTTTCTCTTTGTTCTAATTTCCTATCTTAATTGCTTTTTAACTGTTGAATTTTACAGTTTCCTATTGACATAAGTACAGCCGTGATGTGTGCTACATTCTATGGGTAATTTTCTCTATTTCAGATACACGGGTCTCATTTTCTACAGTTATCAAGTCTCCCATCCTACGGGGTTTGAAGACAGAGGACCTTACCCCTGTTTCCAACCCTGTAATTCAGTGTCTCTCTGAAGGGGAGGGGAAGATGGAGGTTGGGTGTGTATGATTCAGTTGCCGATCTGATACCCATTCATTCTCATTAGAATGAGAAAGCAGAGATGGCTTGGTGACTGAGGGTTGAGCAGGGTCAGAAGATTCTTTTTGACCAGGGAAGTAGACTTGTGATGATGGCAGTAACCCATGAAAGGAGGCACTAATGGTGATCCAGAGAGATGGAGGGGGATGGCCACTGAGGAGATGAGGTTGAACAGGATCCAGCGTGCAGGTGGAAGGAGGACCATTTGTCCCTTCACGCAGGACCGAGACCAAGCATGTGATGCCCAGGCAGGCGGGCTGCGGCTCCTCCAAGGATGTGTGGTGTGTTCCTTCTGAGCTGGTCACGTAGGCCCAGTCAGTGTGTTTGAGTTCATCCTGTGCAGTCTGTGGAGAGCTGAGTGGAGCCAGGATGTAGAAAGAGACACAGGCGAGAGGGAGGGGCACAGGAAGTGATTACAGTGCTGGGTCTTGGAATCAGTGGAGTTCAGTGACAGGAGAGTTGGCAGGGCCACCACCTCCAGTGAGAACAAAGACGGCTGCTGTAAGCGTGACACCCAGGTGCCTTAAACCAGAGTTTGACCGTAACTGTTGATGATGTGAACACTTAGATTGAGACCCTGGGAAATGAGGAAATCAGAACAGGAAAGGAAGAGAGTTTGTTGTCGGGGTCACCTCTGACAGTGGCATGAGGTTGGTAACGTAAGCAGGACACGGAGAAAGCAAGAACCAGCTCCAGCCACTGGCTAGCAGACAGGAGGCTGGCATTTGCTTCCTGGCCGCGGGAAATGCAGACATTTTTCTTGCAGTTTGCCCAAGGACACTGGTCCTAATCGTCATATGAGGACCTTCTTTTTTTTTTTTGGATTTGAGGTGTAATGTTAACCTATTCTCTTACACTGTAATTTCTGTTCAGTCAGGCCGTATCACATTGGTCTATTTTATCTTTACTAAACCAGAATACTACTTGGTCCCAAGGAAAACTATAAGATTTCTGAAAACAGTGTTTCAAAATAATATTTCTTGAACTTTCAGTTGCCTAGTGTTTTATTTGGTGATAACATGCTTCCAAAAATTAGTATCCAAAAGGGCTCCTATGAGCTATAGAGATTACTGGGGCATTTTTAGAATCTTTAGTTTATTGATATTTATAAAGTGTTATAGTTCAGATAAAAGTTTAAAAAAATAATTCTACCATCCAAATACATTTAATAATGAATACATTATGTCAAAAATGTCTAGGTACATAGCGGTCTATGCAGATGTGCCATTGTCTTAAATTTATTCAGTAGTATTTATTAAGTTTCTGTGTACATAGGTGATACTCTGCTTTGGGGTATCTTTCAGGTACTTAACAACAGAGTTAAAAATATAAGACAAACATCTGTAAAGCTTTTGAAATATAAAATAATTTATATAGCAAAAAACACTCCTTAAAATCGTGAGCATGTAGAGCCCCAGATGTGTTATTGCTACACTAATTTTTCTTGTTCTTAAAATTCGACCAGCATTGTAAATAATATCCTTTTACTTTTGGTACCAGGGATCAAACTCAGGACCTCACACTTGCCAGGCAGGTGCTGTACCACCGAGTTATGTCCCTGGCCCAGCTATTTCCCCGGCCCAATATTCTTGATTTTAGAGAGGTTTTAAGTAATGTTATTTAGGATTTCATTGATGTCTAGATAGTAAGAAAAATTGTTCTCTTGTTTTTAGTCATATTCACTATTCTATTTAAGAGAAAGTAGGAATAAAGGCACTTCCATCCTCAGGAAATCTATTGCATGAATTTTTTTTACATGTGTTAGGTTATACAAAGGCATTACAAAAGAATTTTTAAAAATTCATCTTATGTAAAATCTAAAGATATCTCTTACATTGACTCCTGTGATAACATATCTTCTTTTATATTTAACTTCTATATTTATAAGTTTTTAAAGTAATTTAGCTCCATGTAACAAGGACACTGTTTGGAAGGAGCATACTATAACATAACTCTTTTAATTAATATTCTTATAGTGCTATATGTCTTTGAAAAACCTTTTAGCATTATTAGTGTTACTATAACATGCAACAACAGTTTCTGATAACACAATGTGGAGTATGACCTATAAATATTAATCAGTTTCCAAATAGTATTTTGGAAAAGGATTATAGGAAAGTAATGATAGAATTATCATCCATGAAGAAAAGGAAATTAAAACACCTTTGACAAAGGTCAAGAAGATAAAGGATTATCTGAAAGACCAGTGAACTTTAGATTCATTTAGTCAGAAAAGACAAGAATTATACATACCTCAGTGCTACTAGTTGAACTTTTTTCACTTTCTAATGAGAATTAAATACAAATTGCTTGATGACTACTTTATAATTTTATTTCTCGTTTCAAGCCAAGTACGGACTGACAGTGCAAACCAAAGCCTGATTTTCCCCTAACTTTCTTTGCTAGAACGTCAGCTCTCTCAGCAGTGACTGCCTGTTTCAAGGTGTGAGTTGAGGAATGAAGTCACAATCTAGCAGTCCGCACCAGCTGTGTCTGGTAGTTGCTAGTTTTCAGCAAGGACCCTGGAGTCACAGGAATGACTTGGGAATGTCGGGGACGGAAGATGAGGGTCATGATGGTGACTGGTGGTGGCGGTGGAGGCGGTGGAGGTGTGCGTAGCTGGAGCCCCTCTGTGAGGTAAAGGGATGTCGCCCTGGAATCACGCTGAGGGGTCTTGCTGGGTTTGAAGTGAGTTTATTTCCTTGTGGATCTGATGCATCACAGAAAATCAAGGCTAGAGATCAAGGGAAAATAGGGCAATGAACTACTATTATGATCCTGGGAGTTAATGCAGTGAGTTTCATTTATGGAAGAATAACGCTGGAAATGTGGATTCATCATTGCTCTTCCCTTGTCACACTTCTTGCTGCCTGTATGTATTATATTCTTTTCTGTAAGTTTATTTTTAACCTTTTACCTTAAAACTTAATTTTCCCTTAAAATTGTGGAACACAACTCTTAGGGCACTTTTCAAAAATCCCGAATTCCTTTCTAAAAAATACCTGCCTCGATCGGCTTCTGCTGTGTTCCCTTTTAGCTTACAGGGTACCGGGAGCCATTCTGGGGAGAAGTGGAAGTGGGCCACGCTTTTGTGTGCTAGCGAAGAGCACAGGCTATAGTACAGAGGGTTTTGTAACATGACATTAGAGTGCTTCTCATACTTATTTCATATTCATCATTAGAATTTACTGTTAAAGATTCATATGTGAAATCACACTGAATATTTTAAATGTGATGTTTTAGTAATTGTTATGAATTTTTCATTATACAGTTAATAGATGGACATTGTGGAAAAGTTATAACATCACACAGGGAAAAAAGTGAAAATTTTAGAGAATACACTACACACAGAGCTAGCTATAAATAGTCCCTCCAAGCATTTTTATATGCATATGTGAGCATTTAGGTGTAATATTTGTTTGCTTCGTAACAATACATCTTTGTACATTTAATATTATATCAGAGGCATTTTTCATAACGCTGAGTATTATTTTAAACATTTTCCAATAAGAATATAATAGACCCACTGTAATTTCTTTGATACTATAATTTTATTTTTTCTACCTTTGTTGATCTTTTAGGTTGATTCAGTTTTCTCAGCATGAAAATAAAATAATATGTCGTTCTTCCTTGTACATAAATCATTGGGTCTGCTTTGACAGAGGCTGCCTGGAGCAAAGTTTTGAAAAAAAGTTTAGGAACACTTACAGACTCACTAGGAAAATGTGTCATAATTAATTACTGATAGGGACCTTTGGCAAGACAGCAAAGTAAGGACTCTTGGAGTATAATAATCACAGCATTGTGCATGGTTTGCACTGAGTGGGAAATTAACTAATAGAACATTTTAGAGAGTTAGTGTGGAAGACCGTCATTATTCAGAGCAGATGAGCCGAATTATTCAAAATTAGGAACTATTTCAAATAAAATTTTGGTATTCATAGTCAAGGTAAATACACGAATTAGCACAGAACAGGGAAACAACATTGAATAGTGTCTCAAGATACATTTTTAAAAGACATATATATATTTTTTAAAAGTTAAAAACTTAATAGTTACATTTTATATGTGAGATATTTAATCATTTATATAACTAAACAATGACTTTCTTTAGTAATTCTTTTCTTATTTTTTTTGTTTATGACCAAAGAAACTGAGACTAAACTAGTGTATATTGTTTATCTGCCAAAACCTGTATAGGACATTACTGAAGAAATGTGAAATTAGATGGTTCTATTCTGAATCCAGTGCTTTTTCCCCACTGCTTTACACTGCTTCATAATTAAGATGTAATAATTGACTTACAATATGTAGTCTATTATTCCTTCCAGGAGATACATTTTTCTATCACCAAAGTTTTGTTATGATCAAGATAGATTACATCCTTGAGTTTATAATTCTCCTTCACTAGGGAAAGGGAGGGGGAAAACTACATCAGTTTGGTCTGCAGCATGTTTTAGGAATCTGAAGGAATCATTCATGAGAATCTAAATGGAAATTCAAAGATCTTCTGTGCCTCCCTGTTGGTTATTAGTGTGTGTGGAGGAAAAGTGAGACTGAGGAAATACTGTGGGTTGAGCACAGTTCTGCTTTAGTCCAGCGTCCCTGTTGCTGGAGTCAGTGCTTGGACTGCAGTCATCTCTTGCATGCACTGGTGACATAGGTAAACATGCCCCAGGCAGCCCATCGATCACATTCAAGTTGCTCTCACTTGCCTGCCACCATAAAAGCCATGTGCGAGTTCATGCCCTGGATTCTAAACGAGCTCGCTCTGCAGCCCAGTGCCACGGAAAAGTAAAGATCACGTTCTCCCCGCCTTTTTTTCTCCCTTTTCACTGCTGACAGACTCTGACTTTCACATTCTTCTCCTGGCCCCAGGAAAGAATTGGACCACATGCCTAATTACTGTGAAAAAGAATGACTCAGTGTCAAGTAAAACAAAAATCAGTTTGGACAGGTGATCTTCAGCACATAGGTAGGCAATACTAGGTAACTCTGTTCACTAAGTGAATAATTTAGTCATCTGGGGATGCACTGTTCAAGTTACACATCCTGGAAGGTCCACTGGATTAAGCAGCTACTTGAAAAATTACAACTACTTAAAAGTCAGTCTATGGTTATTCCACTGTTGCATGCATAGTTCTGATGCGGCCATCTCTTCTGTCCTGGGAAGTAGAACCATAAGATATTAATCAGAGGTGTTTAAGTCTGAGTTGATTGAAGCATTTTAGGTGCAATCATAGCCCTGAAGAAATGCTGGCATCTATACCCACACCATCCACAAGAGAGGAAAAGGCCTCCATCCCAACAAAATATCAATTCATTCTTAGCCCACCTATTTGCCAAAGCAAACACTTTTAATAAATAATAGTGCACACTCTAAGTACTTGTCAGAGACCTGAAATTGCCTGCTATTGACTTCCCGTCAAAAGGCATAGGCAATTTATTTTTAAAATTAATAATCTGGACCATAAATATTCCCTCTTTGGGGAGCTCTGCACATATTGTGAGCAGCACCTCACCCCTCCATGGAATGCCCTCAAGAACATGGCTTTAATCCTGCTCCAGTAGAAGGATGAAGCTACCTTCATGGAGACTCCAAATAAGGAATGGTCATACTGGCAGTTTTTCTGGATTGTATGAAAGGCTGGTATTGAACACTTTTCCTACATTATTATCAGTTGATTTTATATCAGTGAC
Source organism: Heterocephalus glaber (assembly GCF_000247695.1). The sequence continues at coordinate 8,889,121 of NW_004624751.1, read as the reverse complement.
ACATTGCAGTAACAGATACATAGCACTGATAGTAAGAACAAGTAAGAACCCCCTCTTCAAGGGGTTAAGTTCTCAACATTTTTAAGGACAAAATTCCTCAAAGTGATTCAAGTGTATTAAAACATTGTTATCAAAAGCCATTTAACTGAAATGTAAAATATGAGTATACTTTTCTTATGTCAACACAGGAAGTGAGTAGCTTGTTTTTGTTAGAAATATGGATCCTATAGTATAAGCCTTGCTATATGGTGAAGTAAGCAGGGGATTTTGACAGTGTACCTGCCCTAGGACTCTGGATTGCTGATTGTGTTGGTTCACAGTGTCCGAAAAATTATTTCCCCACTCTGGTCCCTCCCTACAGGTTAAACGTAACCCTTTGCTGCCAACACATGCACTCTGTATTTCCCCCTCCTTCATTTCAGATAAGCTTGGTACAGGCTGGAAGTGACAGCATTTCATAGGAGCTGGAGGGTATTGAGCCTCCTACCTGGTGCTTTGGAGAGGCTTCTGCCTGGAGACTGGCCATATGGAGTGCAGATGCCCCAGTGCCTTCCAGGAGGCTACATGGATGGTCATTCATCTCCCAGTGTACACCATGGCCCAAGTCCCCAGCTTCCACCACCACTAACTCACCTGCCTTTGCAGTGAGTCATCCTCGGTGGGGCCCAGGGCCCAGGGCCCAGGCCCCAAGCCCCGGCCCCAGGGTATGTGTGAAGCAGAGATGAGTGGTCCCATTGATATTTGGCTATGGATGGGCCACTTAAGGAGTAGTACTTTTAAGACTGTCATTGCCGAGGTGATTGATTACACAACAGTATATAGCCGGTTCACTCATTTCCCATATTAATAAAGAATCAGTCCCATGTGACCATCGCTATAGTTTTTTACACTTCTAAGTCTTATGAATCTATGTATCTTAAGGCAACATTCTCTAAGAAATAATTTCCTGAGGCATAGCTTGCATGACCATCTAACTAATGCATTTCTGTTGTTTCACTGTATTCACGGTGCTGTGCAGCCACCATTACATCTAACTTTGAAACCCTCTCAGAAAGGAGCTCTGTGCTCTTTAATAGCCACTCTTCATTTCCCCCAAACTCCACAGCCCTAGAAAACTATGATATACTTTCTGCTTCTATAGATACTCTCAATCTGACTAATTCATGTTGTCTCTTATAAATGGCTTCTTTCACTCATACTGTTTCAGGTTTCATTGGTGTTTTGGTATGCATCTTGATTTTATTATTTTTATTGCCAAGTAATATTTAGTTGTACAGAAATACCTCATTTCATTGATTTGGCTGTCTATTATGGTCATTTGAGTTGCTTTCACTTATTGATTTGGGGGAATAATGTTGTGAATGTTTGTGACTAACTTTTTTGTGGGCTTCTGTTTTCACTTCTCCTTGGTAAATATGTATGAGTGGAAATGCAGGGTCATATAACAACTGCAGGCTTAAAAGTTGGAGGAACTGACAAAATTTTTAGGGAAGAGACTAATGTGTACCTATGAGGATTCCAGTTTCTTCACATATTGCAAACATTTGATATAGTATGTCTTTCTTATTATTACCATAATAGTGGTCTGAAATTAGATGTTAGACCAGAGCCTAAAGAAATACACCGCAAGTCCTATGGCAGATCAGTAATAAAATTCAAAACATGAAAATGCCATATTTATCCAATATTTGGCAGTATATTTATTCAGCAGACAAAATAAGTCCCAGAGCATGAAACTTTGTAAGCTTCAGTATTTGTAGGCAGCGTCTCCATGCCCGTGCAGAGCCTAGTTATGTGTGCTGCAGGTGGGAAGACCAGTGAAGTTTGGCTTGCTAACTGTGGAGTTGGGTAGGGTGGGAAAGAAGGCACGCAAAAGAAATAAAGTTCTATTGGAAAGTGGTTTACAAGAGCAGAGAATTAGGATAAAGAATAAGATTTAGGGGAAGCAGGTAATGATGAACATTGTGGAAAAGTTATAACTCAACCAGCTTTAAACTGAAAGGAATAACCCAAATATGTAGGTAACTCAGAAACATTTGGAAGGTCGGAAGAGTGGTTTTTGCAGTGGACCTTGCTGGGAACAAGCTCCAGCTTTACCCTAGGCACACCTGGGTGTGTATTCACAAGGTGGGAGCCACGTTTAAAATGGAAGAAGGTTTCTCCAAGATGCTGGCGTATGAGGAATTAAGCAGAGTCCCAAGAGATAGGCTGGATACTCCTGTCAGTTCAGGAAATTCACCAACAATGATCAGTGGCCTTTTGACCAGTGGGTGGCAGTACAGAGGTGTACCATGGCTTACCTACAAAAGTGCTGATTTCTTGAACCTGTCCTCCAGGGGTGGGGCTGGGTGCTGACTTTGCTGCCTGCTTCATTCTTTCACTTTGTACAGCACACTCAAAACACACTGTTCCAAGTAGTACAGGACACTAGGATAGGATACAAGTATATGAAAAAATTCACCTAGCATATAAAAATGTGTCCTGAGCATAACTTATACAAACAACCAAGGCACTCACACATTAAAGGAAAGAAACAGTGAAGTTCTGGCCAATGGGATTCAGCAAGGTGTGGGCCACTAAGGATCTTTCTGGGATTCACATTGGATAGAAAGTTTAACTAAATATTCTCAGGCCTTCAAATTTTAGATATTTTTGAACTCTGACTTCAACTTGTTAGTCAATAAACCCTGCTCTTTGCAGAATAGTTACATTTAAGGAAATTGAAATTATTTTGTTAGCAATAACAAGAGTAAAATAACAATGAGATTCATACTTAACCACTGAGATTGAAGTGAGTATGTGAAACACGTTCTAATATTACATTGCCTTTAGAGTATTTAATGTCAGTGAATAAGTCCATCCAGTCCCTTCAAATTGTTGGAATATTTAAGAAAGAATTTATAGTATGGTGGAACTAATTTTCTACATTTTCAAAAATTCCCCATTGATAAAAAAATTCTTACAGTCAAGACTTAGTGCTTTCCAATTTCCCCAATGCTAGTGATTCAATTTTAGGTAAATGAATGAATGAATGATTTAATAAATAACTGTTACAGATTGTAAGTAGAGAGAAAATTAGTAAATGAAATTTAATATATTTTGATTCATGTGTTGCTCAGTAACAACTGTACCTCACATTTAATTCTAAAAAAAATTAATCCAAGTAAATCCTCTTTCTTCTTCATAAAATAGGATCCCCTGGGTGTTTGCTTGACTTTGACCTTTTTGACTGTGCACATAAATAAATGAATGAGAAATTACATTTTCCTTTCGTTAACTTTCATTTATTTCATTATTTAAAGTATTTATTTAGCTAAGTGTATAACCTAATTACCATGCTTTTTATGGCTAGGATTTACATTGTTTTTTTAAAGGAGAATTTTGACTTTATAATGAAAGAGAATCCTACCGAGTTTGGTACAAAGGAATCCAAAAGTTCCCATTAAAGACGTCTTAGAGGTGGCTGCCAGGCTTGAGCACACGGCCAAGTACCAGATGCCCAGGGTTCATGCTGGCCCTAGAGGGTTGCTGGCCCCACAGTGGTCATTGGAGGTGCTGTGGACACATTAGCACACTTCTCTGAGTCCTTTTGCCTTGTGTTATGTATTGAGTAGGAGACAATGGGGTATGATGTAATAGTTTGAATCATTGGAATCCTTGCTTTTAAATCTGTGAACAAAGCCAGATGGCATGATTGGTCAACTATTGGAAAAATGCATTGAGAAATGCAAGTAAGTATCCTTCTATCAAATTCTTTTCTTTAAAGTTTTTTATTTTTTGCTTAAACTAATTCAAATTGATCTTCTGTCACACCCAAATGAGTTCTAATTAAGCCACGCACTTACCAGTTGATGAGTCTTCCTTTCCTTTAAAGAAGGACTTGGCGGGCCATCCTTCAAAGGCGGACCAGGACATTTCCTTTTCTACCCTAAAACGCATATAAGATGCCTGTAAGATCCTAGTAATGAATTGAAGCAACTGTATCAATGTATGTAAACAGAGTAAACTATCAAAACAACCCATTTAATGTGTTGTAATTTTGCTTTAAGAAAGTATTAGACAGAAGACTGAAAAATCAAGGCCACATTTTTTAGGGAAAAAAAAGAGGTTGTTCATAAAAACATATCATTATTCCTAGGAAGATAAAAACATTGAAAGGTTTGTTGAGACTTGTGTCTTACTGTCTGAAAGATCAACTTCAGTCCATTTTTGCTGGGGTTTCCTTTTTTCCTTTTTTTTTAAACCGGTTTTATCTCCTTAGGAGCTCTCTTTCCAACACATACATTTGGTTTGTTTTCAGATACAATTGCAAGAAAAATCTTTCAAGTTCTCTTTAAGAATAAATCCAGCCATCACTCACAGCAAAGTGCACTCCCCAAGTAAGGAAATTAAGCGCGGAGTGAAATTTACAATTAAATTAATATTGAACGTGCTGTCAATGCTGCAGCCTTCTTTCAGACCTGCCGTGTTTGAATGGCTGTGACGTGGGAGTCCTCAGGGGGACTCCCTCCCTCCCTGCCTCCTACAGAGGAGAGGTCAGAAAGCCTTGATCACTAAGCACGGTGGATGTAGTTCATGGGTTTTGAAAAACCTTCCCAAATTTCATTGTAATTTTCTGTCTAAGAAAATTGTAGAATTGTAGCTTTATGTTAAATTTTACTTTTCCTGATTGACCTGTAGCTGATTTTTTTAAATATTGTAATGATATTGAGATTATTGTTATAGAATGCTTTGTCTTTATGATGAAAATTTTAGGAAGCAGTCCTGCTCTGTTTATGTGTACATTTACATTTCTGATGGAACTAGATACTAAAGGTCTCTTTAAGGAAAAAAGAATTTATATCTAGCCCTTATAATCACAATAAGCATGAAATTAGCAACAAAAGCAAGTGATACTGGTGAAATTTCCCATTCACATTTATTTTAATGCTAACTATATTGTTTCATTCAGCTCACAGTCAATATTAGTGTTCATAAGAAGATCTTAATTTCTTATTTCTTCCTCCTTTACCCAGTTTCCAGCAGTGTGTACAGATCACTACTTTATGACAGATAACTGGGTTGTAATTTTATTTTCATTTATTTCAGTATGATCCCCAGGGTGTAACATATAAGACTTTATTAAAAAAAAAAAGTAACTATACTTTCAAATGCTGTTGTTCTGTACCATTTCTCTATTTTCACTGTGGCATATACTTATTTCCAAATTAACCTTACACAAACTTATCTTCTCGAACTAGGGTACTTGATTTTATCTCAAACTTATTGTAAGACACCTGGTATGATAACTTTGGGAAGTTACTGAACTTCTAAAATGACACCTTAGTTTTATTTTACCCCATTTGCTATTTATAAAAGCAATCTTTATATCCCTCAATTCATAAAAATATTATATAAGTTACATTTATTATTAAGCTTCTTTTCAAAAAGAGTTTTAAAGAAATAAGAGAATTTACATTACAGTTTGACCTTTATAAAATGCTATGATAGTTTATTGAAATTATCTTTATATAATTACTTTTAACTTAATCTTGCTCTCTGACCTTAAGTGAACCAAGAACACAGCGATGAAAATATTGCAACATTTTCTCATTACTTTAATGTTATTAGCATTACTAGTGGAAATACTACATAAATGGAACTCATCCATAGTTATAGAAGCAAGTGCTATGAAACTTGAAGGGCAGGTCTGTACAGCAAATACTCCTGCCTGATGTTTTTAAAAGTCTTGTGCACTTTTGTCATTTTTTTAAAAATGTAGTGAAAATATTTATCTCTATGAGTTTAGGGACCCTGAAAATTTCTGAAGTGGTTATTGTGGAATGAAAAGTCAAGGCTATTTTCTCCCTGTTGATTTAATAAAAGTAATAGTTTGTATGTGTATAGGTCTTTACACTTTGCTCACTACTTCTGCAAACAGTGTTTGATTTAACCTTGTACTACATCATGTGGTACACAGGAGACATTTAGTTAATCTCCCTGCATAGGTCAAGAAGGCAGGGAAACAAAGGTCTTGAGCTTCTTCTCCAACAGTGCTTTAGTTATAAACTCTCGATCCAAACCTGTGTGTTTTTAAATTCTTAGTAATAATACTAATATTAATATTAATTAAAAACTGGTGAGGACTTACTTAGATCCAGGTACCACCCCTAACACATTATCTGTCTTCCCCACATAGGATCAGGTGCAGTCACAGGGTCTGTTTTACAGATGAGTTACTTGAGGCTTAACTAGATATGTTAACTTGACTAAGGCCATGTGGCCACTACATGGCAGAGCATGTTCAAAATGGGAAGATTATCAGTGAACAGAATTATGCATGACTGCATTTTAATCACAACTGAACGTGTTGTAAAAACATACTTTATAAAGTTATTTGACATTTATGCTTCAATCTTCTCATCTCTTAAAGTCTAATTGGCAACAGTTTCTCTCCTAGAGTTGTGAGGAATTCAAAGTTAGCATTTATAAAGAACTTAAAACGGTGCATGAGTCAGAACTCAAGATCAACTACTATTATGGTGTCATCTAGTTTTTGGTATAAAAGACAATCATGAAACTTGGATATTTGTATACTTCAACTTGACATTTAACCAGCTGAAATGGATAGACATAGCTTCCCATATAAAAGTGGCATGTAATTAAAGGATCATACATGGGAATTAGGACAAACCAATTAAATTTTAAAAGCAATGATATTAAATAGTCGTGTTTTATTAAGAAGAATGTGAATCTCAGTGATTTGAGAACTTATAAGAAGAATTTTCAAAGGCAGCTAAAGAACAGTAACATCTGTACAGGTATTTAAAATGGCAGATGATCAAACCACTTTTCTTTCATATACTTAAGGTTAGTAGGAAAGCATCAGATTGTAGGCTATTTTATTTCTCAGAGACAAAAAGTAAAAGAATGATTAAGTGCAACTTCATTGTAAGTAGGTAACTCACACTTGACGATCTCCCATCTCCCATCTGTTGAAAATGCTGCAAAGATGGTCCACTGCCTTGAGCTTCAGCTTCAGCCACTGGAAAGGAGAGCAGGTTAATGTATTTAGGGAAAGCTCAAAGTGCATAGAATTAAAAATTACGTTTTCTCTAACTTATTTGCTTGGTCTACACTGAAGGAGTTTTATCTGTAAGGCAACAAAGGAGAATGCTTAGACATCTTTTCTACTGGTTTTGCTATATCTGAGATCGGTTCCCAAGGAAAATATTTTAGGTACCTTTACCTTTAAAATTATTTAATCATCAACCCCTTTTTTGTAATCTCTGGAAAATATTTACCCTCTATACATAGCCAGAGATTCCTATCTCAAAGCTCAAGAACAAATTTCTTAAAACTATGGAAGACTCCACCTAGTTAAAATTGGGCTGAACTCCTTTATCTCTTCACATTTATTGGTCTAAGCTTTTGAGAACATTACAAAAGATTTGTTAAATGAGATCATTTACATCATGTAGGAAAAGAAACAGCAGGTTGGGAATACCATGTCTTGAGAAAATTCATTCAGTAATTTATTTGAGTATGTATAGATTCACGCCAAAAATATTCATTGAGTTTCTCTTGTGTACCAGAACTAGAAAGAATAATGAAAAAGTGTGCTCCTTTTGACAAGTGTATAATAGTACAGCAGAAAAGTCTTAACAGCTGAAAACATTGTAGGATTAAAAACTATAACACATGTGCTACATGACAGCACAGAAAGAGAAAGGGTTAATTCTCAACTGGATGAACCAGGACATGAGAGTGGGAATGAATGTGGGCCTTATGACTTAGTGGAGGCAAGGGGTGTGGGAAGACTAGAAGTTCACAAGGTACCTTCTTAATGTAGTTCCTTTAGCCACCATCCAATTCACTGCAGCTTGGAGTTTCTTTTGACAGATTTGCTTAAATTGAAGAAACAGTCTGTTCAAGAGGAGATGCATTGCTTCTACCTGCAGGTGAACTTGGTACCATAATAAAGCCATATGTGTTACCTGGTGTCTTCTTTTGGAGTGGAAGAGGTGGACTATGAAAGTTTCTCTCCACCTTTCTTCTTGTCACTGTCCCATTGTTAGGGTTCAGGATTCTGGCTGCCCCACTGCAGTGAGCTCACAGACTGCTGATTTCAAGAAGAGATCGGGTAGCTACTTGCAGTTCACAGCAAGACTTCACTCTTAGCTTTGGGAATTCTTTGACAGAGTGCTGCCATTGTTGTGTTTTGTAGTGTCACAAACAGGCCAGGGCTCAGGGGGGTGAGATATCCAGAACTACAGGGCTTGGGACCACCGCCTGCTCCTCTCCTGTCTCCTGATTTTCTGAGTCATCTTGCCTATCACTCCATTCTGAGAACTGAGTCATTTTCCAAGTGATAGTGAAAGACCACGTGGACGGACATAGGAATTTTCATTTCTTCTTTAGACCCTGAAAAACTGACAGCAGTAGTGGTGATTGTTAGAGCAGCAGTGATTGGGTTTGAAAGCAGGAAGATGCTATGATCAGTTTGTCTTTTAGGAAAACCATGGCACCAGAAGTCTTTCAGAGGATCTAGTGGATAGGGTAAGGGTTTTTGCAAAAGTCCAGGAGAAATATGACAGTAACCTTCCAAGGAGATACCCCGGGGGAGGGAATGGGTTACAAGACATATGTAAATAAGGAGGGGTGGAGGGGTTGAAGGGAGAGCAGGGGAATGGGGAAAAAATAAGAACCAAGATACATCATGTAAAGGTACGAATTCCCAATGATGAATGTCATCATACTGTGTACCTAAAATGTACCAATAAACATAATGAATAAAAAATTAAAAACAAAAGATTTAATGAACAGGTTTGGTGATTATTGACAGTCGCATGAGTACATACTTCTACCTACAGAACTGAGGGCTTCTTTAAACTTTCATCTGATTTAGGAAATGGAGGCAAACTGAAGAAGGTCAAGATCAAATTTAATTATTCTAGGCTCCTTAAACCAGGGGCCAATCACCTCTCCCTTGCTTGCACCTCTTTAGGGACCTTTCATACTTTCTAACTGGCAGAGTTTTCTCTCTTTCAAAATGAAAAAGCCATGGCGGGTCAGGTAACTTTTTTAAATGAAAATGTTTTATATTCCATGCATCCAAGAATTTGAACTGAAACAGTGCAATCATTTTCCTAAGTCATTATTTCTTTGTAATAATCAACAAATGATTTTTTTGTATCTTCATTTAATTTTACAAAATGAGCATATTCTCTGTTTTTAAAATATATTTAGCTGACAGTTTAACCATAACATGTTTAACTAACAAAGCAAAATTTTAACGTTAACATTTTTCTCTACAAAATCTCTCCATATTGAAAGGAACCCAACCTTATCCTTGCTGACAATACCGTTTGCATTCTTTTTAAGTCCCCTGAATCCTTTGTCTACCATTTCTTCAAATGACAGAAGCAATTCCTTCTCTAGTGCTTTTCCCTCTTTCTGCATAATTTTTAACTTTTTACATTGTTTTTGTAGATCCCTGTATGTTCTAAGCAAGCAGGAAAAATAAATTTAAATAGGAAAGTGTTTGGCATTATTGTGTATAATTTTAGAATACAATATTAATTCATCATCTTATTTTATGTGACATTTTGACAAGTGTCTTAACAGATTGGAGAAAAGAGATGCTTTTACATGAATAAATTATACTAAGAAGCACACATTCAAGCCATGTTGCAGCAGCTGAGCATTTTGCTGGAGTCAGTAATCACTGAATAAGAGATCATTGACACCTCTACATACCTGGGCCTGGAGTCAGCCCTGGCTGCTAATACTTTTACAGAATAACAGCTGTGAAACAGCAGGATCTTGCAAAGTCCCCGGCAGACACTGCCATTGGCCCAGTGAAGCCAACTTGTCCCTTTTTGGATTCCACTCTCAAATGGTAATTCTGAGTCTTACCCTTCCAGCCTCTTCTGTAACCAGGTGTGTTGAGAGGCATAGCCCTGATAAATACAAGCACAAACCTCCTGGAACTTTTTGGACACAGTTCTTGCTGTCATGGAAAGGGTTGATGGGCTACCATTCCTCATACCCGCTGCTCCGGTGTGGCCTGATATCTGGACAGCAGCACCAGCTTACCACCCGCCCCTCTCACTTCTGAGGAAGCTGCACAGGTGGAGAAGCATCCTAGAAGACGAAACTGGAGTCTTCGGCCTCCTCGAACTACGCTGTAGAAGTCTGGGACTACAAGTGTCTATGCTTGTCAGGCACAGACATAAAGCTCTGTATAACTGACAGTGTGATTTAGGCTCCACACATAGCTACGCCCTAGAAAATACAATAGTGCATACATCAAAAAGTCATCGCTAGTGCTAAAGTCATTAAAAATACTTAAGTTGTTCTAACATCTGGAGAGAACCACAATTAAACCCATGCAGAGAAATGTCATCTTTCCTAATTAAAGCCTTTCATTTTCAGAGTATTCTCAGGATCCTTCAGTAATGTTTAATGGCTTTCTTTCATGGGTAAACTGAGGTCCATTTTATATTATTCTAGAAATGAAATACAACACAGTACTCTCCACTGGACATTTTTACATTTTACCCTTGATAAATCTATTTAACTATTCCTTATATTTTAAGAATCCCTTTTAAAACATATTTTAGTAACATGAATTTATTTTCTCTGAACATATATGAGTCACCATTTAATGCCACAACTGTCTTAGAATTGGCCGAGTGCAGATACTTAGAATTAGAAATCTTTTAGAAATATTTAACTGTCTCTACATTAAAGTTGTAGAAATGCTCCACCAGGTTAATGAGGGTCAGACAATGACAGCTGTCACGGTGTTGACACCTGAGGACACTCCAAGGCTTTTTATTTGAAGCTACCTTCTTTTCCAACAGACTGTGTAATGCTAAGTTGTTGCTACTCTAAATTCTTGGCTCATGAAAGTGATTTATATAACAATGAGAAGAAAATATTAAAACTTCTCCTTGTATTTCAGTCTACTCTAAACCCTAATGGAACTTCTAACGTTTAGTCCGTGCTGGTGCTGCGACAGTTGCATGTCTTGTGTTTTCGGTTTTCTGCATGGTGAGTGGTCACTCGTCATCCATGGTAGCCTTTTCTTGACCCCCCACAGAGGCACAGGAAGTGAAAATACATGTCCTGGATATCTTGTCATGTAGGCTTCTGGGTTTGTTTCCGGTTTCATGGGTTGGATCAGTTGCCTGAGATAAGGTAGAATGGCATAAGGGATGGCACGCCGCCTGCTGGTGGAGATGGGAAGGATATTGGACAGGATCATCAGGAGGTTGTAAACACCAAGAAGGTGGGCTGGCAGGGCTGTGGTCTTTCTGAAGTTAGCCGCTGTCAGAGTCGCAGTGATGAGACGCCTCATGTCATCTTGCTGCAGCGCCTTCTCTAGTACAAAGTTCAGAAACAAAATTTGCTGATACCTGTGGCATATTATGAATCTCAAATCATTGTTAGGTTAAAAGAGACAGCTACAAGAGGCTTTTAATTGGCTGGTTCTTACACACTGGTATACATTTGCCAAAATTTGTTAAACTTTGTATTGCTATATATGGGTGAACATTTCTGTATGTAACTTTTTACTTGGTATACTTTTTTCTCATTAAATGTATTGGTACATTTTAGTTGTACAATGCAGTTACATTCATCATTGGACTCTTGTACCTTTGCATGAGTATCTTGGTTCTTATTTTTTCCCATTCCCCTGCCCTCCCTTCAACCCTTCCACCCCTCCCTATTTACAGAGACTTTGTTTCCAATTTTCCTTTCCCTTCTTTCCTTTCCCCACCCCTCCCACTTCCCCTACCCCTTTAGGCCTTTTCTTTCTATTTCACATTATCAATTATATATTTTGTTCCTCATTCACACTCTCAGTTTCTCACACCAGAGAAACTATTCGGTATTTTCACATGTGTGTCCTATTTATTTCACTTAAGAGTATGGCCTCAATGTGGATCTGTTTAACTGTAAATGTCTCTAGTTTCTCTTTCTTTATGCCTGTTCATGGAATATACTGCACAATATACTTTTTTAAATGTTTGGAGATCACAATTTGAGAAAGCCTCCACGTCCTTCCCCTCTCCGGCCTATAATTTACCCAATGATTCAGAGATCACATCTGGGTAAGTGATGTCAGGATTTTCTTTTGGTTGGGGTTTGGCCTAAAATAACACACATGCATCATTCCCAGTTTGCCAGTCAGGGGCTAAGGCTGGCTAAGGCCTAAGCTTGGCTGGTTTTTCTGCACCAGGTCTCACCTGTCCAGGTGCCAGGCACCTCAGTGAGGTTTTCATTTACAGGCAGCTGAAAAAGAATCTGCTCCAAGTTCACACAGGTTTTTGACAGAATTCGCTGGGACCCATAGGTGGAGACCTACTTGCTGGTCCAAGCCTAGAGGCTGCCCTCAGCTCTTAGAGGGTGCTTGTTCCTAACGATTCCTCACATTTCTAGGCACACCCAGCACTGCCAGCAGCCAGCATCAAGCCAACCGGGCAAGGCTGAAAAGCCAGTCTTGTTGGACAGACAGAGTCTCATCTGCAAGTGTGTATGATGAATTGTAATCACCACCATGATCTCCCGTCACTTTGCTATATTCTGTTGGTTAAAACCAACAGGCCCTGGCCAGGGGCAGGGTAGGAAGACAGGTTGCATAAAAGTGTAAGCAGACATCAATGGGGGACACCTTGAAGTCTTTGCATCAAGCCTAGGGGAAGGTAAAGTAGAGCCTGCTGGTTATGCTAGGAGAGAGGTTCAGGGTATGTTGGGAGGGCCCGACACGTCTAGGAGCAGGATAGGGTAGAGCTCGCGTTAGATCCAGCATGTACTTCCTTGGAGGAAGGTTCCCTTTCTCTGCAGTGCAAGCTCAACTCAGGTCTTTTTAAAAATGATATTTGAAGATAAAAAACATGTACAGAAATAAAGCAAAGAGTAGAAGTTTCACGTTCTTCCTCTCACTTCTCAGATGTATACTATTTATGTGTTTGCATGTCTCATCCCTGATGTTACTGTTTTTACATATCCACATAGTTTTTAAAAAGTAGGATCTGACTCTAAAGCCTGTTTGGCAGCTTGTTAAATTATTTCTCTCTCAAGCTTTCATTTTTTTCCATTTTGTTTCTCTCCAATCCTTTTTTTTTATAATAATAATATCTTGTTGTCCTTTGAACACAGGTCTGGCCCATAATTATTTTGCTCAAGCCTGGAATTGGGTGGGTAGTGTGAGGTGGTGCACTGGCCCCATGAATGCTATTCTCCAGATACGGTCCGTAGCTTCCTTTGTTTGAGACCCATCTCCCGGTGCAGGAGCCAGACATGCCAGCCAAGAGGCAGTGTCATATTTGTCCCTTACAGCTGTTGGATGAGATACTTGGAGATATTTTATTCCTGCACTGTGACCAGTGGCAGTTTGTCAAGAGCTCATGGCTATATTTTTCTTTCGTCCCCCTGTGGCTTTGTCTTCTGATAATTTCTCCTATTTAATTGTCAAACAATGTTCTCTCATTTCTGAGATCAGTGGTTTAGATTCTCAAGATTTTCTCATGTAATTCTAATGAAATTTGCTGACCGCTCAAGTTCTGTGGAGAAACACATTGGCAATGTGAGTTTCTACCTTTAGATACTTTCCATGTCATTACAGGTGGTTTTATTATTTTCCTCCATTCCCTGGGATCCAGGGGAGGGGCCAAAGAAGGATACTTTATGTAGGCACCTTTTCTCTTTTTCTCAGCTCTGAGGTACAACTGAGCTGCCAACAGCTGTATTATAATGGGCTGGACATAGGGCCCAGCTGAACTTACATTCATTTTGATGTGAGCTGAAATGCATGTATTTTATTCTGAGTTAAAGATGGGGTGAAATGCCTTAAAACCAATATAAATGGACTCCTCTAGGACCAACACATTCAGTTCTAAACCTAAGTGAATTCCGGTTGCATGGAGGAAACCAGAGTGCAGGGTGCATCCCTGGCACTCAGGGCTCGGATCTAGGATCCTTCCCTGTGACTGAGGTACCTTCTGCACTCCGCCAGGGGGGGAGCCAAGAGATACTCACATTGTTTTTCAGGCACTTGTTAAAGTTAACCATCTGCTGCTCTCTGGCATCTGTTTCTTGGCCAAAGTGAAAAATGGTGTGTGTCACGTGGGCTGTCATTAGATAGGCACCTGGATGGAGCGAAGTCTCTTAATTAATCTTCGTGGAGTAGATGTCAGCCAGGGCCATGAGTTGAATCGTTTTGAAGTGGGAGCTGTCTTCACACCTTTGTAGCTGGTCCTCTGGGGTCAGGCTCCAACAAGATTGATGGGAGGCTTTCTATTGAGGCTTCTTCAATAATTAATTTCAAATGAGTTTCACAACATCTAGGCTTCTGGTCCCTGCAGTTAAAGGAGCATGTTCAATGTCTTTATCAAAAGTCATTACCCTTCTTTTCTTAACTCTTTATGAAAGATGCAAAAACTATAGGACTGTGGACTAACGACACTTTGAGATAAGGATTACAGGACATGTAAAGACACTATGGCCTTTTAAGATTCCACAAGTATCTCTCAGACAAGGGATAATTAATTTAATTTTCTACCTTCTGGATAATATTTTTTCCCCCTTCTTAATTATTCCAGTTACTAATTGATTCTGGTCAAAGATACTGGGTTTGATCAAATTGTATTTTTTATCTTTATTCCATATTCTAATTGTTTGGCAAATATACAAGGAATCCACCTAAATAATTCAAATCCAGTCCTCTTAAAAATTAGCTTTTTCAAACCCCAAAGACTTAGTCATTTGATCATTTATTTACTAAATATTCCTGTGAAATTATCTGTTTGCTCCCTGAGGGTAGAGACAATATTTTATTCACTTTAAATCCCTGAGACAACTGAAGTCATATTTGGAGCCTAGTAGTGCAGAATTAACTTTACAATGAGGGTCAAACTTATTTCAGTTATAATCCAAAGAGACAGTACGAGTTTGTGTGGCCCCACCCTCTCTGATTCATCCCCACTGTACAGTCCTAGTTCGAGGCAAGGAGAGAGTGTTGCTCTCAGTGAACTGCATGGTCTGGTACCACTGCAGTGTCCTGATTGGAAAGTCTGTTTTCCTGTTCAAACCACCAAATAGATGAAACCTTCATAGTTTGTCCTCATCTTCTGATATAACATGCATCTATAGCCTGAAGATATATTTTGTTTAGACCATATTACAAATTTTTATGAAGCATTAATTTGCCAACTTCATTTTTTTAAAATTTCTTTTAAAATTTTGGAAGATAAAACACTTTCTTCTTGGAAAGAATTGTCGTAAGTTGAGTAGCTCTCAGCTCCTTGGATGGAGAGTGCCGATTCCAGTCAGCTCTAGCCCCAGCCTGCCCACTGCACCGTGTGCTGTGTTCCTGGTCCTGTGGGGACCCACCTTAGTGACCCCTGAGTGCTGCATCCCAGATTTCTTTGCGTCAGGTTTCTTCTCCTGCCACATACTGGGGGTAACTGAAGCATCTGCGCGTCAGGGATGTTTTTACTTCAGTTGTCATGGTCAGATACAGCTTGTCTTTTAAATTGTGTAAGCGGCATGGCTTTCTTTCCCTGTGTGCAGTGCACGGGGTCAGGACTGCTTTGCTTCTGTGGGTTTATACAAGGAGGAACGGAAGACCGCATCCCAGGAAAGGGGAGTCGGGGTTTAGTTTCTACATAGAGAGCTAGAAATGGAGTGAACGGCCTCTGTGTTCTTGAGCATTGCCCTCAGGTCCCTCCAGACAGCCAGTCAAGGCCTTCTCTTCCTATCTGCACATCCAGGATCCAGTGTTGCCGTCCTTGACGTGTGCAAAGTAGCTTGGAATCCACAACCTGTTGCTATCTTTGAAGTCTTGTAGGGAGGAGATAGAAGGACCAGTATTCCCGATGGATCAAAGCATTGATTGGTATTGAAAAAGAAGAGTAGAACTGGGTCAAGGAGAACAGCTCATTTTAACTTGTGCCATGTTGTCAGTAAATACAAAAAAAAAACCACTCTCCGAGTACCACCTTCAAGTACCACATCCAAAATCTGGATGGTGTTGTGGAAACTACATTAGTGGGAACTAAAGTTGAACAGAGTCCATCCAAACAGGAAGCTAAACTGGACCTGCCGGATAGCCAGGCCTTGACAGCTGCATCACTGCCCTTATTCTGGTTGCTTTGAATAAGACGTGTCTTCATCCAAGCTCATGTTCAGGCGTGTTCCCTCTGTGGCCATGTCAAGTATTGCCACACTTAACAGGTAACTAATTTTCTAAGGGAGATTAATGCTTTCCTCATGGGTGTAAGTTATAGCTCTCTCAGAACAGAATTGGTTTTTGCAAGACTCCGTTATGTTAAAATGAACCCAGCACCTCCCCTTCCTCATTCACATGTGCCCTTTGCCTCAGGCTTACCTCCGTGAGGACGTCAGCAGAAGCTGAATAGAAGCCAGCACATGCTCTTGAGCTTCCAAAATCATGAGCCAAAATAAACCTCTTTCCTTTGTAAATGAATTGGTGTCAGGTATTTTGTTATAGCAGCAAAAATAGACCAAGGCATATGCTGTGTTGAACAAGCACAAAGCCGCAGAGGTATACAACAGGAAGTGTTTATTCTTCACAGGACTAAATCCACTCTGCTGATCCTAGCTGGATTTAGTCTTATGTATCGGAGCCAACTGAATAGCCGCTGGGGCAGCTGGACACCCAGGCTGTGCTCCCTGGTTTTCAGTCTGCAGGAAGACAGTCCTCGCAGGATCTCTCAGCAAAGGTGGGAGCATGAGGAAGGGGACAAACCCAGCTGTGTATGTGCCAGTTGAGCCTCTGTTTCTGTCATGTTCCACGTTACGACAGGTAGATGGCGGGATGCAGACTCAGACTGGAGGGTGCTTGCAAGTTAATTCTCATCAAACTCTTATCGACTTAAGTCAATTCAGGGTACCTTGACTGAAAAGAACCTTTATATTTTCAGCATTTTTGTGTCACGGCTGATGTAAAGTTTTTAAAGTGACTAATACTTCTTGCCATAAGTTAATAAGATTTTGCCTCAAATTGCCTATACATACTACAAGAGACTCAAAGGAGTATTTATAATCTTTCTACTCTCTTAAACTTTGACCCATGGGTACAGTATGTTCTTTTTGAGTTCTAGTACACAGATTGAGTTACAGTAAATGAAGTGGGCAACATCTTAACCTCATAGTTTTTCAACACCTTTGTAATCACGTATAAAACTGATCAATGACAGTTTTGCGGTAATAATTGCAGTAATTTAGCTCCAAATATATTCAGTGTAAATATTGAATCTATAGATATTCTTTGAAAGGTTTGTATAATCATTTTATGGAAAGTGTCTGTTGCCTAAGTTGTTATTATTTGGCTGTCAGTTACATTCAGTGTGACTTATACTTCACAGACGTTTATGCTCAGCATCCAGCAGCCTTTCTGAAGTATAGCCATTTTCTCTGACATCCACAGATGGCATTCTTTGTGTAGAAAGTTCCCAGTGGGTGAGACATCTCTGGGGCTACTCTTAGAAGAAATCCTCAAGGGGATCAGCTCCTATTAATGCAGAAACGGGTACTCAGAAAGCCTGTTATACCTCTAAATAAAGAGAATTATTCTCCACCTGTGGCCCATGACTCTCTTAATATTGTAGACGAGTAAGTAAATTAGAAATATTATAGGTACTCCGGCAGGGCTGGCCCCCAAAGAAGTCCATACAGAGGACCGCTGTGGCTGGAGGCACATTCACTGAAGGGCAGGCTTCAAGAAAAAGAGGAATGACTACACCGACATACCTCCCCTAGGGAATGACAGCAGTGATCTATGTTCTAAATAGGGATCAATCACCTTCGGTGGGGAACAAAACCTCCCTAACCCATTCCTTCCCGGAAAATCCGTGTTCATTTCATGCATGCTTGCTACGTGACTTGCTTCCCCATTTGATCATCATTTAATCAATATTACCTAAGCGACTATACTTGTAATCTTATTGCTTGATCATAGTTTTGTCCCACCACATACCTGCCTTATGATTTCCCATTAGATCAGTATTATTTAAGTGACTATTCTTCTAATCTTATTAGTTGACTATAGTTTTGTCCCATGTTGAACCCACCTCACTTCATGGCTTTGCTCAATAAAACACCCTTGAGAAGAGGGGTGGATGGGCAACTCACTTTCTGGGCCCCCTTGTGTCTCTCTTAGTCAGAAGCTATCTTTCTATCAATAAATTCTTCCCATTCTTAACCTTCATTGTTCCTAGAATTCATTCTTTGATTTTAGAGAACAGGAACTCTTCGTGCAGGACATCTAGCAGTTTGGGAGTTATAATATTGTATATATAATATTACATTATTTGGAGGTCCATAGATCATATGTCCTATATCATTAATATTTGTCTAAGATTTTGACAGTTCATTTAGACACTGTAAAGATTATTCTATATTGAACAGGCCTCAGGTACCCACAGAATATGTATCCCAAGTGAGCACCTCTGTAGTAAAACAACTGCCTTTTGTATACATACAAAAATGTCAGTGAGAAAAAGATAAGCATCATAGAGTAACACTGATTAGCCCAGATCCTTCATCTTCACCAACTCAAGTATTTTCTCAACATGAGAGGTATACATTGTAGCCTAAATCCTCAATTCAAGTAGATCACATGCTTTCAAATGTCTTTCTCCCTCTTTAGCCAGTTGTTCAGAGATCCTTATCTTTGGAACTTGTCTGCTCTTTTTTGTCAACTACCCAGCAGTGTTGCATCTTTCAGAAATTTCCTGAGATCTAAGAGTATTCTCGGTGGAGAAATCTTCTATTCAGCTCGCGTCGCTGTTGGCTATAGGCTTCAGTGAGCAAACAGGAAACAGAAAATGCGCTGTCATGGAAAAGGGTGACACAGAATACAGCTGGACGGTATGGCCTAAGGGAACTCACCAATGCATATCACCATATAGTGACATTCCCCTGGAAGTTATTTCCAAACGCACCCCAGAAACGCACACACACACACACACACACACACACACATACACACACACACACACACTGTAAAACACAACATTTAAGTAATTTAGGTGAAGCCTCCAAACTCAGCAAAATGGATTTCAACAAAGCACCAGAGTTCTGTTACTAAAGAATGAGGCTGGGCCAAAGGGAAACTGCCTCCAGGGAGTTGATTGAATTTACACTCTGCTGTATTGTATTCATTTCATGCGCACCTTTATAATTTCTAACTTCATGAAGAACTAATTAAATTTCTTAGAAAAGTACAAGTTAGTATGATTATACAAATAATTTCATTTTGGAAAAAAGCTCATGAAATATCCACCTATCCCTATGACAGTGTTTTAAATAGATGGCAATAAGAGGGAGGAAAAGTGAGGAAATGTACTTTGAGTCTCCTTTTACTCTTTTAATCCGTCAAATATTCTTTTCATCTTGGGCTCGCTCTCTCTGTCTTTCTCTCTCTCCTCTCTTTCTCTCTCTCTCTCTCTCACTATATCCCTCTAGAAATGTTATCCCTTCCTTATTTATTTGCAGTTACATGCTGACAGTGTGCAAAGTATGGCTGAACAATCTGTTCATTAATTTATGCTTTCTTTTATTAAACTGTTCATGACCCATGAACATATGGAACTCTACACATCATGACTAATGTCATATCCTCTTCATCCTCATCATTCTCCTCTTGTTATCCTTACTGGGAATCCTTAGATAATACCATCATCCTTGCAGATCCCAGGAAATATTTGCAGGGCTGTACTGGGCCCTAGTGTACCCTCCCTTTACTGCTCACAGCCAATTATTGTATTGACCATCTTTCCCATCAGTGGGATGCAATACCTGATACGCACCATTTAAAGAAGAAAAGGGTTATTTGGCTCATGATTTCAGGAGGTTTAGTCCATGGTTGGCAGGCTCTGAAGAAGGCAGAGGAGCTTGATGGAGGAACACTGCTTCTTTCATGTGACTGAGAAGCAAAGTGAGTTGGAAAGAATGCCAAAGGAGAAAGGGACAGGGACCAGATAGAGACCCAGGGTCTTACCTTCATGACCCACCCAGATATGCTTGGAAATGTTTGACTAATCCCCTAGGTAGCCCCCAGGGCAGTCGAGTTGACAATGCAGCTTCACTGTTATTCCACTCCTTGTCAGCTTGGCACCCAAACACATCTCTTTAAACTATACTTAGTCTCCAGAGACAATAACGAATTTCTAATTCCACCAGACCATGATAAAACTACCTTGTGTATAACACAAACTGTACTAATCTCTTTTAGTGTTTCTAAAAGTTCTCAAAAATTTAAGTCTAAAGTCTCTTGTTAGATTCAAAACAAACTCTTAGCCATGAAACCACGTAAAATTCAGAAAGCAAGTCACTTAATCCCAAAATGCAATGACACAGGGTCAGCATTCCCATTACAGAGGGAACAATGGGGGCTAGAAAAATAGCACCAGAGGAAGACCAAAGCCCCATGGAGCCAACATTAAGTCCTGCAGCTCCATGTCCAGCACCCAGGGCACAGGAGAGTGAGATATGCATTTCAAAGGGCCTGGGCTGCCCCAGCCCTGTGGCCTTGCTAATTGTAACCTGCATGGCCTCCTTGTTGAGTTCTTTTGCTCTTTGCCTGCAGCTTTCTGCATTAATCATTACAACTTTCTGATGTCTGCGCTGAGCCTTTGCTTCTCAGACTGCACTTTCAGGGGCTTTTTCTGGTCTCAAGCCTGTGCACTGACCAACAGCATCAGTTGCTAAGTACTCCCTGTCCATACTTGTTGGTGCATAGTTACTGCCCAGGTTCCTCCCCTAGGATCTAAGGTGCTTAACTTAAATACCCAAACCAGGGTTAAAAGCTGCTTCTGAACACCATGAATTTCAAACATGAGCGCTTATCTCTAGCATCTGTTAACAAGCCAATAATTTCACCCTTGAAAACTTATTCTAATGCAAATTATCAGAGTATCTGCTGTTGATCAGATTTAAAGATAGCTAAAACCCTTGTGTTAGCCCTTTCCTGGAGGAAGGGAGTTCAGATTGGAAGGGACTTGGCTAATCTGGAGTGAGATAGCTTCTTAACAGAAATTGTGTAAATCTGCAGGAGACTTAAACAAGGGATGTGAAAACTTTCCAGTCCTGTCTGCTGGCTGTTGTTCTAGGGTCTAAGAGCTAAGGATGATTTTCAAGTTTTAAGTATTTGGAAAGATTCAAAAGAATATAGTTGTGTGCATTTTAGACCTTAATGTCTATAACTTTTTTATTATAACACAATGCACACATTCAGTCATGCTGTGTGTAACTGCTTTGTTACACTCCCATGGCTGTTGGGTAGTAGCAGCAGTGATCTCATTGTCCACACATCCAAAACAAATGTACTCTCTGGCCCTGGCTTAAACCAATACTTGGGCAGTATCACTCTATCAGTGCTAAGTATTTTTAAATACATCATAGAGGTTCGCAAAATGTATAAAAATCTTTGCAATAGATGTGGCAAATGTTTTAACTCAGGTTCAGGTTTTGGAGCTCATTTAATGACAATACTCCTTATGTACTGTGATTAAAAGTGTATCAGATTACTCCTCATATAAATGGTTATTTACTACTATGAATGTTTATAGAGGAAGCAATGGGTCAGATTAAGGGATTATAGATAACAGTAGTTTTATTTATTGCCTAACAATTCTAAATAAACTTGGATCCATTTTAAAATAACAATACTACATAATATGGGACATCAAATTCAGACCAAAGCTAAGTAAAAGGAAGCTTGCGTCATCTTCATTAGTGAAGTAAACATAAATTTGCCATTGTTATGGAATAAAAATATTCCATTTATTCTCAAGAAATAGGAAAGCATTGTTATAATACATAAATAGGAAAACAGCTCTGAATATCTTGTTATGTATCTGTTCCATTGTAGCAGAAGAAAAGGGAAATGGTAGGACATTCTGTCTCTAGCTCTTAATGATTCTGTAGAGAATAATTCAACCCCTTGAGTTTGAATGAAATTAGAAGTAATAAACCAATAAACAGGCCACAGAGCTGACAGGACAAAAAAGTTCTCCCCTCATTGCTCACCACTTAATAATAGATCAGATAGATTATGATAGGGTATTAATTTCCTCTATGGCCTGTTGCTAGATATTTGTCTTGAACAATAAGCAGTATGACATGATATGACAGAAATGGCATTTAATAACACTGTATAAACCAGTTTTCTCCATTGTGTGATTCTCCTTCTTTCAGACTGTCTTGTTATTATTATAAGATACCCCTTTTTGGTGAGGGATACATTCCAAGACCCCCAGTAGATGCTTGTAACTGTGAATAGTACCAAATTATTTATGTACTGTTTTTTCCTATATAACCTGCATCATTGCCACATATTATCAAAATTAATCTGTCCTTCTATGTTGTATGCCCTGGTGCCTTCTTTGTACCACTACTTTTGTATTTGGATACATTTTTGAGTAAGATTTGCTTGAATACAAGTATCGTGATGCTGTGAAAGACAGTCTGATACCATGAAGGCTACTAAGTGACACACGGATGGGTAACATATACAATGTGAATACGTTGGCAAAGTGATGATTTATGTTCTGGGCAGATAGAACGGGACAGTGTGAGATTTTATCACACCACTCAAAGGCCTGTCATTTAAAACTTACGAATTGTTTATGATGCCTGGAATTTTCCATTTAGTGTTTTCTGACTATGGTTGACCATAACTGAAAATGCAGAAAGAAAAACCACAGATAAGAGGAAACTATTCTATAGTCTGCTCTAGACCTTGATAGAAGCTTATAGTTTTATATCTCATACTTCAGTTTTGTCTGTTATTCTGCAACTCAGTAGCATTCATTGGCTATAAGCAGTAGTTTTGGATGACATATATGTATATATGTGTATATATGTATAAATGTGTATATATATGTATATATGATGACAAAATAGTGGGATTCTCAGTGCTTTTGTTGTATGGAGCTTCCTTAGGGCTCAAAATTCTCAGATCATTCATTAGTTGTTCTTTTTAGCAAGCACTATGTGTTTACTTATTGCAAATCTGGATTTATGATAGTGTTAAAGGGAGGGGAGGAGATATATGCAGAATTAGAAGGAATGGTAGTCATAGAAATACTGTATATTTCTTGTTAGATATATAATGAATCCTCATTGTGTATGCATCCACTTTTGTGCTTGTCTACTTGTGAGAATGCATTTGTGCTTCCAAAATGAATGCTCAGTGTCTTTGCTGTTAGGGACCCAGCACAGATTAGGAACCGGCCCTGGGCCAGCTGGGGTCAACAAAGCAATGTTCTGCTTTCCTTTCAGCTCCCATGTTAAAGACGAATGTCCCTTCTCACTTTCTACTTAGTTCTGTAGCTTTTTAAAAAATCAAACTTTGAGGGGATTTGTTGTTTGTTTACTTAAAGAGGCCCCAAAATGCTGTGCTAACATACTATTCAGTGTTCCTAAGTGCAGGAAAACTGTGATGTGCATGTGAAGAAAATACGTGTTAGATAAGCTTTGTTTGGGGTTGAGCTATAGAACTGTTGGCTGTGAGTTCAGTGGTAAAGAATCAGCAATATAGATTCAGTAAAATGTCTTTAAACAGAAATACACACACACAAGGTTGTGTATTCTTCACTGGATGAAAATGTACTGAGCAGAGGCTTCCAGAGATGTAACCTGTTATTTCTCCAAGAGCAGTGAATCGGTATTTGCTAAGTCGGTGTTCCCACTGACTTTAGAGCACTTAACTACTGCAGATAAGGAGAATCTACTGGTTTGTGTTCAGGCTGCTATTTATGTTTATGGGAAATTATTAAAATAGTTATTGATAATAACAAGTTATTCATTCATTCATTCACCTGTTAATTATTGAACATTTCCATGTGGTCTAAAGAAGCAAAGAATCCTGCCCTCATTACATTTAAGATATGTTGATTTTTAAAGGCCCCTGCCAAGTACTTCAGCTGTATCATAATCTGTATCACAAAGGATGTATCATATCCTTTCAGCAGTCCTAGGAAGCAGGTGTCTTAACTCATCTTTTTTTTTTTTTTGTATTAAATTCTTTTATTGGTACATTGTAGGTATACAACACAATTACATTTCTCATTGGGAATTGTACCTTTACATAATGCATCTTGGTTCTTATTTTTTCCCCATTCCTAGCCCTCCTTTCATGCCCTCCACCCTTCCCTATTTACAAAGACTTTATTTCCACTTCACTCCAGAAAGAATGGCTGCTATCATGAAATCAACCAATAACCAATGCTGGCGGGGCTGTGGGGAAAGAGGAACCCTGCTTCACTGCTGGTGGAAGTGTAGACTGGTGCAAGCACTGTGGAAATCAGTATGGAGATACCTCAAAGAAATAGGACTGGAAGTCCCATTTGACCCCGCTATTCCACTGCTGGGGATCTTCCCCAAAGAATTAAAAGGATCATACCACAGTGATATATGTGCACCCATGTTCATAACAACGCAGTTTGTAATAGCTAAAACTTGGAAACAGCCCAAATGCCCATCAACTGGAGACTGGATAAAGAAAATGTGTTTTTTTTATAAAATGGAGTACTACTCAAATGAGAAATTAGAGACATTTATAGCTAAGTGGATGCACATTGAGGTGATACTCTTAAGTGAAATAAATAGGACACACGTGTAAATACCGAATAGTTTCTCTGGTGTGAGAAACTGAAAGTGTAAATAAGGACTAAATGTATAATAGTTAATGTGAAATAGGAAGAAAAGGGGCAAAGGGGAAGGAAGTGGGAGGGCTAGAGGAAAGGATAAAAGGTTTTAACTCATCTTAAAGGAAAGGAATCTGTGATTGATGTAATTTAAAGAACTTGTTGGATGTGAAATGTAGTATCTTGCAAAACTGAGTTTCAAACTTACGTTCATTTGAATTCAGACTCTATGTCTTGGTCCATTGGAGCTGTTACAGTATTTTATATTTTATAAACTGCATGGCTTATAAATCATAGAGGTTTATTTCTAATGGTTCTGGAGGCTGAAAAATTCAAGATCAAGGTGCTGGAAGATGCAGGGTTCGGTAAGCTTCACTTTGTGGGTCAGAGACAGTGTTCTTGTTGTGTCCTCCATAGAGTGGAAGAGGCAAATAAGCTCTGTTAGCCCCTTTTATGAGGGCACTAATCCCACTCATGAGGACCCCTCCCTCGTGACCTGTTCACCTCCCAAGACCCTACTTTCTGAACCATCACTTCGGAGGTTAGGATTTCAACATATAATGTTTGAAGGATCATAAGCATTCATTTCAGAGCACTAAGTTTTCAAATACCATACTATTATATCATCTTTTTAATTACCTAAAACAGTATGCTCAAAGTAGAGTCATATTAAAATCCACATGACTGTATTTAAATTCCATGCAGTCAACGTTAGAGAACAACACTTACTCGGATTTAATAATTTAGGTGCCTCTTACATTGTATAATTATTTTTTGCCTTTAATATATTATTATACTCTGGGATATGGAGCAAGTTTGTACATGTTCTTAGTTTTAGGACTAAATTTACATGGACCAAAGCAGTGTATGAAAAGGGACAGCCTAGGGATTTCAGGATTCTACTTTGAAGATGGATAGAGATATTTCTTTTTCTCTTTCAGAATCTTTGGGGAGATATGAAGGGGTTTTTACCACCTACCTCCCAGTTAAACTTTCTAAAAATCTTTTCAAATATTGATATAATTTGCTAAATTTCACGCAGGGCGTATGTCACGTTGGCACATCCCCATCTGACTCTGGAAGCATTCCATGTCTCCGGGGTTATTCTCGACCTTATGTTTTCATGTCAACATTTGTTTTCTTATCTGTCCAGTAAGACAAATCCTAACCAATGAAATTTCAGCAGGGTCAGTGGAATTGGCAGCCACGGTCATTGTGCCTCTGGCTAAACACATTGCATTTACCGGTATTGTTCCAGGTTGAATTTTGTGTTATTATGATGGCTTAAAAATATAATTCCATACTTTTAAGAATAAATTATTTGGTGAAAATTTTTGAAAAAGGGTGAGAAAAAAATCGCAAGTGTTACATCTTCAGAATAAACTGAGATTAAAATTTACAAATATATTGCGGCTGTGCTTTCAAAATATTACATATATTTCCTCAGTGGTACTGCACCAGCCTCATGAGCACAAGGTCCTAAGTTCAATCCCTGGCACCAGAAAAAAAATTTTTATATGTATTATATGTATTTATTATTATTTTATAATTATATATTATATATTTTATATATTACATATATTTCTACTACAACATTATGCTTTAATGATTTCATTATCTTCCAGAGAATATATTCATTGTATTTCTCACCTGTAGAACTTTCTGTAGGTGTTGTTTTTAGAAACAGGGTCTCACTATGTTACAGGCTGGTCTTCAGTTTGCTGTGTGGCCCCGGGCTGATCTTAATTCATGATCTTACTATCTCACCCTCTTAGAGTGCTGGGATTGCAGGTATACACTACCACATCTGACTTAGGTAAACTTTTAGAACCAAAATTTCAACCATGTACCTTTTTTGATCATTTTTTCTATAAACTTCAAATTTTAAGAGAACCAGTTACATGAAAATGTTAACAAAAATGTGGAAAAGTACAGAACAAATTTAAGAAATGTAATTAGGAAACAAAATGTTTCTTATTTTTCTTTATTATAAAATTTAAAAGTTTTCTTAAAAACAATATGATTTATTTCTGAAATGTGTATTCTTGTGATGAAAATCACTTTCCAATCACTGTTTTTTTTTTTTGCAATGACTTATATGTTTGGGGAAACTATCATTTTCAGTATTCTCACTAATTCTCACTTCATTGCTCTGTTAGTCAAACGTATCATTTGTCTCAAGGCATTTGCTTTATTCACATTCCCTTGCCTTTGTCTTCTAGAGAGTCACTGATAGATTTTAAAATATCAAACCAATGTGGCTGTTTTATGGTAGAAATCATTATATTTTGTTAAATAAAGTTTACTTTTACTTTTCATCATGTTTTCTTGTTAGTATGCAGAGCTTTATCTATAAGGAGTTGCTAATTTCCTACTGAACCATATTACATAGAGGAACATTTTATATATTAAGCAGAAGCACTCAAGCTTTCTGATTTGGGAAGGGGATACTGCTGAGAGCCTCTGGCATTCTGAGAGAGTAGAAGGACATTACCTGAGTGCTTTTTAAGTTATCTTTTTTCTCTATAAACACGAAGCTTTCCAGGGCTATAGAGCTTTCAGTCACTGTGCTTTCTTATTTGTCTGAAACATTGTCCGACAGATTTCTTTGGTTTTTATTTCTAGTTGTCCATTTAAGCTGATAACATGTTGCTGTTTAAATGTTTGTCAACTATTACATGATTTTGAATCCCTGTGCCAGTGGCTTGATACACCCCATTCCATTTTCTTCCAACTGGTTTCTGCTCTATTTTTATTTTCCCATCAAAGTGCAGTTTTCTTTGACTTTGTCATTTTTGTTTAATTCGTTTTACAGTTGTGACAATTTGAAGTCTCCAAACTTGGAATATTAATATTTTAAAATTTATACCCAGGTTATTAGTTTTAAGAGAACAAGACAGCCTTCCCCTGGTATTTCCCTGAGCTAAATAGTCTTTACAGTTTTGTGTTGGAAGGAAAAATGGTGATACATTGATGCCATTCATTTACTATCCTAGATTCAAGGCCATGGATTGTAATGCAGCTGTAACAAAATAGCTTAAACTGGTTATAATGTGCACTATTGAAAAGAGATGATAGGATCCAGACCCTCAGATTAAGTTAGAGGAAATCAATTTCATTATTTCAGCTTTCAAGGTAATTTGATGTAACTGATCCCATATTGCTTTATGATAGCAGACTTTTAATGCTTCTTGTCAAATGTCACAGTGTCACCATAATAAAATATAGAAATGCTGTTGCTGAATATAATACCTATTGGGCCATTTCTACAATGTAATGACTATTAGCTACATGGAACTGTGGCAGCGTATGTGGGAAAAAAGTAATTTCCAGTACTCTCAACAATGACATTCACAAATTGATGTATTTACTTAAATGTGACAATAAGACATGAATAGCTATGAGTTGTTGTTCTGCTTCTAAATGTTGATAGCTACTTAAATGGGAGAAACATTTTAATAAATAGGGTATAATTATAGTAAAATATTACTTAATTTTCAGGGAGTACAATTCATCAGTATATATGGAGAGAGTTTTCATTTCACTCATCTGAATAGAATATTTCTTCATTTTTAATATTCTACCATCATATTCATCCTGGAACATATATTTAAAAATAGACATTGTCTTCTCCATTTTGCACATAAAAAACAAGTCTCAGGATTACAAAGAAATTAAAATGATGAAAATCTCCTATGTGGTAAATGCAGTGTCTCTTCTCGGTCCAAATACAGTGCTCATTAATTTTTTACTAAAGCTGCCCCGTATTATATGTTATAAATAGCACTGCTACTGAAGGATTATAATTTGCCAAAAATGCCACTTAACAAAACAGCGACATGGAAAATAGGCATCATCAGTAGTAACGTTGGTGTCGATCCTGTTCTTTGCAAGACATCTTGATTTCACTTGGCAACAACTCTTGTTTTGTGGTCCTCACGGTCTCATCCATCAAAGGGATGCCTGTGTCTGTGACCAGTGAATATAAAGTGGGATTATTTTCCACTTCTGTTCTCTCCTCTCTGCCCCGAGGATTGCTTCATCGTTTCGGTCTATCCTAAGTTTTCCTGCCTGCCTCATTGCAGCCCGCTGCAGCCCTTTGGGTGGGGATTCTCTCCGTGCTGTACAAACCACACTGTTGCATGCAGCGGCCAAGAGGCAGATTGCTCACAGCAGGCGGACTGCTGACTTAGAGGACTGTCTTCCATTAGTCATTTGATATTTTGGTCTTCATTTTCCTTACTTGGAAAGTGGAGATACTCAATCTCAAGAGCGTGAAGTTATTTTTGAAACAGATTTAGATAACACATGTAAGAATTTTGAAAATTATAAGATGAAATAATTGCAGTGAAGTAGCCCAGATTTACTGAGCCTTATTGCTGACATTGCTGAAAATTCAAACTTGATGTCAGTGGAAGGCTTATGCTCACCAGGACTATTTTCAGGAGCTTTCATTGTGTTCGCAGCTCACTGTGTCATCCTCATATTTTGTTGGTATTCTCAGAGTGCATGGTTTATTTTTCATTTGTTCTTTCAACACATTTATCCATCCATTCTTTATTAGACTTTTTCCACAGCTACCCTGTGGCTCTGGTGATATTAAAAATGAATGCCCAAGCCTTGATTTCTCTAGTTCTGCTGAGGAGTGAGGAGGGCTGCTATATTAAGTGTAGTGAGAGGTGTCAAGTGTCTTAGGGAGCAGAGACAGAGGGAGCAAAATCTGTCTCTTCCGTAGATAGCTGGGCCAGGCCTCAGGTAGGGAGTGGTGGAAGTAGATTTTGGATCTTGATAGCACTCACCGCTGAACCCACGTGCTGCACTCAGCCAATGAGAAGGCCCCTTCTTGGTGTTGTCCTGAGTTGGGTTTCTATGGCAGCTACTGCCAGTGCTTGGGGAGGGTGGGAATATGATTAGATTCGTGTTATAGGACAATCACGCTGGCAATAGCATAAAGAGTAAATCGGAGGAAATCAGTATGTTCAGGAAACCAATTAGGAGGTTATAGGAAGAATTCCAGCAAAAAAAATTGACAGAGAATTAAACGGGATGAGTGAGGATGGAGAAATGGAGAGGTCAGATGAATTTAAAAGAAACCTTGAAGGCAAAATGGACTGAATCTTGGTAAAAGTAGATGTAAAGGGCACATGAGAAAGGGATCCCAGGATGGCACATGTATGGGAGGAATGAGATGTGAAATGTACGATTTCCTTGCCTTTTGTATCACATCTCGCATTCACTTTTATATTAGATAAAAATATGTCTAATATGTGTTTTTGCATAGTACATATCTATTTTATATATGACTTATACATGGTTATATAATATTTACATATATACATATAAATCTGTATTGTAGCAATACAAAACCATTAAGAACGTTGTAGTTCACATACAATCCAGTATTTCACAAATCAAAGAGCTCAAATACTATTGTATTTGTTGTAAGAAGTTCATGAGAAGTGAGACTGCGTGTACTAATTCCAGGTATGGTGTGAGAGCTGTTGTTTTTCTGTCATGTTGTAGAAGGTTGAACCAGCTTGGGCTAAATATCGGTTAGCTTTTGTCTCCCTGCCCCTTCCATTTCTCCTGCCAGGATCTTCACACGTAGACTTCATCTGCTGCCCTCATTTGAAGTTCTGATAGCAGGTATAGACATGATATCTTACGGTTGACATCATATTGATATTCTTGTATACAATTAGATTTTTTTGTAATAAACTACTGTTAAAAATAATAATCCACATAGTTAAATCATAGGATTTGATGGTTTTAGACTACAAAATAGCAGTTTGTTAATTTCCACTATGAAAGAGGCAAAGATAACACATTATGAAATCCCAGTGCACTAATGATTTCATGAGGATGATAAATACACCCTCATATTAATAGGTAGAGGGCAGAGTACATGGTTCTCTATTTGTATTTGTTTGACCGTTGCTAATAGAAAACGTCTAATGGTGGAAATTCAAAGAATTTCAAAAATGGAGAAAACCTTTCTGGCTTATTGTAGTCAAAATGGGAACTGATTTACATAAAAACTTTCAGAAGTGTGAGTGCAGTGACTTAACAAAGAGATTGACGAAGCACATAGTAATTATTATGGGGCAGTCAACAGGGTGCATGTCAGGGTATCACAGTAAAACCTACCATAGTACTTTTATTATACTCCCCAACATCAGACCATTTTGCAGCTCATTTTGTGCTGTGGCTTGATATTTAATATAAATGTAATTCTCTGAACTGTTTTTTTTTTTGTCTTGCTGCAGCTTGTAGTAGGGGTTCTTCTCAAGTCTTCACTCTATCCTTCTCTCTACACGTCTTACTAGCAGAGTCAAATTGTGAACTGTAAAAAGTTTGGTAACCACTCTTCCTGGTTTCCATTGTCAATATAGCTGATATCATTTTGACTTTTGTCATTGGAAGGGGACTTTCTAGAAAGAAAATTGAAAGCGATCCTCTGTCTAAGAATTACTTTGTTATGTGAAGTACAGTCTCTAAGATGGCTGCTTCTCCCTGAAAGTTGAATCCATGAATGACCTCATTCCCTGGGACCTGTGCTTCCCCAGTGAGTTAAACCCAGGTCAATGGGAAATAAGCAAACAAACAAAACCCCACACCAAACAAAGGCACAGCTACAAAACCTTCTAACATATTATTCCTAATTATACATGCTATATATTTATTAGCCATTCATTTGCTTTTAATTTATTGTATAGGTGAAGGTCACAGGGATGGGCACAGCTACCAGCAGCTCCAAATGGAAAGGACCTCATAAGTTTTCCCAGCAACATATATCTCTGAAAGTCTAATGGCCCTAAACTCACTCCACTACTTTAGTTCACATTGTAAAGCTTATATTTCAGGTTCTTAATTGAAGTAATGTAGGACATTTCTCTCTCGGTTCAAAACATTTTGTTCAGCACATTTTGTGTTTATAGGAGGCACTTAGAGAGACAAGGGCTACGAGGTCCTTCTCCACGTGGCTGAAGCAGTTTCTCAGCACCAGCTTATGAATGTCATTTAAGCTCAAAGGCTCTCAGTTTCCAACCTAGAGAAGGAGAGAGTGAGAGTTTGAAGCCTCTAGATTCCATATGAAGTTTTTTATGTGATTACTTTTTGGTAGTAACTTTACTTGCTCATTGAATGCTGTATACATCAGGTTATTAAAGACAATTAAGATCTGACTTCGTGTAATGCCTTTTTATCTGTACACCATTTTGTTCTTTTCCAGAGAAACATATACTGTGTATTTCCACACATATCCACCAGGTAGGACTCCAATTCCTACTTCTGTTAGCACATAGGAGGTAACGTATGTGCAATAGCTTTACCATGACAATTTGCTGACCTGATAGATGACTTACTATACCTGATTTGATTTTGTGTAAATATAGTTTGGAAAAAATATATTTTAAACAAAAAATTTGAAAATTGTATTGATATTCTATCCCAGATTAAAATAATCAATTTGGTAAACAAAACAAGATCTTTTCAAATACTTTTTATTAAATATGTGGAGGGTTTTACTTTTCGATTAAAACAATCTGCTAAAACCTAACTGAGGCTGTCTTTCTAGACTAAAAGTGGATAGACATCATAATGGTATATTATTAGATCTGTATTCTTTTTTATTCTTTTCCCTGAAACTATAGAATCCTACCACTTTTACTGTCATAAGATTTTAGGACTGTAGAGAACTAAGAGTTTTTTTCTTCGAACCTTTCATGTTACAGCGAGGAAATGGAGACATTGCAGGACATGGTGACTCCGGGCTTTGACCTAAGTTTGTCACTCAATCACTGTGAGGAAAACACAGTGTCAAGCTGCCTGGAGCTTGGTATATTGTTTCTCCGTGGGGTTTCGGCAGAGAATTTCAGTTCACTCTATGTGATCCCAACTGTCTTTTTAAAAGAGATTAGAAACTCACCTTCCCATGCACATTTGGCTTCAATTTAAAGTGTAAAATGATACACATTCATTTTCTGAGCACTTTATAAAGAGCAATCTTGTAGACAAGAAATGAGGAAAGTTAATTAATAGCAAAGTCCTTTGTACATGCAAAGACAAAAGTTACAGGGCTATTAACTTAGGTTAATGAATCATAAAAAATACATTAATTTGGATTTGGGAATAAAAACATTGTCTTTATGTTGTATTCTATTGATGGCTTTGTCATGGATTATGAACTGAAATTTAAATATGTGACTTAAGAGAGAAAAATGTTAGGAGCAAATGAAACTCATTTAGTTTCTACTGCTGTTTGAAAAGAAGCATATGCAATCCTGAGAATACTTAAAATTCTTCCAGTGAAATTTTTATTACTTCATTGGAATTTACATTCTGGCTGAACACTTAATAATCTATTTAATGCTCTGCTTTATAAAGGATATAAGAATATAATATAAATCTTCACTATTTGTCTGTGGATTTCTAAGTAAAGGTTAGGATATGTTAGAAACTAGTTAGAGAGATAAACCTCAAGTACAGGATAGACCAGTGTGCAAACTGAACCACTAGAAAACACAGAAAATGTTACAAACCAATGCCCAATTGACTGGCAAAGAGGTGGTGTGGAAAATGTGGTTTACATTGTGTTTGGGGGCTATGTATTTCATTCCAGGAAATTTAATGATCATCCTTATTTAATTATTATGTTTTCCACACATTTAGTTTGTAAATTCCAATCTATTTTCTTACTTGTTCATAGTTTCTCATTTTGTCATATTTGAAGTGTCAGGATTTTCTTTTTTATTTTGACTTTTAACCTTATTAAACAGCAAACCATATGACAACTTATGAACCCTGTTGATCTGATTATTTGTCGAATTTCCATCCAAGAGAAAGGACCCTTTATCTTCACGGCACTCATCATGGTGCCTGTTTATTGGGTGCTCAATCGTTTCAGTGCAGATTCTTCGACTTCTGTCCAGGGCCCATGGTCACACATTCTCCTGAGGTGCTGTCGGGAAGTGGTAGAACTTTCAAGTGGCAGGGGCTCCCCTGAGGTCTCCCAGTCTTTAGAAGCAGGACCTTGGGGGACACTGGGAGACCCCAGCACTCCAGCTCCTCTTGGTTTTGCTGTGGCACTGATACGTGCTGCTGCTAGGTGTGATGCGCTGCCTCACTGACACCCACCAGCACAGGTTCTGTTGATCATAACTGAATCATCCAAAACCTCTGCTCTGTGCAAGTTCATAATCTCAGATGGCCCTTATTCTGAGGGAAAATTGACGAACATTCTGGCATTGAGTATATATCCTAAAATGCACTATGATTTATGGATCGCCAAATATGTGACATCTTTATATGCACAGCTAAAGGACTGTTGAAAAGAAATTTTAAAAGGATCCCCTTTATTTTCCTCTGAATTTGCACTAAGAAATGTTCTTGCAGCATACGCTGGATCGGATCCTTTTATTTTGAACATATTCACTACCCAGAGTAGACATTCTCACATTTTTATGAGTCTGTCCAGATGTTATTGGTACAGTGTGCAAACAGTTCTGAGTGAATTGTGTTTGCTCATCTGTGCAGTGTTGCACGTTAATCTGCAAGGGCGGTCCTCAACACCGAGGCCTGGCTCTGTCACTTTGATTCCACATCTGCTGATTTCTAATAAATGTTGTCCCCAGCCCAACGGAGATGTCCAGGGCTTTGGGTACAGCGAATTCCTTCAATATAAAGATCCGAGGTCTACTACTAAATGCAATACGCAATTGCATTATGCTAAACCTTAGTGTAGTCTCCATACGTGTTTTCTGTATAAACCCAAGATAATTGAAATGCTGTTACCTGTCCCGTGACAGATAGGCTGTGTTACCTGTCCCGTGACAGATAAGCCACTTGCTGTTCCCAGGTTCCTGGAGGAGTACAAGCTGGCCCGTGCCAGTACAGAAGGGCAGCATGCTGTTCCAGTCACCTCTTATGTAGACAGCTTGTCTTTTTCTTACTCTGTTGTAATTGCTTCAAATGGTGACCATAGGAGTACTGCTGAGAAAAATTAACCCTTTCCTAATAGGTCAGGAGTTTTCTAACAGGTAATTAGTAAACTCACAGGTAGCTGGCAGGCTTTACCTTTCTGACAGTTGAAAACCAATTGGTTTTAAGGAATTATGCATATGATTATGACATGTATCTACGTAGCATAGTCAGTGGTAATTACATTGTGATAAATGACTCTAAGATTATTGTGTAGTTATAAAATTTGTTGATTTAGACAAAGAATTAGTATTGATACCTTCCATTGCATATATTATCCCTTCATTAACTTTCCCTGTTGGAAATGGAAAAGACAGTATTTTGTTTCCTCAAGAGCAGGACAGCTTAGAATCCATTAACAAGTTCAAGGTAGAAGGCATAGGAACAGGTACCAACATCAAGTTTGTGTAAGAAACAGAAAGTTGACCTGAAAAGGCAGGATTTATGTCAGAAAAGAAACAAGTTTTTGACCTAAATTTTAAAAAAAGTTTTCTTAAATTCAGAAGAAGTTAATCTCAAGCTTAATTCATTTGAGAACACCGAAGCATCAGCTCTGCACTTGGTTCCATGCTCTCATAATTCACCGTCATGCTCGATTCTGCACAGTTGAGTACTCCATCCTGCTTGAACTTCTTTCTTTGTGGGGTGACATTCTTCTCCAGTTTTCCTTTTGCCACTCTGCTCTGTCTTCTGTTTCCTTTGCCCCTTCATCTTCTGCACCTGACCTCTGTCCTTGTCACCCTCCTCTGCAGCCACCATGCCGGTCTGTACCCTTGTTCTGTCCTGGTTTCCTGGATTATTTCTCTGTTCTGCTTACACATCTCACTGTCCACCTGTGGCTTTCCCCGTAGAAGCTACACTATTTTGATTGTCTTCAGTGCATATTCTGTATATTTTAGTATGGTATTTCTCTGCTGTGAGGACCTTGGCCGATCTTCCTGTTGTTTCAAGACACTGTTGAGATACAAGCCAGATAATTCTCTGCAGGCAAACTAACTTCTGTATTGGGGGATATTTAGGAATGGTGCCTCTACACTCTACCACTAGATGCTCATTACATCCTACTCCCACCTTTACTTTAGACAACTGAAGAGTCTCCACTCAGTGCCACAAGTTGGTGGTGGGGCAGCAGTCAAAATCACTCTGTTTGGGAACCTCTGCTCTTTTTTAGTATAAGCCTGTGTCTCAATTATTTAACCCGTACCATGGCTCATCAGAATTGCTTCGTGTCACCCAACCATTGTTTGCTCAGTTTTTCTGCTCTGGCCTTTTATGTTTTGCAGCATATCATGGTCTTTACACCTTAGACTTTCCTTGGGCTGTCCCAGTTCTGTGGATCCTTCTCCTTCACTCCCCAACACCATTCCCCAGTCCTGGGTTTCTTTCACATTACAATCATAATATGACTTTCTCTACAGAAACAGAGAGAAGCACTCTCTAATCTTCCAGAATAAGTAGTGTACTTGAATTATACACTTGAAGATCCAGTAATTGTGGTTTAGAACATTCATCACAGTCTAATCATTAATGAATGTGCAATGCAGTTGTTTTGTTTCTGTCTGTCCTACTTGAAGGAAGCAATCAGGTCTTTCTTGTTTACCACTGTTTCCCTGGTGGCCAGCCAATTGCCTGTTATAAAAGCTTTCATTGAAATATATGGTGTTTAAATTTTTAAAAATTATTGCATTAAAAGACACACTGTGATGAATACTCAGAATACTGGCCCTTTCTTCATACACACTAATCCCATCATCCTTGGTACTTTATGAAGCAGCTTTGGAAGTATTCTTTCATACCGTTACAAAGTGAATATCACTCCTGAGTGCCATCCAACAGAAAAGCAGGCCTGTAGAAACATGGCAGATTGTCCCCATTTACTTATTCACCGAATCTGGTGCTGTGGATTCTGAGTTTTCCCCAAATCAGAATGAACATCACAGGTAAACATTTTGAATCAGTTCAGGACATCAAGGCAGCCACAACCCCACCACTGAAGATACCTATGAAAGAAAACCTCCAGAACTATTTCAGAAAATGGCAAGAAGGACAAAATTGTGTTCAGAGCAAAGATTGGTATATTTTGAAGGAGATTAATTACATGTTTTTACTGTAACAATTTTAAAAATTGTAAATATTCACTATAGTTTCCAATCACATCTTGTAACTACCATTAGCTATCACTAGGGGGATTATGCTATTGGCTTCACTTCAACAAATCATCAAGTATAGAGCCCTGTCTGTCGGCATGTTTAAGGAAGTCATATGTGAGAGACTTAAACATACTTAGATTGATGAGAGTGAGGAAGTAAAGGAAATACTAAATCAGCCCACTGATGACACCCAATAAGGCAATGATTTGAGAAGCTTTGCGTTATGGTTGACATTATTAACATTTGAGGGAATATGATTCAGCCTGGATGATAGTTCTCGGACTTTTTTCGTTTTACAGTCTTTGTTTCAAACATGCCCGCTAATAATATTCTCTAGCAGTGTTGCTCAAAAATGGTATAAAACTGAACTTCAGTCAATTGTAATTCAGATACTAATGGAAAACACTATTAATTTTTTTTTTTTGGTACTGGGGATCAAGCTTGGGACTTTGCGCTTGTGAGGCAGGCGACGGAACCACTGAGCTAAATCCCTGGCAAGCACCATTAATTTTATCACTGTTTCCAGTAGTGTGGGGTGGAGGAGGTTGGTCCATACTAAGGCATCAATGAATACTATCCAAACAGATGAATTGTCTGCAGTGCCCTTTTTCTGTATGTTGCTACTCATTCTGTGTGTTCTGTTGGGATGGCTCACCCCTATCCTCGAGAACAGTAATTAGATCTGTGCTGGCCAATTCAGGACATCTCTCCAGTCACAATGATTGGTTTGTGGAAGAGCATGATTCCAGGAGGAACCAACAGAATCCTCCATGGAATAACAGAAATCCTAAGAAACCAAAGTTCCTGTCTTCCTTTGGGAATCTCAAATTTGAGAATGGTGCAGTCCCCAACTCAACAGTATGCTTGGCACTGCGTAAAATATGCCTGTCTGTCATGTAGCCAAGAAGAGGCAGCTCAAAAAAAAGAAATGGAAGTGAAGGACGAAGGACCCAGGGGTACACACATTTGTGCCTTGTTCCTGGAGCCGACTGTGCCAGAAATTGGAATACTCTGGACTTTTTATTTATATGTGTCATAAATTCCACTATCTTTCCTTAAGCTACTCTGTAATTTTCTGTGGTTTTGATGCAATATTCTAATGTTCGTTACTCATTACAAAAGCAATGTTTACCTTAACTATTTTATAATGTACATAGTTTGCATAATTTTAGCTGGATTAATTTGTAGTTTTGGTGCAATAGTTCATATTAAACTCATTTCATACCTCATATAGTCAATAGTGCTAGAGGGCTTTATTTTAGTAAGATTTAATTTCCTAATCAAGGTTAATCATTATTGGAGCATTAACTAAGCCTCTGTATCCCAGTTGTCATCTGTCAGAGCCTCTGCCATCAGCATTGTGGCCACCTACACGATTCAGGCAAAGAATTTCTTATGGGGAGTTTTATTAGACATGTTGACTCAACAGATCTGGAGCTATGGGAATTCTATTAATGTAAAATACAGTCTGAAATTCTCAAGTTACCGTCTGAAAACCCAAACTCCTCCTGGTACATATTGGATTTGTTGAACTACAGCAGTCTGACTAGTCAGTAAGAGCACATTTCTGTCAGAGTAGGAGGTAACTTCCAGCTGGAATATAGCAGGTTGATCACATTAGTTTTGTAAAGTACCTGTCTAGATGATTTTCTTGATAATGAAGTAAATTCCAACATTAAATATTTCCTTCATTGTCAATGCCAAGTATTGTTTAACTGCTTATTTTCTAAGTACTTTCAGGTATGTGAGACTCATCCATAATCTGTGGGAGAGTGAATGCCTTTCTTGCTGTCAGGAATAAGCTTCTCTCCTTCTTTTGGTTCACTACCTGTTTATGGAATGTTGGACCAGAATATCTTGACAGGATAGGAATTAAGAACAAAATGCATTTCTAACATAAACAAGATGCCTGCAGGGTTCTGCTTGATGCAACCTGGATCACATTCACTTGACATTTGCCACAAATCTGGACATTTTGTTGGAAGTGTCAATAATAATACTAGATGAATACCAATGAAATCTAGGAATTTATATGGAAACTACACATTCCTCAAGCAAAAACAGGATTTACTTATAATGTTCCTTTTCACATTTTGAGCAGCAATAACTGAAAGAAACATATACATGTATATATAGATACAGATATATGAGATGTATGTTCTTTTAAAATTCATATTTAGTGAACTGATGAACATTTAATGCACAGGAGAAAGTTTTGATGGTTTACACAATAAAATCTTCTCAGAGTCACACAAGATTTGAAGGACTAGCCAATGCAAATTCAGGTATAAAAGCAGGAAAATTAAAAAGGAATTAAAATTGGAGAGTAATAGGGTTTTATAGAATTGGTGATAGAAATAAACCAATCATCCAGAATTCTCCCTAGCAGGCTTTGAGGTAGAGTTTATACTTTCCATTTCTAAGTAAATCACATCAGAGATCTCCTCATCACTCTGGATTTTCTGTGAGTCTTCTGCTAGTGGGCACCACAAAATTACAGAAGCCAAACTTCCCTCTTAGACAACTGGCCAAAGCTTGAAATGGTCCAGCATTACCAAAATCAGCTTAAAACAACCCCAGCAGGGCCCAGTGTGCACTGTTGGGGAGAATGTACCAGAAGTAAGATTTCAGGGCTGCTTCACCAATGATGGTCAAAAGCAGCCAATGTTGGCCCACACTGAAAAGAAAGGGTTGGACCTCAAAATGAAACTGATTTCTGCAGTTGCATGTGACCTTCTTTTCTACCCTCTTCCACCAGGGTTGGCTAGCTGTGAGTGACAACCGTTTTATGGGCCTCATTCCTGTCTCGCCACATTTATTTCTGGACTCCTAGGTCAGAGAGTGATCTGACTTTGGAGAGTGCCAGCAGACCAGATATGGCCACTACCCTAAAACCAAAAGAAAGTAAAAACAACAAACAAAAAAATAATGATGATGAAGATGGAAAGGAATTTATTTAGTTCAGTCATACCGGACAGCAGAACGACTAACATTTTCAGCCCTGTCTTCAGAGCCAATAAAAGCACTGCATTTAAACAGGGAGAAAGAACAAAAGCCAGGAGCAAGAAGTTTGGAGTACTCAAGCACTCTTGGTCAAACTGTGGTCTGGTTGATCATTGTCAGTGATTTAAAAAAAAAAGTTGTGCTGCCTGGGGATAGTTTGCCTCTTGTCACAGAGTGTTTATCAATCAGAATTGTTGTTCTTCCTGTCCAGTGTGACTGGAGAAAAAGTGGCTTGGAGAAAAAGTGGCTCAGAGAAAAGCACAAGTCAGAAAAGGCAAGAAGGAGTTAGTTCCTTCAGGTTTAGGGCAGGGACTGGGCACTTCTAAGCACCCCTTGGGGGTCTGGAACAGATTGTAAAAGCTGGCAGTTGACAATCTGTTGCTTTTCATCACCTTGACAATCTTGAAGATATGATTTTCTCTTATCTTGGTGCTGTCAGCCTTGAAGGATGAAGATTACAAGCTTTAGAAGAATATTCTCCAAATGACTGGCATGTCTGCATGTGGAGTTGAGTGGAAATCTGACCCAGAGTTTAAAGTAGGAAGGGAGAGAGATGCAAATTGAAGGCAGCGCTGCCAACTTTTATTCTGCTCTTACTTAACTATTAGGCATTTGCAGGCCTGGGTGAAGAATC
This sequence comes from Heterocephalus glaber, assembly GCF_000247695.1. The sequence goes on along the minus strand of NW_004624751.1, from coordinate 8,848,691 downwards.
TGTACTTTTTGTCTCTAACTCCCTATTATATACTGGCTACATGTTATTTTACCTAATTTATTTGGTTTACGTTTGTAGTATAAGTATAGCATATCAAATGTCTTCTCTGTATTTTTTTTTAGTAAATGCTTCTATTTTCTTTATTTCTGTGTCTTTCAAAGTAGTTAGGACCAAGAGATGGAGGAAGGAGAGAAGGTAGAAAAGGGAAGGAGAAGAAAACAAATTAAGATGTGTTATGTACATGTACCAATGCCCCATGATGAATGTAATCATTATGTACTGAAAACATGGACTAATAAAAAATTTTAAAAGGTAAATAAAGAATTCCACCTGCAGTCTTACTTTGGTGTTACCTCAAAAATTCTCCCTGCGTTACATAGCATAAAAAACCCTTAATAATGTGTCATATCAAATACACTCTTTTAAATTCACTATAAGTTTTGAAAGCTAATGAATTGTTTCAATGAGAAGAAAAATCCTGTGTATATTGTTCTACTTTGAGATCTTCTGGTATAGCATATTTAGAATTCAAAAACTATTCAAAGAGTCAACACCTATACTAACCAAAATATAGTTGTTTGGAAGACGGAAATGTCACTGCTTTCACTCATAATTTATGGATGATGTTTTTTCTGGTAATGACATACTTACATTTATTTCCTGTACCTCTGTGAATAAATATGACTTCCTTTTTTTAATGAGGATGAACATGTCCAGATCTAGTCAATATTGTTTAGATTAGATTAATCTTCCCTAAATCTTTAATTCTCTCAGACATAATTACGGGTTGGAAGAGATGTACCAGTACAGATTAGAACCCCTATTTCTCTGCCTGTACTAGTGACACCCCAGTTTTCTAACCCCAGTTTAGGTCTCTAGCTACTCAATGACATAGCCTCAAGCTAACATTTCTAGTTTTTGTTTTCAATGTTGTTAACTCCTTTTCTCTTTTATCTGAAGTTATGAATTAAAAACCCAATAAGTTGTCACTTCTTTTAAGGTAATAATCAGTTCACTACTAATATTGAACAAGTAAGTCAGCTGGTAGTGACTCCGATGCTTGATGCTTTTGGCCTGGGGCCATTTCAGAACTTCCAAAACAATAAAACATGGCCTTTAGAAAGGATTTTAAAATATGAGAAAAAGAAGATTAAATTCCCAAATGGAAATCAACAACATCCAAGTTAATTTTAACTCATAAAATCCAAGGCATCCTGCATAATTATTGACTACAATTTGAAATAAGTCTTCATTCAACATTGGAAATGCTTTTAAAAAAAAAAACCACAAAAACCAAAAATATGCATTAGTAATGCAGTGGCATTTATATCTCTATCTTTATCCATATAACAAGAGCTGTATCTGTAAGGAGATCAAGATATATGGAGTGATAAATACAGGCAGCAAAAAATCATCCAGAAGTACTTTCAGTCCCCTGCTCCCCTTTTTGAGTGCAACAGTCACCCATGTAAAAAATTCACAAATTCCAGACTCTAGAAAATTAAAGAATAATGTGTTTTCAAAACCTGGATTTCTTGTAGAACCTGTGAATTTCAAAGAATTGATCTAGTGATCAACTAGAACATTGGAGGAGATTTGGTCACCATTGATGGCAAGTTTGTGGACTTCCAGTCAGTTTCACAGAAATCAGATTCTCTGCATTTGAGATGTTCAGATATTTATTTACTTTGCATTACAAGAGTTCAGCATCTCCAGTGCTTGGCTTCTTTTGTGCAGTACAGAAACAGGCCAGCCAACAAGCTATCTCTACCGTAAAGATGCAAAAAGAAAACAATTCCTATGATGAGACAATTAGTTCCATCCTGCAATTTCATTACACTGCACTTTTATTTTTACCCAACCATATTCCTCCAATTTAGTCTGAGAATTTATTCATTTTGTGATTTCTGACTGCTGAAACAATCCGATCTATGAAAACTCTTTAATCTTGCTCTCTGAAGAGTGCATTGATCTTTCTAGTGAATATAATTTTTCTCTTCCTCTCTTTGTCTTTTTCTTGAAGTGATTATTCCTCCAGGCTGACGTAAACCTCACGATTTGGGATGTTACTTCTTTCAAGAAGTTGTAGTGGCACCCTGGAGTGCATTGCTTTGCCGGGGTAAAGAGGTTCAGATGTTAGTTCCTAATTGCCTCTTCCTCCACATCCTTGACAGTGTTGAAACTGAGCAACCAGACCTAGAGGCTATGCTTTCATTGTGGGCTGCAATCTGTATGCAAACCTTTATTCTCCTAAACCTTAGGTTTGCGACTTAAGTCTCATCCTTTTTCATGCTTTTATAATACATACTCAGCTTGACTAAGTAAATTTAATAATCAAATAGTTACTGTGGGCAATTCCACTGGAGAGCTGAGATCATTGAAAATCATCTGTTTCTTTGCTTATAAAATTTCCGATTCCTCATTGGATAATGCAAGAAAAAAATGTGATGCCTGTTGTTTTGGCTGTCGCATTTTAATCGTGGCACATGCGGAGCAAGAGTGTCACCTGTGTGGTCCATTTGGCTTTGAAAGGACAAAACAAAGAGAAGCAAGTGAGGCAGAATAGACAGGGTGCGTAATTACCCTTTGTCTTACATTTTTTAACTAAAATAAAAATAGCCTTCCTTCTGAACTAGTTCCCCAATGCCCGCCCCCCGCCTTTAAATTTTGAGACCCTGGCTAAATTACTCAGGCAGGTCTTGAACTTGTGATACTCGCAAATGCCTCAGCCTCCCAAATGCTGCAATTATGGGTCTGCACCACTGTGCCTGGTTGCCCCATCTTGTCACCCAGCTGCCCCCTAAATGCACATGTTCAAATGCTCTATTCTTAGTCCCCTATCAATATTAAGGTAGAAGAAATGGATATCATTCATTCAGGATAAAAACAATTATGTAAATCTGTCATTCTGGGATGTTAAAACCACCAAGAAGTAAGCATGCCTGAATGTAGCACACCAGACAGCATTGAACTATAAAATGAAATTATAGCCCCGGAAATAGAGAAAGCCCTTATGTCACTCAGTCTATTTTCTTCTCAAGTGAAATCCCTGAAGATGGTGACCTTGTGTTTGTGGAAATACGGGAAGAATTCCACACATGTCTCAGCAGTCCTGTTTTTTATTAAGTAACCCGCTATCCGCTAGAACTGAACGCCACTCAGAATGGCGTATCTGAACGGGCACTCTACCACTGTGCTGTGGCTATCGCTGCCATGCAGCCGCTGGCTGGAACAACCTTCTCACGGACAGGTTCCCAGGCAACCCACGACAGCCCGTGCACCCTCCCTCCCCACTCAGCTCTGGACAAAGAGCACCAGCACCAGCTGCACCTAGGAACTCACTGACCTGAAAACCCTAATGTGATTTCAGGTATTTATAGGAAATCTGTTTTTCTGGTTCAACTTAGTGCTTACCACCCAAACAGGGCCAATGTCTTGAGTACTAGAAACCCGAGTGACCCTAAATATAAAAATGTCACTGACTTTTCATCCTGAGGTGCCCTCCTTTCACTTGGATTCTCTCTTCAAGGCCATGATTTCACAGTGTAGTTAATTTGCTTTCATTCTACAATTATCTACTTAATCCTGCAATGAAGAATGACGTCAGAGCTCATTCCCAGGGCAAGATCTCTTGGAGCACTTAGCTCTGCAGAGGACTTACAAGCGAGCCTTCAGTTCCAGATGTCCTTGGTAAAGCATCTGGGGGCAGTGGAGAGGGAGCCTGATGAATTGATGCTAATAGTTTGTATGAAGATGACACCTGCACACGCATGGTCACAGGCATAGCCATAAATGCATCTTTCTGTGAGAAATCATTTTAGTGCTTTCTGGAGTTTACTTTATTATATTTAAATTATGTTAATTTTTTTAAAAAATCAGCCTTGAAAATGTTATTTTTCTCAAAGTATAACACAGATGTGATCTTTTCTTAAAACACTGTTTTGATAATAACATGGTATGTACATAAGTATTTGATATATGTAGATGACATTTTGCTAAAGGTTTCAACGTTACCAGCCAATTTATATTAGTATAGAATAGCATTTTAATTAGCAGCTTCAATTAAGATGTTCAGATATGAATGAATTTCAAAAATAAACCTTTTAAATTAATTAACTCCTCTGTAGCTTTGAGTTATGTTGGCAGCTAATAGAATTTGAGAGGGAATAGCATCTGGTCTTGAGTTGGTTTCTGCCATCGTGGTTCACAATGAAATGCTGCCATGGTGTGTTGCCAATCAAGTCCCTCTACCGACATTAAAACAAATTCTATAATTAATATAATCTAGAGACATAATAACTTACATTATTTAGTGCTATTAGCTATGAATATGGTGATAAAATAAAGAATATTTTTAAATATTCTTGTATTGCATATTGACTACCTTTTATTATAATTTTGTTCCTAGTCTTCTAGGTCAAATTATTACCTCTTCCTTGATTTTCTTAGAACTGGTCATTGATATCCACAGGTTTTTATTTGAGTAAGTGTATTTTTAGCTTTTGGAAAGCTTAAAATTTAATAATTCTATTTCTAACAACTGCAATACAATGTAGTAGTTTAGAATGGTAAATTAAGAAAAACAGTTTTAGGGCCAGGGATGTAGTTCAGGGGCACTGCTCCTGCCTCACAAGCATAAGGGCCTGAGTTGGATCTCAAAAAAAAAAAAAAAAATTATTGCATCAATTAAAGAGGCAGACTTTTTACGCACATATATTTTAATTCAGGATGTTAGGACAACATCCTAATTTAATGGTTTCTTTGGTGTTGTAAAGAAAAATGTTGTTGTCCAGGAGTGAGTATCTTTTCTTCAAAGAATGTCTGCATCCTACTCCTGAAACAACTCATTAGTTATATAATTGTTTTGTACATATTGGCTATATATGTACTATAATAGTATAGTACATATTTTAAGGCTGCATTACAATGTTGGCAGACAGCAAGGGTAATTAAAGTTCATGGTTAAATGGATGCTTTTTGGTAGGAAAACTGGATTCTCTTCTCACTATAAATCAATTCACAGGCAAGTGTAGAGCATAAGGGTAAGTTAATTCTGATTAAAATTTCATATTTCAGCCAGTAAAGTGAGCCCACTTTCCCCACGGCAGGAGCAGCTATCCTCGAGAAGGTGCAGATGCAGAGAAAACCCTGTGGGTGCTAGTTTTGATTCTTGCTTTTCCTAATCAACCTAGGGTCATTTTTGTAAAATGAAAGTCTTAAAAAGAGCTAGGAACCATTGGATGCCTTCCTCGTTGCTATTACTCCCTTTTATTTGTAATTTAATCAAATCCAGATCTTGCCATCATGCTCTGTAGCCCTCCTCAAGTGAGTGCAGACTGCTTTTTTATCTGTTTGTTGGTGGATTCATTTAAACAGTTGTCTACTAGTTTTGTTATGCTTTTTGAACAAATTAAAAACAAGACTTTTAGTTTGCTTTCTTATTGTCAGTATCAATTAGGAGGACTTAATTTTCACTCTGACCATTTATTTAGGCTTCCCCACCATAGTAGGAAGACAAAAAAGTATGCACTTGGATCTCTGAATAAGAAATGTGAGTATCTCTTTCATTTGGTCTTTCCAATCAAAAAGAAATGATTGCATTTTGAAGAGGTAGGAAATATCTCTTTCCAGTTTTGGTATCCAGAATGACTGGCTTTCTCAGTGGCCTAACAAAGATATAACTTCTCACCAAATTTAGATATGTAGTTCTTTAAAATGCTCCTGTCCATATATTTTCAACATTGCTCTAATTTGCTTTAATTGGGTTTTGGGAAGATAACTTTTGAGAAATATGAACTACTGAAGAGATTCCATGAAAGAAAACCATAAGATTCACAAAAGTTGACATTCCAAAGCAGTCTTAGGAATCAAATCCATAAGACTTTGTGAGTCCTTTAGCACATGAGGCAACTGATTTTCTAAAAGATCCAGAGGGCAGTTACTAAGAAAGTGAAGACTTTAGTTTTAGTCCTACTTTTTCAGGGCTTGAGTTTTTCAGAATTTACTCATCTTTCTGTCCTTGGTTACTATGTCTAGAAAAACTGACCTCTAAGATTCCTTCCAAGTAGCATCATCAGATTAATGTGATAAAACAGAGAATTTTTTGCCTTGTCCGTTACTCTTTCACAATAAAAAATCTTGTGTCCACACCTAACTCTTTTTTATAATTTAATCAGTCTTTTAAAAAAAAAATCATTGATTTCCCAAGAACTTTTGAAACTTTGGGCTTAGTATAAACAAAAATAAGCCATCATATATTTGCATTTCTCTTCCCTTGGAGGTCTTCCTTTCTTTTTTGATAAGCTTTACTGATTTTTATTTTTCATGATACTCCTGGTTTTATATGTTTCATGAAAATGTTATTGCTGTTTTAATAAATAAACCTTGAACAATTCCAATTCAGTAGTTGAGTACCCATTTTCAGATAATCAGTTACATTTTCAACTCTTTGTGACATTCTTTAAAATACTTCATTTATTTTTTCTCAGTTTTTTAAAATTAAATGATGCTTTTATTGGCATTAACAAAACAAAGGTTTGTGCAATTTTATTATCACTTAGATAATTTTGTGCCATATAACAAAGATGTTTTCATGCTTAAAATGTCAATTTGTGATGCAAATTGGATAAACTTTAAAATATACAATTTTTCTAATGGTTTCAGAAGAAATATGAAAAATGCAAACACTAAAATTACCACCATCTTCTCTTTTCTATCTTGGGTTTTCTTCCCTAAAATTCTGTGTGATTCTCATGATCTGAGTTTCTCCTATGTGTGTCACTCTTTTCCTACGTATGTGCAGATAGTGCTCAGCTTTCTCCAATGGCTTGTATTTTTAGTGATCTGCTGATCACTTCCAAATGGGTGTCTCCTCTTTCACCCTTTGTCCTCACACTCAAAATGACACCATTAATGTAATTGTTCCTGAAATCAAGTGCTGCTTCCCCTTCAAGTGCGATTGTACTTTTCCACTTTCGATTTCAAGCAATTTAAAAATTTTTGATTCATTTTTGACTTGCACATCTCTTATGCCATATTAACTCATTTCTAGACCTTCTGCAGGTAGCATATCCCTGTCCTCTCATTACATGTCTGTCCCACTGCTCAAGCCTCACTCACAGCCCTGTAAGCTCAGGTAGCAGCACCTGCCTCCTCTGTCCCTACAGATCTCATCCCGTCCCAGCCACCTGGTAAAGCTCAACCAGATTAAATTTCCTCAAGCACAAGTTGCCAGTCTCATCCCATCAGCTCAAAACTCTTCAGCATTCTCCCACTGCCAATCCAATAAAATGTCTCAATGGGCTGCTTAGAAAGTCCCAAATCTGATTCCTATGACTTCATTAAGAGTATTCAGTCTTCAACCTATTTGATCTTTGCTATTTTCCAGAAAGCACTCACTAATGTCAGCTATATACTATTACTACAACACTGACTACCGTTCTTAACATGTACTTGACTAGAATTCTGCCTCTGTCCATAAAGAAGTGCCTTGCGGGCTGGGGATTTAGCTAAGTGGTTCTGGTGCCTGCCTCGCAAGCACAAGGTCCCGAGTTCGATCCCCTGTACCAAAAAAAAAAAACAAAAACTTTGGGCCGGGGATTTAGCTCAGTGGTTTTGCTGCCTGCTGTGCAAGTGCAAAGACCCGAGTTCGATCCCTGGTACCAAAAAAAAAACAAAAACAAAAACAAAAAAAGGAAGTGCCTTGCAACACATGTGCATGACACAAGCAGTTATAAAACTGGACACCTCAGTGACACCACTGCTTTCACACTTTGGACAACAGTGCCATAGGACTTGATTCTTGAGAAAAAGGAAGCATAGAAGGTGATTCTCACATTGGTCTTAGGTGCACAGAATAGTTTCCCAGTCTGACACTGGAGGGAATCATAAAGTGGAAAAAGAAGGTTTTTGTATGTTAAAGAGCAGAGGTCAGGGTTTGGTGCAGGTGCAAAGAAGAGACCTAAAGGGAATTCCCTTTAGGTCTTTGGCTGAGAGCTGACACATCATGCACAGGACAAGACTATAAAAGGTTTTGGACAGAGCAGCTCTCATACAGCTGAGAGTAGAATGGAGGTATCAGAGGTTGTGTGGTGATGAGAGATGTTGGAGCTCTGGGGCACCTAGGATGAAATAACCTTGCTGATCAACTTGGCCACTCTAGAAGGCCACCAAAAAAGACATTGTGGGAGGAAGAACCACAGCCTAGAGTAAAAGTGATCTCCTAGGTCTAAGGAGAAAAACAGAATAATTGACCCCAAGAAAGCATAAAGGCAAACTAGACAGAAGCAGAATGTTCACATGTAACTCAACTAGCTGATAAATAAAAAGTTAACACATTTTAGAAGGTAACAATGTAACCTACACTTGCTGCAATGAAGCATTGACAGATAGTAAATATAGAAATTTCAAAGATAAAAATACGCTTTGTAATTTTATTAAATATAATGTACTACACATTGTATTGAGAGGGCAAAATTTGTTATATTGAATGGAAAAAAGACCCAAATATTTTACCTACAACAGTTTACATTTGACATGTAAAGTAAGACATATTTTGAAAATAAAATAAAAGTCAAAGGGGGATAGATTATGCCAAAAAGAAAAGGAGATCAAAACATAGAGAAGGAAGAAAGAGGAAGGGAAAAGGACATAAAAAGAATTAAGATGTGTTGTGTATATATACCAAATCTTGAGAAATGTAATCATTATATATTGCAAACACATATTAGAAAAAAATGAAAACCAAAGAAATTATGGCAGAGAATTAATTTAATTTATTGTCAGACAAAAAAGATGTCAAGGAAACCAAAAGAGATCAAGTAGATATTTACCTAAAGACAGACATAACAATCAGAAAATGTGTGCTAATAACAGAAATTTAAAATAGATGAATCAAAACATGATAGAATTAAAAAATTCCAAAAGTGTAATCATGTCTGGAAATATTAACACCTGTCTCTCAAGAACTGATACAACAAATAAAGGAAAAATCAATAAACATATAATATTAGAACCAGCAGTATGGTTTGGTATCAGGATAGACAATGTATCTATGAAACATAATGAAGTTGAAAAACTAACCCCACCTTCACAACCAATTTTTTAGAGCATCCAGATAGTATGTTGAGGGCAGGAACATATTCAGAAAACTGAAAAATTTAGTTCAGCCAGTAAGGCTGAACCCTGTGCTGAAAACTGAAATAGATTGATATCCAAGATCAAAATTACAGAACCCAGCAAGTACCCATTAATTACAGGATGACAATGACAAGAAAAAAAATTAGGAAACAAGAAGGGGAAGGCATTAAACCATCAAGCCCTAATAGAAGAAATGGTGGTTGTGATCAGAGATACATTTTCTGTGTAGTATGGAGGGACCAGTGCACCTGTATAGCAAGTCTACTGAACAGGTGTCACTAGTTCTTGTTCTCATGTCCTCTTTCTTCTTCCAATTCTAGATGAAGACCAATAAACCAGGTAGGTGCCTGCCTAATCTTACTGTTATTGCTGGGACACAACACCTGATGCCTACAATTTAAAAAGAGGAGAGTTTTATTTTTGGCTCACATTTGCTTTCCATGGTCGGCTGGCTCCAAGGTCGATGCAGCATGGTAGAAGGACCTGGGCAGAGGAAAGCTGCTCATTTCATGGTAGACAGGAAGCAGAGAGAGCAGGAAGAGCTGAGGAGGGTGATAGACCCTTTCAGCTAACACCCTCAGTGACCTGCCTCTTCTTACCAGACCTCACCCCCTAACAGCAGAGCCTCTGTGATTTAATCAGTGTCCAAAATCCCCTCCTAAGAATGCATGAAGCCTTTGAGGAAGATTCTTGAGCTAAACTATAGCATTGTGCCCTTGACCTCCAAAAAACTCATAGGCATCTCTTTATGCAAAATGCATTTCGTTTGTTTCTAAAAGTAATCTAGTTTTTACAGTTTCAGCATTACTGAAAAATCTGAGTGCAAAGTCTGCTCTGAGACTCAAGGAAAATCATTAGCTGTGAAGCCCTGTAAAAATCAGAAAGTTAAGTGCTGTTGACATACAATGGCACAGGGTGAATAGTCCCACTCCAGAAGGAAGAAAGCTTCTTTTTTTGTAGGAATTAAGAATTCATTCTTATTGTATATAATATATTAATATATGTAAGAAATAATGTGGTAGTAATGCACAATCTACTGTATGTATTAAAATGTTTTATTAAATTTAAATGATTTGTGTTATCTAATTATAATTGGTTTTATGATGATAGTTAATTTTTAATAGATCTCTAAATGCTTGGTTATTTTTTCCCCCATTCTTAGCCCTCCCTTCACCCCCTCCACCGTTCCCTATTTACAAAGACTTTATTTCCACTTTTTCCATTTCTCAGCATTTTTCCTTTCCCTTCTTTCCTTTCCCCTGCCCCTCCCACTACCCCTACCCCTTTGGACCTTTTCTTCCTATTTTACATTA
>NW_004624751.1:8733443-8832824 GCF_000247695.1 Heterocephalus glaber | reverse complement strand
AGGTGGGACAGGGGCTGCGAGAAGCAGTAGGGATGATGACCCAAAAGCTCTTTCCTGTGGGCTGGGAGCAGCCGGAGGGATGGTGGCTGGGAAGCCCCTTCCTCTGGACCAAGAGCTGTGGGACGTTGTCTCAGAAGCCCCTACCTCTGGGCCAGGAGTGGCGGGACTCAGTACTGTGGTCTGGTGGTCTGGTTTCCTCTGTGTCTTTGTAGTGTGGAATCAGGTGGCTGTACCTAAATGCTTTTCACTCGTACTTTGTAAAGAACAAAAAGATGAAATTTATATTAGGTAGAACTGTGATTTTTGAAATTTTACATTCTGTACCTCTTTTTGAAACTCATTTTGTCAGCCAATAATACCGGTTGTCAGGAAATGTATCCATGTAGTGCAACGTAAATTTTTAGTTCACTAATTTGTCACTTCCACCCATCAGCAGTCACATCATTGGAAAGTTTACAACTTGAGTGCACACAGCCATGGAGCCAGAGGGCTTAAATGACTTCAAGACATTAACTGTAATATTTTTAGGGCTTTGACAAAAATGAGAAATGTCAAAGTTGTTCTTTCCTTTTTTTTTTTTCAATTTAATTAGTTTTCCACTGAATATAGCAATAGAGATAACACAGGAAGCCAGGAACAACAAAGTTTCCAATAATGGCTTCTTTTTATTTGTTGATTGTCAGTAATTTGACACGACTGCATCTGATCCACTCTGGAGCATCATATAGATTCAGGATGCACCGCTACCACCATGCTACCTGTGATGTTCAGAGTTGCTTCCCCTAATGCGTTCTTATTTATTCCTTGTATTCTTGCTCTTCACTTTCTAATGATTATATTCTTCCTCATTTTGACCATTTAGTTGGACTAGGCAAGTGGCTTCAACTGTATCAAAGACATTGTCAACATAAACACATATACAGAAGACATTTGCAGGAAATATCTGCTATTCTCATTGGCTTAAAAAGTAACAATGTATATTTTAGTATCTTTATAAAACTGGGTGAATAAGCTTATTATTACATACAAATATTTAGAAAAGACTTATTCTGTGACAAATAGATTCAAAGGAGAAATATACAATAATAATAAACTTTAACAAACAGAACTTTGAATTTAGTAATAAAAATAAAGAGTATTTTCCTGGATAGTGACCTCAAGAAAATGATTTTCTACCATTTCAAGGGTAATCATAACTATTCATATGGAAATAAATAAAAAGTTAATAAGAAAAGTAAGTATTTATATCATTCAAAATATTAAAAATGAAGTTTATTAATATTATAATTTTATGAATAATTGTCTTATCAAAATGACTTTGAAAATACTTTAATTGGTGTGTCAGTTGAAGTAATTTGAAATTTACTTGTGAAAAATATATTAACCTGAAAAAGTGATTTTTGTTTTGCCAGTTGTTAGACCAATTGTCCTTAATATTTAAAAATTGTTAGAATCTCTTGCACTGTTTAAAATGTTAGCAAAGTTCAAAAAAATCTGAGACTTTCTAAAGGTAGGACATGCTGTTTTTATGTATTTTTGATAAAGTACAAAAGAATGAAAGGAAACAAAAAGGAAGGAAGGAAGGATGGGCGGAGAGGTAAGGAAAGGGGAGAGCACCTGGAGGGAAGAAGAGAGTCAGTCAAATAAATTAAGACACAATGTGTTGTTGTCACCTAAGATTTTTATTAAAAGCTTGTTTAAACTCATATGATAGAAAATCCTTGTCATATATAATTGTTACTGTATTTCTTATAAAGTGGAAGTACGAGTTCAATAAGTGATTGGGTGTCCACAAAACATTTCTGCCATCTCTTTTCTGATTCTCTTTTGCTTCTCCATCATCTGGCTTCCTATTTTCTGTATTCACCTTCTTTAGTGACCTCATTAGTGGTGAGGGTACAGGACACCTTCGTGATCATCAGAGCTTTGCTGCTCTGATTGTCTTTCCAGCTGTTGGGACATATTCCACAAGGTTTGTCTTCCTGAACTTACCAGAACACGGCAGTGGAAGGCTTTCAGACAGCACTCATCATTGATACTCATTCCTCAGAGTTCTTCCAGGGTCTTTTTAATGAAACGCAGAGGACAAGTGTGGGATTTTTTCAAGTTTTCCATGGCCACCATCTGGCCAGTGGCAATTGTAAGAGTCAAAGCTGTAAGCTAAATTTATTTTCAGAGATGGGAACATATGAAAAAGCATGAAACAACCTGGAATTGTTGGCATGCATTGTTTATCATTAACATATTTTGGTTACTGTTACTGAATTCAAATTCAGAATCAAAGATCCTTGTGGTATATCTTACTGGGCTCTACTTCAAAGTTCACCTGCACCAGCTCACCCAGAGAGGCTAGGGATTTTCTATCTGTGGGTTTGCACAGTTTCTCGATCAATGGAAACAAAAGTTATCTCTTGAGAAAAGCATTTGGAATAAGCTGGTTTGGAATAAGGCACAGTAATGAGATGATAATGAGATAATAATGAGATAATAATGGAATAATAAGTTTGTTTGGAATAAGCCATAGTAATGAGATAGAGAATCTGGAACATAGAGAAGCTACACCAAATATTCTGAGGGTCAAAATGAGGTTGTATGCTGGCTCTGGTTTATGCTGATGTGTGGTTTTTCTCTGGCTCATTTGGCAGAGGGTCCAGAAGCAGAGAAACTACACTTTAGACTGGTCAAAGGTAAAGGTTTTGTAAAGCAAGTCTCCAAAGGGCCACACCACTGTGATTTTCCTCAAGCATTTCACAAGCCCATTGCAAAGACTAATATTGCAAACAGAATTATGGAATAAGCATGGACATCAAAACACTTATCGATTATATTTCTGAGTTACAATTGAGAAACTACGCATACATAAGGACTTACCAAATCTAGATTCATTTTGCTTCATGCATTGGTCTTCTTTAATTGTTATTCATAGTCTTGTGCTGTTTTTAAATTGTCTGTGTACATGTATCAGCACAAAACTGAAACAAATTTAGAATGGAATTATTCTCGGCTACTTTAAAGCTGAGATTATTTATTTTTTAACTAAATCAAAGAATAATCTGCTATAAGTACAACTCTTAGGACCTTGTAATGGAAATAAGTTAAATATTATTGACTCAGTACATCCGATATTAGAAACTAAATGAAGTGTGTCATCAATGAAAGAAAAAATAGCACCTTAGGAAAGTAGGAGCCACATTAGTGACCACTTCAATTACTGAATCCATAAGTGAGTGAGATGATTGCTTCCTGGGTAACCATAGATGAGATGTATGAAAGCTACTTAGGGCTATTTCTGGTGCATTTGGATTGATCTTATTTAATTCCTAAGCTCTGAATGAAAATAATAAATTAGTAAAAGCAATGCTTTCTTCCATGTTTCTTGTTTTTTATTTCAATGAACAAACACATGACCTTGAACTGAATAATTAATGTATTCCTTAAAAATTACTTATTAATACAATTTAACATAGAATGATTTTTAAATAAACTTGGAAGGATTGATCATGACAGAAATAATATGCTTTTCTTAATCTTATTTCTGTTAGTTTCAAATACTTATTGTGGTATATCTACATTATAGAAAGCAGAGTTCTGCTTTGTAATATACTACTGTCTTCTCAATGGAATATGGATCTCTCCTTTTGAGGGCTTTGGAGAACTTTTGTACCTTGAGTAATGAAAGATTCAGGAAATGGCAGTCAGTAGCTGATTGAATACAGAGATTTCAATGTTTGTTTATTCCCTTAAGAGTAAACAGTATCCAAATAAAAACATAGCAAAATTTCCCTTATTGGTGAAAAAGTAGAAGCACAATATAAGACAAATATGTCTAACACAAAACTATTTGTTCAAAATTGTTTCGAAAGTGCTAACCAAAACATTTCTTAAAACTATAAGGTGATAAATTCTAAATATTGAACAACAAAATCTAGATATTTTGATCTCCCTAAATTGTCTAGAATAATTGCCTGATAAATGATTGAAATTCATAGCCTTTCAATATAGCAGCAAAATAGTATACAAAAACCAGTGCTCTCTCACAGTTAACACAATTCCTTATTTTCTCATTATCCAAACTCTTAGCCAGTTAGGCATAGAATTGTACCCCAACGTAAAAAAGGCTGTATGTGACATCTGCAGAGTTTGAACTGCACTCACTGGTGAAAAGGTGAAAACTTAACCTCTAAACTCTGGAAAAGATAAGGATGCCAGCTCTCACTGCTTCTGTTCAACATAGTTTAGAAATTCCAATTCAAAGCAATTACAAAATAAAAAGAAAGGACAGAGTAACACTGCTTCTGGACCTGATCTTGTGTATACAGAATCCTGAAGCTTTCTTCAGAAAATCTTACAGCTGATACATGAATTCAGTGAAGTTTCTGATTTTAAAAAATCAACATACCAGGATCAGTTACATTTCTAAACTTTAACAGGGAATTAACAGTGAATTTCCCTAAGGAAATTAACCATATGATTCTATTCATGAGAGCATAAAAAAGAATAGAGTATTTTCAAAAATGATGCTATGGAAACTGCATATCCATCTTCAAACAGAAATTGAGTCATTAGTGTACATCAGATGCAAATATCAACTCAAAGGAAATTAAGACTTTAACATAAGAACCAAAGCTATACATCTCCTAGAGTCCATATAAAAAAAATTCTTTCAAGTCAGTCTTATGGTGATCTTGTGAATATGATACTAGAAAAAAAAATGAGCGAGAGAACTTCCAACCAAAACATTTCTAAATAGCAAAAGAAACAATCAACAAATTAAAATGGCAACCTGTGGAATGGGAGAAAATACGAACAAATCATGTTATAAAGCTAAACAAATATTATTATACCCTTTTTTGTTTAAAAGTTAAACATTATTACTTTTTGTAAAATAAACATATCAATGAAATTGTCTACTGTTCTTTTGACAAGTAATATGACTATTTTCTTATCTATAATTTTTACCTTTCCAAACATTTTTAAGAATATGTATGTAGTCAGTAAGTATAAGAAATTTTTATCTCCCTATTCTTTAAAGGAAATAATTATAAGTGCACAAGTAATACAGTAAAGATGTCTGGAAGTGCTGTCAAACTTTTCTTGTCACACTGAAAACAAGTTAGTAACTCAGAGGCTATAATAATTACTGAGATATTTAAATATCTAGATAAACATTGTTAGTGTACAGTTTACTTTAATACATTGAATTCTTGGTCTTTTTTTTTCCGGTACTGGGGATTCAACTCAGGACCTTGCACTTGTGAGGCAGGTGCAGTGCCGCTGAGCTAAATTCCTGGCCCATAATTTAATATAAATAACTACCAAAAATGGTTTTCATGTCACCTTCTAAAAATGTTTTTGAGAAAATGGACAAAATTTCTAGAATATAGTTTTATGTTTTATGCACCTGTTTCATATTCTGCTGGATCATAAAATGTGTGAAATAAATCACTATAGATTAAAGTTTATAAATATGTATCAAAAATAATCAGAATTTTGTTAGTTAATGGTTCTCAACCACACGTTCTATGATTCTGACGTTAAGGTAAACTACTTCTCATACCTTTTCTTGACAAAAGCATCCATTAAAAGGAGTATATTTCCATGTGTATATTCAGTTTGGTTTATAGGACACAAGCATCAGTTGTCCAATTTTATGCACAAAGCGGTCTATATAATGAACATATGAGCAATTATGACTGACTTCTGTTGTTAAGGTTTGATAAAACTAGCAGAATTAAAAAATATATATTGCTGGATATCCTTCAGGAGATATAAATGTTTAGTAGTTGTATATAACAATTACCATTGTTGTTTAAAACTGTGTTCTAGATGTTTAAAATCAGAAAATGTAGCACATATTACTGCCACCTTGGTATCTGTGTCCTACACCTGGCATGACATGTTTCTATCAGCCTTTCAAATACTATTATCCAGGTTATTTTCACTTTTTCTTATTGACTTGTGTATTGATTCACCTATTAATGAAACTTTCCCACTGTGAAGAACAGCCCAAAGTAATAAGCTTGGCCCTAGACTAAGTGGTTTTATTATGCTCTGTGCACTGAATATTTAAGAAACATAATCAAGCGGGTGCTTCCAATCACTGACCAGCTTTATGTATTTGATATCTGGAGCAGATCATTTTTCAAACATTCCTACCTCTATACATGAAGCTTTTTTCAATAATAATTGTGAAAACAAATGAATAATACTAATGATCTGGAAAAAAGAGAATGAACATTTCTTTCATGTATATAAATGAACATTTCTTTCATATATGTCATACATATATTACATCAAAAATGTATACATCAGGAAAAGAAAAAAACTTGTGTACATATTTTAATACAATTTATTGAGACAGATTAATACAAGTTATGACAGGTGCTCACGTTGGTGGCCATGAGCTTCCAAATATTTGTTAGCATAGCAAACTGCTGAAACATATATACATTTCTCTCTCTCTCTCCATCCCTCTCTCTCTCTCCCTCTCTCTCTTCTCTCTCCCCATATATATTTTTTCAGTACATGTATTAGTCAATTTTCCTTGCCTTTCCTTTCACTGGGATACCTGACACCCACAGTTGAGAGAAAGAGAAGTTTTATTTGTCTCACATTTCTAAAGGAATTCAGTCCCTGGTCGGCTGGCTTCATGGCACATACATCATTGGCTCAAGGGTGCGACAGAACAAAGATGTCGAGTTCATAGTGGCAGAGAGGCACAGTAGGCAGCAGCACTAGAGAGGAGTGGGTGAAGAACCAGACATAGACCAGCAAGGACACACACTTTTTCCCCCCTCATGTACACCCAGTGTGAGCTTTACTAATCCCTCAGATATATCCCAAAGGCAATCAAGTTCACATCCACCTTAACCACCATATCACAACCTTGTCACCTTGACACCCAAGCACATCTCCTTAAACCGTACTTAATCTCCAGTAAACAGAAGGTCATTCTGCTTTACATGGTACAACACACATACAACTTTAACATCGCACCATTGGCGTCCTTCCTGTAGCTACTTGCATTACCCCTTTAGGTGCTCCTTGCTTGGCCTCCCAGACCTGCCTTTGAAATTTTCCTGATCCCCAAACTCTTGTATCCTTCATACCAGTAAAACCAGCACTGTGAGAACAATGCCAAGGTCGTGAACTTAAATGCATGTGTATTTAGCATAAGCAAGACCTTAGCTAGACCCTTAGCACCAAAAGTCAAATCAAAACAGAACAAAAATAACCCAGGGTCTCACATAAAATATAACTCAAGATGTGCTTCTTTGGCATTGCAATCATGACATTATCATCACACTGAGTCTAAAGGCAAGACTGCATAGCCCCACACAGTTTGGAATCACAGGCTCCACCTTATACAATTCAAACCGCTCTGGATTGTTACCTGCTTCTTCTGGATTCAAATGCATGCTTTCCAGGCTGGCTGTACAGCAGAAAGCTTTATATATATAATGATGTTTGATTAAAACTTCACAGTAACCATAGCAATTGTGTACAATTTGGGCCAATAAAAATGCAGCATTTAAGGAGCTTTTTGTCGATGACTTGGATTAGAAATGCAAGCACATTGTGCTAAGCTGGCATCCTCCCCTCTTCTAATTCTATGCTTAGTAAAACCTTCTCAAAGACACACATGTTTTGATAACTCCTGCTTCACATTGCAACCTCCCTGTTTCTCATATTCTTCTGGTCTTTAAATGATATGATTATCATCTCCCAACCGGATATATAATTTGTTGATTTATTAAAAGTTTCCTCAGTATTTATTTTCTACCTCTTGCTGCTAAAATCTAAACTCCATAAGGACAGGGATCTTTATTTTCATGAGTGATATATTCCAGACTACTGTAAAGTATTGGGTGCTTAATAACATTTACTGTTATCATTCCTAATTGAAATTGTGGAAGTTAATGGGTTTCACCTGATATTTCCATAATGTATGCATCCTGGATTGATCATCTCCTTCTGTGGTCCTTCCACCATGCCCCTCAGACTTCTCAGTATCTAGTAATCCTTTTTCTATTTTCAAGCAGACTTTTTGTTTGCACATGAAAGTGTGAACACGAGATAATTGTATTTCTGTGTCTGGCTTATTTTGTTTAACATAACGTCCTCTGTTTCCATCTATTTTTCTACAAGTGACTGAATTTTCATTCTTAACTCTTGAATAATACTCCATTGTACATGTATACCATATTTTCTTTATCCATTCATCTGTTGATGGGAACCCAGGTTGATTTCCTATCTTAGATTCCATGAAAAGAGCTGCAATAAAGGTAGGCGTGCATCTTGTGTGTACTGGCTTTGATTTCCTTACGTATATGCCTGGAAGTGGTATAGCTGTGTCATATGGTATTTATAATTTTAGTTTTTTTAAGGAATCTCCATATATTTTCATAACAACTCTACTAAATTATATTTCCTAGAGTGGTACATAAGGATTCCTTTTTCTCTACATCCTCCCCAACATTTGTTACTTAAAAAAAAAAATAGCCCTTGTAACTGGAGTGAATGTTAACTTATTATAGTTTTGATTTGCATTTCTCTGATGACTAATGATATGGAACTTTTTCATGTAATTTATTGACTACTTGTTTTTCTTTTGAGAAGGGTCTATTTCACATCATTTTCCCATTGTTTAAATGGATTACTTGTTTTTTGTTAAGTTTTTTGCATTCTTTATCTACTATAGATAGTATTACTCTTCTGACAGATGAATAGCAGGCAGATATTTCCGCTCATTCTGTACGTTATCTCTTCACTCTGTTGTTGTTTTTCTTTGTTGTGCAGAAGCTTTTTAGTTTTATATAATTTCACTTGTCAACTTTTGCTTTTGTTTCCTATGCTTTTGGAATCCTGTCCAAACATTCATTGCTTGTACCAATATCTTGAAGTATGTCCCCTGTGTTTTCTTCTAGTAGTTTCAGAGTTTCGGCTCTTGTATTAAAGTCTCTGATCCATTGTGAGTGGATTTTTTTTTTTGCTAGGTGAGAGCTGGGGGTCAAGTTTCAATCTTCTGCATGAAGATATCTAGGTTTTCGGCACCATCTGTTAGAGATGCTGTCCTGTCTCCAATGGATGCACTTCTTTTTATTATATGTAACTAGAGAAAACATCGTTTTCAAAACTTAGTGTCCTTTTTTTTCACTTTTAAGAAACAACTTCACTGATTTCACCTACCAGCCTTATACAATTTAATATTCACTTGGAAAAACAAACAACTACCCTAAGCTTTGGGAGAAAGCTGTGATTATGTTATGCATCATAAAGAAAAGACTATTGGGAATGCAGTGGAATCAGAGAACAGATTTATCATTTTAAAACATATAAATTGTTTTATATTACCTAAATGAATCCTTTAAATTACCTCGAGAGTGAGGTGAGAAAAATAAAAAAGATTTCCTCCTCTTGTTCTGAGAAGGAAATCGCTGAAAGGAGTGATTAAATATCTTTTCCAATGGGAAATTGATTCTGATAGCAAAACTGAGGTTGGACTGCAGTTTATCTTGTTCCTACACTCACAGTGTTGTTAGTGTATTCCTTTAATTTTTGCATTGCATACATTGGAACAGAAAGTCTGAGAAAATTGAAAAAGGTCTATACCTGATGGTTCTATGCTATGCGATGAAGCTTTTTATTAATTTCATATGGACTCCTAGGAAGTGAGGATGTCCTATCTTTTCCAAAATCTTGTTCTCAGAATGACCTTCAATGGGTGCACACACAATCCTGTTTTCAGCTTTTTGAACCCACCATTTGCTTCATAGTAAACAGGTTTTTTTGGAGGGGTCACTAAATGAATGTTATACTCACAAAGTTCAAGTACGCTTAAGGTATACTTTGTGGCTCTATGGGTCCAGCATTTATCAATCTGTTGATCAGCAGAAGTAATCAGACTCATTCCTTTATCACATTGTGAATGGAGCAGAGTTGATTGGGTTCACTATTCCTTCTAGTTTTTCCAAGAGAATGAGTTTGGTTGATGCTGCTCTTGCCCTCATGTTCCTGGGGTGTGGCACATGAAGTCCTCAAGTGTGAAAGCAGGTGTGCATGACTCCAGTCCCACTGTCTTGATGATGAATCACACACAGGTTGCTTTGTGTGGTTGCTTTTTTCTTGTGAGTGTAACACTACATCTATTTATAGATAACTATATGTCAGTGTGAAATGCCAGACATGGGAAGCCAGTCTGTATGACAACCCTGAGGAATTGTTAATTGCTAGGGAAATGTTCACGGTTTTGCAGAGCTGTCCACACCAAGGCAGTTCTCTTCATTAAGTGAACCTTCAGTAACCCTTAATATAATTAAGGATGAAAATAGACAGTCTGCGACTCCATATAATTTATGTGCATAATAAAGTCACCGCTGACATGGTATTACTTATTTTTTGCCTTCTGTTTGTGTAGTTGTTCCCAAGAGTTGCTTGTTAAATGATTTTACATACAGGACCAAAGAAAGCGTTTTATTGTGTAAGCAGTCAGATAATGTGAGAAATGCTCATGTTTTTGTAATATGATTTCTGAATTGGAAGAATTCATCTTTAGCCCTAAGCTTTGTCCATTACTTCAATATCCAGCAGTGCACAGCATATTTTTCTCACCTGGATTTTTGTATGTAAAATTTTCCCACTCCAAGGTTCTACTTGGACGTGGTTGACACTTAATAAAGGTTCTGTCTGCTGAAATTCTGTGGTGCTCTTTCTAGTTTCTTACTGTCAAGGCAGGCTTGTGATACTGTCTTTGGTTGAAGGAATATACATCATTGACAATAACTAATTCAAGTTGCTATTGAGAGAGATTTAAACTTTATTTAGTTTCCGTTTCACTTCTATGCAGAAAAAATGAAAAATAGTTTCTTTAAAATCTCTGGCTTACTAAATACTCTGAGGAAAAATAGATCCTAGAGCTAAATATTTTGGGGATAATGGTACATATGGTAGCCCTTGCTAGGAGATTCTTAAGGTGCATATTTAGCCTCTTAGTGGTTCCATTATGTTTGTTTGACCTACATAGAATTTTCCATATGTATTGAACAATGGAGATTTTTGTTTTGTGTTTTAATATTACTATTCAGTGGCACTAGTGGAGATATTGGAAATATTATGTTAGATACGTGATACTGTAACAATATCTCTGTTATTTAATTTACAGGTATTCTTCAGTGCTACGAGACAGTCTTTAGAACATTTAAGAATTATGTAAGTGTAGTATAATCAGTGCTTCTCAAACTTGACCAAATAGAAGAATCACTCAGCAATCTTGCAAATGTGGGTTTATTAAGTAAGTCCATTGTAGCCCAAACAAGCTCCTAGAAGAGGCCAAAGGTGTCCATATGAAGATGACACTTTGCGTACCACAAATTTAGATCAATGCTTTCATCCTTGGCACTGTTGACATCTAGGACTAGATAATAATTCGCTGTGTGTGGTGTTCTGTGCCATTATAGGATGCTGAGTAGCATTGCTGGCCTTTAACAGCTCCATGACTGTATGAGTATGGGGCCATCTCATCCCACTTATAATAGCCCAAAATGACGACAGACATTACCAAATATCCCCTGGGGCTGTGGTACAAAACCACAGCAAACCAATGAATTGCAGTCTTGTCTTTGACTTCCCAAACATTTCACCTCCATTATAATGGAACAGAATGGCCCCAACCAGAAGTCTGTTCACATTGATAGAGTGTGGAATTTTTTTCTTATGAAGAAATAGAAAGGCTGGAGATGTAGCTCAGTGGTAGAGTGCCTGCCTAGCATGCATGAGCTCCTGTCTTTGTTCCTCAGTGTGACAAAAAAGGGAAGAAGTAGGTTTGGGGAGGAAGAATTTGGGGTTACTGGAAAGAGATCAGAGTGTGGGGATCTGTGGTTCTGTTGAGCTACAGTGATAGTTGGTGTGCACTTACTGACTTCTGTCCGAGGAATCTGTTTATGATATAAGAAGGCTTTCCATGACCACGTGAGGAGACAGCTTTCTGAGGACTGCAGGGCCCCAGCAGAGCTAGCAAGAAGCCCTAAGTTCTGCTACTGGACTCTCTGTGGTTCTCTTAATACTACCTTTTTGCTATTTTTATATAAAAATAAAATCAGAATTATGCCAGAAACAAAATATTGGCAAAAATAAGATAAAATACATACAAAATTGTTGCTAGCTTCTGAAGAGCTGAACTCTCTCCTCAGGGAGCCTGGGCACGTGTCTGGGACAGGTAACATAGTCTAGAGGCTCATGTGTCACAGACTCATGTGTCAGGGACACTCTGATGAGGCATGGAGGGGAGCCCAGGGTTCCCCAGAGGGGCAGCAAGGAAAAGGAAGAAGCTACTCCTCCCCTGACACATCCAGTCTAAAGTTCTAAGAATGTTTTAAAACTTTAATCGATCTGGAACTAATTCATTTGACACAAAAAGAGAGAGGCTATTATCTTTCCTCATTAACATGAAAGACTTCAGAGAGCAGTTCTTTACATTAGATTTTACTGATGGCTTGGTGTAAGGTATTGGTTTTCTTAAACTTATTAATCCTGTGTCCACTTTATATCACTTTTCTGTGCTTCACTTTTTCATCTATAAAGTGAGGATCAGAGAAAATGCTCTCTAAGGTCTCCTCCCATTTCAGGAGAACATGATTCAGTGATTCTAAAATGCATTTGGTGGAAGGTGAAAAAATTAAATTGCGTTTGAAGATGGAATCACATAATTTTTAAATATATAAATTTGTGTGTTATATATTATTATTGGATGAAAAGATTGATGGGCAATTTTTTAAGATCTACTTTTTTGTTACTATGGAAAAGTCATCATGATTTTCAAAATGAGCTAGATATTGATACTACAGAAGTTTTTGTGTTTTAGTCTAATTTTCAGTGAGACTGTTCTCAGGCTAAAAAGGTATAATTTTATACCAGGCAATTTTGATAAACAAGAAGCAACTTTAAAAAAAAAAGAAGCAACTTAAATAAGAGTAACACGGGCATATAAAATTTTGCAGAAGTGATAACTTGAAGGAAATGAAGTATAAAATATCACTTTGCATGTTCCAAATATGAAAATATTTCTCAAGTGCATTTTTCTGGAGCAAAGACTGTCTTTTCAACTGTTTGGGCCATCTGTTTTCATTTTTCCAAGGTACCTGTTAGCAAGAGTCTGTCACAAATAATGTATCTGTGGGCTGCATCTTCTATCGAAATGTTCATTGGAAATAACAGTACATTTAGGAGGACACACATTTCCTCTATTCATTTTTAAGCATGCATTAGCCATTTATACAGAGAAAATTAAAGTGAATATTTTTTTAATGTGGTTGTATTCTGAAGGTGTTTTTTAAATGTTTTTTTAAAAGATTTACCAACTGATAAATTAAAGACTGTCATATTATTCGGAAATAGGCATCTACTTAAGATAGTGGCTCCTTTTTCTTTTGGTAGCTTTTCTTCATGGTTTTCTAGATGCTGATATTATTTATTCCTCTTACAATCTGACTGAACCTTGGAACCCTGAGAAATAAATTCTAAATGCATAAAGCCCATGTGAGGAATTGCCTCCAACTTCCAAACGGAAGGTCATTGCTTAATATTTATGTGATCTCCACTACTCCTTCTTCATGCTCCATTCAACACCAACGTGCAAGTCTTAAACTTCCTCTCTGCATGTTGATAAATGGATCTGCTCCAAGTGGTTGCACTTCAGCTGGTTGCCAAGATGACACACTTTATAATGCTTCAGAAGGTCTTCAAGACTTGTACATTGGATCTGATATCCTTTGATTAACAGCTTTCTCTTTTTCTGGGCTGTAGAGTGAGCTTGACAAGTGGTATTGGAGGATAAGAAACAATCGGGAGATAGAAATGCTTACTGAAGCTTGCCTGTGTGATCACAAGTGCCTTGCTCTTAGTGTATTTCATGCATTTGCACAACTTCCCCCACCACATTTCTGCATTTTATTACTAGTGAAAGCTTTACTTGCATAATTACTGAGGACATGAAGTCTGTTATGGCCAAAATCTCCATGTGTATAAAAAAGCTCCACACTCTTGCACAACATTACTCTGTTAATAGTTGTTTTATCCTGGAAGAGAGTGGAACACAATCCTATTTCCAGATTCCAGACACCTGTACAATTATCCTGGGGCAAGAGTAGCTTTGAAATTGGCAATACTTGTTCTATCGCCAAATTATAAACAGGTTGAGTGTATATATGAATTTAATTTGTTGGTATAATAATATGCATACTAAATAGGAAATGTTCCAAAGGATCATTTTCAGTGCTTAAAGAAGGCAGGTTTTTTTCCCCCTCATAATTCCTCTCTTCTTATCTAGCATTTGTAAAAGTAATAGTAGAGTCATAAATGGGGACAGTAGGTTTAAGCCCTTCTTGCTGACAGGGCTTTAGGAGATGAAGACTTTGAACATATTTCTGTGGACTGGAAATCAATGGAAGAGTTTAAGTTTGTCATGAAAAGTAGAGGGGAAAAGAGACCCAGACTGCATGCAGAAGGAATTTTCAGAGGACATAGAGGTTGGCTTGATCTGCGGGTAGAAGCCTCAGCAGCTTCAGATTCCCTGGGCAGGATGTCTTCAAGGCAAGAGCAGAAGAGCCTGAAGCAAGGGGTGGAAACAGCCTGTTTATGCTACTTAAAATGTTCTTTCCTGTGTAGAACACCAAGGACTATGGTACAATAGTAAATTGGCATGTGAAGCTGTTAGAGGGCAGAAGTGAGATTTGCATTTTTAGAGTATTGAAGTCTGGCTGAGAAATGGTGGGGATTCTGAAAAAAATGTGGAACAATGTGGATACCTATAGAAGTTAATAATAGAAATGTAGTATCTGTAAGATCAATTCTAGAGTGGTGAATTTCCAGCCTTTCCAATCTAACTCGGACTCTTAAACTCCTGTGAAAAGAGTTCCATTCTCCTGCTCTGGACCCTGCTGCCTTGGAGCTTCCTTCCCTTTCTATTTCCTTTGGTCTGAGTAGATTCCCTCAAGACTTCAACGTCTCACCATTCAATCTGTTCAGCAATCTCATGGGTGGTGATTTACTCTTCCCAAAGATAAAAAGTAAACACACTTCCACATGTTCTTTTTGTTCCATACAGTTTGAAATCTTGCTTCATAAACTATCCTTCTAATTTTTCTTTTAAAAATCTCTATACATGTTTTAAGAGACTGCTGTAAAATCTCACCCTCTCATTTCTCATTTAATATTGATCTTTCAACCCATTGACTATAACTATAACATACACTATGGTATTAAAATTGCTCTAAATGTTCATGGTCCCCATTCTGCTAAAGGAACTGGCCTTTCTATTTCTTAATTGATGTTATGTATGCAGAGAATATGATCCTGTGGGCTGAACCTTTAGGATACTATTTTTTTCATCCCAGATTTTCTCATTCCATTTTTCGTGTTCTCCCTCTTTTCTAAAGTTCTTCTCTCTTTCAGCTAGGATCATTTTCTTCTATCATCCTCTTAAATATTATTGTGCCCTATCATTCTAACTTGAATACTCTCTTCGTTCTGCAATTTCTGGGGCATTTCATCTAGTGCTGAACTACTACCTATACAGAGTGGAAAATATTCAGCTCTCCTGGTCTCTTTCAAGATTCAGTGTGAGATTGCATAGAAAGAGCAACATCTGAAGAAGAACCTAAGTTATTTTACAAGAGACTCCTGGTTTGCTACCTACTTTAGCTAGAGCAGGAGGGAGAGCTGGAGAGCAAGTAAACAGAGACAAAAGAAAGTCAGAAGATTGCACATTCTCTTGTATGCAGATCAACCAGGTGTTTAATCTGGGTTCTGCTCTCCAAGGTCCTGAACTGTGATCCTGAATCCTTATGAAGTTCAGGCCTTTCCACCAGAGAGGAGCTGGCCTGTGTGTGTGCTTGTGGTCCTGCTCATACGCCACTGAGGCTGAAGAACAAGTTTGGAGAAATATGGTGTTCTGTCCAACCAGACAAAGAAAGGGGAGATTTTCTTCTTCTACTGAATGTATGATCCTTTGGAAGTAGAAATGGATCTCATTATGGCCAAGGTCAAAATGTTATGAAAAAAGGTTAGATGAGATCGGGCTGGCTGTATTTCTATCCAAGACATGAGGCATAGAGTTATGTGGATCAGAAGCACATTTCTGATTTTACCAACTTGGAATGGGCCAGAAAGCACAAATGGATTTCATGAGGCACTGCTAGTGAATGCTACCTGGGACTAAGCCCCTCCTCAGCTCTCAGAGTCCACCAAATTGCACAGACTTTTCTCAAATTTCTGGATGTGCCTTGATGAGCAGCACAAGGCAGTAGCCATCTTTCCATGGCCCATACTGGAATTTTTCCTGTGTTTATGAGTGATTAATGATAAGAACACCCATTTTCAATAAAAGCCCCATAAGGAGACTTCTCTCTCTTCCCCTTTGCCCTTGCACATTACCTAAGGAGAAAGAGGAAGTGTAATAAAATGGACTCTATGCCTGTCCATTCAAAATCACCAGAGCCTCCTATAGAATCTTCATTTAAGGCTGAATCAGACTTTCATTCGATTCCAAATGTAGACTTTAAAAAAAATGGATAGAACACAATCTTAGGCTGAAAGACATTATTTTTAGTAACCTAACATTATTAGTAAGTCATGAATTCAGACTGAAATTTTGAAAACAGCCTGCCTCCATGTGAAAAGAGCATTAGAAAGGATACCTGCATTAACCATGAATGGTCTGGTGTATTTTTTGGCTTTCAGCTCTGTTCCACTAATCCAAGTTTATATCAAGTTTATTCAGACATTTCAAGTGAGATATTTAAATCTCCATCCACTATTGCTGAATTGTCAGGGTCCTTTCACTTCTATGCTCTTTTGTTTTGTGTATTTTTTAAGTTGTTTGTAGGTATGTGTCTCGTAATATCTCTTTATTTCTGGTTTAAAGTCAGTTGTTAACTTTGTTGTCATTTGCTTATAAATGAGGACTAATTGTCTCTTGTTTTTTTAATATTTCTTATTTTCTTCCCTTTTCAAAATTTTAACTGTAACATATCTATTTGTGGATCTCTGTATTTATGGTACTTAGAGTTTATTGACCTTCTTGGATGTGTTAGTTAGATTCTCATTGGATTTGGGAAATGAACAGCCATTATTCATTTGACTTTTTCCCTCTTCTTTCCTCCCTTCTGGTATTCTCACAGTCATGCCAAATGTCCCACATGTCTCTGTGTTTTTGTTCAATTTCTTCATGATTTTTTGTCTCTGGTCTCAAGGTTGCATAGTCTCTCCTGGTCTGTCTTCAAGTTCACTGGGTGTTTCTTCTGAACTCTTAAATATACTGTAGATATCGTCTAGGGAGATTTTCATTTCATTTATTGTCCTTTTCTACCCAAAGATTTCAATTTAGCTTTTTTATACAATTTCTCCTTCTTAATTGACATCATATATTTGGTGAGTCATTGCCATCATGCCTTCCTTGAGTTATTTAAGCATGGTTTTCTTAAGTTCCTTAAACATATTTATAATAGTTCCTAAATCTGCCATCTGTACACCTTCAGAAGAAGTTTCTAATGTCTGTGCTTTGCATTCCTTTGTGTGAGTGACTTCTGTTTTCTTTTATGTCTCACAACTATTTTTGGTTGAAAACTGGACCCTGTAAATGGTGTGTTGCAGCAATTCTGGGTACTGACTGCTCCTCCCACCCCTAGCCTGGGCTTGTTGTTTGGTTATTTCTTTGATAACATGGTTACACAGTGTATTAAGTATGTTTTCTGTATTCAGACTATCCAGTCATTCCTTCCAGAGTACTTATTTAGACATTTATGCAGACTTCCTTAATGCCTGACCCCACTACCCACCACCCTATGATCCTATGATTGACTGCAATGTGATTTTAGCAAGGCCTCCTTCTCTCTCTCTCTCTCTCCT
The DNA here is from genome assembly GCF_000247695.1 of Heterocephalus glaber. The sequence continues at coordinate 8,814,923 of NW_004624751.1, read as the reverse complement.
TCCTTCCTTCCTTCCCCTCCTACCCTCTCTCCCTTCCTTCCTCTGATCTTGCTGATAAGCTTCACACTGGTATAACTCTGTCAGTGTCACTGTCTACTAGTCTTTGAGATTTGCTCCCACCTCAGGAAGGATCTCCATACCTACCTCTTTCTTGGATTATCTGTAGTCAACTTTTCATTGGTCTGTCATTGCATTTATCACCATCATGGAGCTGACATTCTTCTCTTAAATGTTCACCATCCAGACTTTCATTATTTTCAATTATTTTAATTCATTTGGCTTAATTTTCCATGCTGTTTCAAATGCAGTCAGTCTCATTAGGGAGGCCATTGGAGTGCTCTGTTCTTGCACATTGTCTGTCCCTTTGAGCAGTGGGATCTTTGCCCCTGTCCTGGAGCCAGGAGCCAGGATCATGGCTCATTGATCTCTGAGTGCCCCCACGATTGCTAAGTGCAGCACTGACCTGAGATGGCATCTCCTGATCTCAGTGTGCCTCTCCAAGGATGGACTCTTCTCCTTACAAGCAATATGTCGTGAGCCCCATCTGAGTCAACTACTTTCAGTTTGCTGCTGCTAGGTAGCACTTCCACCCTACAAAGGGGATAGGAGAAGGAAGGGGGCTCTTGCCTCTTGGTCACATTTGTCTGAGATAGCGCTCCAGTGTCATGGAACTGCAGAGCATCAGAAATGCTGGTGGTTTTCCCCTCCTGGGATGACAGCCCTAAACTTGGAGGTGGTGAGGGGTGGAGCCCTGTCCTCCTGCCCCAGCCACAGAGAGTAGATCTTCCCTTGTGGTGGTGAGCAGGGAGCTGGGCGTGTGGTTGCCCAAAAGCCATGGGATTCTTTCTTACCAAGACTTACCTGGTATCTTGAGAAAAATGTTTATGCACTTGCTATATGCTTGCAAGTAAATTTCTAGAGATTTTAAATGTTTTATATAAAAAATTCTTAACAATAATAGTTGTGTCATTGAGTCGAAGGTTTTTGGAACTCCTCAGTTCCCATCTTGGAAGAACTAACTGTTAAAAGTCCAGTTTTGTAGCACCTTTTTGCCCTTTGCTAGTTCATCTCTACTCCCAACCCAGCCCTACACAGCCACGGAAGTGCCCTTTCACTCTCTAGCTGCCTGTTGAGACTTTGCGTTAGAGTGGTGTCATACACCATGTGATCTTTTTCTTCCTATGTTCTTTTCCCTACCATCACCCTTCTGAGAGTCCCCTGGTTGTGGGTGGGACAGCTCATTCCCTTTGATTGCTGAGTAGCATCCCTCTGGAAGAATATTCCTTACTAGGTTTGCCCATTCAGCACTCAATGGAAATTTGTACTGTTCCTAGTTTGGACTGTTAGGAATAATGTTTCTATGAAAATCTGCAGCCATAACGTTGCATAAATGCAGATTTCGATGTTTTGGGGGTAGACTCAAAAAAGAGTTAATTTCTTTGTGAGCTGAGTTTATGTGTAACTTCTTTTACTTTTTATTAATATATGTTTGAAAAATATAGCAATTACCTTCTCCTTGGAGAGCTGGTACACAGACATAGCATATCTTGGTTATTTATATTCCTCTGCAGCTCATCTTCCTTTATCCCTAACCCTCAGATCCCCTCTTCATTTCCATGTAGTCTACCTCCTTTTTTCTTATCATTGCTCTTTAATTTATATTTTGATTCTCATATTAAAGAAATCATGCCAAATTTAACTTTCTGTGTCTGATTTATTTCACTTAATATTATAGTCTCAAGATCCATCCATTTTCCTACACATGACTCACTTTATCCTTTATGGCTGAGTAGTACTCCATTGCTTGTATATGTATATATAAGAAAATTGTGTATATATATATATATATACACACACACAATATTTGTATGTATATAATATTTCTTTATCCATTCATTTGTTGATGAGCATGTCGGGAATGTAAAATAGGGTAAGCACTATGGAAATCAGTATGAAGAAATTTTAAAAAGTAAAAATAGCAATTTCATTTGATCCAGCTATACTTCTCTGTATCTTTTTTTTATCACTCAGCTTTTATTTTTTATTTTATATTTATTTATTTTTTAAATTTATATATTTATTGGTACTTTTTAGGTATACGACACATGTACATTTATCATTGGGTGTTTGTACCTGAACATGATGCATTTTGGTTCTTATTTTTTCCCCCATTACCTGTGCGCCCTTCCCCCCTCCACCCTTCCCTGTTTACATAGACTTTGTTTCCATTTTTTTTTCTTTCCTCATAGTTTTTCCTTTCCCTTCTTCCCTTTCCCCTTCCCCTCCCACCACCCTTCCACCTTTGGACCTTTTCCTATTTCAAATTATCAATTATTCATTTTAATCATTTTCATCCTTATTTATACTTTCAGTTTCTCACACTAGAGATACTATTTGGTATTTACACACGTGTGTCCTATTTATTTCACTTAAGAGTATGGCCTCAGTATGCATCCATTTAGCTATAAATGACTCTAGTGTTTTGTTCTTCATGGCTGAGTAGTACTCCATTTTATAAAAAAAAAACAAAAACCCACATCTTCTTTATCCAGTTTCCAGTTGATGAGCACTTGGGCTGTTTCCAAACCTTAGCTATTACAAACTGTGCCACTGTAAACGTGGGTGCACATATATCGCTGTGGTATGATTCTTTTAATTCTTTGGGGAAAATACTCAGCAGGGGAATAGCTGGCTCAAATGGGACTTCTAGTCCTAGTTCTTTGAGGTATCTCCATACTGATTTCCACAGTGGTTGCACCAGTCTGCACTCCCACCAACAATGGAGAAGGGTTCCTTTCTCACCACACCCCCGCCAGCATTTGTTATTGGTTGATTTCTTGATAGCAGCCATTCTTAAGAGTTAAAGTCATCATTTTATAGTTATACATGCATACCCATGTTTAAAACAGCACAAATCTATTTAGCTAAATTATGTTTAAATTTTAAGAAACTGCTTCACTATTTTTCAAAGCACCTATATCATTTTATATTCCCACCAGGCAGGACTGAGGAAATTTTCTTACATCCGAGGCAGCATTTGTTATTGTGTCTCTGTTGGGGCAGTTCTAGTGAGTGTGTAATATATTCTCATTTTTAAATTGCAATAATTAAATAGCTTTTAGTTGGCTCTAAATAAAATCTTACATATTTTGGCAAATTATAATAAATTTCCTCTAAAATTAAGTGATGATAAATATAACATTATTGAAATAATCATATATCCTAAAAGTGGCATTATCATCTTTAGGAATATGGGTCTTGTCTGACGAGGTATGCTTGCTCCTGTTAGCTTATACTTTATTGAGGTGCTTGTCTTCAGTCTTGAATCATTTTGGCATTAACACAGGATAGTATCTTCTGTGTTAGGTTGACACTGAGCACCTCACTTTACTGTGGAAGATGTTTCTGTATCCATGGCAGATGTGCACATGATGTTTACGGCAAGGTGTGAAGGTGAATGCACAAGCGAAGCCTGCCTTCCAAAACGTTTGTCCAGTAATAGAGACATGGAGATTACCTTTTTTCACTAAAATTTCTATTTTGGTGATTTTTATAGCCTCATAAAAAGATTAGAGCTTACACACACTTTCAACATCATCCTGCCTATCCATTTTATTTTAGAAATACGGATCCTCTGCCTTGGCATCAGATTATATTCAAAAAGGGACTTTGAGTCTTACAAATCTTCCCCAGTATTAAAAATAAAAGGATAATATGAAATAGGAAGAGGTCCAAAGGTGTAGGGGTGGTGGGAGGGGAAGAGGAAAGGAAAGAAGGGAAAGGAAAAATTATGAGAAAAGAAAAAAACGGAAACAAAGTCTATGTAAATAGGGAGGGTGGAGGGGGTGAAGGGTGCACAGGTAATGGGGAAAAAATAAGAACCAAGATACATCATGCACAGGTACAAGCACCCAATGATAAATGTAAACGTATTGTATACCTAAAATGTACCAATAAAAGAATTTTTAAAAAAGAAAAGAAAATTTTTCAGAACAAACATGGTGAATATGCTCTTTTCATAATGATAATATTTGGATATCTTTGTAGTAACTTAATATGTCTTTTAATAGAACTTGAATATTATAAATACTGTAAGGCTTTTATTTGGTGTTATAAAATATATATGGAATAGAATGTTTGAAAGTATCTTATCTTCAATATTTAATTAAATTGTAGGGCCTCATGAAATAATAAATTTTTCATATTGAAAATCTGTGTATACTTGATTAGGCAAAAACAAACAGATCACTGCTATAAAAGAGTTCAGGAGGTATTCCCTTGAATATATGTGGCCTGATTTAATGACCCATACGACATAATCGAAAGAAAATTTGGCTTACTATTGCATCATATGAACTTCTGATTTTTTTTTATTCATTAAATTTATTGATACATTTTAGGTATACAATATGATGACATTCGTCATTGGGATCTTGTACCTTTACATGATGTATCTTGGCTCTTATTTTTTCCCCATTCCCCTGCCCTCCCTTCAACCCCTCCACCCGCCCCTATTTACAAAGACTTTGTTTCCTTTTTTTCCTTTTCTCACATTTTTTCCCTTCCCTTCTTAATCTTCATTAGTCAGTTTCTTGTTGCTATCATAAAATACTTGAAGCAGACAACTTATGAACAAAATAAGGTTCATTAGCTCAGTTGGGAGGTTCAAAGGCATGGCACTAGCCTCAGCTCCGGTGGGGTGAGGGGTGCCCTGCGTCACATCATCGTGTGCGGCACTGGCAGGGGCAGGGGTGGCAGCTGGCACCTCCATTACCAAACCAGAATCCAGGACTGGTTGTGGCCAGAGTCAGGCCTTTGCAACAATCCTCTGCCAGGCACTAGGCGGGAACTCCCCTTCCTGGAGAAAGACATCAATCCCCTTTTGTGGGCCTGTCCCCAATGATCCTTGGATCTCTTACTAGGTCCTCCATTGCAGAGGTTCCAGTACCAGGAACATCTCCATCATGGTGACCAAGCTCACAACACATGATTCTGAGTGGAGAGAAAACATCCACACTACAGCAGAATCCTATAAATTATCTGGAATAATGTTGGAGAATATCTTAGTGACATTAGGAGAGGAAAAGCTTTCTTGAGCAAGATCTTTTTTACTGAATGCAAATATCCTGAGGAAAAACTTATAATCTGTGTCTACTTCAATATTAATATTTCTGTTTAGTGAAGGACAGTGTATGTGATACATGAAATAGATGGTTGGGAGAAGACATCCTTATTAACCTGTAGGTAACTTGTGCCTAGAATAGACAGGGAAACAAAACAAATAAAATACAAATGCAAAAGGAAATTTTTATTTTAGGAAAAATATGGGCAGAGCATAATACTAGAGAAGTTGCTGAAGTAGACACCAGAAACCCTTCTCAGTTGTTTAAGTACCATGTCAAGAATAGAAGAAATAGAAACTCACTGCCCTTCTGGTTATGTCATGTTGTTTAAATGTGATCTGTCCCCCTGCATGCATGTAGAATTTAACCCCCAAGGTCATTTGTTAACGATATTAAGAGGATGCAAGCTTAATTTGAGTGTTGAGTGATGGGACCTTGAAGGGATTAGCACTGTGGAAGTCACTGTGCTTGGCTAAGTCATCATGTGATCAAGCCAAGGGGAGCCCTCACCAGAACCTGTGCGCTGCTTTGTTGACTTTCAGGCTTCAAAAGTATGAGCCAAAATAAACCTCTTCTCTTACAGAGTAACCTGCCTGAAGAATTTCATTATGGTCATGGAAAGCAGGCTGCCACACCTGCGTCTACTCTGGTGTGCGGTACATCCTGCTGCTGCTCTCTCTTCAGGGAGGCCTGTGTGCCGGGGACTCATGGCAGCATTGTTGGGGTGGGAGAGCACAGCAGAAATTCCCCCGGGAATGGATGAATGGGGTATCTGTGTCTTTTTTTTTTTTTTTTTGGTACCGGGGATCGAACTTGGGACCTTGCGCTTGCGAGGCAGGCGCCAGAACCACTGAGCTAAATCCCTGGCTCAGGAATGGGGTATCTCTGCAGACACAGGGACTCACAGGTCCCATGTTGAGAGGAAAAATAGGAAACCAAACCAGATTCAAAAGGCACAATGTATTTTTCAAATATGCCACATAAACAGAAGTAGAAAATCACATGGTGAATGAATTCAAAGAATATATATTAAGTGCATAAAATTTAATTTGTATTAAGGAAGGGGGTTGAATTAAAGATAGGAGATGATTGGGAAGAGAATTAAAACAAGCCACAAGTAAAAGCAGACATGTAAAAAATATATTTTTTAAGAAAACCAACAATAAGAGTTTAGCAGAAATAATATAAATATAGACTTCTATTTTTTTCATAAATTGTGTATTTTTGCTTTTGATTCATTGTATTTTCAATAATTAAAGTAATATATTAATTATATCATTGTCTGATTGGCATAAGGACCAATTCGGACATGGATGATGTGTACCTACCATAAAGTAAATAAAATTATAAAATAGTGAAAGACTGGGTAGGAGGTTGCTCCAACTTAGTGCTGCTATTTATGATTCCTCTAATTGCAGGTAGTTTTAATTTGAAAATTAATACTAATATCCAAACTATCAGATTTTAGAGGTAGAAGTATTACTTCTAAACAAAAATGAGTATCATTCTTTGTCACGTTGGGACTGGAGAATTTCAAGATGCCTGCAGGGGAGCTGGGTGGGCTATATCATGAAGTAGCTGTGGAGAATACCTGTCATGTGTGCCTCCCCTCTAAAATCTGTCACATCTTCTGGCTTTATTGTTTCCTGGATTATTGACTCTTGCGTGAATTTTCTACTTTCCTGACTTAGGTAGTAGGAACATAGTTAAATATGATCTGCATTATTAAAAAATATTGGTGTGAAACTTAGTTCTTGAAACACAGCTTTAATGTTTTCATTTGTTCTGCTAATTAGATAATTGGGCAGAGAGTTACGGATACATAGAGTGGGAGAACTCTGTGGGCCCCTGCTCAAAAGTGCTAGCTCCATTCAGCACCCTGGACCATGCACCTTCTACTCTGCATCTGAGTGACTTCCCATAGAGAGGAGTTTACCATATTATAATTACTCTAGTCTATTTTTGGACACTTGCAATTGCTAAAAAATTTTCCTTCCATCCTGTGTCCCTGCTTTTGGAACAATGGATAAAAGTGAAAATCTAGTTTGCACAGAACAGTTCTTGGGCCCTTTTAAATGGTTATATTATATTATATTCTCTTGAGTATTTTCAAAAGTTTTAACCATGTTTTCTTTTTGGACTCTGTTTTCATCCGGGAGATGCTGTAGTTTGGATAATTAACATTACAAAAGTAATTAAGTTAATGAAGAACAATCACCTCCTTCAGTCTGGACCTAAGTATGTCTATTAGTACAGCATGAAATTTCATTCACATTTTTAAAGGCCAAGCCTCACTTCAGCCTCTTATGAGAGCAAGACCATACCCTTTAAACCCAGAGAGCTAAGGATCTCACTTTGCTTTGTGTCACCAGCTATTTATCTGCGTGACCTTGAGCAGAGTGCTTGTGCTTAAGCGCTCTGAATTTCAGTTGCCTCATCGTTTACACGCATGTCCTGATGTTACTACCTTCTCGAGTTCAGAGGATTGAGTTGTGCGATACCTGTGCAATGCTTAGCACTGAAGCAGAGGCAGAGCAAGTGTTCAAAGGAGATATCACCCATTGTCTTGTGGTCTTAAATGGATATTATGATATTAAGCCTACTTGACACTGATGCATGCAATATGTTAAAATGAGATTAGAATTTTTAAAATTTTTCCTGATTAATCTTCATTTTTGGTAGAATTGACTCGTTGTTCCAGCATGGTGAAAAATGGTTAAATTACTTTTTCATCCAAATAACAGCTATTGAAATCCAAACTAAAAACGTAAGAAAGTCAGTTTGGTGCTGACTGATGGGAACTCCCATCATTTGAAATAGTCAGTACTTTGTCTCTATTAAGATCCACACTTAGAGCAACTGTTACCCATAGTAAATTTTTCTGTCTTATCTGCAGGAACTCGATTACAGCTTTCATCAAATATTTGATATATTAATACAAGTCAGCCACTGTGTCATATTGTGGCCTCCTGTTCTAGTGGTGGAGGAGGCTGGCGTTCAACAAATTGTTACAAACATTTGATAAGAGGGCACTGTGTCTGTTGGGGGGGGCGTGTCAGCTTGACTGGCATTGGGGTTCAGCTGGAGGTGGGTGGGGCACACTTCTCCTTGCGTCTGCCATGTGGGGGTCATAGATGTGAGGCCTCAGTGTCTGCGTCTGTCCCTTGCCCCTTCGTCCCTGGAACTGGTCCCTGCTCTGCTTCCCCACCCCCATGAGTGGAGCAGCCTTTCCAGGCCTTGTCCTTCTGCCTTGATGTCTCTGACTTGGAGCCAGCAATCATGGACTGAAGGCTCGGGCAAGTTAAACCTTCCTTTAATTTATGGGTGTTGGGTTTTGCGTTTCCGTGCACACAAAGCTGAGCAATACAGGAATACTAGAGGGTATCTGTTTTGTAGAACTGCTGGAGACCTTCATTAACTAGGGTCTGCTTTGTAGAACTGTGGTATCTGGTTAGGTCCTGAAGAAGAGTCAGAAATGAGGAGAGGGAGAAAGGCATTCCAGGACAGTAGGGCCAGCCTTCTCATATACCAGAGGCATTGTTTTCCCCAAATTCCCCTGTTCTTTCACTGCTGACAGCTCTCTCAAAAAGACAAAAGATCTGTCTTATGAGACTCAACTCTTCGTGACCCAATTTTGGAGCATAGTGATCACCAGTAATTTTTCAAATGCTCCTCAAATACCTCTGGAAATTAACTCAAATTATATTCATTATGCATCTTCTACCTGGCAGTCAAAAATAGATGAAACTGGTTCCTGGATTAGGAAGAAACAGTGAAGGAGTCCCTGGCACACCAGAGAGGAAACATAAGAACAACACACAATCTTTAAAACTTACAATTGATTCACCACTGGGTTCTTCCATGTTTTCTCCACATGTGTTTGTGTAACTCCACTGATGTATTTTCCTGTACCGTTGTAGAAAAATCCCGAATGAGCACACTTTTGGGGGATGGGATTTGTGGCATGCCCTAGCTTCCTGTACTAGAAATAGTGTTCATCTCCCTGTCTTTGCTGCTATAAACGTTAATGACACTGTGGCCGCCTCCAGAGACAAGGTCAGAGTCTAGCAAAAATGAAACCACATTCTAAGACTCAACCACTTAACAACTTAAGAGACTTAAACACCCTGACTCTTCAATTTGTGATGGTTGACAGAATATAATTTTGTAATTAACAATGTGTACATTCCTAATATGTTAGTGTTTCACATACTCTTGATGAGTTATGTAAATTTCTTTTACCTGTAAGTTTATGTTTTAGTTTTTGCCTCATTACTAAATATCACACATGGTATAGTGTTCACTTTTAAGACAATGCAATTAAAATCTTTAAATGAAGTAATCAGTAGGCTACAACAAGCAATCAGCCTTAAATATTATGCAATCAAATGGAATAAGAAGCAAACACTGCTGAGTGTTTGGGGGAATGTGGACCAGTAGGTATTACCATTCAGGGAAAGACCGGAGGTGGAAGAAGAATGTCTCCTCTCTGGATTTACAATGCAAAGCACTGTAACCAAATGGGTTCAGATAGTGCAGTTGAGTTGTATTCCCATTATGACCTCATAATATCTGTTGGGACCTTTAGTTTGTCTAAAATCAGGTGTCCACTACATTTGTTATTGTATTCTTAGTCTTTGAAGGAACCTGCTATTACTCTCGAGTACTTGTTAGCAAAAATGCTTGAAATGGAAAGAACATCCTCACAATTCTAGTTAAATTCACTTACAATTTGTGGCTAATCTCTGGCAAAAAACTTGTGCTATTAAATTTCTTTGAGGACTTTACAAATTGCAAAACTGACCAACTTTAACCATACAATTTAAGGAGTTTAGACAAACTTAATTCAGCCTTGTAACAAGCACCTAGCCATGGCAGGAAATCATCTCTGTCACTTGAAGTGCTCCCTTGTGCCTCTTAATGACCAGTGCCCTCCTGTATCCCCTGCATTTTTGACAGCTATTGATCCATTTACTGTCACAGTAGTTGTGACTCCTATAAAATTTCGTATAAATAGACTCACATTTGGTCTTTTGAATCTGACTCCTGTTAGGATGGTTTTGACATTCGCACATGTTACTGAGTGAATTGATGCTGTGTTCCTTGTTATTTTTTAGAGTATTTTAGTGCATTTGTTTATTACCATTTCTTGCCATAACGAATAACACAGTTTTGAATACACGTGTCCAAGTCTGTGTGGCATGTGCTTTCATCTTCTTGAGTGGACACCTAGAGGTGAGATTGTGGGATCCCTTGCTAAGTGCATGTCCAGCTCTGAAAGACATCTCCAAGCTGTTCTGCAGAGAACCCCAGGTCTTTGCCTTCCCACCTGCAGAGGCAGGAACATCAGCTGCTGCAGGTCCTCACCTCACTTAAGATCATTGGTCTTTTCCACGTTAGCTCTTCTAGAGCTTTGCTGTGCTATCTCATTAGAGTTTTACCACACATTTCTCTAATGGTTAAGTAGCCAAGGAGTCTCTTCATAGGCTTATTCCCATCTATGAACCTTATCTGCCAAAAAGTTTATTCAAATAGTTTTTAATTGAGTTATTAGTATTATTGAGTCATGAAAGTTCTTCATGTATACTGGAGACAAATCCTTTCTCAGGTATGTGTTTTGCATATATTTTTGTCCAGTTTAAAGCTTCCTGTTTCATTTTTGCAAAAGTTTTATTAAGAGCCGAAGTTCATAATCATGATAGAATACAATATATTCACTTTTATATGTTTATATCATTCTAAAGAAATCTTTGCCAAAATATGATTATAATGGTTTATCTATATTTAATTATAAAAGTTTTATAGTTTTATGCCCTACATTTAAGGCTATGATTCATTTCAAGTTAATTTTTGTTAATGGTGTGGAATAACAATAAGGTACAGATTTATTATTTTATCTTTTTGCATATGTCTACCTATTTTCCCCATTGCCTTTTACTGAAAACATTATCCTTTCCTTATTGTATTGGGTTGACTAATTTATTGAATATCATTTGCCATGTGTACATGATTATCTACATTTTAGACACAATGTTTCCTCTCACTCTAAAAAGAATTGGTGGAATGAATTTTTGAGGACAAACTTGCTTTCCTATGAAGACAAGAAGTATAATAAATACAAAGGGCACACTGATTCCTAACAATTTTGTGAAAAGTCATTGATTAAATATTTTTATCTCCTATTAGGCTCTAACAGTTTCAGCCATGTAGCTATTTCTCTGTGATATTTACAGCGCATATTGCTGACATGTGTTTAAGTTTACAAAATATTGTGGAATTTTGGTTGCTATAGTTGTTGCTACATTTTGGGGGGCTTGCTTTCATTTTAGAGATAACTGCTTCAAAATATATATCACAAGCTGTAGTAGATTAGATGTAGCTTCAAGCATAGCACCTGGAGTACAATAGATGCTAAACACCTATAAGCAGAATTAATGCACAGTTGCTAGGTTCAGTTTTAGCAATTTTAGTTAGATCATTATGCTTTAATTTAGATTTTTTGGTAAACATTTGATATATCTGCATTGTCAGAGGAGGAAAAGAACCTACCACTGTGGCAATTCTAACTGGTAATGTTCCCTGGGTAAAACTGTTTTGTTTTTCTAAAAAGCACTAGAGCCATAAAAAGAATGCTATTGCCCATCAGATCATTTGGCTACTCTAACTGCATACATTGGATAAAAAAGAGTCATTTGTGGTTTTTTTCTAACTTACAGTCACAAAAACTACGTTTTCTTCAAGAAGTTGATCATGATAATTTTTTTTCAAATGTTTTCACTCCATTTGTTCTAGATCTCTTTTTTGTTTTGTAGTTGAAATTGCATGTTTAACAAAATTTCACATGAAGTTAAGTCATTTTAGTAAAATACAACCTACATTGTATATTTTGACTGGTCTTTGTCAATTAATACAGTAAGACTATTATCACCAAGTACTAAGAAGGAATTCTGTGCTGTTTTATATAAATGAAAACAACAGAGTTATTCAGAGTCTTTAATCATCAGTAGAGATACTCACATGCCAAATGCATTCCTCTTTCCTCTCCCAGGCTGGTTGATGCAAGCTTTTTCTTTAGAATAAAGGAAATGGCCTGAGAATTCTATGTTGCTCAGTGGTCAGTTTGGGTCAAAAAGTGTGAACATAATGAACTTTAGTAGCTTTTTCTTTACCACGGAGAGAATAATAGATCTGTCCTGAGGATGCAGGGAGAACTTAGGTTAAAACCCTTTACCCAGAATCTAACACATAATAAATCCTTAAAATGTGTGAGTGTGCTCATATGCCTTTAAAGTTTCCACTTTTTTTTGAGCCAGGAAATAAAAATAATCTAAACCAAATTCATGAATGCATGCTTCTAACTTTAAATTCTTTTTTCCTGTAAAGAATCATCTGCCTGAAGGCTAAAAGTCTTCTATACTATATGGAGGAAGGAATATTTCCAATGGAAATTTTTCAAAGCTCAACAGGATAATAAAGTTTCTATTCTCATTCAGTGAGAGCAGTTAGCCAGAAGTTTTCTCCTGTAGTCAAAAATAAGCCTGCCATGTTTTCACAACTGGAATTCAAAAAAATATATAGCTGGGTATGGTGCACAGGCCTGTAATACTAGCACTCTAGGAAGCTGAGGCAGGAAGACCACAAGTTGGAGCCCAATATGGGGAATTTGGAGACTTAGAGAGATCTTGTCCCAAAAGAAAAAAAAAAAAATGAAAGGGATGGGAAGGTGTGGGTGGTATCTCTAGAGGGAGACCTGAGACCCCGGAGAGCACTGACCTTTGAAGAAAGAAAAGGAGACAGCCTGGGGGACTGGGGGACGAACAGCAATTTAATTCCTCTGACACTATTTGACCATCACAAAGGGAAGAAGCAAGGCTTTTATACATGTAGGAAAGCAGCTTAGTTATTCTGGCTATTGTCTTTCTGATTTTAACCTCTGGACTTAACCAGTGACTTTAAGTGGCTCATAAAAGCTACGGGGGAATTCACAAGTCCCCTGTTTCCGCTCACCAATCCCGTACATCAGAGAGCACACCACAGCCCTCTTCCTGTCAGATGGTATCAAGAGAGCAGGACGATTTCAGCCAAAATCAAGCCCACCGGCCCACCAGCAACGTCACAGATGTGCACAGTGAGTCCTATGTCTCTCACCACCTGTAGAGTCACTGGGTCGCGGTCCTCTGATCCCAGGAAACGGTAAATAAGAAAACTAGGAAAACCCATTTTTCTCCCATGAGACTTTTACAACATCTCTTAAAGTTTTCTGGCATTCTTTTAACAAACAGACTTGTGGAATTTCCCAGAAACGACTTAATTTTCTCAGTTAACAAACTTCTTGTGATCAATTCTTACAACTAGATAGCTGAATTCTACAATTTCCCACAGGAAGGTAGCAAAGGCCCTGGGTTCAATTCCTACTGCCACAAAAAAGAGAGAAAGTTATATGAATTCTTCCAAGTTTTGGAGACAAAACAGCTGTTTGAGACATTCTGAAATTAATGTGAATGGAATTAATGTTATTTGTTGGTTTGCACTAGGATTTTCTGTGCCGTAGCATAAGCATCTTGACTCCATGTTGAAGTAGAGACAGGATTTAAATAAATATTGAAAGTATATTGCTGAAGGGTACCTTTGTACAAAGTTAGGAAACATTTTTGAGCCATGTTTTTATGGGAACAATGTCTCTGTAAGAGCATGTAGTTCTAAAAAGCATGAGGGACATGAAAAGAGAGAACTATTGTCTGTCAGATCATTTGGCCATTGTAACTGCATGGTCAGTGCAATCAATTGTCATTTAGGTTGGTTGAATAAAATCAAATGCTGAGAAGCCATTCAGTTTATGAATCCACATGAATGCAGTAGTGATCTCTCTTTCTGACAAGGTACTCTTTTTAAGAAAATCATCTGTGCTATCTTACATTATTATTGTGTTTACTGTAAGAGCTATTGTATGTAGTTGGTTTTGATTGCTGATTCATACTAGACTGGCTAATCTCTCATTCCCAGTCGATGGTACATTCATTGTGTTTATATTTCTAAGAAAACAAGTTCATTTACTTTTTTAGTTTCCATTTAAAGTGATTCTGAGTTTGCAAAATAGACTATTCAATATAAATTTATAAGGAAAATTATAATTTTAAAATACACGATTCCTTACCAGAAATTTATTTCAGATAATTGTTGGCAAATCTGCAAGAAAGTACAGATGTTCTTTCTTCTTAGCATTAAACCTGATTCAAACCTTAGCAATTTAAACCTCATACTGGGGCCCAGTTATTCATCTTTATCTTTCATCATAGTTTTGAACACTCACTTGACAAATCTGAGTTTCATTTTATTTTTAAATGATAATAAATATTTCTTTTTGAAAGTAGTGCATTTTTGTCTGTAGATCTCATGTGCAAGCTCTAGAAATTAGGGGACAAGTCAAGCAAAGGCAACTCGTGGAGCCAGCCAGTCACTGCAAGCAATCTCGCAGGTTTAATGAATTGATCCTTCTTATTAGGAAATAGGTTAAGTATCTAAAATCCTCAGGAAGCAAGTAGACTTGGTTCTATCCGTGGCATAAATGCTTAAAAACTGTAGTACATCTGCTTGCTCTGCTGAATCACACTTCTTACCATATCCCCTTTTGTGCAAGAGGAAAGCTAGGTGTATTTTGGTGCATCATCCATACACATCTAAATAAAGTAAGCTGCACTATACAGTATTTGTTTTATATTTAATATAGTTTATGGTTTTATGTTATTTTAGCATATTTATATAAATAACAGATGTATGTTATTTATAGTAGTTTTCTTAACCAAAAATTATAAGCTCGGGAGTCAGAGTAACCTTTTACCTAACAAAGACCACTACAAATATAAACTGAAATTCTGGAACTATCTCCCCATTTATTCTTAACAGCAAGCATACTCCTGGAAAAACAATGTTTTATGCATTTACATTATAATTCCACTGTACAAATATGATATAATGGTTGCATTTATCAACACAGAATTTGTATGTAACATATTTTTGCATTACCAAAATGTAGTTACCAGTACTGTAATTACCCACCAATGTGTATGCATAATATATATAACACGTTATTTCCTAATAAGGAAAAGCATGGTAAGCTAACGTTCATTGTACACATTTTTAATATTGGTTTTGTATATGTGCAGGTAGTGCAGCTATTCTAGCTGGATGCTTGTGACTTTATGACGGTGTGTATTTGTGTGTGGACGTCTGACACACAGATGCCGCCTCACTTGAACACACAGTCCTTTCAGAAGCCCCCGAGAGTAGCTGAGTGAACAACATGACCAGCCAGTGCCTGAGTTGCCCTTGACCTCTGATCTGAACCTGAAACACAGTGTGAATTGGAAAATCTGAAATGTGAAATTTTGGCTACCAGGTCATGTTTCCTATGAATATAAACAGCAGCCATGGCGCCGTATTGGCCTGGGTATTCCTTGCTTGAGCACTAAATAGACCATTGAAGCCCTTGGCATAGGAAGCCACTGTGGGCAGATGTCGGAGCCTCGGGGCTGATTGTCACCTGGCACTCACATCTGAAAGTAGGAAGAGCAATTTCAGCCTCTTCACACAAGGCACAGGCAGTAATGTGGGGGCTGAAACGGAAGCCGATAAGATGTGGGCCCAGTGGTCTGTGCCTTGGGTGTGTTCGTTCCTTTTTTATTATTATCCACATACAGTGAGGCCAACAGAGCAGAGGACAATTACTGCTGAGAAGACAGCTGCACAGTCCGCAAGGGGAGGGGCACAGGGCGCTATCTAGGGCACAGGGAAGACACAGGGCCACTCAGCAGGCAGCAGCAAGGAGGGAGCACAGGAAGAGCCCTCAGGGCGCTTTAGATAAAAAGGAGCATTGAGGCAGGGTAGGTGGGCTTAGGAGTGACTATTTCTCATGATTGCAGCAGGCTGAGAGTGTAGAGGCGCCCGAGTTTGCTTCCAGGCCCTAGGATTTGGGCAGGGAAAACTGGCTCCGCCTGTGAGGGGCTCCGGATTGTCGCACATCCATATGAAGGGTGCACCCTGGCCGACCGGCTCCGGAAGGGACGGTGTCCCTGGGTGAGCAAAGCAACAGAAGTACAAAGCACCAGAAGGCATGTGTGTTATTCCTGTGATGTACAGTGCTGTGGCAGGGATGAACGATATGAATGTAGAAACTACTGCTCTAAGATTTATGGTATTTTAAAAGGAAATGCCAAATATCATTGATTAAAATTTTCTGATACTGAACTGCACAGACACATTATCTTATACGTTTATTGAAAATATATCTGAAAACAAACATAGAGCTCAATGTTTAACCTCAATGGCAAATGGACTGGAAATGAGTTGTGCCATGGAAAAGAATATGTGAACAAAAAGCAGGTCATGCTGTTATGATCTCAAATGTCCCTCAAAGTCTCATGTGTGCAGAGGTGGGGCTTTGGAAAGGTGACTGGGTCATGGGGCAGGGTGCTGCACACACCCACTGATGAGTTCAGAGCTGAATGTGCCATTAGGAGGCCAGAACTTGTCAGAAGAGTTGTGTCATAGGAGGCTTGAGCTGGCAGGGTGTGTTCTTTCCCTGACTCTCTCCCTCTCTCTCTGCTTCCTGGCTACCATGAGATGAGTTGCTGTCCTCTGCCAGGCCCTTCCACCATGCTGTTTCAGCCTTGGAGCCGGCTAACCATAGACTGAACCCCACAAAACTGTGAGCCTAGTTAATCCTTTGCTCCTTTAAGTTGTGGGTGTTGGGTATTTTGTTCCATGGACAGGAAAGGTGGCTAATGTACATACCTTGTGAAACAATTCAGGAATATTAAACCATTGAGAAGTTTCATAGGGTGATACTGTCCAACTTCAAATAGTAAGTTAAATCACATGATTTTTCTTTTGTGAAATGTCTAAACCCCCACAAATTTGGATGTCACTTCTTTAGCACCAACAGATGACACCAGTACTTAGTGGAGAAGGGTTATGACTCTAGCTGAGATAAGCACAGATTAGAGTTTCCCTACTACTTTTTCAGTATTAAGAAACTGGAATATTTTAGATAATAGCATTTTTATATACTCACCTTAGCCAAAATGCTTATACCATCTGTTTGAAATGTTTAAATATCTTCCTCTGCCATCATGAAAACAGATTCAGAAATTTAAAATGTATTAATTACAACCCGTGTCGAGAGGGCAGATTACTTCTGGTCAACAGAGACTCTTGTGTGTAGGAGTTTAAACAACTAAATAATAAATTACCCACCAAGACTACAAATCACCTCTACTCTCAGATCACATGCAAGGTCAAAAAAAGGAAGGAAAATGTATTGAGAATAAATTTTCAGTTGTTTGCATTTGCAGGTCCTTTATGTCAGTAGTGGATATAAATAAAAGCCATACAACACCAACCCTCCCTAAACAAGATGTTGATTTTTAAAAATGAGTGCCTATTAATTTTGCAAAATACTTGCTTGGATTTATACAACAGTTAAAGTTACATAATTTAGAAAATATTAGTTGGAGGTAAAGATAATAGAGTTTTTAGTTACTTTGTTACTCAAAAATGTCTCTATTAAAATTATTTTGTTTTAGCTCAAAAATGAGCTAAAACAGGTTTAGAGATAAAATGAAGATGAAACAGTGTGCATGGTGTGCAGAAGCTCACCTTGTTCCTGTGGAGAAGGCAGTCACAGTTACTTGCTTTAACACCCAAGACTCAAACTCACAAGACTTCAGGGGACATTTTAGATCTAAACCATAACAGTATGGTGATTGATTTGACTACAAAACAATCTATTTGTGGTAAATTGTTCCATGGGATTATAATTATTTCAAGTAATTTATCAAATAGTGAAAAGTGTATAAAAGGTGAGAGGCTTAGGTAATATTTTTATGAAATGACACTTATCATCTGACTCCAAAATCCATAAGGATAAGGGCGTGTGTGTGTGTGTGTGTGTGTGTGTGTGTGTGTGTGTGTGTTCGTGCCCATCTGTGTAGAGAATGCTGCACATACGCTTTTAGGACAATTAACAGGGTGGGAAGAGTGCTAAGAAGAAAGGTAACCAAATGTTTTTTGCTTTTTGTGTCCAAACCTGACCGGAAACTTTGGTGCTATTAATTTCACTCTATGTGAGTAATCACACCTATTTTCTGCAGATATTTTAATGTGCTTATTCTAGATGCATCTGCTTTTTCATTCAGTATATGAATAGGAATACAGTGTATTAAAAACTCTCAATTCAGATACATATCTAGCTGCAAGTATTTTTCATAGAAATCACAATCCTAAAATTGGTCCAGTGTATGTTTTATGATTTTTCAAAGATTCTCAAATGAACATCTTAAATGTGGTCTGATATGAAGAGAATAAAAAGAACAGACAGGCTTAGATAGAGGGGAACAGAGTAAGGTGAGGGTATACAGCATGTTGTCAAAGTGTTAAATATATGTCAAACATAAAAGCAAAAACTCTTAGCAGATTTTTAGGGATAGATGTACTGTAACTGAGTTCCCTGACATCAGTTTCGCCATCCATAAAGTATGGACAATCCTGCATACCTAGGCTGAGTAAAATAAAGCAATGTTTGCTATAATAATTTCATGGTTCTATATCCCCCTTTACTTTCTAAGAAATTTACAATATCTCTGAGCGTATAAACAGCTCTAAGTTTCATGTAATAAAAACCCTTGTTTAGCTTTGACTCACTGTATGTATCAGTTGTGGAATTATTTTTCCTATAAGACATTTTAGAAATCACTCAGAATCCCCAGTGTACCAGTATTAAACAGGAATTAATGCCAGGAACCACTCGTATTCATATTCATATGATTGTACTTATGACCCGCAAAGACCCTAGGATAATATCTATTCAGTAAATGTTTATGTGTGCAAAAAAAATGTTTCTATCAAGGGATCTGTTGCAGTATACATATTCAATGAATGATAATGATGAACATGCCAAAAGTGGCAACATGAATGGAAGAACATAAATCAGGCTTAAGGTCTGTGTCAAGGACCTTGTGATTATTAGAAGAGAGAAGACTGGAATGGAAGCGAGGACCCAGGTAGTGAAGATGCACAAAGAAACTCTTTACAGGGTTGAAAAGTAACAAAGCCAGAGTCAATAGAAGTAATAAAAGGTCATGTCTGACATACACTCTTGGGCTTGGAAAGAAATACACAGTAGGCAGATGAGTAAGAAGACGTGAAGATAACTTCAAGGCTTTGACCTTGGGTATCAGAGAAAATACAACATCATGAACAAAGACAGGAAAGTCAGAAATGAGAATATTTGCTTAAGGGGAAACATTATTATGAATCTAATTTCTGGAAAGGACTAGACCATCCATGGAGGTCATGAGCAATTGGAAATGTCTTCCTAGAATTTTATGGAGCACTTGGACAGCAAGCAAGTCAAAAGGCTTGTGCAGGTAACTAGTATGGATGATGCCCTTGGAGCAGGCAAAATAACAAAACTATGAAGAAGAATCAATCCTTATAGGCAGAACACAGGAGTGTGAGTATATTTAAAGGAAAGCAGGGAGAGACAAAGAAATTGCCAGAAGGAAATCACAAAGAGCAGAAGTTAGAATAGTGCTACCATCAAGTGTATGAACTGTGTCTAGTAGAAGCGGTACTCAAGAGTCAGTACTGCAGCTTGAGGTAAGTGTCTCAGAAAAGCAGGTGCAGAGAGCCCAGAAACTGTGGGCCAAGTTTGACAAAACATTTGTGTGGAGTGGTGCTGATAAATCTTTTGCAGCAGAATAAAACATGGATGAACACAAGGAACAGAAGGAACTATCTTGAGGTGCTTGACGAAACCTCATAGTGTTTTTGACAAAGGGGTCAAATAAAACTGTAAAAAGTGAGAATTTTTGTCATAAGAAAGTGGCTCAGTGGAAAGAATGAGACTAAGTATAAAAGAAAAGACGTGGGATCACTCAGCCAGCCAAGCCCTGTAGGAGGCCAGCAGGAGAGTGAGAAGGGGGGGAACAAGGAGGAGAAAAACCTTGGCTCCGGGAGGAAAATGCAGTTGTTTAAGCCCAAGAGGGTTCTGAAGTGGAGGAATGTTACGGATTGCTGTTGTGTGTGGACCTTCTCTTAAGTGGAGGCACACAGCTCTGTTGACAACAGAAGTGAGGTGACAGTGGGCGGTCCCGTGGACCCAGGGAGAGAGGCTTCTTCTCAGCCCCTCACTGTGGCCTGCCCCAGGGCCCTAGGGACTTCTGCCTGAGTGGGTATCAGGCTTCCTCCCTCGTGACCTTGAGGCATCCTATCATGAACCACAGAGCCCCAGACCATGGAAGGAGATGTCAGCTGTTTCGGTTGTGCACACAATTATTGTGCTACTTCCTATACTTACTTAAAATGCATTTATATCACACACCAAAAAGATAACTAACAGCCATAATGAGGTTTTCTACCCCAATGTCTCCACTGGAATGTTTGTAATTTTTACATCATTTGTTCTATGTCCCTGTATCATAGATTTCCTCACTTGGAAAACCAAGGCTTTGAAAAGAAGATTTTGAGGAGCCACGCTAGTTTCTTTTTTTTTTTTTTTTGGTGTTTCTGAAAAATAGTTACATCATTTCTAATTTTAGTATTTAGTTTAAAATGAATATTTATACTAGCCTGCTTTTTTGATGAGTGACTATACATCATTTTTAAGAATAGTGTATTAAATTTAAACTCAACTAATATTGGCAAATACTGAATGTCTGCCTCTTTCTATAAGTGACTGACAACACATAATAGCAAATATTATCCTTCAGTGCTTTATAGCTGCTATTGTTCCACTTAAATAATCAGGCATTAATATGTTGAATATAGCTAATCTAGTTATGCTATAAGATACAAATGATCTCTTCTGCATGTGCATACTAATATGAACACTGACTATATTTCAGTTCTTACTGAAATCCTATGGTATTTAGCAGATAAATTTAACAAGAGCAAATACATACAATGCATAAAATAGCATCACTGCCGAGATTCATTTTATATACACACAGATATATAGAGATAGATAGATGGATATATCGATATGTGGAGACATAGAGAGATAGATGTGTATATTTCTCATGATAAACCTGTCATGTAGATACCATCATCTGCACCCTAGAGATGGTGAAACTAAGGACCCAAGAGGTCACAGAAGAAGGTAACACTGACATTGCTTCCACCATTGGCCTTGGCCCCTGTCCAATCTCTGCTTTCTGGGTTACATTACCCATTCAGTAGTGAACCGCAGGCTGGAACCTGGATGCTGTGTCACCCGCTGTCCACTCACTCCCCTGGGATAGTTGTACAGAAGTACAACTATACAGACATTTTCCTGTTCTCTCCTTGATGTGCATTTGCACTGTTTTTTGACCTGTTGCTATTGTAAACAGTGCTTCCAAGCAGCCTGTACGTGTCTCTGGATTTACATTTTTCAAGACTTTTTTTTCATTATATAAAAGGAAGTGAAGATCATCTTTAATAAGCTATTGCCAAATTATTTTCTAAAGTGGTTCCCTAAGTGATTTTCCCATTGCCAATGGAAATGATTCTGTTGATTCATGTTTCCTGCATCACCTGAGTTGCTGAAACCTGGTCGACTAAAAAGAAAAGAATTCATAAGGAAGGACAAGGGGAGGCAGAAAATTTGTGTTTTTAAGGTTCTCAGAAGCCAGACCTCAGGTACAATTTTTAATCTTTCTGAATATCACTGTACACTTTTTTTTTTTTGGTACCAGCGATCGAACTCAGGACCTTGTACTTGTGAGGCAGACACAGCACCACTGAGCTAAATCCCCAGCCCAGTGCACTTTTGAAAATTATTTTATTTCACCTTCCAACCATATTCTCTCTATAATAGGGCATCAAAAATATGAAGGGTATTCAAATAGTCCTAAGCGACTCTCAACAGGAAGCAAGTTACCTCCAAAATAATCACACAGCTTTCTAAAACACAAGTATAAGGAAAGGACCATTCCCTAAAAGTAAATTACCCAAGCTGTTTATCACAAATATTGAAACATTTTAAAATAGTTCACATTTTCTTTTTTACTATATAAACACATCAGTTTTTTAAAGTATAGTTCTAGTGAGTCACCGTAGGTGCAGTGATGAACAAGTTGGTAAACCAAAGTAGAAATGGGAATTTTGAGAGGAGAGTCAGAAGAGAGAGCAAGTTATGAGACTCTGATGGGTTTCTATGAAGCTACAGACATGCACTAACTGTTGAAGAAAAGCAAAGTATGATCCTGATTCAGCCCTACCTGCACTATGGAGAATATGGGATGGGGTGGGAAGCTGAGCCTGGAGGGCATCAAAGAGGAGAAACAGTCCATGGCAGGGTAGTGGGGAGTAGAGCAAAATCAAGGAAGGGGAAAGGTGAGAGGTAGACCCTCCTAAGCCACGCCCCCAGTGACCACTTCCTCCAACCAGGTTCGCCTCCCCACATCACATTTAGCCATAAACTCATCAGTGGACTAATCCACTGCTGAGTATCCTATGATCCTGTGATCCAGTCACCTTCCACAGCCCCACTTATGAGCACATGAGGGCTTGAGGGGACAGCTAGATATAAACATAACGGTATGAGCTGTTCCATTGTTCCTAGTAGTGATTTATTTCTTAAATTCTGCATGCCACAAGAATGATGGTTCTTGTGACTTATTTTATCACTTTGAAAGAAACATTAAGATTTGCCTATATCTCTCATAAATGTCAAAAATGGTCTAGTAAGAAGAACATTTTAAAAGATGTTTTTAAGCTTCAATAAGACAAATGCACATATGTACATATCTACAGAATTGTGGTCAAAAGGCAGGTCAAAGTGTAATTTCATTATTTAGAGGTACTACTTGAAACAGGATAATTACTCTATGAATACTATCTTGACATTAAAATGAAAACAACCCCGAAGCAAAACAGATTTTAAGTAAGAAATCTTGACACTGACAAAAAATGTCTTAGAAAATGTCACAAAAAAACAGGTTGGTACGGTCCGTGTACCTCACTGATAACGTGATTCAGCCCAAAGCAGAAGACTGTGTAGTCATAGTACAGATACCACGAACGTAAGGGAGAAATTCTGTGGCTCTATTAAGTATAAAAGTTAGTTTAAGCTGTTGTTAATTGACCCTTAGAGAAATTTTCTTTGTATTGTTTTCAGATGTAACACTTTAGTCAGCATTGTAATCTCTTACTGCTGTTTTTTTGCAGCTGTGTCTTTTTCAGTGAATAACTTTTCCTTCACATTGAATTTTACTCAAAGTATGTACCTTGAAAAATTAGGAAGGTGTATTACTAGGATTCAGTATATCAAGCCATAAGTATACTTCTTTAGACCATTCATAATTTAAATATCTGTTAGGGTTACTTATGTGCTTAATTATTCTTTAAATATAATTAACTATTTCTTTTTTTTTTTTTTTTGCTACTGGGGATTGAACTCAGGACCTTGTGCTTGCAAGGCAGGCATGGCGTCACTGAGCTAAATCCCCGGCCCCGCTAATTAACTATTTCTTATGAACAGTTTTGGTTCCTATGCAGGCCAAACTTCCAAGCCAGAAGACATGAGTAACAATTTTCTGAAACAAAATGTTCTTTTTGTAAAATCATGTTTCTTATTTTTTTCATTGGTATCAGGGATCATACCCAAGGGTACTTTACCATTAAGCTTCATCTCCATACCTCTTGTCTGCCTGACTGTTTGCCTAGTTAGCTTTTTATCATCTGTTTATTTCTGAGACAAGGCCAACCTAAGTTGCCCAGGCAGGACTTGAACTTCCAGCTTCCTACCTGAGCTTCTTTCAGAGCTGGGATTCAGAGTTAACAGACTTTTCTGTTAGACTTTTTCTATTATCTTAGATACGATATTCATGTCCTAATTCTTGGCTTGGCATTCCAGTGATTCTCTAAACTATTTACCTTAGGTAAAGCAGTAAACATTTCTTTTAGAGCTTACAAGAATATTTTAACCCTAAACAAAGGCAAAGTTTGACAAGGAAACATTATACGTAGCATTCATATCAGAAATATGAATGTATCTTTTTTCTAGATAATCAGAGCTCTGCAAATGATACTTTTGGATGAACATAGTTTTGCTATAATTGATTTGAGCAACTTCTGTGATCATAACATTGTGTTACTTAAAAGTTATGAATTTCAATTTGAGCCCAAAGGATTTGCTTTTGTAAGTAGAGGAAGGAGAATGAATTATGGAAAGTTACTTTCTCTGGCTGAGAGTAAAAATACAGGTAGCCTTCTGGCATTAAAATTTAGTCATTTATAAACCTGAGACCAGTCACTTTACTTCTTAATGCTTTATTTTCTCAACACTAGAATGGCTACTACTAGTTTATTACCTGCCTTATCGTGCCTGAGGGTTGTGGTCAAAATCAGGTGTTCTTACAAATAAATTCCTCCACAGTTTTAGGATAAATATTTCAAATCTTTAGTATTTCAAAATGTACAAGAAAAAATGAAGCTTCTGGGTGTCATTTTCTTGATGATAGAAACCAAATGTTCGTCCTTTCCGTCCTAAGCAAGGCTTGAGACTTTGCTGTGGAGCCATTTATGAAGGTCACTGTGCCACTGGGCTTTGTCAGACTTTACTCATCTTAGTTCTCTTGCAGTGGCCAGCAGCTGCAGCCTGCATGCAGGAAGCACTCAGTGTGCGAGAGCTAAAGTGGTACTTTGTGTCCAGAACAAGTTGTAAAACTGTGTCCTGGGCACTTCTATTGTTATCATAAATCAACATAGCTAATACTAGGAGTCAAACCAAATTGCTGTCAAATAAATCAATTCTAAATTTCTCCTCCTATTTAAAGGAGGTCATAGTGTAGGTTAAAGGATTCTGGGCGTGATTTAGCTAACATAAAAAAAAAAAACACAAAATGCCCTAATGATACTGGCTGAGGAGAAGGCTTTTATTATCATTTATCTATGAGGTCGAGATCCCATTGCTGGCTGGCAGAGGGAGAGGGCTCTCGGTTCAGGCCTCCACTTCCATGTGCCAGGTGGCTTCAAGCCTACCTGGGACAGGTCAGGCCACCCCTGGATGCATCCTTCCAGGACTGAGCACACTCGTACCACGGATAAGACTTTCCTTCTTGTCACTTTGCCATTATTAGTCTCTACTCAGCCAAATGGAAGTATTTTTACTCTGGGTTTCTCATATAAGAGAGAGAAACCATGTGATATTTAAGCTTGCCTGTGTGATTTGCAGTGGCAGCTTGGTTCACGAACTTAATTCTTTCCATGTATCTGGTTGCAAACCGAATTGGATGAGAACTGAGAATTAAATTTCTCTGTAAGGTCAACACTGAAACTAACTGTTGAATTTGATTCGGTTCTTGTCCAATTCAATTTGCAACACAAATGATGGAAAGAATTAAGTTTGAGAACTGAAATACCAGTGTATTTATTTCACTTAAATATATGGCCTCAAGGCCCATCCATTTGCATACAAGTGCCTCAAGGTTATCCTTCTTAATGACAGAGTAGTACTCCAGGGTGTGTAATTACCACTCTTTTAATGTTCTCAAAGGGGAAAGGATCAAGAGATAGAGGGAAGGGAAGGAAGAAAGAGATAAGGGATGAAAAAAGGAATTGGGATGTGTCCCGTACATGTACCAACACCACACAAGGAATGTGAGCATTAAGTACTACACACAGATACTAATAAACTAAAATAAAAAAATAAGTATTGAAAATTTGTCCATTATGGGTGTTAAAATTTCTAGAAATGCCATTCTTTCATTAGGGTGTTGAGTGGCTAATAATTCTTCCTCTGTTAACACAGATGGCCTAGAGACAGAGAGTCCATGGAGATGCACTGATTTGGAAAGAAATTCACATCCTTGAAAAGCACAGTTTTCTGTGTTAGTAGAAAATAAACTGCAGACTTCAATTACCTACTCATAACAAGTGAAAAAGAAATAATAAACCCTCCAATTTTGTGGAAAGTAAATAGGAAGGCACATTTCTGAACCATATTGACTTACTAGCATAGACAAGAAGTAAAGGTGTAAGGAAAAGCAATAAAAAGCTCAGGAGCAATACCTGGAGTCTCAGGTCAGGAGGAGTGGTGTGGGGCAGAGTCGTGCAGAGTGAGGGGGATGAGCTGGGCAGTGCTGGCCAGGACCACGTGACACCGAGGAGCCACCCTGTGCTCCGACCGGAGGGAGGAACTGGAGGAAGCCACCTGCCAGTCAGGGAACCACGGAGCAGGTTGAGAGGATCCTGCCTGTCAGGGCTCTGAAAAGGGGAAAGTTCCACATACTCTAGGCTTGCTAAGAAGGAGCGGAGTCCAAGGAGGAGACCTGGCCTTGTGAAACCCGGATCTGCAGCCACCTTGTGGATGAAGATGATGACCAGGATGGTGCTGATGGTGAGGGTGATGATGAGTTCATGGGAGGTCATTTGAACATTTTCAGCAAGAGGGAAAAGATATGATTGACATTTGGGACAACTCTGACTCCTTTGTGGAAAACAAAGGCTCTCGCCAGTAGATTGGAGCCAGGAGCAAGAAGGGAAGTGGCCAAATTAAGGAAAACGCAGTTGCAAAAATTTGTTCTATTTATTTTTGGAACAAGATCTCACTGTGTGACCCAGGATGGTCACAAACTCCTGGGCTCAAGAGATCCTCTTGCCTCAGCCTCCTGAGTAGCCAGGACTACAGGCCTGTGTCCCCACACCAGGCTAGAAATCTAGACTAGAGAAGATGGATTCTTTAGCATCTGTAGGGATAATGTGAACTGGAGGGCCTCAGGATATAGTTATCAGGAGAACAGAGGCAACAGAGTGGGGCTGTTGTATTTTTTGTGGGCTACAAAGAAAAGTGGCTGGACCAGAATCTATGTTCTTATCCCAGAGGGCCATTATGTTCCTGGTTCCTTTTATAGATGTGAGGATGATTGGGAATGAATGAAGGCTGGAGGAGAAAGTCCTGGGATAGGGAGAGAAATAATGATCCTATCCTGGCTGTGCAAACGTAGTGAAGACTGACGGATAAATAGCCACTGGGAATGGGAAGAGGATGCTCGGCTGCATGAGACTAGGGGGTAGCGCTAGAGATGGGAGCCTTGGGAATCATCGGCACGTACACGATGGTGAAAGCCTTGGGCCTAAGATAACGCTGCATTAACTTTCTGCTTTCATGTAGGTATTTTCTAGGTTTCTATGAATCATGATGATTCAGAATTTAACAGGACTTTCCATATTTCCATTGCTTTGGGTCAGTCCACATTGTATTTAGCATAATACATTAAGCTGGCAGCTTATATTTCTAGGTTTGTTGCAAATCGTTGATAGAATTCGGAGGGGTTCTATTTTATGAGCACTTTTCCCCTGGATTCTTTTTTATGGTTGATAATGAACTTGAGAATGTATTATACTGCATGGTGTCAACCTTAAACACATTCCTTGCATGGGGCCTAATTATATATCAATTTCTGTTTAAAGTAGACAGTGTGCTCCTTTCAAGTTGAAGGGGGTTAGATGCCTGCCGTGTTCACAGACTTGCAGCCCAAGTTTTGAGTTTCTTCCATTCAAGATGTTGACAGTTTGACATTTTTAACAGCCTAAGTTAAATAAAACATTATTTTAGTAAACACAGGAAGTATCATGCAGGTGTGAGTTTCTAACTGATATTCTTGAACACTTTTCTTTCTAAAATTTTTCATGGAAGATTAATATTCAATAACAGTCATTTGTGTCCATTGAATTGCAATGGATTTTAAGATCATCTAATAAAAGAAAGTTGAACTTCTGAGTGAACTTATGCTTGATGATGAATATATGTTTGCCCTCTATTAAAAACTGATTAAAACAGTATGATTATTGTTGTGTTATAGTAAATTATTTTTTCTTGCCATATGTTTGTCTATTTTCTTTATTTTAAAGTGGATGATAATATAACGTTTGCCAGACATGGAGATCATGGTGGTCAAAATCTGTGTAGCTGTCTCAGACGTCAGTTTCACTGCATTCTGTGTGTAAGTCACATTTTTGGGGATGCTATGACAAAACACTACTAAATGAGTAACTTAAACAACAACACTTTGGCATCTGACAATCTGGAAGCCAGGAGTCTGACTTCTAGATGCTAGGAAGGTTGGTTCCTTCTGAGGATGTCGGGATGAATCTGTTCTACCCCACTCCCCTAGCTTTGATGGTTGTGTGGAAATTATTGCCAGTCTTTGGCATCTTGCTGATACCTGTCTTCATACCTCTGCAGTGTTCCCCCTGTGAGCAGGTCTCTAGCCATATTTCCTTTTATACATGAGTCATATCGAGTGAGTTACCTAGTGACTTACTTTTAATTTGATTATTCCTGTAAAGGTATAATCCTCAGATACAGTTACATTCACATGTTTTGTGAATTACCATACCAAGATATCTTTTTTTTGGGGGGGGGGGGAATTGGTACAATTCAATCCATAACAATGGAAGGAAAAGAGATTACTCAAAATTCCTTAGGAATTACTAATAAAAAAATTCTGAAGACATTCATTCTTCACCAGTATTGCTTAAGATAAAATGTATTGCTCTATTTTAACATATCATGTGTATGTTTATTGCACATTTATGAAATCAGTTAATGTTTCCAGCCCTTAATGACTCACTGAACTCTAAATTTGTATTTTCACTTGCATTCTAGTTGCTTCCAGCTGCATAAGTGATAGACACCTCAAGCTAAATGTGTTCAAAACTAAACTTGTGTTTTTGTCTCCCTCCTTTAATATTCTTCCATCTCAGTAAATGAGCCCTCCAGCACCTTGAACTCTGTCCTTAGTGCTGAATCATCCTAGATGTTTCTTCCCTGACTTCCTTCTGATACTATTCCACTGCTGCATGAATTTTGTATTGCTGCTGTAGTAAATTACTACTACTTTAGTGACTTCAAATAGCACGAATTTAATGACCTCCCTTCCCTGTCTCTGAAATCCAACACTGTTCTCACTGACATGAACTCAAGGTAGCAGCAGGCTTGCGTTCCTTTCTGGAAGCTTGTGGGCAAAATCCACTCCAGGTTTATTCAGGTACTTGGCTAACTCCACTTCTGTGCCCCACCACTGCAGAGGTCCTGGGTTCCTTGCTGAGACTGAGGGTCATTCTCATTTTGCAGAATCCACTTTTCGTCTGTGGCTCATATTCTTCTTCCTCCACTTTGGATGTGAATCTCTGATTCCCTTTTCACCTCAACCCTTTTCTCTCTGCCATATCTCTCTTGATGTAGTCAAAGAACATTCTCAGTTTTACAGGCTCCTGTGATCTGGAAGATTCCAGGGCGTTTCCTTATTCCAGGTACAGTGACCAATAACCTTAGGTTGATGTTCAAAGTCCTTTCACCTCAGAACCTCAGTGAGTATTTGATTGAATAACCATAGGTAGAGATCTTGGACAAGCAATCATCATCAGAATTCTTCCTCTCATAGCTGATAAGCCTTGTTTGCTCCATTTCAGCACATTCATTCTTCTCTTCCCTCCAATGTTAGTACCATATTTCCACCACCACTACTACTTCTGGATAATTATAGTAGACTCCTCCATGGCTCCTTAGATGATATCTGTGAACCATGACTTTTCAGATCCAATCAAGGCCATTTCTTCCTATCTTTTGTTGTTCTAGTTAGGGTCACATTAAGTTTAGCTTATAACACTATGTCGATCTTTTTAAAAACAATGCCAGCCAGATCATGTCACTTAGATCTGTCCTTTGACTTCCTGTAGTGCTTAGAATAAATTCCAAACCTTACTGTGGTCTACAAGTACCTGTTTATGCCTAGGAAGTCTCTGTCTTCTTTTTGGACTATTTTACTTTCTTTGCAGCACTTACCACACTGAGAAGCCATCTCGTTCATTCATAGTGGCTGTTCATGTGGACTCTTCTCTGCTTTCTGCAGCCTCGGATTTACAGACCTTACAGCATATTGGCATGGTGATCATGGCGCGTGCTTGTATGCCTGTACAAATGAATGGCTTTTGTGTGTTTCTGATGGTTCCTTCAGCACAGGGTGCTTTTCTTAGAGTTCCCCTAGGCACTGTGAGGACTCTGGACATGTCTGACTAAGCCCTTGACTCCAAAGCATTTACACCTTTATCTCATTACATTCCTATAAGTGTTTATTCTACTATACA
Source organism: Heterocephalus glaber (assembly GCF_000247695.1). The sequence continues at coordinate 8,784,669 of NW_004624751.1, read as the reverse complement.
TGTGTTATTCCAATTTTATAAATAAAGGACTTGTATTTAAAACAAGTTTATATCCCCACCCAGGATCCTGGTGCAATAACTAAAATCCACTCAGTTGTTCCTGCTGCAAATTCCTTTATGCATGACACAAAATTCTTAATCACTCCCAACGTAAATGCACAAACTATTCAATATTTTTCCAAAAGAGAATATAAATTATCTTCACGTTATTTAATGTCTTTTCTTGAAATTTTTAAAGTTAAATATTAAATTGCATGGATGATGCCTAGAATTGACTGACAATCTTCAGACCACATACCTAAAAAAATTTTTCCAGATTACAAAAGAAGGAAGGTTAGAAAGGGGAAGTGATTTGCTCAGGGGCTTGGAGTCAGCACCTAAACCTGGTCCTTCTTTTCTCCACTATTTGCAGGGACTCAATAGCAGGCAGGTACTCATTCCTTCACAGCTTAGGACCCAGTCCTGACTGTGTTCCTGTACTTCCAACTACATATTTGCTAGTCTCCAGAGAGGCAAGCATGCAAGTAGTCCTCTAAATGTCTTTCTCATCCCCCTAAGGACATACTTGACATTATAAATGCCTCATTTAATTTTTCCATATAACATGGTAATACAAAGGCAATTATTTTAGTGCTCTGTGTGTGTGTGTGTGTGTGTGTGTGTGTGTGTGATTTGAGGTCATGGGTGTTCATTGGGTTTAAGTAATAGAACATTGGAAATATTTGGAGAATGTGAGCTCCAGATATTTTCCTGGAGAGAAGAACTAGGATTTGGAAAGCCAGGGAGTATCAAGGCACAGGGTAGGAGAACATGGACCACTGCATAAAGAAAGTGGGTGGGGGCTGGCAAAGCATGGCATTCACATGCTTTGAAAGAAGAGCTAGGCCCTAGCTCATGGTCCACATGTATTTTCCTGGTGGCTGGGCACAAGTAACACCTAATCTTGAATCTAACTCTTCCATTAAAGAGAGAAGTAATACTTGTCTTTGCAGTGGTGAAAGTTATTGTTAAGGTACGTGAAGGAATCTTCACAATAACTTGATCATAGACACTGTCCAACCTATGATAAAAAGTTGAGCCTTTGTAATTGTTTTGGACCGAATGGATGGCAGTGAAAACATGAAGTCACAAATTGCCTCAGTTGAGTACCGCATAAATAGAACACCTTTATTCCAAAATCAGACCCCCACAGGCTGTATTAAGGTAACCACCCTGTTAATATAAACATGCAGACAAGCAGTAGTAAATATCTGTGTTCTTTCCACCCTCTGTGGGTCACAGTAATCAATAGCATTAGATCTTTGAGATATGTCTTAATACTGTTCATTTATCAATTGAAAAGGAAAATACTAATTCAGTCTGTTAGACCACAATTAAATATTTACTGTGTGAAAGTCAGTGTAGTAATACACTTAACAGGATAAAATTGTTTCAAGAACCAGCAGCAAGAGATATATTAAGTGTTTCCAAAATAAACCTGGAGTGTAAGTTCCCTGAGAATGGGGTCACATCTGTCTGTTTTACTGCTTTTCAGAAGAGTGCCCAAAACATAATGGGGGTTTAATAACTATTTGTTGAATGAATAGATGTGTGAATCATCCTAGACTTCTCAATTAATAATTTGTGAGGCTGTGTAACAGACTTCTCTGTAAAGTGTACAATTTACTGTAATTCAAGCTCTGTGCGTATTCACCGCCTTATATTTTTTAGGAAAATTAATCTTCCTGGGTTTTACGTTTTGTATTAAAATAATATGATAATAGAGCCATATGCAGCAAACTCTGTAATTAGGCATTTACTCTGGGTTCCTTTGGGGCCTGCAGGCCTCGATTTCACTTTCAAAGCAGATTTGTGCAGTGATAACCTTGGTTACCTAAGCACGAAAAAGATTTTATGAGTGCGGGTGTAGCACATGAGGTCCTGACAATGACACCAGCAAAAGATGCATAGTAAGGTGAAAAGCTACCTAGTGCTACAATTGTGGCATTATTACCAAGTAAATTGGCAACGCACTAATTGTGTTCTCTTCGTGAGGCGGCAGTGTTGACATATATTTGGGGTCTGTTATGGAAACTAGAAGCTGACAGTGATCATATTGCCAAAGAGATGGGCCCCTCTCAATATGCTAATGAGATGGCAATGTGTTAAATGCACTGAGGATGCAGTGACATTCATGATATCCTAATGATAAGCACATGCCACAGTTTGAAGTTAAAGGCGTAAACGGTCCACAGTTTGTGGTGGTGGTTGTTGTTAAGATTCCCATTGTGAAGTCCCCTCTCCTTATTCCTCTCTACTCCACGAAAGCATAGTGAATAACCCTGAGTATTTTTACTTGTAAACTGCCAAGTGATTCGTGTATCAAAAATAATTTAATAAATTGTTAAAATACATTATGTCCTAATATGTCAGATTTATCCCCTCGTTGATTTCCGGCTACCCTAGGAGAATGTCAGGATTGCTTCAAGCCATATTGTTAGTTTCATGTTTTTTCAATTGAAAAGTGAAAAATGCTATTCTGGATTATTGATTTAAAAACATATTTACACAGAAAGCAAGACTGCTTGTTTCTGCTGTTTCAGCTGTGAATGGGTAAAGTCATTCCGCCCATGTCCCCAGTGGCTCTGTGTCACTCTCCCACCTGGACAGATGATGCCGTGGGACACCGCCCTCTCGGTGGCCAAAGGGCGGTGCCCCTGATCCTTGCTGTGACTGCCAAGAAAGTGTTTGCGTGGCGCTGTCGAGTGTCATCGTGCTCATTATGCGTCCTGACACACGGCCATGGGGAGGTTGCCTGAAAGGATACTCATTTGTGTCACTTTGGATTCTCAAATCTTCCCAGATGACAGAAATCATGGAGCTATTCTTGGTATCAGCAATGAGAAAAGAAAACAACCCTAAAAATGTCCACCTGTAATTTCTAATTATTGTGATATCACTGGCTATCGTAAGAAGATGAATTGAACCTTAGCACCATGTACAAGTTTGTCGGAGGCCCTTAATCACAGCATTCGTGGAGGCCTGCTCTTGCCTTGTGAACCTTGGGTACAAAGGTTAGTCGGGAGGGGTTCACTTACCCCAGTTGGCGAAGCTCTCTAGAGAGTTCTGGGGTGAGTGAGTAGCCAGGGATCTAGCGAATGGTTTGAGTCCTAACGCTACCTGAGTGTGTTCACTAATGAGCCATCCCTAAGTACCCAGGTATATGTTAGTATGTGCCTGAGCCTTTTTTGTAATTACCCGGGCAAGTTAGCATCCCAAATAAGGATGCTGATCTAAATTAGGTTTCTGTTATTAAATTCATAATATCTTTCAGGTTTCAGATATTAATAGCTACTTGAGAGGTTATTAAGACCAAAAATGACAACTTGTGTAAAGTCATTTATAAACCATAAGCCAATATGTTTATATATTATCATTATGATATATTTTCTCATTTAAAAAGTCTGAGTTCTTAAAATCATAATGAGTTTGAGAAGTGAGCAATTAAATGTTACCAATTAAATATAATGAAATAATTTCAATAAATTTAAGGTGATTAAGGATTTCCAATTAGAATTTAAATAGCTAAATTTTATTTTTTATATCCTGAATTAAATTTGTTACAGTTCTTTATGGCTTATGATATGTCTTGCTTTCCAAGAAAACGTTTTGTATAAAAAAATAAAATTCATAGCAAACAATATGACATTTTCCATAATATTGAAAAAAATCCATACCGAAGAAAAGAAACTAAAGATAGCTCATTTTCAATATATCATAAATGGAAAAAAAGAAGAACATAATTGAAAAGATAAAAATACTGTGATATTAATTTTCTATAGTTCGCAAATAATGTGTTACTCAGCATTATGGAATGTTCTCATGCATGTTCTGATTTGTACATATGCCAATGCACACATTTACATATTCCTTAGATATACTTTCCTTTTCAGAAATGAGGTATTCTAAAATATCTCTACATCTCTCTGTGGTATTACTAAAATCGTGTATTACTTATTTAAAAAGTCCTTGCTGCTTTAAGTAAAGTCATATGATTTATTAATCTAGGATAATTCTGATTTATTCATTTACTTTTCAATTTATTGATTAGTATATGTTTGCAATACATAATAAACACATTCGTTGTGGAGAATCAGTGCGTATTTAGAATTATTTACTTACCTTTCATCTGATTCAGACCTTCATCTGTGTCCCTACAGGCTCATCAGGAGACAGGCACTCTTGGATATTTGCATAGTTGTTACTCCCATTGCCTTTCTTCATTTCCTTCTGACTTGTGTGCTTTTTCAGCTGTGCTAATTGCTTACATTTCTTTCCAGATCAAACCTTTCATTACTAACATCATTGTCTGAAAGTTCTGCTCAATAATTTTGAAATATAATTTCCTTGGCTGCTCTTCATTTTAAATTGGGTCAGTTGTTGGCATAGGCTTTCAATTTAGAAAAACAAAACGCAGTGTACTTGATGTATTTATAGAAAATATTTGGTACATTTTGCACATAGATTTGTTTTTGCTTTAGTATGTCCCAAATATTGTTTAGAATTTAGGGGTCAGTAAATGCTTTTCACACTCTGAATATATCCACACATCATTCACTACCTTAGTGAATGTATATAACCCAGATGTGTAGATAAACACTTCAGTAGTTGTCTTAAGACATTCAACAATGGCAGATAAGGAAACCATATATGGTAAATGGTGAAGAAAAAATGTGAAACACATATCCAATCACAGATCATCTAAGCTCAGATCCATATTCATGGTTTTGCTTCAGAACTGCGTAGAAAACAATTATGGTCTCAATATTTGGAATGTCCTAAAAGTAGGTGCAGTTGACGAGTCTTACAGCCCCTTTGGAATTCCTCAGCATATTACTCAAGTATCAATTGGATGATAATAGAAAAGCATCAAAAGATCAGAAGAAACTTCTCCCTTTAAGGTTCCCAGGCAGTGGTATGATTCGTAAGAAATTTGATACCCATGTCTGTATGGCATGCCTGTGTTCAAAATAATAAACTCTGTGCCTCAGGAACCCAGTGAGAAGTCCAATTGTCCTGACTCATCATGGAACTGCTTCTCTACCCTGAGTTGTCTTTGCCCACTCTTTCCTCACAGACTAGGTGAGAGGCACCAACTTTTTCAGACTTTAGGAACTAGCAGAACTAAAACAAAGGCATAAAAATGAAATTCTTTTCCACTATGGATGCTCATATTTGAGAGAAAAATACTACGTATGCAAAAACTGCTCTTGGCAACTTCAAGAATCATAAACACTAGGAGTTAATGAAAAACTCATAAGTATTGCTCAGTAAGTATACATAAGTGTGCATGTTCCTCTCAAAAGTTCTGGAAGACAGTGGCTTCCAAAAACTGTCTGTGAGAGGCAAAATATCTATTCAAGGTAAAATTTTCCAGAATAGGTAACTTTACTCCTTTAACATTTTTTTCTTTTCTTTAGTTTTCTAGTAAATGAGTAGGGAAATGACCTGCTACAGCATATTGTTCAGTACATTTTTGGTGATACGTTCTTTTGATTTATTAAGCAAGTCATTAACAAATATTAATTTTAATGAATATGGAAAGTTTATGTTTCCACTGGCTGGTCAGATGTTTTGGTTAATACCTGTATTTTTCATAAATCATCATGAGGATTGGAGGTGACTTTCAGCTGTTCATCTTTCATCCATTTACTAAAAGACTGGAAGTAATAGACACTTCCTCTCTCCCCACTTATTGAAAGGAAAGGTGATGTGTATTTCCTTTTATTTAAGAAAGTACAATTATACTATTCAAGTGCACTCTGATTAAGGATTTTAAACTTTTGTGTGTAATGTTGAACATTGTTCTTTTTAGAATGGTTGGCACATCCACAGTTGCTGAAGATAGCTTCAAGTGTGCATTGGATGGGAGACAGCCTGGGGATGTTGATTCCCTTAGGAGCTTGGTTGATTCTTAGGGAGCTAGAAATTCTCCTCATCAGAACTTTCTTTTGTAGGGGAAGGGGAGAGGTGGGAGTAGGTAGAGAATCTAATTCTTCAGTGTTATGCAAACCTCATAAGAAAGTGATGTGGCAGGTTTTAGGCATGGCTCTCAGAAGATAAAGTAAAACCTTGTAAATTATTATGGCTCTTTAGTCATTAGGAATTCAAGTTATGAAGTCAGACTGCTTAAGTGTGTGTTCCCGTTGTACCATTTAAAATCTGTATGATGTGGGCCAGTTATTTCATCTCTTTAACTTTGTTTCTTCATCTATAAAATGAGGTAATAACCTGCCCCATTGGGGTGTGCAGAGAAACTATGGCAAAATGCCATCCTATATCTGAACTGCTTTTTTGATACAATGAAAATGCAGCTTTTTGAAAAATCACATGAATATATGGACAGAGGCGGTTTCAGCGGAATGGGAAGTTAAGTTACTTCTGTTATCCAGTGATGATTTACCTACCAATAAATTACCAGCTCATCCTGTCCTCATTATTTTTTAAAATTTCACCCAGCCCAAGGTTCTCATTTGTTAATTAAGGAAGATACATTATTGACTGAGGCCAAATTTTAAAGTTAGGGCAAGAAATAGAGAACAGAGCATAAATATACAGAACCAAATGAGACTTAGTTTCTCATCCATCTCTCAGATGACGTGAGCAGTTTTGAAATTGCCAAGGAATCATTTCATTCCAGGCATGCTGAAGTTAAAAAGTGAGCAACCTTGGTATTTAAAAGTTTTCAAGAGCAATAAGCAAATCTAAATGAACTCTCATTGTTACCAACGCACTATCACTTCAGAATCAACCTACGTTGTAACATTTAGTCATTGCCTTCCTTTTTAGGATGCCAGTGCTACAGGCAATGTTCAGAAGTAAAGAGCAGTGTATTCAAAAATCCTTCTACAAAGATCCTCAAACTTCTCAAAGGAAAATGTAGTATTTCGACAAATAACAAGGTGGATCCTGTTGTGATTCACACTGACTTAGTGTTCGGTGATACCACATCTGTAAGCAAAGGTCTTTTATTAGAGGTCACTTTGGCTTTGTTGAATCCCCCCCTCTGCCCCACATATAGGAGTTTTCACCCAAGGACAAAGAAGGAATTTAGAGCTTGTTCTCAGGCATTAAAGGAGACTTGTAATAAATATACTCGTGTTCATTCATGAAAGATTGCTGATCAGATATTTGAATGCTGCTACCAGATTTTTCAAAAATACTGACAAGCAAAGTAAAAGCATCAAGAGCACACCAGACTCCTAAAATTATGGGAACATCCTACCGGTGAGCCTCTTGGGCCATCGATAACGCTCCCTCTTCATGACCAGGCACCCTTAAACCCTGGTTCTCTGCATCTGACTTCCAAAGGCAAAGTTAACTCCTCAGGACGTGAGGACACAGTGTCCCAGGTTCATTGTCGGGAAGTGTGATAACATCCAAGGAAATCATACAAACATATTTAGATGGATGAAATTTAGTGTATTGAAATGTTTTCAAGAATTTATGCATTTCTGTTTTAAATAAGACCCTTTTATTTCTTTGAATCTGAATTTAATTTCTTGCCATTTATTTATTTATTTTTCAAAATTTTTATTTTATTGGTACATTTTAGGTATACAATATAATGATGTTCATCATTGGAGATATGCACCTTTGCATACTCTCTTGGTTCTTATTTTTACCCTCCCCCTGCCCTCCCTTCAACCCCTCCATCCCGCCCTATTTACAAAGACTTTGCTTTCACTTTTTCAATTTCTCATATTAATTCCATTCCCTTCTTTCCTTTCCCCTACCCCTCCCACTCCCCCTTCCCCTTTGCCCCTTTTCTTCCTATTTCACATTGTCTATTATACCTTTTAGTCCTTATTTACACTTTCAGTTTCTCACACTAGAGAAACTATTTGGTATTTACACATGTGTGTCCTGTTTATTTCACTTAAGAGTATCGCCTCAATGTGTATCCATTTAGCTATAAATGCCTCTAATTTCTCATTTTTCATGGCTGAGTAGTACTCCATTTTATTAAAAAAACCACATTTTGTTTATCCAGTCCCCAGTTGATGGGCATTTGGGCTGCTTCCAAGTTTTAGCTATTACAGACTGTGCTACTATGAACATGGGTGCACATATATCACTGTGGTATGATGCTTTTAATTCTTTGGGGAAGATACCCAGCAGGGGAATAGCTGGGCCAAATGGGACTTCCAGTCCTAGTTCTTTGAGATATTTATTTATTTACTTACTTACTTACTTATTTTTCAGTGGTGCAGTGATATTTTTCACATAGCATCTACTGTCTTGACGAACACAGTGTGGTAAGAATTTAAAATGCTGAGTCATGTGTGTTTTCTTATTGGCATTCCTTGGGTGCCTCAGCCAAGAGCAGTGACATCATACCTAACTCCAGCCAAGGAAAACAGGGCCTGCTCTGTTGTGAGAGACTGTTATTCATGCTCACTGCTTTATAGAAATGTTAAAAGAACATCAAATAAAGACGTGAACTAATTATGCCAGAAATTGGAAGCAAATGCCACTCTTAGTGCTAGGAGATTAAGATACAATAGTCTAAGGGTAATTAAGGTTACTTTTTTTAAGATAATGCCCTAAATATATGCCTGGGATGTGGAAACGGGCGAAAGATGATAGACACTTTCCATCTGTAGTAAAGAGAAAATGCCCCCAGTTCTGCCATAAGGAAACTGTCCTTTGTGATTTAAAATGTTTCATTCTTCCAAGACGTGCAAGCGTGTGTCTGTGTGGGAGAGACAGAGAAGGAAAGAGAGAGATTACTTTAGAAATGAGATTTCTCCATTTCTTATTGCTGGTGTTATTTGGTGAGGGCATATGTTGTAGTAAAACTGGCTCACAGCCTGTGTTCCTTTGCCTTTAATCAATTAATACATTTTCCAAGTGTGCTCTAAATTCATTCCCTGCAACCAGTGCCCCCATGTATTTAGTCACACAGGGGTTCTTGCCTTCAAGCTTTCTTTATGACCAAAATGTAAAATCCTGTGAATTTCACGGACTGATAATTTACATCGGGAGTGCCACGGGGTTTGCTGAGCTATCACTGTCACCGGGATGGTCAACCTCGCCTCATGTGTGAGAAACCGAGGGCGCTTTGAAGACGGTGAAATTCATTTCATGGCAGAATGGAGAGCTGGCCTTGCAATTCTTTAGTCTTAATCTGTCATTGCATGAGCTTTAGTTTGAGATAGAGTGGAGGGAGGCGTGCAAGGCGCCCAAAGGAGAGGTTTAGACCCTGATTGCGCAAATAGCAACCAGAACATATTTCATTAGTGGGATCTAGTATGCCTGACACCGCTAGTGAGGAAGTTCAAGTTATATTGATTGAGGGACATGAGCTGTGTGTGATGACATGTATTTCTAGTCTCTCACGACCAAGGGTCCTAATCTGGAGTCCAACAGGAGGTCTTGGGAGTTCAGGGCAGCAGGAGCTGCTCTGGAATTGCGGTTCTGACTGGCTGTCGCCGCCCGGGTCTCGGCTGAAGTTCAGCATTGTTTGTTGCGTCCGTCTTCTCCTTTTTCTCCATCGTTTCTTTGCCAACCCCTACAATCTGTCTTGGCCATGGACAGCAGAGATAACTGCTCCACTGCAAATGAAAAGCAGAGCAGGCCCTAAAAATATTACCCCTTGCAACTATTTAATTGCCACAGAATCTCCGTGTTCGAGTTTCACCGTACTCCTTGGAAGGCAGGCTCAGTAATTTGGCTGTCTATTATGTGTAATTTTATACCTTAGAGTCTGGAAGGATAATAAATAGAATTATAGACTATATCAGATTGCTGAGTCTCACGAAATGAAAAGCCAAAATCTCAGGAAGGAGTCCAGTGCTTTTTAAAAAAATCTCTTCTAAATATCCTGTTTTATTAAAACAGAAATGTAAAGTATTGATATTAAATGTATTTGTAAATCAGTACAGAGTCACCAGTTTATAATGTTAGTTTTTATGTTAGTGCTAGTTGCAATATTCGTGGATAAAATGGCCAGGATAGTGAATATAGCTTTCTTTATTTGTTTTGGTGTTGCTGGTGTTGTTGTTTGGTGTTTTGTTTTGTTTTGTTTTGTTTTTGGGGGGCAGGGGCTCCAAGACGGCTACTGCAAAGTGAATTGTTTTAAAATTAATGTTACTGTACTAAATAGTGATTCTTCTTTTCTTAAATTCTCATTTGTTTTGTAAAACAGAAAAATCTTTTACTTTTCTTTTAAAAATAGAATTTTAAGGGCCAGGGATTTAGCTCAGTGGTTTTGCCACCTGCTGCACAAGCACAAGGATCCCAGTTCGATCCCCGGTACTACCCCCCCCCCCAAAAATAGAATTTTAAAAGTGAAATGTTTCTTTTAAAAATAGAATACATGAAGTGCAAGGTCCTGAATTTGAACCTTGGGGAAAAAATAGAATATGTGTATGTTATATCTTTCAAACATTTAGAATGGAAAGTAATTTAGGACTTTATTTTAAAATATAATATGCATATAAAACATATTTGTCATCAAGTTTAGTTTCCTTGCTAGGGTGAGATTACCGGTAGTAAAGTTTCTTTACTGAGTAATGTTTCACTGTTCACATACATATACCACATCCATTGTAGTAGCTGGACCTGTTAGCACTGTGCACATGGGACTGACATGAGCTTGCAAGGAGCCGTTTTCAGGTATACCTGTGTGCACATTTCGGTTCCATACCTAGTAGTGTATTACTGACAAGAGTGTGCATATAAAGAGTTTTGGCAGAGATTACCAAACTCCAAGTGTAACTGACCTTTTACATCCCCACTTCCAGTTTATGAAAGCTCTTACCATGCCAGCACTTGGTACTGTAATATATTGATATTCTCTGTTTCTCTTTCTCTCCCTTAATCATTCTCACAGGTATGTAGTGGTATCCCATTGTGTTACAACCTGTATTATGATGAGTACCGCAGTTGTTTGTTTGTTTGCCATGTGTATCGCATGACTATCCTATTTTATGCAACACTTGTTCTACTACTTTGCACTTTTTTGGGAGATGCCATTAGCTTAGTAATATGTTGCATTCCAGACTGTGCATATACAGAAAGAGAGGATGAAAGTATTTTCTTCCTGTGGAAACTTTTAATTTCCTCACAGTGTCTTTGGTAAACAGAATTTCTCAATTTTAATACAGTCCAATTTATAACTTTTTATTTCCTTTTATGTTCAACACATTTTGTGTTCCACAAAAGAATACCTTAGCTACTTCAAGGCACCACATGTGTTTCATAATTTACTTTGAAAGCTTTCTCACTTACTTTTTCACGTCTGGATCTTCATCTATATAGAACTGATTGTTTTGTATACTTTTTAAGGAAACAATTTCAGAATAAATTTTTATTTTCACAGAATGAGGGCATCACCTTTCCCTGTGCCCTGCTAGGGCACGATTCTCATCAATCAGGCAGACATGTGGCCGGGTGTCTGCTTCCTTTTCCTGACATGTGTACTGCGGGGTCTTAGTATTGCAGTTCCCCAGTCCCCCATGTTGCCTGGCAGGTTCATCCATCCACACTTGGTGTTACTTTCCGAGGACTTGCTCTTCCTGGGACTCTGCATGTCTTTATATAACTTGGAATCCACTACCCATTACCTCAGCCACTCTTTCTCTTAAGAAGTCATGCTGAGGTTAGCTGGGTGTGGTAGTGCACGCCTGTAGTCCCAGCACTCTAGAGACTGAAGCAGGAGGATTCAAGTTCCAGGCCAGCCTGGCTACATAGTGAGTTCAAGGCCAGCCTAGAATATACAGTGAGACCTGCTTTCAAAAAACGACAAAAAAAGAAACAAATCATCCTGAGGTTTTCCTTGGAATTTTGTTAAATCTGACAGTGAATCCACAAAAAACATAATCCTTGAAAAGTTAACGCTATCAATCTGTGTATTTGGAATTCCCATGCAATCTTCTATGTCTATCTTAGTAATAGTAGGGTTGCATATTCATTACTGAGTATGTTTTCCATACTCTGTGAGATTTATTTCTAGGTATTGGATGTTTTTCAATATTATAAATGCTATTTTTATTTTAATTACCTATTGCTGAGAAAATAGATGCATTGGAAAAATTTTTTCTTGTCTTTTTATTGCCTAGAATCTGCAATACAATATTAAATAAAAGTGATATCAGTGAATGATACCTCATGCATATATCTCACAGGGTTGAATTTATTCTGCTTATTTCATATCAACACCAAAAGGAATAAAAATATTAAAAATGGGCATAAAATTCCATTTATAACCATCCTAAGAACTGAATCCCCTGCAGGCTCATACAAAGGTACTATGCAGAGTTTAGATGTTTTTTTCTGGATAGCATACAGGATACATGTTGTGCTAGCTTTCCCTTGCTGTGATGAAATACAAGAGAAAAACAATTCAAAGAGGAAAGGTTTAGTTTGGCTCCCTGTTTCAGAAGTTTCAGTCCACGGTCAGCTAGGCCCATGGCTCTGAGCCCATGCAGAGGAAGAATCTGGTGGGAGGAGGGTGTGGCCGAGGAAAGCTGCACTCCTCAAGGCAGCGGGGAGGAGAGAGGACTGCGGACCCTTGCTAAGGGGCTTTCTTGTCCTTGAGCACCTGTCCATCCAGGTCTTCATCCTACCAGTTGGTGCTGACCACATTCTGGGCCGGTGTCCCCCATCAGCTTGCTGTCTTGTCCTGCATGTCAGTGTCTCTGAAAACCCCTGGCAGGTAGTCCCAGAACTGTGCTATACTGATTTCCTAGGCATTTACCAAGCCAATCAAGTTAAGTCAAGACTGTGCATCAAATATAATTCGTGTGAAAGGAGCGAGATGAAGAGGGAAAGGAGATGAAAGAGGAAAAGGGAAAAGGAAGGAAAGAAGGGAGAGAAAAGAAAGAAAGGAAGAAAGAAAGGAAGGAAGGAAAGAAGGAAGAAAGAAAGAGAGAGAGAAAGAAAAGAAAGAAAGAAAGAAAGGAAGAAAGAAAGGAAGGAAGGAAAGAAGGAAGAAAGAGAGAGAGAAAGAAAAGAAAGAAAGAAAGAAAGAAAAAGAAAGAAAGAAAGAAAGAAAGAAAAAGAAAGAAAGAAAGAAAGAAAGAAAGAAAGAAAGAAAGAAAAGAAAGAAATTACATTGGTTCTTGACCAGATGTACGATATTAGAGGAAAATCATGTTCTGAAGAGATGAGAGGACACAGGAGATTCAAGAAGCCTCCTTCTAAACTCTAAGGACACAGAATAAAGTCAGAGTTGGAGATGGTAGGAATAGCACAAGATCTTCTCTGTTCACTACCAACAGCTATCACTGCCCTAACTAAACACCCTGCTCTTCCCAATCTATTATTAAGGGGAAGTCGCGCCAAGATAAATTTACTTCTAATTAAAAAACAAGTAATATACCAAAAGGTTTAAATATAAGGCAGTGGGTTGACACTATCAGCAAAAGTAAAAGCAATTAAAAAAGAGAATGCCACAGTGATGTTCAAAACATTGAGAAAGCGTAAGTGCAGAAAACAGAGTCGCCTGTGGTAACGGGAGAGAAAGTTAACCATATTCGTTTTTATAGTCTCACAAAACTTTTAAATCAGGAAAAAATGCAAATTAAAGAAGATATCATAAGACAAGGTACGAAAAGAGTAACAGTGAGTTGGCAAAACTCCTGAAAATACAGGGAAGAAAAATAATGCCGTTGCTGAAATGGAACCACATTAGAAGCTTCAAGAATTAAAAGAGTCCAGAAATGAAGAGGACCAGTATGAAGGCACAAAGCAGAAAAGAGAAAAAATGGCATAAAAACACCTGAAAAGAAGGTAATAGATGAGGGAAAGATGACTGGAAGCAAATGAGTATGTTGTTATTATTACACTAGTTCTTATCTGGGTAAATAATTGCCTCTAAGAGGGACGTATGAGCCTAGCTTTTGAATTCTCACCTTTGGTTTTCAGGACCAGAAGGCATCTGAGTGATTTCTTCAGAATTAGGATGAAGAAAACTGTGACCCCAAAGTTGTGTATTTTCTAAATTTTGTACTTTCTAGGTCAGGCACAATTGAAGAAGTACCTTCCTGGGATTGAAGCCCAGTTGTGTTTCTGGAGGTCCTATGGGTGGGGTCCCAGGGTTGGTGAATCCTGTCTCTTGGCATGACCTAAACTGACATTTGCCCCATGAGTTTGAATTAGCAGAAAATACAGACAGCCATGAACACTTCTTGCAAAACTGCCATGAAAGATGGCACAAAACCACTCAAGACCTAAAGATGAGTGATTTCCGTCTAGACTTGCAGTTCTATTAAGTGGGTGATGAGATTGGGGTTGAGAATGTGTGGAATAAAAACTGCACCACACTTTGTAGGTACCGTGAGCCTCCCTGTTCCTCCCTCTTTCCTCTCTTTTCCCTGCCTCTGCCTTTCCTTCCTTCCTTCTTTTTTTTTTTCTTTTTTTCCTGGTACAGGGGATGGAGGTTAACTCAGGGCCTTGTGTGGTACACAAATTCTCTACCACTGAGCTATGCTCCTCCAGTCTTGAATTACTAACTTTAAGCTTATATTGTTTTAAAACTCAAAACCTCATTTTTAAAAAGTCACTTTATTTTGCTCTTATTTGATCCGATACTGAAAACAACACTTAAGATGAGGACTTAATAAATAGTATTTCCCTTCAATATCATCAAATATTATTTAAACAGTACACATTTGTATACTGTTTTAAAATTGCAAAAAATACTCTTTAAGATTCATCAAATTAGTATTCATAGAAACCAAATTACATTAGAATACTATTTCTGTTTTAAATATCTTGTGCTGTGTCATCTAATTATACCAGATGGACCTGAAATTCATTTGGTAAACAGTTCAATAAAAAAGTGTTTAAAAAACTTGACGAAAAAGTTCTGGGAGGTTATGGCAAAAGCAAAGATAATCAGGTATAAGACTCCAAGGGGTTGTTTGAAGTACTGTAATAGCTAGGGCAGAGTAGAGTTTATAGCAGAATATGATTCAGCCTCAAATCAGCATCTAGAAAATTTCTCTTTTCTGGGCTTCTTAGACTTTGCCACATTTTATACTCTTTTAAGTTACAATCTCATTTCAGAAAAGAAATGATTAGAATAAATTTTTTGTTTATTGAAGAGCTGTCTGTCTTCGAAATCAAAAGTAGACCAGGTTTAATCTGAGCTTGAAACATCTTGAAGCTGTTTCTTACTTTTGAATTCACCAGGGAGACAAAGTCTAGAATCAGTTTGAGAGTCGTTTCAAGATTTCTGTTTTATTGTCATTTCCTCGTGTTGTTTTTATTTTTTTCATATTGAAATAGGAATAACTACAAATCTAGCTACAAATCCAGGTCAGTGCAAAGGAATACTAGAAAACTAGAATTTGCCAGGCAGGCTAGTGGGAGGGTCCTTTTGTGATGAAATGTTGCATAAATAATGCCGGTGGGGGTCTAAATTCACTGTTGCCAAGGAGACCTTTGTGCCTGGCTGAACCCTATTCTCTTTTAAGACTGCAACCACTAGGCTTGTGGTGTCTCAGATGTGTCTTGCTTTGCTTTCTTTTAAACTGTTTGCGAATGAAAGCAGAAATTCAGCTATGATAATTCAGCATCCAGACTATTCTGAGGCTGCTTTTCACTCTCTTTGTGGTTTGTGAGCGCATCTGTGGCTCCTTTTAGCCATGGTCTAGGAAGGAAGGAGCCAGGAACCGCTGCACAGCGTGCCCCGGGAAGGAGGGCAGAGTAACCCTTCCTCTTCCTCATCTTTGGGACTAGTCGACTTGTTTGCCTAGACCAGTTTTCAAGTGTTTAAGGATCATTTATTTCCAAAGGTACAGCAAAGGTAAAAATTAACAAAGTGAAAACTAACCTAATTTGGTTTTTCAATGCTTTCATTATTCATGTTGTTTCGTGATGATTTTTGCTCAACTTTTAACACTGTAGTTTGTGAGATATGTTTAGAAAATATGGCAAAAATTTGTTTCTCACCTCACAATTGTCAGTTTATTTAGCATGTGAACACTGAAGTCATAAACCAAATATGACTAAATTAGACATAAAGTGGATATTAGGTTTTCTGTGGCACTTTCATTAACCATTGTATCTGTTTAATAATTGTTTTTAGTAAAACATGTGTCATGGACACATACTTTAGAATTTATGAAAGTTATGATTTTCCATGTCAATAGTTATATACTTCAGTAAGAATTAAGAGTTGATTTGGAAATTGAGTCTTTTTTCCTTCAATGTGCAATTGGGTGAATAACCTCATCCCAAAGGAAATTATTTATAGAGAAGAAAGGCATAAAAATCAGCCAACTAATGGCACCATGTAAAGTGACTAAAATTTCAATATATTGGACAGTTAACTTGTTGCATTGCATCTCCCCTTTTCTTACAGGTTATTTGGCTCTCAGTGAGTTTTATATTAGGAGCAGAATGCAATAATTACATGTTTTGATCATTCCAAATGGTGCAGGTGTAAATGGGATGCACACGTCCCATGATTATAGAAAACTTTTACCATTCAAATATTTGCAGCTTGCTTTCATTGAAATAACTCATTGGGAGAATCATTGACCAAGACCACTTCACAGATTTCACTTGTGCCACCACTGCAGTTAAGACTGTGATACTTTACAGATTAAAGAGAGAAACTGATCACAGAAAACTAGTTTTAAAGCAAGATTCCTGTCTATGGAGTGGTACGGTAGATTGCCATATATTTGTTAGAGAGGTGTGTCTTGTGGAGCTGTGATTACAGTACCATAGAATGGCTCAGAAAGTCTTTAGGTTTTTAACTTTTAAATGTTTTCAAATGGGTAACAGTAGTGATAGAATAATATTCATCCTGATTATGACAATATTTGAAATATGAATGACTTTTGTATCTCAGTCATTAAATACAAAAATATCCATATTGACTTAAACATGGTTTGTTTTTATCAAACTTATTGTCACATATTAATATTTCTATTGATGGCATGGATATGTTTGTTTCACAAGGAAATCCCGCATATCCTCTGGGGTTCATCTCTTACTAAATATTTACTTTAATTAAAACTTAAAGCTTTGTTTTAATCACATTAAGCCTGTGAAGTCTTATTTTTAAGAAATGAAAGTAAATGTCAATGATACAGATGAAGAATAGTGATTTAAGAAAACTTTCACTTTGGGAGGTATGTTCCACATTGACTATTATTTCATAGTATCACCTGAATGTATAAGGAAAGAACTGTGAAGTTTCATTTTAGGTATATACGATCTACACATTCACATTTTGACTGTAATTGATATGTGACATAAAAATTACAAATTGTAGGACATGGCATTTGCGTATATTCCAAATAGGTCTTTTTTAATGTTAACTAATTAGATGGCATGATTACCTAGTACCTTATGTCACAAAATGTAAATATTTTTTTCTGAGTAGGAAATTTGAACTATTTTTGTTGTTTTTTTAAGTCCAACTTTTGATATCAGGTGAATACATCTAAAGACTTATTAAATAGCTATTTTTAGATAACATTTTAAAACATAAGCAGATGGTTAAAATGATTCATAAAGAAAATACATTTCTGGAGATTTTCAAATGCAAGTTGCAAGCTGCAGTCTGGGCTATTTTACCTGTAAATATTGGACACATAATTAAGACAAAATGGTTTCAGTTGTTTAAAGAAATAAATTTTCCAGAACAATCCCAAATCTGGACCAGTTGTCTAACCCTGCTGAGTTTGAGAATCCTAGTCTGAAAAAATGTTCTACCTGGAAGAGCTTTAGGAGAGGGATTTCTGTTTGTGTTTCTCCAAGTAACTTACTAGGACATGAATTCTGGTCATGAGCTTTGTTCATAGCTTTTGTAATTCTTGTATTTTGCAGTATTTTGTGTTCAGTAAATGTTTGTGAGTCCCTCTGTGTGCTAAACATTGACACACGGTATGTGAAAACAGATGGAGGCGTTCCCTAGGCCTTGGGAACAAATAGTCTGTTGGGGATCCGAATATTCGAAGTAGTAACTGTGATGTAGTAAAATAATTGCTGTAATGGCACCATGGCCGAAGACAGCATGAACAGTGTGATAGTTTATTAAATAAGTGCATTTAAATATGTTTATTTAATCCTCCCCATCTAGGTGAGATAAAGAAAAATTGTGATATCCAAAAATATCCACTAGAAATGACAATAAAGGTTATTTCCAGATAGCAGCCAAAGAGTTCTATAAAAACGCAGTGTGTGTGTGTGTGTGTGTGTGTGTGTGTGTGTGTGTGTGTGTGTTGTGTTGGGCGGATATTCTGGGGATTGAACCTAGGGCCTTCTAACTGATCTACATTCCCACCTTCCTTCCACCCCTTTTTTGAAACAGGGTCCCAGTTTAAGTCACTAAATTTCCTAGGCTGGGCTCAGACTTTCAAATCCTCCTTCCTCCCCCTCCCATGTTAATTCTTAAAGCAGAGTAAAAGTGAAAGTCTCTGTAGTGGCTCAAAAGAGCCTCCATGATCTGTTGCTCACCACTTCCTCTTTTCTGTCTCCTAACATTCTTGTCTCTTGCCCAGTTTGCTAAAACATAGGAAACCCTTGCCTCTCCAGGATCATGCTTGCAGCCCGTGGCTATGTATCTGTGTTTATTTTTTGCTGGAAGCAACATCACAGCTCCCTTTGCTCCTTCAGCCTCAGCCCACAGAGGCACACTGCTCACAGCCTCCATTCCTCAGCTCTGTGCTCCAGTGGCCCTGGAAAAGAGGCTATTCTTGGCGGTCCGCATTACATTTCTTCCCCACCATCTTCTCTTGCTGAGTTATCTCTCTCTTCTGCCTTCACTCCAAATGGCACTCTGTGTCCTCGATCCATTCATTTCCTTCAGAGTTTTCTCCTCTGGGAGGTAAACTCCATGAGGGCTGAGACTTTGATTTCATTTGTTTTTCACTGATGCATTCAAGGAATCTAGACCCATGCCTGGCATATTTGTTGAATGAACTCATGAAGAGTGTTCTGATTTCTTTCTATATCTATAAAAATAAAGTGAGTCTTCAGGGTTGTTATTTGCAGTCAATGCCCAGTCATAAGTGGGGGTGAAAGTAGCTGCTTCAAAGCAGCAGATTTATAGCTGCCTATGCCCCAGGACTCTTACCCATGTCTCCTGTGTCACAGCAGAATGGGATTTAGAATTCCCATCCATGGTATGTGGCATCAGAGGGATTCTCTGAGAACACCCAAAATCATGACCCCTTTGGTCATGCCCTGGCTATGGGAACTTGACCGATGTCTCAGCTACTGTTTTGCCAAATTTTTTCTTTCACCCTCAAAAATCATGGCTGTTACTCTAATACCCCAGCTCTCCTTCCTAAGAGTCTGTGAATGACCTACATATTCTCCAAAACATTTTTTTAAATGTGCAAAAAAGTGTAGCCTCTAAAATATTATGTGATGCATTCATGTTTGTAATCTCCATTAAGATGAGGAAAATGATTGAGTATCTTGGATTATTTATATTCATCCAACAGCTGCATTCAAGTTTCAGTTTAGAAAATCCTAAAATCCGTCCTTAGGGTCCTAAGAATCACCCATCAATATTAATCCTATCCATGGTGCTACCTGAAATTCTTTCACTATATCTCATGCTGATACTTACCTGGAAAGTATAATAACAAATATGTTTTTGTCATTTGTGGATCAAATTACTGGTTCTGTCCCATCAAGTTCATACTGCATTTAACAAGTTTAACTAAACTCTGCACATGTGATTTTAAAAATAAACTCTACAAGCTCTGGACTTTAATAAACACTGCATTGTGGCTAATTGCACGGTACCCTACTACAGTTTCTAAATATTTTTCGGAGAAATGAGAATTACTTTTTCTAGGCATAAAAATATTGAGTTAGTGTGTTCCTTCCAATGATCTAGCTCTTTTTTTAAGAAGAAAAGCTAATTTTAAGTGTTGGTCAACTTTCTGATTGTTTCAGTATGAAGCAAATAGATTACTAACAGCTTTCTGCATCTTGAAGATGGCAGCTACTGTTTTGTACATATGGTGAAGTGCTGGAGTGCTTGCTCCTACAAGGAGAGCGCCTCCAAATAAGATTACTTATTGCAAGGCCTCCACATTAGTCACACATTACCTCTTCATGGATTTCATCTGCTTCACTTCATTTCAAGCCCTCACGCACTTCTGAGCCAATTTCTGGGAATTTTCATCAGCGTTAATGGAGTTTCTTCAAGAGATACTATATTCAGCATTGAAATGTTAAATGTAATTAAATTTAGTCACTGAAGTTAGGGGTTCACTACATATACATTATCATATATTATTTCTGCTAAAATTTGGAAACTGTAAATACAGCAGTGGAGGCAAAAAAGAATGAAAGAAGGAGATGTTCGTTTAACAGAGGGCCTGGGGTCATTTGGTTTAGCTGCTCTACCACAGAGTTACATGCTGACATTTTTGTAGTTGTCCACTTCTGTCCTGGACCTGACATTACTTCACAGACTCAGGTATATTTGGGCATGATTTTGGCAAATACTGGGTACAAATATTGGCCAAATGCTATACATTCCCATTTAGGAGCTTCATCTCTGAGAATGTAGAATTAAAGAGAAAATTTGCATTTTTTCATTTAATGATTTCTTAAAACAACCTCTCCTTTTATTTTATTACTCTTCTGAAATAATAGTTGGTAAAATTATTGAGCATATCCAGGGTGGTTCTGATTACTTGCAGTATCTCATTAAATCCTTAAAAGGACCCTATGTTTTAGATATTATCCCTGTGCTGTAAATATGAGTCATTAAGCGAATTATTTCAGTATGTGATATTTCCAAGACCACAGAACTAAATAGGTGCAAGATCGTGAACTCATATGTCTTCAACAGTGTTGCTCAACTCTCATCAGCCTTTTACACAATACCACTGCTCAGTGTCACCAGGTCACTTACATTTTCACAGCCCTTCATAGATTCCTGCCTGTTCATACAGTTTCCACTCCCTGTGTGCTCCTTGCACTGCTGTTAGCTCTTCATCTCCACCAAGGTGCTGCAAGTGCTTTTCCCTTTTATTGCAAACACTTGGTCCCCTAATCTGCATGTTTGTATAAGGAATTCTGCAAAGCCTGGAGTGTGATTGGTAGTGGGTGCTATGGGAACAGAATCTCCAGGGGAACTATCTTAAATCTAGCTTCCAGGCTTAATTGCAAAGCCTGGTGTTAGACATCTTCATTTCTAGTAGGTTCTCTAGAGGAGCTCAAGACCCATGAACATCCCAGAACCACCTATCTGGTTTTACAGATGCAGAAACTGGCTGGGAGGGAGGTGGAGGAACGAGTTCAAGAGTGGTACTAAAGCTCTGTGTAGGGTGTTCAGGGAAGAGCAGAGGTGAAAACAAGCCAGCCACATTGGAGACCAGTACAGGTGCAGGGTTCAGGATGAAGAGATTGGATGGGTCACTGGGCATGCAATTAGTCTCAGTCTTGTATTTTTCCACCCCACACTGCCACCAACCTCTACTACATTTGTGCGTGCTCACAAAGTATAGAGACAGTGAGGTGGGCAGGCCAAGTGGAGCTTAACAGATGTTCCACTCAGGGCAAAGAAAATGGCTGGCGGTCGGTTGGTTTTTTTCTGCAGCTTTGCTTATCATTTTCAGTGTAGTTATCAAGTTGGCTGTTTATCATTTCCAAAGCTTCACAGAAACATATTTTTATTTTGATGGTATGGCACAGTTATTGTTTCATCCCTGTTTGCTCAACTTTGATTTGCCAACCACTGTCCTGAAAGCTAAGAATGAAGAGATGACAAAGACAAAGCCCTTATGGATCTATCCTTGTAGGGACCAGCCAATAAGTCAGTGATTATTATTACCACCCACTCCACCTTCTGTCCAAAGAAAAAAGATCCAGGAAGAAAGAACATTATGGTTACATGCAGGCTACATCTATCTGAAGGAGACCAAAATGGGTTTATCATCATCAGTTTTATTTAAAAGCTTACTCTAAAAGGAAGTGAAGGAAATTTTATTATCTACCCTTTTTTACAGGTAATATCAATGTATTCAAGAATCTTTGAGGATGTGAGTTTTGACTGGAGATAACATTTGTAGTGCATTTCATCTGGTATAAAATAGCTGTGGTGTGGTGGAAAGATTATGGCGGCGGAGGTCAGAAAGCTCAGTTTTGTATGATTGTATCCTTCTTTTCCATCTGTAGAACATTTTACTGGAACAAGATGAGGAGTATATGTTCCTGTGCTATAATCTCTGTTGTTTGATAATGTTTTATTATTATTTCATTCCTTGTTATGGGTTGTATCTAGATGTTTTCCTAAAGCCTCATGTGCTCATAGGTGTGGCTTTTTGGAAGTGACTGATCTATGGTGTGTATATAAGGATTATGGATGTGTGATAAATGGATCAGCCCACTGATTGAATTAGCATAGTTCTGGGCATTGCTGAAGGAATTTACTAAGAGCCCCACACCAGGTGTGGGTGGGACTAACCTATAGGCTTGTACCCTGGATGGAATATAAAGGGAGATTTGCAGCAGCTGCTGCTGCTGCCTCCTGCCTACCTGCCATGGACTGTTTCTCCTCTGCCATGGCCCTGAGCCATGCCACCATGTGGAACCAGTATGGACTGAAAGCTCCATAAACTGTGAGCTGAAATTAACCTTTCCTTCTTTAACTTGTGGGTGTCAGGTATTTTGTTCCAACAATGAGACAGTAACAAGGACGTTTGATAATCTTTTAATAATGTCATTCCTCTTAGAGCAGTGTGGATATTCACAATTTTTGGAGGTGGGATCCTAAAGGAATTTCAAATTAGATACTTGCTCTACATGGGGAATGCAGCTCGTTTTAGCAGAGCTCATCAGGGGTGTTGGTTCATGGTGCTCAGTGCTCTCTCCAGAAAATCCATCAACATAAGCCTGGTGACACAATATGTAGTCTACTGTCACTCACTTGTTTCTTCTGCTTTCTTTGTTTTTGGTTTTGGCTCTTGATGTATTGTTTATTTTTGTTGGGGTAATGTATTTTCAGAAAGACTAGTGGACTAGAATCTGATCTAATGCTAGTCTTAACTTTACTAGATTTCATTTTCTTTTCCCTGGCTGTGCCCGATATGGGCTTAAAGCTTTTCTTTCTCATCCTTTAGTCCCTCTCTACCTCAGTTTTCACAACTTCTAAATTAAAAGCTTTGCTCTCTGATTCCTTATAAATGAATTGTATTTTATTGTCTTTCCTACAGGGCATCTTACTGTGGGATTAGAGGTAGTTGAAGGTGTACATTTCAGACCAGACTGACTAAGGCAGGCTGTCACATGAATCCCCTGCCCAGTCATTTTAGGTCTTGCTCCCAGAAAGCTCCACCCTTTGTTAATTTCACTTCTCATTCAGTAGGTCTTTTTAACAAGTATATCTATTATATGCTTACTTATGTACATATGAGTGTACCACTGTGCTAAAATTTGTATGTTGGCACACTTTTTAAAAACCCAAATTTTAGCATAGGAGAATAGTCCATTTAAATAGAGGTTCAAGTCTTTACCTCCCATATGCCACTGGATTGCGTTGTGCACCGTACTTCAAAAGTAACTGCTGAGTTACACAGCTCAGCATATGGCAAGGAAATTTCCAATCAAATTCATAAAGTGAGATTGAGAAATAGGGAATTTAGGAAGCTTAGATGCTTGTGTGGATGAGACTGTCTGTGTTGATTATAATTGGAATTGAGGGTCACTGAGAAAAAAGATGATTATACAATCACAAGTGATTGTTCCTCATTTTCAAGTGAGTGTGATACCCAGGCTTTCTGCAGATGGTGGGGGGGGGGGTAGGACCAGGCTGACATCACAGTGCAGTACATGTAAGTGCTAGAGAAAGACCCAAGGTGGGTGTTAGCATCATGTGTTAGGCAGATGTTTATATATCCCATACAGTATGTCTGTCTTATGTCCTGTGGGTTGCATATACCTTTGTTATAATAAGTCACATGAGAAAACGCAGAAACTTTTGTTAGTTGTGTACATTAACAAGGTTATATATTTTATATGCAACTTTTGACAATTCCGCTTCACTCAGTGCAGCCTAGGTATGTCAGGCCTGTCCAATCCTGGGACAGCACTTTGGACACACCTGAGAGAGTCATAATCATCATGAAAAGGACCTTGTATGAAGTACTGAACTCTGTAGTTTCTACTCAAAACTCTAATCACAGAATTTGACTAGTATCTTCAAAGTAAGCTTTTAGAATTTTCAGATTACACAAGGGTAAAAAAATGCATATGTTTGATACAGCATTAGTTTTCAAGAAGAATGTAAGAAGCTGAAAAATGTAAGATAAAAACAAAAAGAGAAAATTGAGGTATGTGTGCATCTTTGTCTATAGGCCCAAAAGTATCAGAGGTACATATTGTAGGAAAGTATGTTTTGGCAATGATTTAGAAAAAAATGTTTGTTTACTTGAATTCAGGTTTTATATAAAGTAACTATTTGGGAAGGTTAAGGAAGCTAATGTAGTCCTAGGTTACATTGAGAGAAGTTCAATTTCAAAGTTACAAGATGAGTTAGTACTTGACGCTTTTAAGGACTATCTAGAAAAGTGTGTAAATGTTGGGGGTGGGCTGTGAAGAGTGTATCAACAAACTAGAAAGAAAATGCAAAGGTGTTGCCAGAATGAGTGGGTTTTTAAGTAGTGGGCAATATGTCCTATCAATGTAAAAATGTGTTTCTCTGGTGGATCAAAGGACAGGCTAGAACAGACATCAGACTCAGAATCAGTTATTAGAAAGGTTTTTTATATGAAGGCGTATCATGATTTTGATGAGCAGAGCTTCTCTTCAATGGAAAGTTGTGCCTCTGAGTATGAGTTCTTGGTAACTCAGGCACCATCAGAGTGGCTGACTGAAAAGAGGAAAATGAACAAAATGACCCTCTAGATCGCATCCACATGTATAATTTTATGAGACCTGCCATCTGACCGCTTAGGATAAGATGTGGATTGGCCATGTAAAAATCTGAAAAAGACCCTGTGATATCTGTAGTATCCCTATTTGTGCAGGCTAAGGTTTCAGGTGAGAATTTTGAAAACAGTGTCAAAGTCATTCATGTACACTGGCTGTTTAAGACAGAAAAGGAGTAGGAAAGTTAGTATAGTCACATAAATACTTACTCATACTATACATGAAATTCTATGAAAAATATCTATACGTAGTTGTTTCCTCACTTCCTAACTGGTTAGCCATGGGTATTCTAGTCCTCCTCTGTAAATCAGTAATAAGGTTAAAATAGTGATGTTATCTCTTGAGAACTTACAGAGTATTCATGCCACTTGCAGAGGGAAGGAAAGCATTGAGTTTATGGGAAAAATATAGCCTAATCTTATTAGAATAGAAAGGTTTTCTGTCTTCGTAAGGTGGGATACAATTTAAGACATGTGATTTAACTAAATACATGTTCTAGAGTATTTATTAGATACAGACATCTTGTTGACTGTTTAAATTCTGACCAGACTGTTGCTTTTTCCACTTGAGTAGCAACAGGAAATTGGGAAATAGGCCTAACATGCATGAGAGAAGGCTGCTGAAATCATGAGCAGCCCGCTGCCCATGCTGTGGCCAAGAAGGCGAATGTTGATCGGTCCTGCCTTCTCTGTCAGGTAAACTGTACTTGATAGAGATTTTAGTGCTCAGTTTCAGGAAACACGGGGATAATTTGGCTGTTCCTAAAAAGGCATAAACAAAATATTGGCTAAGCACAGACAGATGTTAAGGTTATACTTTGTACATGAATTCATGTACTTGAATTCACTTTAATGAAGTTGAGCTTATGGTGTAAGATCTTGCAGCTCATTATAACTAAGTTGTTATGGGCTGCTAATTTGCTAGAAGCTGCTGTATCATGAGCTAGCCTCACTGCCTTGATGGGTCTCCTGGTAGTTAATATGGATTAAATGTGAATCTTTTATTTTTCCCCCTGTGGTCTTGCATAATGATATTAGCTTGTCTGCACTGTGACAAATTCAGTGTACCAGGAACATCTGGTACACCATTCTTTATGACTGAAAATATAAGCCCGTAAACATAATATTACATATCCATCAAGACTTCCCATATTGGGGAAACGTGGAAGGGTATGGCTGTGGAATGAATCTATTGGTCACAATTCATTTTCCTCCAATGTTAACTATTCAAATAGTGGTACATTCAACATCACTACATTCTTACAAGTTCTTGTCTGATTATCAGGAAGTAAATATGGATGTATTCCTTGTTAGACTGAGCTTAATTTATTCCCAGCAGAGGAATTTCTAAAAGAAAAAAAATAATAATAAAAAAAAAGGAACTAAAACCTTCACAGTTTGAAGACAGGTTTAAATTCAGTCTTTTGAAGTTGATCTGAGAACAGATCACATTGAAATGTTCAAACCATGATGCTGCTTTAGACTGCCTTTTTAAAAAATGAATGTACATTATTTTTTTAAATGAACAATAAGTCAAATCCTATGCTCCGATTTAGATTTTGACATGTTAATATTAGAATGTTCATGTTTTGACTGTTATTATCTAAGCAGTGGGGAAATATATTTCACAGATAAAATGCACAAGTTGGTATGTATATGTATATTAAATACCTTATCAAGAACATGAACGACCCCTGGGCTAGTGGTCATTTTGTCATTTCTGCTGTATCACTGAGTATTCTAAAATCATTTGTTTAACTTCTCTGATTTCCACATTAGTTGACTTTACACATGGTTTATGTTCCACAGTTGAAATTCTTCACTGGGTCACTATGGAGATAAGATACAGTGATAACACAACTGTTATTGTACAAATAGTCAAGCTGCTGCTCACTATTATTACCCAACACTAGCCCTTTGGTGACCTCAGGGCCCTCAGTCAGTAGTAGATGTAACTAACAATGAACGACTTTGGAGTCAGTGAAGAAAGGGGGTCTGTAACTTACACACAAAAACTGATTGAAAAATTTGGCAAAAATGTTCATAAAGGAGAAGAAAAGTAAACTATTTCTTCAATTGTAAAAGTCTGTGTATACAACCCCCAGTACTGTTTCTACCTAATTATGAAAGAGCTTAGCAGCTGACAGGGATATTTAGGAACAATGTCTTCACAGCATGGAACAGTACAAGGTCCATGTTGAAACTGTTGACTTTCAGATGTCCAAAATGGTTAAATTGTATTAACTATTTTATTGCTACAGAAACAAGTTCATACTTGATAATGAGAAAAGCTCTGATATTCTGTGTTCCTCATGTATTTATGAGTTAATCTAGAAACAGGGCTAAAAGCAGTGTTTTTATTCCAGGAAGCTGGATGTATACTTATTGAAGAGAAGATTAAACATGTTATCAATTTTAATAAAATTCTGCAAACTAAAAAAAAAAAAAAAAAGAAACAAGTTCAATTAAAATTTCTGAGGGATTTTTACTTGACATATGGAAAATGGTAAAATAGTGCTTCACATTTAATAGTGAGAAAACTCTAGCTTATTGTTGAATATTAACCTTGCACTTTGAGTCAGACTTCCAGTCAGCCTGTTACTCAATTTGGCCCTACAATGCAATTAAACTGAACTCTAATTGGTTTCTGAAACACATCCACGCACGTTCAGTGCCCATTGCTGTGTGTTGACTCATGCTTTTTTTTTCCATGTGTGATGAATGTCTCCCTTCCATCCTTTCACAAGGGCAATCCCTAACTTCTCATTGTTCTTCTCAAATGCTCTTTTCTTCACACGACATTGTTTTTCATTTCTTCCTTTTCCTCTCCCATCTTCCCAAAGAGAAGTAAGCTTTAGAATTCACTTACATCCTTTTCATTGTAATCCAGCCTTTGAATTCTGGTGAATGTTGTATAGATTCAACTCTAATTTTAGACTTAAATCTGTCAACAGTATCTGCAGCTGAATTAATTTTATACTCTTGTCTTCCCTGCTGTATAAATCAACATCTTTAGGATAATTTACAAATAAAACCTGTTGACCTAGTGTCATTTATTCATATTATAAATGTTTAAATGGTAACTAATATGTGGTAGGTATTGAAGATTTGAATGAGGAAGATAGAATCAAATTTTTGCATTGGAATAAAAGCTAATGATAAGTCCAGAATGATTGAAACTTGAGATTTGCTGCCAGACAAGTACAAACAAAAAAGCTCAGTACCTTCCTATGTTTGCTGTTAGTGAGAAGTTTCCTATTCTTTTGCTGTTTTGCTTATGTTAATAAAACTCTCCAATAGTCATGGCATCGAAGAGAAATTCACCACATTGTTGGGAAGAAAATGATCAAATGAGAGAACTCTCTAGGAATTGTGGAGCCACCAAAGAGAACTTAACATTTCTTAGTCTGAAAATACTACCCAGTGCTCACTTCCCAAAGAGCTACCAGTAAAGTTTGTAATAGAGCTTTGTGTTAAGAAAAGGGGAAGGTATTGGAAAATGGATCATTTTTTTATGGAAATGACATAGGATAATAGCACCTGAAAATGTTAGTTTTGCAATGAATTTATTTTTTTATATGCGGATTTCAGTTTGTACAGAGCACTTTGGGGCCCTTGTCAGTAGAACACAAGCATGTCCTGGTGCTTTTCTCCAAGTCAGAACAGGATATCCCCTCACTCTGAAAATTGTTATATTTATTTCTCTGTTTTCAAGCAAAAGAAGAATATCTTTGAAGTTAGGAATAACTGGATTGTAGTCAGTAACTGTAAAAACTATACAGTTTGTAATAGCTAAAGCTTGGAAACAGCCCAAGTGAAAATCAACTGGAAACTGAATAAAGAAGATGTGGTTTTTTTATAAAATGGAGTACTACTCAGCCATAAAGAATGAGAAACTAGAGACATTTATAGCTAAATGGATGCGTAACGAGGCCATACTCTTAAGTGAAATAAATAGGACACACATGTGTAAATACCGAATAGTTTCTCTAGTGTGAGAAACTGAGAGTGTAAATAAGGATTAAAATGATTAAAATGAATAATTGATAATTTGAAATAGGAAAAGGTCCAAAGGTGTAGGAGTGATGGGAAGGGGAAGGGGAAAGGGAAGAAGGGAAAGGAAAAATTATGAGAAAAGAAAAAAAAGGGAAATGAAATCTATGTAAATAGGGAAGGGTGAAAGGGGTGAAGGGCGCACAGGTAATGGGGAAAAACATAAGAACTAAGATACATCATGTACAGGGACAAGCACCCAATGAATGATAAATGTAAACGTGTTGTATACCTAAAATGTACCAATAAAAGAATTTTTAAAAAACTATTAAGCAATAGTAAAGTTTGGAAGAAGAGATGGGCAGAAGTTTAACTTTTTAGGCTATGTCTGTAATTTCAAGTCACTAGCACTAGCTAATGTCCCCAAGTCAATGTTTTTATGTATTTAAACATGATTAGGAATTCTCGGTAAGATATGTTCAATGGACTCAATACCTCAAATTAATATAAAGATTTAAGTGACATTTTGATACATGTGCTGCAGAATATTTCTTTTCATGTTATAAAATGTCAAATCGTCAGAGTATTAAATGCTAAATCCTATCGATTTATATCCTCAGGAAATAGAAAGACCATGTACTTTTTAAATATATAAGCAACGATCCTATCTGTTATTTTAAAGTAAGTTTTGGCTATTTTGTGGAAGCAGATTGAAAGCGAGAGAAGAGAGGGTGTGACTCTTTACGACCCTGAGATCAGAGGTCCAGGCAGGGGATAGCAGGGGCCAGAGTTGGAGTGGTGTGCACACACTGGCAGTGACTTGTTTTGTAGAGCTCCTATCTGTAAGTCAGCTAGAGTCCCCTCATGATCCGGGTATCTTTCAAAAGTCACACCTTTGAACACATAATGCTTTTGGGGGGATTCTAGATCTAAACCCTAACAGCTGCAATTTTAGATCTAAACCCTAACAGTTGCTGTTTCCATGACAGTGTTCATGTAGGCAAGGATGTTGGAGCACATCTACTGCTTTTCGTCCCTGCCTTTGTTGGGTATGCCTGAGTTTGGCAGTGTTCTTCTTAAATGTTAAAGACCATTACTAGAATGATTTCTATTACATTGTGAACTTCAACATTACAATGAGTATAATTCTTCCTGTGGTTGGACATAATGATACTAATGCTTTCCCCCTAGGCAGGTGGGGAAAACTAAAAGGAGAGCATGGAATTATGAGCCTTAGTTCTTTCTCATTAGAGAAATTTATATTATTATTTTGGCTGTATTATTCCTGGTTCTGTTGCCTCCATTAATACAGTGAATATGTGTCCTAGAATTTTGAGGCAGTGGGGTTCTGAGCAGATAGACTGGCTTAGACTTGTCATTCCAATCCCAACTAATCCTTGAGGAAGCTACTTAACACCTTCAGTTTTGAAGTGTCTCGGTCAATACAGTGACTACCTGGCTGGCTGAATGTGAGGAATAAACAGGTTAAGGCATGTACAGCACTTAGCTAAGTAGGGCATATGGTCAATCAATATGTAAAATATTGACTGCCGTTACTATGTGCTATAGCTGTGAGTACAATAGTCATTCTCAAGCAGGTATGCACTTAAAAATCACAGGTAGGAAATTTTCAAAATGGATATGTTGGAGTCCTGCTACCAATAAGATTTTATTCTGGAGTTTGTAGTAAAATACCAGACATTAAAAAAATGTCTAGAGATTATTTCAATGTAGTTAAGGGTCACGAATGTAGAAGTACTACTAAACTCTTAATGAAACCTAATGGAATTTAGCACCATTTAAACCTACCAAGAAATGGGTCCTCCATACTTTTCTGGAGTCCTGTCTTTCAGGTGACTCAAATAAACTGGTAAAAATACTTTATTTGGCTACAAGACATTTAGCAAGATGAAATTGCAGAGCAAAGAAATGAGATTCTGCAGAATGAAGGAGCTGGTCAGAAAAGGATGTTTTTGTTGTACTTTATTGAAACTATTCTGGAAAGGTGCCTATGATTCCGCTTCAGAGTGCTGATTCCTGTCATCTGCTGTCTTGCTTGGTGACCCAGAATAACACCGCGGTTGTTTTAAAACATTAATCTGTCAGTTTTGTAAACTTTCATGGACAGCTCTTTGCCATAGTTTTTGACTCACCAGTAAGATCTACGCAGCTGTACAGTTGACATTGATTTGTCCCATTCCATCTTGACACTGTAGCTTGTTCTTCCCAGATTTGTTGGACATTTTCCTGGAGGCTTCCTGTTATTACCCTGTCATTTTGCCACTTTCCCTTCAGACTTGGCTTGCCACATGTCTCAGTGGGATGAATTTAACATTGCCAAGGAGGGTGGTCACCACGTCAACTCATTCATGTGAAACAGGAATTCAAAGTGATGTGAGAAAAAGAGATCACGGAGGATCATTTGATAGTTCAAATCCTTGATGAGTACAAATGAGGGCTACTGGGGAGCAAGAGCTCATCCGTGCAGGGGGAAGCTGGGGCAGAGAAGCCCCAGTCCTGTACTCTGACCCTCGTCTGGGTAGAAACGCATGCAAGAGTAAGGTCTGGCAGTGATAATGACCAGAATTCACTGAAGTAGCCACAGTGCCTCAGGATTGCAAGCCGAGTTACTGTCCGATGCCATAAAATCATGGAATCTCAGCACTGAGAAAAACAGCAGTGATCTTTTATTCTTTCATTTCACATGGAGCTGATTTGATTGTCTTGGCATTGGTCTCCTCTGTAGATGGGATGGCCAGAGGCATGGTGGGAGGGGAAGAAACATGGAGACTTCAGAAAACCTCTGGAGGAAGTGGACAGTTGGTTAGGATCCAGTCCAGAAGCCAATGGGGATCGAGACAACAAGCAGTCCGTAGACAAGCAGGCATTAAGGGGTCATGAGACAGCAGGGGTGCACAGCAGGCGGAAAACTCACTAGATGGGTGAAGCTCTCATTTAATGCAGCCAACAGCAGGCCCAGAAATGGTGTAGTGAGGCAGGAAAGAGTTGTTAGAAAAATGGTCCTCCTTGAAAGGTTGTGAGTTCGATCCCCGGTACAAGAAAGAAAGAAAAGAAAGAAAGAAAAGAGAGAGAGGGAGGGAGGGAGGAAGGAAGGAAGGAAGGAAGGAAGAAGGAAGGACGGAAGGAAGGAAGGAAGGAAGAAAGCTCCTCCAAAGACTGCACGTCCAAGGAATGATTGCTAACTGTTTCACACCCACAGATTTGCTCAAAATTATACTAGACTTGGACCCAAATTACAGAAATAGAGGACACAACAGGAAAATTGAAGCTTTGAGTTTTGGGTGTTTTTTTTTTTTCCAATGCTGGGGGTCAAACTCAGGACCTTGTGCTTGCCAGGCAGGTGCGGCACTACTCAACTAAATCCCCAGCCCATGAGTTTGGGTATTTTTAAGTCTTCATAACCAGGAACATGACCAGCACCTTGATGTGAGATGTGGGTTATGTTTGGAAGGAGATCAGAGACACGACCCTGTGCAAACTAAACTATTCTCACTCAGAAAGTTCAGCAGAAGGCACAGAGACCAGAGGTGTTTCAGACTCATCTTACTCTGGTAAATCCTCTCTGCTCTGAGTTCTCCATGTTCATTTAGAAAATTACCTGGCCACCAAATAAAGAAGATGGGTTGAACCTTTGTGTTAACCTTGCTTCCTTTCCAAAATAGCAAGGAAACTTTTAATAATAACCCCATTGACATAAAGAATGAAAGGGCAAAGATCCACACTTCACCAACCTTAAGAGATCATCAGTTGTCAGAATTACTTTAAGACCAATGAAGAAAGCAACATTACTCCCACTTAGACTGTCTCACACTATTGAATGTAACTCTTCACAATTGAAGAGTAGATCTGTAGGTATTAGAGTGTCAAAAATGAGTGTCTTAAAGAAGTAAAAGCAGCAAATAAATGTGTGAAAAAATGTTCAACATCACTGGTCATTCGAGAAATGCAAATGAAAACAACACTGAGATTCCACCTCAACCCAGAAAGAATGGCTGCTATCATGAAATCAACCAGTAACAAATGCTGGCGGGGCTGTGGGGAAAGAGGAACCCTGCTCCACTGCTGGTGGGAGTGTAGACTGGTGCAAGCACTGTGGAAATCAGTATGGAGATACCGCAAAGAACTAGGACTGGAAGTCCCATTTGACCCCGCTATTCCCCTGCTGGGGATCTTCCTCAAAGAATTAAAAGAATCATACCACAGCGATATATGTGCACGCATATTTATAGTGGCACAGTTTGTAACAACTAAAGCTTAGAAACAGCTCAAGTACCCATCAACTGCAAACTGGATAGAGATGTAGTCTTTTTTATAAAATGGAGCACTACTCAGCCATAAAGAATGAGAAACTAGAGACATTTATAGCTAAATGGATGCACACTGAGGTGATACTCTTAAGTGAAATAAATAGGACACACGTGTGTAAATACCAAATAGTTTCTCTAGTGTGAGAAAGTGAAAGTGTAAATAAGGATTAAAATGAATAACTGATAATTTGAAATAGGAAGAAAAGGTCCAAAGGGGTAGGGGAGGTGGGAGGGGAAGGGGAAAGGAAAAATTACGAGAAAAGAAATACATGGAAACAAAGTCTATGTAAATAGGGAAGGTTGGAGGGGGTGAAGGGCACACAGGTAATGGGAAAAAAATAAGAACCAAGATACATCATGTTCAGGTACAAGCACCCAATGATAAATGTAAATGTATTGTATACCTAAAATGTACCAATAAAAGAATTTAAGCAAAAAAAAAGCATGTCTTGGAACCAATAAAGTGTGGTGGGTGGACAAAGTGCTCAGTGACATCCTACCCAAGAAAGTGGAGCTCTTTCTACGCAGTGGGAAAAACGTAGGTCATAGGCCAGTTGATATAGGAAACTCTTTTAAAGGCACAAGTGGCAGAAAATACAGAAACAAGTGAGAGAGAGTCTGGAAACTTGTTTAGGTATAAATTAGATCCCGTCATAGCAAAGACGAGAGTGCAAACGCCCGATGTGTTCTCTGGAGAAAGTTAAATTTTGAGAGTCTTGACTTACAGACGTCAAGCAGGCTGTTGAGACAACATTGAATAGCAATTTTGCTTACTAAACGTTGAGCCTCCCTTCACTTCAACCCAGCTTTAGTCCAATACAGTTTTTAGGAGAGGGACGGCCAGGTGTTTATACTCAAACCTGGAGCCTGAACTGGAAAGAGACTTTCTTGGGAATTCTGCATGGTGCTCTGATAGACCACACTAAAACCAAGAGTGCGTTCAGCACTCTCACTCTGACCCTCAAATATGAACCAATGGCCAGAGCACTGGAGGTATTTCACAGAACCCGAAACATGACGAGATTCTAAACAGCACGTAGTGGTGAAACGAAAATAACCACCATAGTGTTAATATCATACAGGACAAAAAGAGATGATTCTAGATCCACAAAATGAAAGACATATTTAGAAATGAAATCTAACTCTTAGAATTTAAAAGCATAAGAAATCAATCATTAGAGACTTACATAACTAAATTGAGGAAACTTCCCAGAAAGTGGAGCAGGAGATAAGCAGACGGAAGAAGAAAAAAATTTTAAAAGAAGAAACTTTCAGGACAGATGTTGATTTTAATATGTAAATAATGAAAGGTAAAGGAAAAAATTAACAAGAATTATTAAAAAGAGGAAAGAGAAAATCATTTAAAATGTATTCAATAATTAATAAACCTGCCTAGAACTAAACATCATGTTTCTATATTGAAAGTTCCCACTAATGTTCAGCACAAGATCAAACATAAAACTTAATCAAGGCAGATCACATTAAAAGTTTAGAAAGCTGGAGACCAAAAGAAAATTCAGCAAGTGTTCTGGGAGGAAGTAAAAGCTCGCGAGTAGAAGATAATGAAGCTTTATCTCAAACTTTGAGGGGAAATGATTTCAACCTACAATTCTGACTTCTAAAAGCAGGCATGTTACTCACAAACTGTGTAAGTAAAATAGAAAACATAAATATGTGTGAAGTCTCAAAAAAAAAAAAGCCTCTCTTTCACTTTCTGGGAAGAAAGTTTTCACCGGGAAAGGAACCAAAGGAGTAAAGTGAAGAAGGCCCCTGGTGAGGAGTCAGAGAATTTATGAAAGAGAGGGACAAAGGAAAGCAGCCTTGTGTCAGCGAGGGGACATCTCAACGGACAGCTACACAAGGAAGGACGATTGGGGAAGGTCAGGAAGCTCTGACGATTTCTTCATTTAGGTGATAATGACATCATTTCATGGGTTTTATTGCTCTGCCAAAAGATTTGTACAAATTGAAGGAGTTTGGGATTAGATTAGTGGTAAGTACATAGGCAACTAAACAAAGGAAGAAAATGGAAGCTGTGAACTTCAGGAGATCCAAATGTTGTACAGGATTTGAAACAAAATCATACAGTCATTCATATTTACATTCTGTGTTAGTCATATTCTGGGGGCTTTAGCCCCGTAGACTGTGTGGCTCAACAAGAGAAATTGATTTCTCACAGTTGTAGAGGTTGAGAAGCTCAAGAGTGAGGTTGGAAGGGAGCAGGTGTCTGGGGAGGCCTCTCCGCTACTTCATAGATGGGGGCCTGTTGCCTACGCACCTCCGTGGTAGTGAGGCTGAACCATCCCCTGAGCCTCTTCATCTCCCGGGGGTCTCTTCCCCTCCTCTAAGGCCTCGTCCATGGGTGACTAGGCCCCAGTCGCACCCATAAGAGTTCTGATGTCCTGATTTCCAAAGGCCAAACTCCTTATATCATGACCCCCAGGAAATTAAGACTTCAACATGTGACATTCAGGCCACAGCAATTATCATATTATTCTGCCTAGAATTAGTGTAGATTGAAGAAGATGGGAACAGTGCGTAGGCATGATGACAGAGGAATGGTATGAAATTCTCATCTTATACTTTAGGAATAACACTAAAGGAATGGTAATTGGGAAATAGTGGCAAATTTTAAAAATCAGATAAAAGACTCAAAACTGCTAACTCTGAAGAAGAAGAAATTTGATATAAACCTGATTTTTTGATATAAAACTATTTTTGATATAAGCCTGATGAATATCTGACCCATTTCAATTTGTGTATGGACATTGAATTTTGAAACAATGGCTGTTATTTTCCCTTATGCAATTGGAAATATGGCAAATATGGCCATTGTATGTGTGTGTGTGTGTGTGTGTGTGTGTGTGTGTTTATGTAATATCAGAGGCAATGATTAAAAAAGAAGAGGAAATTTAAGCAACAGGAATAGATAACTATAAGTTTCTTCAAGTAATGATTGTGCATTTCTGTCTCATGCTTTTAGACTAATAAATAGGTCCTGAGAACAACATGGTGATGAAGACATTTCATAGAGCTCCTAATTTTGTAGAACTCCTGCATGATACTAGTGTGATTGCACATGCTTGTGATCATGAAATAATTTCTGTGGATAAATTGTTGTATAACAAACAACTTGTTACCTTCATTCAGAAAGCTGTGACAGGATCTTGGGTCAAAACAAATATTTTCCTAAATAGAGAACTTTGCTCAGATGTAAAACTATATATTAGATCCCAGTCCCCTCCCCTTACAGTTTTCTCAATCCAGCAGGCATACAAACTCTTGAATAGATAATTATTAAAAAATAAGTGATGTACAAGAAATAGGGTGTAAACTATAACTGGATGCTTGTATGGCAAGGGATACATTTTGCACTCTTTTTTCATACTATTTATATAAATTTTTAAATAAAATAAATAAAAAATAAATAAAATTTTATTTATATAAATAAAAATTCAGTATGAACAACATGTTATTTTGAAATATACATTATGGAATACCTTAAGTTAATTAGCACAAACCTTTCCTCACTCATCACTTTTTCTAGTAAGACAAGTAAATTTCTTCTCATCAACTTTCAAGAATAAAAGCTATTGTTATTAACTATAGACACATGTTGTACATTAGACCCCTCAAACTTGCTCATTCTAACCAAAGATTTATGTTCCTGAACCAACATCTCCACAAATCCATTTTCCCTCCTCACCCGTGGTAACCACTGTTCTGCCTCCTTGATTTCAGCTTCTTTAGATTCCATACAAAAGTGAGTAATTTTTTCACTTGTGCCTGGCTGATTTCACCTAATATAGTCTCCTTCAGGTTCATTACATCATCCCAAAGGACAGCGTTTCCGTCTCTTTAGGGGCTGACATATGTACCACATTGCTAGATTTTCCTTTCTTATCTAAAGTGACACAGCAGGAGGGACAAAGTGTTTTTGTTTGTTTGTTTTGCTTTGCTTCTTGAGATCTCAGGGAGGAAAGCTCCCAAGCCTTCACCAGTGTGGTTAATCCTAGCAAACCCCAGGCTTTTTTGACATTGTACCCTCCTGCCTGCCACTCTCACAGCGAACATGAATACTTTGCCTAATGCTCCCATTGTGCCTGGAGGGGTATAGTCCATGGTATTCTTTTTCTTTATAAGAAGGGAAGATGTCAAAGAAATCACCAACACCTCAGCATTACTGTCCACACAAACACTCTCAGGGTTTGTTGGGGGCCACCTGCCACTTCATCTGGTGAAGAGCCTGGGTGTGGGCAGTTTGAAGCTCACTTCATTGATTTCTAGCAATCAGGTCTAAACTGCAGAAAACTATGATATCCTATGCAGTGCCTCA
The DNA here is from genome assembly GCF_000247695.1 of Heterocephalus glaber. Next base: position 8,747,113 of record NW_004624751.1, on the reverse strand, counting down.
CTCATCTTTGTTATCCACTTCTGGGGTGAAGTTTCTTTTTCATTTGACTAGTGAAGTCATCACACATTCGTTTTTACTTAATTCATTATCCGTTTTAATTTTCTCCCATCTTCAAACTAGCTTGTACTGTCCCAAATGATGCTACACCATGAGCTTAAATAAAATATTTATTGGAGCAGTTAATGAAACTATGAGCTTTCTGATTTCAGTTTTCATATTAAGTTAGTTAAGTCCCCTCAAGAGACTTTACATGCCTTTAAACACTTACAATCATTTAATAAACTCCATTTAATTAAAATAAATAAATTATTAATTTAGGCTCTTCAGGGCAAAGTTATAAAACTATATGATATTTTTTCTTATAATAATCCTAATGTATTATATGACTCAATGTTGTTCTATTCTAGGAATGAAACTATTTAAATCTGGCGGCTAGTAATTTTTAATGAACATGAGCATCATATCTCTGATACTTTTATGAATCTTTATAACCTCTAAAACAATATGATTCCCACAGAGTGGAGAGGCATAGACCTTATTGTTACTTCGCTTTTTCTAAAAGCATCTATCTTAGTTACTCTTCTCATTACTCAATCAAAATACCCAGCACCAAAGTTGAAGGAGGAAAGGTTTTTTTGCCTCACGGTGTGTAGAGGTTTCAGTCCATAGTCAGCTGGTTCCTAGGCAGGGTGGTATAGCAGAGAGCCATAGAAACAGTCCATGGCAAGCAAACAGGAGACAGCAAAGCAGCAAGCAGCAGCAGGCAGAAGAAGCAGCAGCAGGCCTGCCTTCTTTCTCTTTTATCCTTTCCAGCCAACCTGACTTTTGGGTGTTGCCACTCACACCCAGAGTGGGGCACCCTTAATCCCAGCATCACACACCTTAGATCCTGCCAGCTGCAAAAAGGCCCACCTATGAGTGCATGAGGCTCTATGGGGACATCTAGATACAAGCTGTAACAGCATCTTTTACTGCAGGATATCCTTTCTAATTCTCCCATGCTCTGCATTCCTATATAACTCTGGTGTTTCTCAACAGTCCCTGTGTCTCATATTTTATAGCCTGATTTACAATGGACTCTTCCATTGTCCAGAAGATCTTACCTGTGGTCTTTCTCTCAGAATTATTTCTCTACTTATTTTCCTCCTTCCAAATCTAGACAGTCTTCCAACATCTTTCATCATTCTTCTTTCCCCATAGTCTCACCTCCTCTGAATTAATCTCAGTGCCACACATTTATGTATAACCAGTTTTATACATTTTATGGAGTATATCTACATTGATTTCCCAGTTGATTTCACATGTATTCATCTGCCCTTGTTAGCAACAACTCTTGTCTTGAATGCTCTTCCTATTCACATTTTCTAAGGAACTCAGAGTCTTCTCGGTTTCGAAGGATCTGTTTTCCTCCAAATAACAAATTGATTTATAAATAATAAATTGACTTATTACTACAGAATTCATCCTTCCACCCATATCCCAGTTTAAGTATCTCTAGGAACACAAGACCTTAGCCCCTGTTGGGAATATGTTCCGATACCTCTTCATTTGTTTTTCTCCACAAGAGTGGTCCATACCAAGGATAAAAATCAATCCTTAGTTGAAAAATTAATCACTTGTCCTAAGCTTGAGAGCTTCCACTGTAGCTTTCCTTGTTGAAAATCACAAGCTCAGTTTTCAATTCCAAGCATAATGCTATGCCAGGGTAGGGTGGTTATATCCTGAGAGTTCCCAGCTCCAGAGATGTGGAGTGACAGAGACAGCCCTCCTTATAAATATCAGAACATTTGCTTGGAAGGAGGTAAGAATTTACTGCCTTGAGACACTTCCCCCACTGTGATGCAGGAAGTGGAATCCAGACAGAGCCTGAGTGGGTGAGACAGTGCTGGGAGATAAAGGTGGCCGGAGCTCTGAATCAGGAAGGCAAACTTCAAGGGGCTCTTCCTCCTATTTAGCAGGAAGCAGAGCATTCCACTATGGAAGAAAACTACCAGAGGCCTGCAAAGAACCTGCCTGAAACGATTAAAGGAGATGGTTTCTGATACACAGTACTGGAAATATAAGGCAGCAGCCACCAGTGAAGTTGGGAAAGCCAGCTTGCTTGTAGAGCTGAGAAAGGCAGAAAGGCCTAAGCAGAGCAGAATAATTAGCCTGAGATTCACTGTTACCGTGTTTCCCCTAACAGATCTTAAGTAAGATTCAAAAGTATCATGTTTCTTCCAACTTACTCGGTGGTGTCCTAAAACAAAGTCCCAAATATTCATAAGAATACAAAGATATCCAGAGCCCAACTATTGTAAATGTTTTATGTTCAAAGATCAGAATGACTGTGACCTATACTGAGGCAAAAAATCAGCCGAAATTCACACTTGTTTTAGAATTAGCGAATAAGGGCATTAAAACAGTTACTGTAGTGGATTCTATATTTTTAAAAAGTTGAATACAGTCATAAAAGATGTAAAAAAAAAAACCAAATGAAACTTCTACAAATGTTTAAATCATCAGCATCTGACATAAAACTACACTGGATAGGATTAATGGTAAGTTAAGCATTTCAGATGAAAAGATTATTTAACCCAAATTACCTTCAGAGGCTACCCAAAATCGCGCGCGCGCACGCACACACACACACACACACACACATACACACACTTAAATAGAAAAACAGTGTGTGAGCTGCAGGACAATTCCAAGTGGCATTACAAACACTTAATTTGACTCACCAAAGGAGAGTTGATAGTAGAGAAGAAAAAAACATTTTTAAAAGAACTAATAGCTGAAATTTTATATATTTGATGGAAACTATATACCCACAGAAGTCCAACAAACCCCATTCATAGGAAATATGAAGAAAACCTCCCCAAGGAACATCACCAACAATTTGTGCAGAATTGATTGAAAGTTTTCAGTAATGGTCAGAAAAGTCTTAAAAGCAGAGAAGAGGACACTATATAAATAGAGTTTACCGTAAAGTAGACATGGTTGTGGATGCCTGTAATCCTAGCACTGTGGGGGACAGAGGCAGATGGATTGCAAGTTCGAGTCCATGCTAAGCAATTTAGCAATTTGGTGTGATGGAAAGGAAAAGAGAAGAGGCGGGGAGGGGAAGGGAGGGGAGTAAGGAAGAAGAGAAAGGAAGAGAGAGAAAGGAAGAAAGAAGGAAAGGAAAGAAAGTATTTAATTAATCAAGGGCTGGGGTATAGCTCAGTGCAAAAGTCCTGGGCTTATCTTCAGTACTTGTGGTAAAAACTGCTGTATAGTTTTATTTATTTGTTTGTTTGTTTGTTTTTAGATTTTAACAACAGTACAAGGGAGAGGACATTGGAGGAAATATGTATTTCCAAAAAATTAGGGCTAAATAAAGACTCCTAAAAGGCACATCAAGCCAGGTATTGCGCCAGCCTCCCATCCCAGCTACTTGGGAGAGAGAGGCAGGAGGATCACAGGTTTGATGCCAGCTAGGTAATTTACTGAGACCTTGTGTCAAAACAAAAAATAAAAACAAAAAGGGATAGGGATGTCGCTCCATGGTAAAGCACCCCCCTGTTCGGTACCCAATACTACAAAAAGGTGTGTGTGGGGGGGGGGTCGTGTCAGGCTGAAAATATTCATGGCCTGGAGATCCACAGGGCAAGAAATATTCCAGCAAGTCCTTTAAATGGAAGGAAGATAAAATCAAATGGAAATAAGTTCTACACAAAGGCTTGCAGAACACTGCAAATTCTGCCTGTCTGTTGAGAAGAGAGTTTGCAAATGAGAAACCCACCTCCCATCCAGCCTTAGGTCTAGGGCAGAGAAAGGGTGCTGAGGCCCAGATTGACACATGTGCACCCCAGGGTGCCCTGTGTCCTACCAGAGACCCAGGGCTTCCAAATTCTGAATCAGATTGTCGCACTGTGTCACCACGGTGGTCTTTTACCAGTGGAGGAGAAGCAGAAATTTAAAGATTTCTGTTTAGATAACACAAGTCATGAATTTCCATCCAGCTGTGGCTGCTTTGTGTATGGTTTTTAAATATTAGAGTCTTTTTTCAGATCATTTTCCTCATTAGTACCTGTTTATAAAACATAATGCTTACATTCCTTGTGGGGAATTAGTGTATGTACATAATATATCTTAATTCTTTTTTGCAATCCCCATTCCATTCTCTCCCTCCTCCCCATGCATCTCTTGATGCCCTTCCTTTTACATCCATAGCATGTTTCACAGCAGCACAGTTCATAATAGAAACATCTTGGAAGTGGCCTATATGCCCATCAACAGATGAATGGATAAAGAAAATGTGGAATTTGCACACAATGGTATAATACTCTGTCATAAAGATCATCGGGTTATTTGTATGAAAATGGCTGCACCTTGAAACCAAAATGTTAAGTGAAATCAACCAGTCATACAAACTTAAATATTACATAGTTTCTCTTAAATGAGAAACCCACGTTATAAATAAAAAGCAAAATAAAAGATAATAGGATGTAGGGTTGATAAATCTTTCTCAAAGAGGAAAGGGATCAAGATATGAAGGCATGTGGGAAGGGAAAGGGGATGAGAAAAAAGGAATTGTGTTATTTCCATATCCCAACTCCACACAAGGAATGTGAACATTAGGTTTTTAAGGCATTGTTAAGGCAGAAGTATGAGCTAGGCTCCTATTCACAGACAGATTCAAAGCACAGTATATTTTAAAACTTGGCAATGAAAAGTCTTCTAGAACTTGGGTATTTTTGTGAGAGAGAACAGCTTAAGCAGTAGACTTTGAGACAGAAGAAGGGGAGGTTGGATGGCTAAGGTGCATTCGCAGAGGCCTTGTTATCATTTCTTTCTGAGTCCTGGTGCCCTTCTGAATATGCCCTAATGAAAGTCTGCACTTAAACAACAACATGCCTTCTCAGTTTACCCCCAAAAGGCCAAAGTCAAGTTCTCATTTGCAGTGTCTTCTGCTTCATTCTCTGAAATAATGTCAACATAAAAAAAGAAAAGAAAAAAAACCTATAAAAAATCTAGAGTATTTGTTATATAGAGAGAAGGTACATCATAGCCTACATTTTAAAGAGCATCGAGGGTAGCTATTAAAGTGTTATCTTTTGGAAGACAAATCTGTGCAATTTTGGGAATTATAGTTCTCCAAAATATACCCATACCTACTTTTTAGTATGAGATAGCATTCTTATTTTTTATCCCTGAAATATAACTATACAGATAATGTATTTTTAAAAGAAGTTAAATGTACAATTGTAAAAGTTTCCCGACACTTTTAATTTAAATGTAACTTGCTACAATTGTTTGTAAAAACAATAGCATAGTGAAAAATAAAATAAATGGCTAAAATATGGTATATTGAAAAAATAAAATATGGTATAAAAGTGCTGTAGTTGGGGCGGCTAAGATCTTTGAAGTTCTGATTGAATCATTTTTCATTAAAATTAATTCAAAACTTTAGCCAGCATTGTAGAAGCATTTGTATTTATTTAATTGACGATTTTTAAGGTGATATGTCAAATATCTCAAAGATTTTGTGTGTAGCTATTAGACTGCACAGAATCAGTTTCATTATCATTGTGCTGGAATTTAAAGCATTTTCTTCAGTCTATAACGTGGAGGTAATTTGAAGACCAAATTAATATACAGAAGCAGCTAGAAGTCCAATAGGGAATAAAGACAATACGCAAGTGATGATAATGTGTGAATTGTTTCTTTATTAAATGCTCCACTTTGGGTGTAAAGATTATTAATATCTGTTGAATACTGATCAGTTGCCACAAGTGGCAAGGATGATTTTTCCCAGAGTGTATCTCACTGAATCTTCTGCTCCAACTTATGAAATAAGCATTTTACACTAATTTTGCAGATGATGAAACAGAATCTTAAACAAGTTATTGGGTGTCTCACAGCTAGTGGGGCCCCAAGTACAGCTTCAAATTGTTATTTCATAGCAGCATCCTTTGTTGCTCAAATTTTGGCACTTTGTTAAATGATGAGCATCCTTCCCCCATCCTGTCATTTTGTTCTGAATCCCACATCTCCTGTGGTTGATAGCATTCATCTCTTCGGTGGGTTTCTTTCAGGAATTACAGTTTGAAAGGCTGACCCGAGAGCTGGAGGCCGAACGCCAAATCGTCGCCAGCCAACTGGAGCGATGCAAGCTTGGATCGGAGGCGGGCAGCATGAACAGCATCAGGTAGGGGCATTCTATGCTCTCCATTTTCTGGACTTCAGTCACCATTGACAGTAAAGTGTGGTGTTTATCTCCTCCTTTCAAACCCAGCCAGGGAATTGGAACGTTCAGTCAGATGTTGGAAAGAAATCATAACTGACCTGATTTAAGATGTTGAAAAGGTGTCCAGAATAGCCTGATTTGTACTTGAAACTCTTTTAACAAAATTAATGCCTGCCCTGAATGCAGATTCTGCATAATTTCACACAAAGTGAAACTTTGCTTTTAGTCAACTTACTGGAAATTAGGAGACGCCAAATCACATGCTCCCAGCTTGGTTCTTTTTGTTTTTTTTAATTCCTAAATAATCCACAGTTACAGGTTTCTGAAATCAAAAAGAAAGATTTTGGCATAAATATATTGCTTGATAATATGCAATGATAAGCTATAAATTGCCTCTCAAATATCAAGCACACATGCAGTTCTCCATATGTGAGAATACTTTGTCATCCACAGATGAAGATGATTCTTGAGACTATGAAATGTTAAAGAAAAAAAACAGCTCTTTGGTTACTTGACCACAAAATCAGTTATCCTGCTGAGGACTATGTTTTCATATATAAGAATGTAAGAGTGTGTGGATATTTGTGTGAATGCAACAGAAATGAAGTTCTATAAAGTTTAATTTTTTACTGCTCTCAAACATAATTTCCCGTTATCTCACTTGATGCTGTTTTTTGACACTCCACATTTTTCAGGTGATGTCTTAGGTAAGAAAACAGTATCCACGGTCGAAAATGTACTCTGCTGTTTCAGTGACTTAACTCAGTAGCAGTTTGTTTCTCATTCATGATATAAGCTGAGGTGGGAAGGCTCAGTCTGTGGTAAGGGACTTGTGTCCCTTGAGGTCTCATCCTCGTGGTTAGTTGTGTCACTGCACTCACCATCCACCGGCAATGACCGGTCCTGTGGCCTGTCCTAAATGGAGGGAGATGTGGCAGGAATCTTGCTCCTGGGTTCAGCAGCCACTTTACTCTGGAAGTTGAAAGATGAGTTTGGTGGGCTCTAACACTTGCTGCCACAAAAGAATTGAAATGTGTGGTGATATGAGTCTTTTAATATTGTTCTCTTCTTGATTGAATGTGATAAACCTTTAAGTGGAACTCTTTGCTCCCAGTGTTGTTAGGCTAGGTTACCAGCATGGATGGTACATCACTGTCCATGACCAGGTGTACGTAGGACATGTGCAAGCATGTATGAACTTCTACAAACAAATACCTAGTGTACATGGAGCTGCAGATAGGTACACTGTCCTCTCTTAAACTCATCACAGCATTATCGAAACATCCAGATTAGCCAAAGCAAGATGGGTAAGAGGAAGGGAAGTGAATTGTTGTCACTTTAAATTAGATTCAGAAGTTGAGTAGTTGAAGGTGAGCCTGAAGTAGAAAGAACATTAAGGGCGTATTTGCTTCATTAGAGGTGGTTACGTGTATCTGAAGATCTTGTGGTTAAAGCCGAACACCTAAGCAGCTAACACTCAGATGGGGCCTTATGCAGCCTGAAGTGACATCTGCTTTGGTTTCAAGCCTAGTATTTCAACATCAGTCTGTTTATCATTAGTATGCCTGTTCCTGGTCTTTCTTTTGGTGTAATAGTTTTGCACACTGTCCATCTTTTACCCTGTTCACTCACATAGCCCTTGCAGGAGTAGGTCTGTAGTCTGTGCCTCATTTCCCAGCTGCCAACTGGACCAGAAATGGTATCTACCCGAGAGTGACTCATCCAATGACTGCTGTAGGGGGTAGTGGCCTTAGTGGCTTGGGTGCTCCTGGAGGACTCCGGTGAAGGGTGGCAGCCTAGGAGAGAGACAGGTGAGACTTAGTTTCTTTTTCACCAGGACTGGCTGCATTACATCTGTTGTGTCTGTGAAGTTACCTGTGAGCTTCTTGAACAGTTTCTTCTTCCTTCACGTGATTTGATTTATCTTGAGTTGATTTCTTTTCTAAGGTCCAAAGTGTCTTCAACAAAACATATCATTGAACTACCAATGTAGATGAAAAAATGATCCCATGGCAATTGTTTTTTGTACTAGATCATACATCTCTGGCTCATAACCCATGGTATAATATCAACAAATCTGTATTAAATATGAGTGTTGAGTGAAGATGATACTGTTTCCCCTTACCATGTATAACAGCAGTTTTCAGCAAGCTTGATAATTTTGCATTTTTTAGCTCTACATAATGTACAAGTTTACACCCATATAATATAAAATATGACCAAAATATATGGGAAGTATATTAAATTTTTAAAATCTATTACATCAAAAGACATATTTCCATTAATGCCCCAAGTTTAATCCCCTTTGCTTTAAATACACTTATTCCAACATTCTTGCCACTTCCTGAAGCAGTTCTAGAAATCCTCTCTCATGTCTTTATGGGATGTGAACAAAAGAACCACTGAAAGATACTACCGAGTGCATCCAACGGGAAGTCAAGCTCCTGAAACTATGACAGTGTGTCTTCACCCACCTTATTCAACAGATCTGGCACTTTGTGCTTCTGGCTCTTCTCCAAAGTCAAAATAACCATAAAAGGTAAACTATTTTAATTGATTCAGGACATCCAGGCAGCTAGGACAGCATGACTAAGACACTTATGAAAGAAGACTTCCAGAAATGCTTCAGAAGGACACTATGGGATAAGTGTCTATAAGCAAGGGAGAGTATTTTGAGAATAATTACTGAACATGTATCTTTTGCTTTAATAAATTTCTTTATTTTTTAAATAATCACTGTATTTTTGATCATACAACATACAAACATTTCATTGGTATAATTGATCTTTCAATTTAAAGGAAAACCCACACAGCTCCTACTCTCTTTTTTTGTCATAACCTACTTGTCTGCTTAGCTTCAGAAGTGCACCTTTGGAAACTTAAATCTTCATTAAAGGTAAGAGACTGACCCTACTGAGAACAGCAAAAGCAATATTTAGCAAAAATAGAGTATAAATGATTTCAGAAGGAGGACAGTTATAGAGGTGTGTGATGATTTGGATGTTGACTCATACTTCTTAGTGATACCAAAGAGTAGGAGGGAGAGTTTCTTAGAATAATTGCAATCAAGTAATATTTTCAGACATATATTATATAATAGGTATGAATAACTTCTAATTATATTGGTGGTTCTTCTGCCTTGCTTGGTGGTAGGAGACTGTTTCATCTGATTACTTTGCCCTTTTTTCTGGTAGTCACGTCAACATTCATACTTACTGAAAAAACATCTTATTACTGTGCACTCATAGCAGCCATCCTTACTAGTATCCTGTCAAATAGTAAAAGCTCTGGGAATAACGAGAATGTTGCGAATTGGAGGTGGGGGGTTCTGGAGCTATTTATTGTTGCAGCAGATCTGGTTCTACATCCAACTCTCTAGATGGTAGGTACCTGGAGATAGGAGCATTGAGATCTCTTAAAGTCTTTAAAGACATTCTAAATATCCAAATGCATATGGTAGGTTCTAGAATTCAAACTGATGAGTGATTGTCTAAGTCTTCTCAGTTATCTGGAAAGGAGTTTGGGGTGCTTTTTAGTAAAGCTGGGAAGTCCCACCTTGAACCTTATTTCTTGCTTATGTTAGCTTTTCTCACCCAGAACCTGTTTGCAAACTGAACCTTTCCAAGCTTCTGGGTTCTTCTTCTTTCCTATCACTCCAATGTTTGGTCCTCTATCTTCCCCTGGTTCTCAGAATCATCCTAACTGGAGGCACGAATGTTATATGAATAATGGTCTTTATTTGAGGCCATGATCAAGCCCTTCTTTTTTAGGAGCCTGGCAGAATCCCTTTTGGTAAGAATCTACCCATAACCTATGGCAGTTGTGCTGACCTGGCTTTTGTTACCCCAAAGCCCATCCATCAGGCCCCAGGGCTCGGGTGGCAGCTGCTGAGCTATCCAGTCCTTTCCACGTCAAGGATCTGCATTGTTCTTGCAGATCCCAAGGTCTGGAGCCCTCCCGGAGACTGCACCCTTGTCTTACTCTTTAAGACCCCATAACAGCATCCAAACATCCTTCTGCTTGCAGTCATCCCACGTGCATCCTTTACATGGCCTGAATTTGACCTGCATGGTATCCTGCTCTGTGAAGGGCATTTCCTAACTTTTGCAATTTCATGAATATGCCCATGACTGTTTGCTTCCTCTATTGCTGTGCTGTCTCCTCCCCTGGCTCCAGGTACTCAGCCAAGAGTTTATACATATGAATGTCTTTATGGTTAGTCCATGCTGGGTCATGCTGGGTCTCCCTCCTTTGGGAGACATCAGAGCTTAATAAACTTCTGGAGATAAGTTTGGACCAACACATTCCTTCTACATATCCCAACTACATATTGCACGTATTTCTTCTTCTTAATCCAGCATATTCCATCTGCAAATACCCTGTTGTAGAATGTTTCAACCTCTCATCAAACAATATGAGGATTTTCACAAGTGCTACTGAAAGTTTTAGGGCATCCAAATACATGGCTACTCCAATTACTTGATTTTTGTGGTCCGCAGGGACGTACTAGATAGATGAAAAATTCAAATCAGAGTTGTAGGTATCTTTGGGCTGCTCCCGAGGGAGAACTAAATCTTGGAAGATTGATGTTGAGGATGATGGTCACGACAGTGATGACGTAATGAGATTTATGACAAGGGTGACAATATGAGAAGTACAACTACCATATGTTGTATTCTTTCTGTGGGCTGCTACTCTTCTGAGAAGCTTACACGTCACCTCATTTCATACTTACAATAAGCCTTTCAAGTAAGTGTCATCACTGTTTCCACTTTGTCAGTGAGAAAACCAAGGTAGAGCCAGGCAGGAAGAATGAGTTCCATTGCTGTGCGTCAGCACAAGAGGGGTCTGGCTGCCCTTACCAAGTAGAACAAAGTAGGTGGCAGCTTGGGGGAAAGGTGAACTCAGACCCCGTGTGACTTCCTCTGCTGCTGGAACACTAGGGGCCTCAGGGCTTTGCTCAGGAAACTCATCTAACAGTCAGTTCTGGGCATCAGGAGGGAGCTTGACTGTACACTGTCCAGCAGTGAGGACAGGAGTCATTACCCAAGGACCGCAGAGCCATAACCTACACTGAAGGAAAAAGATGACAGCAGGCCGCAGGGGAGCAGGTGGCACCGTGATTACATGCTACCCACCTCTGCGCGCCCTCTGGCCACTCTTGGAAGGCCTGTGTGGGGATCAATAGAGGAGGAAGGACAGGAGAGCAGCGTCAGAGTGTGCAGATTTGCGGTGCTCTGACACAGGTGACTCCTCGTCACTGTACACTCAGGTACAGAAGATATAGCAGCAGCAGCTTCACTGCTAGAGCGGCTGCTGCTTGAGTCCCTGTGCTAGATGCATTGTATGTTGCATGAAGGGAAAAGTGGTGAGTAGATATCAGAATGAAATGAATTTGAGTAATAGAGGCATTTATTTTCTCAGGTGATATGAAGTCTGAAGGTGGGCAGAGTTTTTCTGGTGTGTCAAAGACACCATGACCCTAGTTAACTTTTCTGGGTGTGCCAATGCATTTCACTGATGTCCGTAAGCAAATGGCCTCATCTCTAAGCAGTGCATCTAACCCATGAGTATGCAGAGAGGGAAAGGAGGGAAAGGTCTTACACAAGAAGGGAGCCAAACATATATCTTGCCATAATCTTATTAATATATAGGTAAGCCTTATATAACTTGTTTATTAATCGCATTTATTATTATTAACACAAATATTAAAGAGATGAATTGTTAATGATATAAATATACATGAAAACTATTTTGCAGATGTCTTCTCATGCCCAACTGTGGCCCTGGGGGATTTCAAAAATTCCAGAGCCCTCCATGATGAAGACACACCCTGGTGTGCATTTGATAGAAAGAAGGAGACAGAGTTAGGCTAGACCTGAAAGCTCCTTAGTTTGTTTACTTATTTAGACCTCACAGCCACTTGAAAGGAAAATACCATTTCTTACATTATGTAGATAAGGAAACAGGTTTAAGGGGGTAAATAACTTGATCAAAGTCCTACAGAGAGTAAACGCATAGCTAGGGTCCAGACATAGGTTGCAGATACTAAACTCCTTGAATTTCAACTTTAAGATCCAGCTTGGTTTTGCTGGTCTTTCTGACTCCTACCTGGCATTGTATTAATCTTATATTTCTCACAGCCACAGTATTAACATTATCTGTATATATAGTTTTATCTTCCCTTAGATGATGAACCCTTCTAGAACAGTGGCCTGGACATATATATTCATGTAGCCTCTGCCTCAAGATGGCCACGGCCGTGCAACTGTTGCTCAATAAATGCTTATTAAATTGATCTAATAAATAGCCAGTGTAGTTTCAGAAATGCAGTCTTGGAATTTGTAGCACTTGTCCATTACATACCTCTGAAACTAACCAGGCTAGCTTAGATTTCTGGCAAGCACCTCCTTTTCACATTATTTTAATAGTTCCTGTGGTTTATTTGGAAATTATCTTTGATATGTGCTGCTCCTGAACAGCAACACATTCCCCTACTAAAACTTAAAAAAAAAGTTCTGTAGAATGTTTAGCTCTACCAGTTTGCTTAACTCTCGGCTCATTCAAGGGCTCCAGATGGGGACATCTCTCCAGTTGCCCACTGTTTCCCAGCCTGACCCCCAAAACTGTGAGCAGGTAGAGAGTTGATGACTGCATGAACCAGGGAGAATTCGAAGATCTTCACCATAATTTCCATCATAACTTGGTGTTGATGCCCATATAATACGAGGGGTGTGAATATCAAGAGGTCTTAGGACACAGTTAAGTTATGTTACATGCACTGTTTATTTTAAAACAGACTCTCTAGGTGTACCAGACCTCACCATATCAGCCCTGTAAGTCTAGGTTTAGAAGAAAGAGATAAAGGAAGACAGAACTTCAATTGGAGCTACAGATATTTGACTCAAGATAATTTTTTCTGTACCTGGCTTTGAAGCTGAAAGGCCTAAATATCTAGCAATGCAGATGACAGCTAAATGCTGAGAATAATCCTGAACTGACAGCCAACAAATAAACCAGAATTTCAGTCCTGTAACTGAAAGGGATTCTATTCAGCCTAGAAACTGAATGAAATTAGAAGAGAATTGTTTTCTAGAATCCTCCCAGAATGGAAGCAGCCCTGCAGAAATTTTCCTGATAGCCTTACAAATCCCTGAGCAGAGAACCTGACCAACAGTGAACTTTATAAACCTTATAAAAACATTATGTTAACTGAAACAGAGGGTGCTGTTGTAAGTTGCTGCATTTATGGTAGTTGGTTATGCAGCAATAGAAAACTAATAGAATGCTTTTTAATGGAGACATATATATATATATCTATCACATACATATATATCATATATATCATGTACATATATATCATATCATATATATTATATATGCATGCTACAACAGGCTGAATTTTATTGTATGATGATATGTATTCCATTCAAATGTTAGTACATGTAAGCCTATT
>NW_004624751.1:8658611-8733343 GCF_000247695.1 Heterocephalus glaber | reverse complement strand
ATTTTATTGTATGATGATATGTATTCCATTCAAATGTTAGTACATGTAAGCCTATTTTATTTTTGTGTATAATTATTTTTTGTGTGTATTTATATATATATATATATATATATATATGCCTTAAGACTCAGAAATTAATCTGTAGCCTTGATTCTAAGAAGTGGAGGTATTTGAGTGTTAAATGGACTAAAGGTTTACTGTATAATAAGGACGAGTAAATAAAGTATTCATCTTTAGTGTCCATTTTATAGTACAAATACCCAAGAGTCTGGATGGAAAATGTGTATAATTTTATCATCAGAATGCTGTGATTAGATCTAAAAAGTTCCCCCAAAGTCTCATGTATTCAGATGTGGGACATAGTTGAAAGAGGCAGTTTACAGGAGCATAATTTAGCAGGGTGTATTCTTGTTCCTAGCTCCTCCTTTCACTCTCTGTTTCATGGTTCCCAGGGCTGAAGAGCCTTCCTCCACCTCACCCTTCCACTGTGAGTTTCTGCCTTTGAGCCAGCTGACCATGGACTGAACCTGCTGAAACCAGGAGTCAAAATAAGCTTCTCCTCCTGGAAGCTGTAGCTGTCTGATATTTTGTCCTACACCCAGAGGAAAGCTGAATAACACACAATATTTAGTGAAGGAGCATAAGTCAAGTAGTCCCATATTTTATGTCAGAATGAAAATTTTTAAAAATATGATCTGTGAATTCTATTAAGAAAATAAATGACATATAAATATAATTGTTTTCAAAGTAAAGAATTTTATATCTTTATAGTCCTGTAAAACTGTGATATTTAAACAAACAGTTACATTTATTCTTTTTAAATAAAGACAAAATATATTTGCCAAAATATTTCATTTTGGAAACTAGGAATTTTACATATTGAAATACTTGCTTTTTAACTTTTGTCAAATTTTTTTTCTTACAGTGTAGATATTTCTACAAATTCACATATTATCAAAAATAGACATTTAGCTAAATATAAAAAAAAAGTCACTCATATCCATAGGATTTAAATACTTACTACAGAATTTACCTGCTCTCCAGCTAGAGAAAAATACAATTACCAAGATTTTGACCGTTTTTTAGAATTTGTTTTTGTCTTCTGGTGCCAGGGATCAAACTCGGGACCTTGCACTTATGAGGCAGGCAGCAGAACCACTGAGCCAAATCCCTGGCCCTAGAATTTTATTTTTTCACAAAACACAGTTTTCAGTTTTATTTTATTTTATTTATTTTATTTTTTTTAAGAGTAGGAAAATTTATTGGGGAACAGGAATAGCTCCTTGGAGACAGGAGGGGTCCCGAATGGGTTGCCAATGAGCCCGTTTCTTTGAGAAAGTTTTATAGAGCAGAATCAAAACTATAAGCAACTAATAAGACTACAAGTGTAGCTTTTTGGCTAATGTTGATCAATAGTAGCAAGGGCATATGGATGGCATCATTAACCTTGGTCCAAAATTTGTGGGGTTAGTTTTGTCTTTAATCTTAGTAGCCTTAGTCTTGGTGGGAGAGGATGGCCCACCCCTAATGAGATGATGGTCTTATTTATAGGAGAAATCTCTAAAGGGTGGCACCAATAATCTTAAGCTTTGGTTTATCCTTTAGCAAGGTTTGTAAATCTGGCCATTGTGGCTTTAATCTTCTGTTTCCAGCAAAGCTCTAATATGTTCTCATCCTTTGCATTGATTCCGAGGGCTAGCCCTGTCTGACTCCGTATAATATTTCTTCCTAACTTGGATGTCTGTAATAGTCTCCCCTCTGAAGAGATAACCCTACCTGTGGCTAGGGGAGAATGGGCATAGTTTCTGTCTGGCTGCTTTGAGCTGAGAAGGGTCAATGTAGGGGGACTGCAGTCAGGGGCCTCTCCAGACAGTTCCTGTCTTCGCCTGTTCTTTGCTGCTATAACAGAATATCAAAACTTGATAACTTGTGAGAAAGGAAATGTATTTCTCACAGTTCTGGAGGCTGGGAAGTCTGAGATGGAGGTGCTGATATCTGGGGAGGGTCATCACAGACCAAAAGGCAGAAGGAGATTGAAAGCAGTGTTCACAGCACTGTTGGTCCATTTAGGAGGGAAGAATTCTCCTGACTAAAACACCTCCCTGTAGGCTCCACTTCTCACCAGGGCTTAAGGGATTAAGTTCCTACATAGGTAGTCTGGTGGGGACAAAAGCATTCAAATCCTAACAGTAACCATGCTGGGAAATAATCACATCTCAATGAGATAAAGTGTCACTCTCCCAACAAAGTTAGTTGTCTATATGATCATTAACCCCTCCATTAAGTCTTACAAGATAAATAAATGAATTTGATGCTGGAAAAATAAAACAGGGATGGAGGGAGAAAAGAAGGGAACTGAGGTAGGTCATGTACGTGTAGCAGTCCCCTGTAATGCCTATAATCATTATGTGCAGCAAACATGCCCTAATACAAGTCCAGAAAATTAAATAAAAATAAAAGCAAATGAGAGTTAGGCTCATTTAAACACAACCATTAGTTACTGAAACGGTGATCAAAATTGATACTGCAGTCGTCATTTCTCAACCCTTTTAGAATGCCTGCTCCATTCTAAAAAGAAAGAGAAAATAAAGGGATTGTAGACCCTCTATTGGCAATATTTTTCTCTATTGTTAATTTTGTTTAGAAAGAAAACATTTCTCTCCCTCTTTCCGTTCAGTGTAAATGCTGGAACAGAAATCTAACAGAACTTCCCTAATTTCCCGGTGTTCCTTCATGAACTGATGTTCTTTTCACCCTTCAACTACCCTCTTTCTTGCTGCTTTTTTGCCAATTTCCTGCCTTCTTATGTCTTGCCTTTCAAAGCTGAGATTGGTTTTTAGAATTCTATATTATAGTTTTTCCTTTTTCTACATAAATTAGGAGAAACAGTCCAGAATACCTTCTGGGCCCTCAAGGTTCATCCCCATGCTTCTCAGCACATCAGCTTTCTGCCCAGGTTTCCACTCAGGCCTTCCTCATCCAGAAAGAGCAGGAGCTTTTGCTGCTTTTGCCCAGTTAACGGGGCAGCACTTAGCACCTCATCTCTATTCCCCAGTCCTCACCCCCTGCGCTTCTCTCCTGTAGTCTGTCCTCCAGCCCTCACCCCACAGAACCCAGACTCTTTGAACTCTTAATCCCGAAACAAATTTACAACCTGGATTAAAGCTGCTGCCTCCTCCTCACCTACATCAGGACTCAGAAGTAGTTGCAGGACTTCCTCAGTTCTCCCACTGGTCTACAAGGAATCCGCCAAGGCAGGCACTTGAGTGTATGCCAACAGCAGCAGCCAGCACACATTAGCTGTGCAGTGACTGCCAAGTGAGTAAGTGGAGGAATGAACATATACTGCTTTCATTACCATAGTCTCACGGTGCTATTATTTTGGCAAAAATCACTGTTCTTATTGATCTATTAATATTTCCATCTTTCAGAATACAAAACATACAGTATATCCCTATTTGTTCTTTAATGACATATTACTTCTAATATTGTCATTCACTGAACAATGGCATTTTAGTCAATAACACACTGCATATATAGCAGTAGTGGTGCGTGTGTAACTAGGTAGTGAATTGCCTAGTGACGTTAGAGCCACCTTAGTTGTGTAAGTACACACTATGATGCTTGCTTGCACAATGACAAAATTACCTGTTAACACATTTCTTACAACTTGCCCCTGTTATTAAGTAATGGATGACTCTGTATATTTATGTGTATTATATATTTAAGTTTATAAAATAAATTAATATATATATATTTCTTACTGTATGTAGTACATAAAATATATTATCCAATTTGGCTAGATAATATTATCTAATGCTACAGTTCAATATGAGTTCCATTTAGTTTTTATGAAAATATCTATTTGTTAAAATGATAAACCTGAGATTTAGGGCCAGTTGGCTCGATGTACTCTGTGTATGAAATTATTCTAATCTTGTCTCATCCTTTCACTTTGATCTTAAGAATGATGACAGTTTGATGATAGTTTGTAATAGTAGTAAGGATTTTAGTAATAATCAATGACAGAATTTACTGAATAATTTCCATAGGCCAGGCACAACACTGAATAAGTAGTCTACTAAGTATGGCTATCCTTAGTTAGGTCTTAGCTTTTAATTTATAGGTGTGAACATTGAGATACAGAGAAGAAATTCACTTTCCAGAAGTCCAGCAGTGTCTAGACATTGATGGTTGAACCCAGACATCACTCTCGCAGCGCACGTCTAAATGCCACACAGCAACTGGGGCCTTCGCTCTTAGCCTGCTTTCTTGAATTGTGCTGTAAACAACCACCTGTCTCTGCTCCATTTTCATCCTAGGGTTGCAAACATTTTTAAGCAGACATTATGTTTTTGCCCTTCTCCATTTGCTGCAATGTTTATAGCTATTTTGAGATTCTTTATCTGAAAATGTTTCTGAGATTCATATTATACAAATAAAGTCAAGAAATTAATAGGTTATCATTATTATTAAATGTATCCATAGTAATTGTTCAGTATTCATTGGCAAATTTCCAGTTCTCTCTCAAATTATCCATTGCTGATTGATAATTCTGCTAATATATGTGTCTATAAAATACAAGTTACTATAATAAGCACATTGTTCTAAAAGCCTATAAATAATGAGTAATTATGTGTCCTAAGAATTTATTTCTTAAAAAGTTTGAAAACCTAGGGCTTATAGTTATTTAGTATACTTCTTATAGGAACAAATATATTTTAACATCTTTCTATCACTTTTTAAATTTAGCTTCTTTTCAACACATCACTTCAAAAAACTGATATACATTTTGCATCTAAAAATATTCAATATAAGGAATTTTGTTTAGAGATACTGCATTGTAAAATAGACATTTTAGAAAAACAAACTAATGAATTTTCAAATTTAATATTCTGATCAATAGAGAACTAAAAAATTAATTATTCTAGAAGATTCATTATTTCTCCTCTCTTTACAGCAGTTTTTTCTTCTCATGGATGTGAAAGAGATTTTGTAGGTCTATGAATTATAATTAAATTTCACCATTGTTTTTCTATAGGATTTCTAGCTTTGGCTTGGAAAATGTTTTTATTTCCTCTGAATTTCACTTTTTATCTCCAAGTCATACTGTCCTATCACTCCACAAAGATTAAATGAGAAAAATAAGTGAACCATCTTGCATACAGACTATTACTAGCAAATCACATATATTTTTCCTTCTTGGCAAATATACAGAAAGTCTTTTCATTGCAGTCTGACTCCTAATTTTTTCTACAACAGATTATAAAAAGGATCCTCTCACTGTGGGCTAAAAATATGTATCAGGACAGCACTGCGCTTGCTACTTCACAACGTAGACCAGACAACCACAAGGAAATCGACAAGGGGAAGTGGAAGAAAGCTCAAATCCATTTCCCTGCCACAGGAAGCAGCTCAGTGTGTGTCTGGGCCACTACTGCCCATGAGGATGGGCTCTGTGATCCTGTGTGGTCACTGAAGAGGAGCGTTGTCCAGGGGTCACACAAGTGTGGCAGGGAGTAGACAGTAAACTGAAGCATAGAACCCAATGATGCTTTGCATAGATATTATTCAATCAGAGAGCAGCAAGAGATTATTGACCAAAAAATGCAAGTTTGTTCTGCTCCCTGATACATGCAAATGTGCAAATAGGATGAGATAGAGACGCATCTGCTGATGAAAGCATTTGTGTGTCCCTCACGTCCACTCTGCCTTCCTTTAGATGCTGTGCGTCCAAAATATTTTGTCAACTTATGTGTTTATATTTGTTTGCATTTTCATGAAAATTATAAACGATTGGAAACCAGTGATATTGCATCTGACAAAATGGCAATGAGCGTTTCACTACTTCAGAGGAAATTGCTTCGTCAGTCAACACTGGGATGACGACAGCTCGCTGAACAGAGTGCACGGTTTCCTACGAATTCAAATTATCAGACAGTGAAGGGAGCGTGAGTGTATCAGCATGCTGTAGTGCCAGAAGGTTCTGGGCTTGGCAAGAACAACTGCAGGTGTGACGTGAGGGTGAATCACTTAGATATCGGGCCTCAGTTTTCCTCGCCTATAAAACAGCAAGCAGTGAAGGATTAGGCTTTTCCAGTTCTTTACTCTGCCATTCTCTATTTCATTCCAGTTTCCTATTATAGAAAATGAGTCACATCTGAATATTTTAACATGAGAGCATTACTCAAGCTTGAGTAGCAGATTGACACGATGAAGTCATGAGAATTAGGTGTCCCTGTATGCATGATAACATTACAACAGGAGCCTTCAGTTGTGTCAAGGCATAGGTTTAGCATCTTGGAAACACAGCTGAGAATTTTATACGTATAGTGTAAGATGCCTTCAATGCTGCACCCTCTTCCATGTCATTCACCTTTTCATGTTTGCTACCATCTTACATGAAAGGAAGGCCCTGAAACAGTTTGGCGCTGAAAGGTCACTTGGGATGGAACTTTTAAGAATAAGGGCTGGGTTCTTTAAAACAGAATATGCCTACAAAGTACTTTCCAGGCCTTTTGCATGTTAATAAGTAGTCCTTGTGCTGCAAATGTACATCACTGTGACCTGGCTCCTGCCCTCCAGGGGTTTATTGTCAAACACAGAGAGCTGTGTACAAATAGGTAGAGTGTGACAGGATATGTGGGTGCTGGCAAGACTGCTGGAGGAGGTGGTGGGAAGGGTTGCACCAAAGGATAATTCTGTGGAAAGGGTGTGACACACTGAAAGGAAGTGTGTTAAAGGTTACTCAGAGGGGAAGACTGAGGCAGAAGGATCCCAAGTTGAAGCTCCAGCCTGGGCAGCTTAACCCCTTGGAGAGATCCTTTCTCAAAGTAAATAATGAAAAGGGGCCAGGGAGGTTGCTCAGGTGGAAAGCCCTGAGGATGGGGAGATTTACTCCATGCGAAAGTATAGAATGAACAAAAGACAGGGATCAATTTGGGGTCAGCATGGTTGTATACAAAGTCCACTGGGTAGACTGTTTGGTGTTGGAGAAGGGCAGAGACTGAAGCGTGGGCATTCTCCCAGCAGTCCCATGTGTCAAGCTAGAAGGTGTGCGTATCAGGGAGCAGGCAAGAGACGTTAACAAGGATGGGTGGCAGGAAGCCTGCAGAGGCTGTGGGAAGCAAACTGAGTTAGAGATCCAGCCCTTGCCCCGAAGACAGGTCATGCAAACTGAAGTCTGCATGTTGATTGTTTGCAGAGGCTTCAGAGTTAGAATCAAGAGGTTCTGCAAATTCATTTGGGATAAAGAATGCAGAGCAGGATAAGCAAACTGATTTTTTTTAAATCAAATGTTTGGTAGGCTACGCCAATGCTGTGAGCTTAGCTTTTACCACAGCCTTACCCATTTCATCAAGAACCCTTTGATTTGTTTTACTTCATGGTGGGTGAATGTATTCTAATTCCCTTTCATCCAGGAGAAACTATCATAGAATTTTAAATTTAAAAGATTGCTGCGTTAGCAGCAGGCAGCAAAGATGTTGCCTAATTTGTTGACAGTACAGCAGTATTCATAAGCCCCAGTCTTCCCAAACATCTGTTTGTTTAGTACCTCAAGAGCTGAGGAAGTTTAAAAATTGCCACATATTGTTGCTTAGTCTTGTGCACTTATTTAAGAATGTAATTCTCAGCAAGATTTTATTGAAAAGATGTGTCCAAGGAATTGACTACTAACTTTACTCAAAATTTAGCAATTAACCTTCTCTACCTGATGTGTAAGTGATGGTATCCACCTGTGGAGAACTCATTGTCATTTTAGCATGGCTCATTTAAGGCAGAGAATTGAATTCTGTCTTCTTAAACTCACATATTGCATGTCACACCAAAAGAGTCCAAAGATTTAATTTCTAAGCTCTGATTTAAGGAGGTAACATAGGGTGGTTGTGAAAACAGTGGCGTTTCAAACAGGTAAAATCTGGGTTTGGCTCTCGGCTCTGTATATTACTAGCTGTGTACAAATGGAAAATACACTGGTCCTTTGGAAATGCCACTCACCTATCTGAATTTGGGAGACTGACTCTTCCCTTAAAAGTGTGTTGCATTGATTAAATACAGAAGCATCTTTAGACAAAGCACAGTGTTTGTCACTGAAAAAAGTGTTTAATACGTGTGGACTAGTCCTTAATTAATTAGATAATTTCACTACACATTTTAATGATGAATCACATATCACATACATAGGCAGATAAATAGTGCCTTGATTTTCACTGAAGAATATGATTTATTTACTCTTTTATTTACTGAGTGATTATGATGATACCAAATTAACTAAACACATTATTTTAACTATTGTCATGTTCTGCCAGGAACACTGTAATGAAGAGTTGTTCTTAATGTAGGAGTAATGTGTGTGTACAATAACACAGCCATGTGCATTGGACTGTCACACTGTCTCAGCACCACAAAAATTATATTTGCCCTCAAGTGGATAGTTGCTCAATGTCACTGCAATTTTGAGGTCTATGTTCCTTTATTAATGAGCTTCATTTAATTATTGTGTAACCCAGTGTTAAGAAGAATTTTACCAAAAACTTAATGTGAAATATAGAAAATACTCAATGTTCTCTAAGTTATGGATTTGTTGACATTCTCTTAAAGCCTTAAGAGTGCTTCAGGGGATGATGGAAGCTCAGGGCATCCTCTAGGGCTTATATCTAAAAACTACCATCTGTTGCTGGGCATGTGGGTCAGGGCTGGGGTCAAATATCAAGGATAAATGAACAGGACTATGGATTTTTGATGTCTTCTGTTATGAAAAGTAAGAGTATAAGATTTCATCCATCCATTCATTCATTTAACACATATAAATCATGGACATACTATGTGACACACAATGTAATAGATGCAGAGATCACAGCTGTAGATGGGAAAAGCAGAAGTAGTTGTGGTGGTGCACACCTGTAATCCCAGCTACTCTGGAGGCTGGGACAGGAGGACCATTATTTTAAGGCCAATCTGGAAAACAATGTACCCTCATGCATCCTTGTAATTTTTTTTTTAGTGCATATGATTGCACAGAATAATGGATTTCATGTTGTTATATTAGTACATACCTATGACAACTTTTACAATCTTAATGCTACTTTAAGGGTGTGACTGAGCACGGATGTTAAGATCCTGCCCTGGTTAAAACTGCTCTCTCAAGCGTCTGTAACGAGACAATCCAACAAACCAGCAAGTGTGTGGCAGACCTCTTGATCCTGAGATAAAACAGCAAGGGTGAGATCAAAATTCAAGGGAGGGAATTAAATTAGGTCAGTTCTATTCAAACTACCTGTTAGGATGAGGAAAGAGGTGTATTTTAGTCTTACATCTGACCCTTTCAAACAGTTGTTTTGGTGGCTAATGAACCAGCATTCCAGAGGGAGAAAATTAGTCAGAACCTAGTTTTGTGTGCAACTCTTGGAATCAGAACATAGAAGTGTTAAACTGTTGAAGAAATAAAGCTCCACAGAATATTTAAATGATGTTATAGAAATAATAAAAACTTCAAAATAAGGGAGCTTTATAAGATAAAATACAAAAAAACTAGTGGTAGTTCTGTCAAAGGATTGGACTTGCCATTTTTACAAAAGATTTAACTCATAATTCAAGGGAGAATTCTTTCAAGTCCAAAAAGTAGAAAAGAAAATAAATCTCTGAGCTGATAATTGGACTCAATGATGTGCTACTTCCAAATAAAATATTCTGTTATGGTGGATTTGATGGCAGACTACTTTAAAAATGTTACTGTCTATTCATTTATAAAGTGAAGCGAATTTAAATAAATCTTATATTTAAGATTTTATGTTAAGTTTATGTCTTACAGGACTATAGTATTCATAATTGAGAATATACAGGGTTTGTTATTCATGGTTTTAGAAAATGCCACAGTTCTGCCTACCAATAACCATTGGAGCCCATTCTCTGCCCTTCATTGTCTCTCTCGCACTCTATCAGAGATTAATATTTTCCTTAATTTTGTGTTTATTAATTCCCTTGAAGTCCTTCATATTTCCCCATATGTATGCATCCAGTACACCAAATATAACTTGGTTTGCCTGGCTTGCACTTCACATGAATCTGGTGTATATTCTTTGCAAGGTGCTTTCTGCACTCCACCCTGCCTGTCTCCCATCCCCACGCTGGCCTGTGTGCTGGTAATTCCGGCATTGTTCCTCATGAACATCAGAATATGCTACGGGGCATTTGTGAAGTCTGCTGAGTCTGCTTCTGGAAGCATATGCTTAGGGACATTATGTGGCAGCAGAGGTTCCCTTGGGTGTGCAGTGAAGAAGCAACACCTAGGGTGCAGGATGGGAATGTCTTCAACTGCTTTCAATAATAATAAAGGACTTTTGGGAGAAGTTGTAGGAATTTCCCTCCTATGAGCGATGTGTAGTCCAGTGTTCCATGTTCTCAGCAAACTTTAATATCTCCCAGATTATTTTGCGGTTACTCGTTCAAATCTGGTGGGTGTGCTGTTTACCTTTCTCCTATTGCTGCAGTAAAAGAACATTTTTAACACTTGTTAGGTATTCATGTTTATCATTCTATTAAATACCTCTCCTTGTCCTTTATGTATTCTTGGCAATTTTCTTTTGCTTTAATACTTTAATTTTCTGTATAGTCACGTGAAGATAGTACAACCCTGTTTTCCAAGTTTGTAGTCTGTTTAGTTTACTTTGTCATGTTGTCCTAGGAGGAATAGAGGTGGTTATTTATTTATGGTGTTAGGATCGAGCACAGGGCCTTGTCCATTTTAGGTAAACCTGTGAGCATCAACCACCCAGAAGTGATTTATTTTAACACCATGTAGCCATCGAGTCTGTTTTCCTTACAGCTGAGAAATCTTTGAAAAGTCCTAAGCATCAAAACAACATTCTATATGTTTTTCTGTTAGTTGTAAACCTGTATCTTTGTTCATTGAAGTCTCTGATCTATTTGCACTTGATTTCTTTTTTTTTAGGTCATGATCTATAGATTCAATTTTCTTTCCTTTGTACATCTAAATATCTGATTGTGTTAATACTTGATATTGAGTAGACTAGCATTTGACCCATAAACTACAATAGCATGTCTGTAATATGAAAATTTTAATGAATGTGCGATCTACACCCAGGAAATTGGGAAAGAATTACAGGCTTATGATTTTACATCTTACAGTTCATGAGCTTGATGTCCATTTATTTTATTCTTTTTGAATCACATTCAGTGAAATTTAAACATTTCTTTTTCAAGGCTTTGGACTATCCTTTGTTTCATTCCTAGGAGTCTTACAGTTTTTGTTCCCCTTGAAAATGGTGTATTTTTAATAAGATATACCTTATATTTCCTTTTTATAAAATATTGCAATTAATTTTACATATTGATCTGATGCTAATAACTCTGAAGTTATTTCTAGTGATTTATTTGTAGGTTCCTTTAGGGATTTTATATGACCAAGCTGTGAAATTTACTGTGTTTTCTTTTAAAATCTTATCATTCTTATTCTGTTTTGTCTTTTCATGGTAGTAGAAAGTGTGGGAAAGTATGTAACATTGTTTAATAAAATTCCATTCATCTTTATCATTATAAAAACTTTTGTATGTTTTGATGACAGTTATATTAAGATATAATCTGTATGTCATGTAACTCACCCATATAAAGTACAAAATTAATAATTTGTATATTCACAGAGTTTGGAAACTATTACAACAATCAATTTTTAGACATTTTCATCACCCCAAAAGATACCCCATGCCCTTTCTAACCCTGAACTTTCTGCCTCTATGTGCCTATTCTGAGTGTTTCATGTAAATGGAATCATCTAATGTGGCCTTTAATTATTTTCTCCTTTCATTTAGCATAATGTTTTCAAAGTTTATTCATGCTATGCTAAATGTAAGTACTTCATTTATTTTTATTGTCTAGCAATTTTACCTTTTATGGCTATACCATACATTTTATTATGTTAATCATTTTATTTAAAATATTTTCACATTTATTTGCCTATATGGCTACAAATGTAGTTATTGGGTCATTGTGTTTAATCCACTTTTCTTATAGGTTCATTTTATCTAGTTTGGGGCACTCCTGATTTTTCAATTGCTACGTATTTTGTCTTAAATAACTACTTAATTTTAATTGTTTCATGTATCAGGGTTTTTTTTGTTTTGGGTGAGTAATATTCCACTGTCTGGATGGACTTTAATTTGTGTGTTTATTCCACCCATCAGAGAACAGAATGTTTATGGTTAGATTTTAAAATGAAGCTACTGTAAATACACTTAACCCTCAGAGACACTGACGAATTATTTCCCAAACTCAGGGTTCCATTTTCTAATTATATCAGCAACCTAGTAGTGTTCTAGTAATTATTTCAAATATATCAATAAATTCAACTTTTCATTTCTAGAAGCTCAATTTGTTCTTATTCAAATCTACTGTGGAATGTTAGATGATCTTTCTAATTTAAAACTCCCCTTTATATTTTAGTCATATTAAGTATGTTTTTGTCTTATTTTGAATCCCATAATTCACTGTCTGCATTCTTCAATTTGATTTCTTTACTTGTTTTTCACAAAAGCCTGCTCATGTAGATATATTTTCTCATCTCTATAAGACTTCTGATTATGGGTTCCTGTTCCTTAGAACTTATCTGTGCGAATTATTTGAAGGCTGACCTTAAGATATGCTTTTCCAAGGCCAATGGGTCTTTTCTTTTGCCAAGTATGAGGACATACTACTGACATAGGACCATTTGAACAAAATCATTGATCCTCACTGAGGAAGCCACACAAGTAATACAAACACTGCATGAGAAGCACACAAGTAAGGGCTCTTCCTCTTTTGCAAAACCTGACTCCTCCCTGTTTATATTCAGCTGTTGGTGGAGGTCTGACATCCTCACTTTTGTCACTCCACCATGATAGTCTCCCCTTTCCATAGGATATACATTATAACACCCTCAGTGAATGCCTGGAACTCCAGGTAGTTCCAAACCTTCTGTATTCTTGGTTTTCCTCTGTGCATATTTGATGATAAGGCTTAACCTGTACTTTAGGCACTGTAAAAGATTAACAACAAGAATGAACTAGGACAGTTGGACAGTTACATACTCCAATCAAAGTGATATGCAGTTTTTTCTCTCCCAAATCCTTCACCCTTCCCGTGAGAATGTCAATTGATACAGTACTATGTGATGACTAAAGTAAGGTGAATCAGGAGGCATTGTGATGCAGTACTAAGTTACCCTTGGCCTCCTGATGATTAGCCAGAGGGACGAATGAGTTGTGATGGTGTTAAATGACCTGGGTAACCGAGCTGTGGTGAGCACAGCTTTGGATGAGGGTTACTGTACACATTTTGTGGCTTTAACAGAAGTTGTTATTATCTGTCACTTTATCAGTGAATTGTCCAGATACAGCAAAATACCATAGACCAGAAGAAGACAACAAGAAACTCAAGTTATATTTTTTGTTACAGACACATTTATGCAAACAATAGTGGGCTGCTTTTTATTCGCAAACATTTAGGAGAATTATCTTCTCCTTTCACCTTGACGCCTGCAGTCTACCTCATGTCATGGCATACTGTGGAGGTAGGGGACAGGAACAGTTACCTTGAATGGCAGACACGCTGCCATAAGATTTCTGATCAGTTTCTATCATAATCTGATGTAAAGAAGATAAGATTAGAATGCATAAAGACAATCTGTGTAGAAAATGCTGAGAAGACCCTGGCCATATGATTTCAAAGATAGACCTGAAAAGAATGAGGTGATGAACACTGCAGTTGGTTGAGAATATCAGGGGCAATAGTTGATTCTACCTACTTGAAAACTTGTGCACTACTCAATTAGAAGAGTTACAAGCATGTTTATCTGATGCTAGACACTCCAATGCCATTATGTCCTGAGACCTTGGTATGAAACAACGATGTTAATCAATGAGTGAATTCAGAAATAGTGTCTGTCATACTCCTCTCTTTCATGAAATGTTTAGCTTCCCTCTCATTGCTGTTGGTTTTGCGGGATGTATATAAAGTGGAGTTCAGCTGTTGATTTACCAAGAGTTTTTCATGATCAAGACATGGCATGGGGTTTTGGTTGACAGTTTAGTAGCAAAACTGAAAGTCACTGTCTTTCTTAAGTTTATTAGGAAAGAGCCTGATTAAGAGTTGCGTAGTCCGTGACTTTCAGTAGCTCAAGTGTAATACTAGACTGGATTACATGCCTTCTTAAGTAGATTATTAAACATATACATCATTTTACCACCTTCCAGTTATTTAAATAAGAATGTATGTTTGAATGGCAAAGCATTATGTAAATGAAAGTTATTATATTTAGTGATTAAAACATTTTGCATTACTGACTGCTTCATGGTCCACCAACTTATGCTGCTTGCTTATAGACGTGACATCAGTTTTTAATACTAACCAAAATTAATACTCAGAATTCTCCTGAAAGTCTACCCCAAAAATGAGAAGAAAAATCTGGAATAATTAGTTAAAAGGACATTTGAAATCATGAATAAAGTCATTCTTTATTTTACAACTCTCCATCATTTTAGATTCTCTCAATGGAGATGGTTTTGTCTGAACAATTGTTGAGCGTGCAGCGTGATGAAGGGGAAGATTTAGAATTTGAAGCAACTGATTATCGATTGTATTTACTGACTGGTGGTTTGAGGGCATGTGCTTGGGGTTACCTATAAAGTAAACCCTACAGCTCATGCTGCTGGCTTTTAAGTTACAGAGTGCTTTCTTAATGGGGAACGGTGGCTCTAAGGGGACAAAAATTGTTTTCTGTTCTGTGTGTGTGTAGGTATGTGTGCCAAAATCCTTAGATATCATTGTGGTTTGGGATCCTCCATAGGCCACACAACACAAATACTTTCAGAGTATGACTAGGTTGGTAGAATGTCCTGGGAACAGGGGAAGCGTTGTTTTGAAAACAATGCTCTTTTCGGTATCAGGCTGATGTGGTAATTAGGGTGCAGGGTCAACTTGATTGCTTTGGGTTCTGCCTGGAGGATTGGTGGAGCTCACTTCTGAGGGTGTTGGGTGGTTGATGGAGCTGTGGTCTTGGGGTCTATGTCTGGTTCCTGGCCCCTTCCTCTCTGGCTCTGCGCATGACAAGTTTAGAAAGGTGATCAGTAGCTATGGGGAGACAACACTTACATGTTGATGAGAGCTCTAGAACTTCAGAGAGTGGTGGGGAAGGATTGTAGGACTAAATCCTGTAAGCAGACCACAGGTTGGGCCCTAGGTCAGAGATATGGGGCCCAGCTTTTTCCCATGCTACCAATCACCAGGAAGGGTGTGACTAATGCACATACGGATGTTCTAGTCACTGAAGAGCTCTCACACGGAGCCACACCCTCCTCTGACCTTGACTGCCATGTGCAGTGCTTCCAGAATCTCCTTCTTGAAGTGAACCTGGAGAGGGGTGCACTCCCGTGTCCATCAATGGGTCACCCACAGTGTAAAACAGGACATCAGCGAGTCTTGCACACTTGGCTGTTTAACTGACCTGAAATACATAGCATTCACCTGGCGAGCAACAGTTAGTATTAATAGTAATAACTGTAGTTCATTCTAATAGCAAAAGTACAGAGATTTCATTTAAAGAATGTACATAATACACATCATTTTTATCTACTCAATTCTTCTGACAGAGAGCCAGATGAACAATCTTATGAATCTACTGGAAAACTATTGAGAATTGTTTATGAGAATTTTGTCGTTAAAAATAACATCCTGTGAATTGCTGGAGAGCTCTACAAAACAGAATACATTGACCTAAGTGGGCCCAGCCAGTCTGATTAGGAAAGCACTCTTCACAGAAAATAACAACACACCAAGATGTAGATTGCTTACATTTCTTCTCAAGAAGCATCTATACCTCAACAGAGTGTCCTTAAGCAATGATGAAATGTATAGAATACATTAAGGAACTCAATTGCTGGTGCTGACTTCCCAGGCATGCAGAAAGTGTTATGAAAGAAGCAAAAGCAGCAGTAATTAATCTTTGTAATTTAGATCTGGAAAAAGTATTACAATGAATCTCTCTTTACCCTGTTTATGTAGCATTCCTTACTGTGATGTGCTAGGAACACCATAGTCAAATGGCCATAGTGACCACTAGTCAAATGATAAAGCTATTAGGTTAATAAAAAGGTTAAAATGATCATAAGTTGCAGCTATGCTTTTTTTAAGAGTATTGCTTGTTAACAATTATTGTACATATTCAGCATCTTGCAAAAATCCCTATGATTTTATTCCTTTAGTCTTCTGTTAGATGAAAATCCTGACCTCTAAACCCTTTGAATGAAGCTGAAAATTACATCTTTCTAAATCCTGTGGGATTTGAGACTGTGGTCATCAGCTGGTCCTAGGGAAGGCATTGGTTCATGAAGATGTTGCTATTTTCTTGTTTGGAATAAAGCAGTATAAGAAAGAAAAATCTGTTCCAAAATTGTCCTCATGCAGGACATTTCTTCATATTAAACCCCCATTTTGAATCCACCAAATTAGAGACACTCTTTTGAGTGGCTTCAGAATATTGCAGGAGAATAGTAGGTTAATACAGGGAATCTTGAGTTGGTGATTAATTAGCTCCAAAATAGCACTTACAACTTGAAACTCTCTTATTTTCTAGGAGAATATAATGGAAAATGTTTATCAAATTGTTTATAAGTATGTATGATTAAGTTTGCATTGATTTTAGTTATGTAGGGTGTGAGAGTATGTTTTACATAACCCTCTTCAGTAAAGTCTGTACAATGCTTGAAGCTTCTCTGCCAGCCTTCTTCTTGTACTTAGGAAGATTACTCTCCTTCCACCTTCCACCCTGTGCCCCACTGAAGTGTAATTTTATTATTTTATTGTTGGCTTCCTTTTCCATATTAGAATATAAGGAAATAAAAATGCTAATGTAACTACCCTGGGACTATAGGATACTACTGCTCAATTCAAAGAATCGTACATCTAAGAATGAATATATTTACAAAAGTATAAATTGTGCAATGTATGTACAGTAAATTCTATTCAACTCCAAAATTTTTAAAAATATGCTTTAATGCTAATTTAGTTTGTTAATTGTTTTGATCTTGGAAAAAAAGCTTTGCTTTTGTGTGTATATGTTTTGCATCACTCCAGTGAAATATCTGAGGCAATTAACCTATAAAGATAAAAAGTTATTGTGGTCTGTAGGTCCCAATCAAAGATCAAGTGGCTCTACTGTTTTGGGCACCTGGCAAGGGCCCCACATCCTGGTGGCAGCGGGTAGCAGAATAAACCTCTTACACTGAGATTCCAAAGTCCAAAGAGAACAATAGCAAAGAGCTAGGATCCCAGTGTCCCTTTTTAAAACACTGCCCAGTGACCTGAAGAGCCACCTCCTTCAAGTCCACAGCATCCTTCAGTAGCAAGCCTTTGACATGTGGATCTTTTAGGGCCACTGCCCATTATTCACCCCATGGGACTGTGCTAGCGGTAGATTAGCAGCTGTGCAAATTGTATTTAATAGTAAGTAATACTAATTGCATGGTCGCCATGTGCCACTGTCTGTAAAAGACTTACTTGTTCAAATGCTTTAAAATTTTAACAAATCATAATTGTATATATTTATGGGGTACAGTGTGATAGTTTGATATGTCACAGTGTAGATGATCAAATGCATCACCTTGCACAATTATGTTTATTTTTGGTGAGAACATTCAAAAAGTACTTTTTCAGCAATTTTGTAGTGCACAATGCATTATTAATTACTGTAGTGCTCATTCTATGCAGTAGATCTCTACAGCTTATTTTTGTTCTTATATATGAGAAGTTATAACAGAAATAGATCATTTTAACATTGTTGTTAAATGCTTGATTTATTAATAAAAGTGCAAATTTTGTTTCAGAATAGCTGTCTCATAAAGATCTCGAATCAAGGTTAAAGATTCGTGGGCCATCTTTAAGTAGTGCTTTATAGCTGTTAGCCTGCCTTTCCCAAATTAATTAAATTAATTAATATGTATGATAAAATGGGAAACCAGGGAAATTTGTATCGTTTAAAAAGCAAAGGTATATTTTGCTTTTATCCAAGTGATTTGTAAACTTGGGAACATATCAGACTGACCTGGATGTGTTACTGTAATTTCGGTTCGCCCCTCCCCGAGGTTCTAATTCAGCTAGTTTTGGATGGAGCCCTAGAATTTGTATTTCTCAGACCCCAGATGATGCTGACATAGTAGATCTGGGATCCACACTTTAAAAATGACTGCTTTAACTTATTAGACATCTTTTAAAAATAAGAGCTAATATATTATTTATTTAATAGAATGGATGTTTATACTATGGATCAAAGCCTACTGAACACATTACATAGTAATTATATCTAATTCTACAACAAGTCTGCAAGATAAGCTTGGATTTGGCTTTTGTTTTTTAGATGAGGGAAATGGAAGAGTTCAAGCTACATTCCTGAGCCACCTGGTATTTATTATGTGGCAGATCTGGGATTCAAACCCTGTACTCTGGGTCCAGACAGCATGCTTATAGCACCAGGAGAAAAAATAACTTTGTATGTCACATCTACATATTTACACTTCTACATATTTACTGATTGTGTGTTTTTTCCCTGTGCACAGTTTTCATATCTCTCCAGTTCTATTTTTCTAAGACATATCAAGGGTAGAACTGCCATATTTTTAAATAATATTCTGTGCAGTGGCAAATGCAATAATGCTTTTAGTTTTCGTTCAATCTTTATATATCCAGGGAGTAAACAAGGAAAAAAAAAACTACCTCTTCCAAAATTACACTTGTAAAAAGTGTTCTTGTTTTGATGGAGAGAAAATTTCACACACAGCATGATGCTATATATAGGAAAATGTATGCCTGGGAAACAAACAAACTTGAGAAGAAAATATACCATATTCCAAACACCCAGAAGCAAGAGTGATACATATTACCTAGGAGGGATTTTTGAAGCATGTTTTATGCCATATTAAAGGCTGTTTGTCTTCTTTTGACAAGAAGTATAGGATCTATATTTGATTGATAAAGTGAATCATTTTATCAGAAGGGCTTTTGCTTTGTAAATTAATGTATGAATGAGTGAATGTTTCAGAGAAAGGTCTTTTTTTTAATGTTTCATACTCTTCCCAAATTTACTCTAGAAAGAAAGGCAGAGGAGAGAGAGTGAGCTGTCAGAAAAGTCTTGGAGGAAGCTGTATTTTATGTGTCCCTGAGAATGTGTGGCTCTCAGGCAGCTCTCCACTCTTCACTTCACTCTGATGAAATTTTCTGAAGAGGCAGGCATCGCTCCCATTTTCAGACAGAACCTAGCTTTGAGTTTTAAATGGAAGTCACCAGATCTCAACGCAGAAGATCAGCCCTGCGTTCTGTCCCCTGCCCTTCCTTACGAGCTGCTCTGTCCTCAGGCTTCCTTGCAAGTGTGTGCAGCATGACAGGGAGATCAAGGGGATCAGCAGGTTTTGGCAATAACCTCGGGTTTCCAATTTTTCCACAAGATGTTCCTACTCATTACATTAACTAAGGAAGGTGTAAATGGTTTGCAAAATAGAAACAGCATGAAAGTGGGCTGGGAAAATGGTTAATATATTCCCATTCTTTGCGGAGGAGAAGACAGATGTTGAATCTGTTTTGTTTTGTTTTGTTTTGTTTTGTTTGGGGCAAGTTGGGAAAACTTGTTTGCAGGAGATGACCCTGTACAATCCACTGCCTGCTGCACAGAAGCCAGTGCGTTTCATTGTTGCATGCAGTGTGAAGGTAGGTGCTCCCCAGAATGACAGCCGGGGTGCCCCACTCTCTTCAGTCTAAGTTTCGGAGCCCTGACTTTTCAAAGGGCAGCTGTGAGCCCCCTGGGCTTGTTAGATATGTGGATCTCAAGCCTACAGAACTCCCTGGGCACCATGGAGTAGTGCTGAAGACTGTCCCCATGTCTGCTGGCTCCTGATGAAACCTTTTGCCATGGTCAGAGCTTCCGGTGCTCTGTGCTTGCGGCCCAGCTGGCCTTCTGCTAGGGATCATTTTCTCCCTGGGCAACTGTGAGCTACCGGGGCTCACCCCCTGTGGAAGGAGTCATGAAGCCAAGTCCTCTTAGGACTTCAGGGACCTTCTTGAGTATGACTTACATTATCAGGTTGTTGAGGGTCATTCCCTTGTCACCCAGAAATGTAAGCACGGATTATTATGTTCTTTTTGTTTGCCCTGGGAGTCCTTTGTTCATTGCAAGAATTAATATTAATTCAATATTGCAGGAAGAGGAAGCTGACCTTTAGACACACAAGCTCCTCTCGGTCACTCACCAGAGTCTGTGCTCTTGCAGAGCCACCTCTCCCTCCCCAGTTCCCTGGGGCGCCACTGCATGGGAGCTGTGTTCAAGTTTGGACTAACTGCTCTATTATTAAGAAGAATTAATTGCTGACATAATTTTCCTTCTCTTCTGAATTGCCTACTTTTATGCAAAGTGACCACTTCTAATTCGATCCCAATCTCCTCCCCTTCCAGTAGAGAAACAAGCACTTTCCTGGGTGGCAACACGAAGCCTCTTGCTATACCATCCCACTCTCCTCTGATAATGGGAAATTTACTCTGTGAAATGTTGATCAATGTTATTTCCTGAACTAACAGATTTCCGTTTTTTCCAAGGCCCTTTGTTATTTTTCCCCCTATTTTTCAGGCTGTAGAACTAATTTGAAATGATAAAACAACTGACTTTATCTGTAGGGTTCTCTCACTTCCTGTCAATTTTATGGATTCCATGCAATATTTTAAGGTTTTCTAGACTCTGTAAACTACTCATGTCAATGCACTCACCACAGAAGTATCTTAACACCACCCATCTCATGAACATATATGGTGATGTTAATTTTGTTCTTTATCCTTTCTTGAGCTGCCCTGTTTTAGTAATTAATATTTATTACTTTGTGTTAGAAGTTCCCCCATGGCACTGGCTCACCTAAACCTTTTGCGTTCACTCTGGGTGGTCTAGGTACCATGCCCTACCCCATTTCCTTCATCCCTAACCTGATAAAATTTCATTCCTGCCACCACAGCTCCATGCTGATGTTGCTTGTCTAGGCCTGCCTTTTTGGAGACACTCATACTGAACACCCTTAGCTGACAAGACCAGACTGACTTCTTTTATAAATTCAATATGACCACTTCTAACAAGACATCAACATTTCTCATCTCTTCCATGCCTGGCTTTGGAGTAAAACAGTAAAGACGATTATGTCTGCTGGATACCATTTCCATTGCTTGCCAGAGAGAAAGCCATTAGTTATATTGTCCATAGAGTCACTTGCTTTAAGGATACTTCAGTGTAAGTAAAGTGCTGCTGGTTGTGTGCACTTGTAGGCTAACATTGTTTTTTACACCAGAGTCAGATAATTGTCAGTGGCTAGACCTCAGTCAGGAGTCCATAACAGTCACTCAGCTCTTGTAAAATTGGTGCTCAAAATCCTTATCAGGTTTGCAAATTGGCAAAAAGGATGCTGGAGACATGGAGTCATTGATGAAATGGGTGGTGTTAAGATACATCTGTGGTTAGCAATATTATCAAGGGACTGCCACTTTTATGTAAGAGAGGTGTAGGATTCTGGGACATGCTATATTTTAGTATTTCCACCATGGTCTAAGGATTCAAGGTCTGAAGCCCTGTACGTGGCACACCCCAGCTCGAGACTTCTCGGCTCCTGAACTGACTTGGATACTGGCTGTTCCTGCAGCCAGTGCTGCAGCACCCACTCTAAAATGAGCCTCCCTGCTCTCCTGAATAGTGCAAGGTCAACCCCAGGGCCTGGAAACAGAGAAGGATGCTCTGCCTGTCGCAGACTCAAGCTTTGAGACCTTTATGGTTGCTGGGTGATGAGTACCTGGACATAAGAACAAATTGGGTCTAAAACTGGATTCTTTTAAGATAGGTGAGGACTGTAGGGATTATTCATCTCCTGCACATTTCTGACCATCATCAGGTACTGATATTCACTGACTGAATCTTTCAGTTGCTGCATTCTTTGTGTATTTACATGAGAGCAGTCATTCTGAAATCCTCCTCTCACAATTACTTCTTGGCTCGAGTTGCACCAGCTACTTTAATCTTGAAAGCTGTTAGATGGGCATTTGGAGACTTCAAACCAAAGGAACTGTTGCCATCAGAGGGAATCTAGGATACCAATTGATAGAGAAGTTTGGTGTCTGAGACTAAGCTTACTGCAAGGTAAGCTTAAAGCTCACATTAAGTACAGCTTTAAAAAGCAATCTTAGAGCATCTGAATGTAACTTCCAAGATAAATTAGTATTTCTAAGTAATATTGGAATGATGGAGTTATTCAAACAAGAGGATTTTGATAATTCTGTTCTAGATACCTAGATGCCTATGGTTCTCAGTAACTTTAAAGACAGTAAGGCAAAGTCAGATCTCACAAATCCATGATTTTAGATTGTTTGAAAATATCATTAATTCTTTACAGCCCTTTTTTATGAAAATATTTCTAAATCTATTTGAAATTTTGCCTTGAATAAAGCTTTAAGCTATCTACATAATCTTGGTTGACTCTGAAGACTCCATTCATATTCATAGTTACGCTAAAGAGTAGCAAATCCATTGCATGCTTTGTATTTAGGAGACTACAAAACCCGTTTCCCAACTAAGCTTTATTTGATAATACTCCCAGGAGGATATTGCTTTTTATTGAATCATTTTTCCCTGTGAGTTTCTTTCAAGTGCCGAAGGAAAGTTAAAAATAGAGCAAAGATGCCTCAAATTATGTAGAACCATAGTGTGTATTTCTTATTTATGAACTATAGGAAACTTGCCCTTATTTGTCTCTTTTTTTGAATGCCTAAAAACTGAATTACTTCATTGAAAGAGTCTTTGATCATAAAGATCACTTGATTTCTTAACGAAAATAATTTGCTTAATAATATCCCCATATATAATGATATATCTTTTTTTTTAATACTGTTCTTTACACACTTAACAGAAGAATAATGCTCAGTAGGATGAAGGATATACTGCCTTGGGGTCAAGCCTTGATTTCAGTTTCTCTGGCCAGTGATGATGAACAATGCTGGCTTCTGCAGGTCTCATAACCAGTGACTTCAAAATATCCTTAGGTCACCACTGACTGCAAGCGCCCATCTGTCCAGGTGAGCAGTGTGATCCTGGGGCTTCTCTTCTCAAACATTTTCATCACCTGACTCATGTCAACATAGACAACCAGCAGAAGGCAGTACTTGAATATTTCCCTCGAAGAGAGTGGTGTCAATCACCAACCTCATCCAGCTCTGCTCGGTCCCAGCAGCCTCCAGGGCCAGGTTGGTGCTGCTGATAGGAGAAGCCCTATGGATCCCACTGCAGCCTGGCAGATGCCTGGCCAATAAGATGCCTCCTCTGTCCAGGTCCCTCCCCGGATATCCACTGTGGAATGGCCAGCTCATCCTGTTCCCCATAGCCATTTTCATGAAGTAGGCTTGGGCCGGTTTGGATGGGTTTGGCATCAGTTTGTGATTGAATGTCTGGGACAGAGTCTTAAGACAACCTGCACACTGCTTGAGAGTCCCTGTCACCAACCCAGGACTCTGCTTTCTTCTCTTTTTCTCATTTCTCCTCAGACTCTCCTTTCTCCCTTTTGCTGGTTTCCAATAGACTTTATTTGCCATTCCAGTCAGAGCTGGCCCACGCTTTCTTATATATTTCAATTACATTGGCTTTCCCAAATCTCCATGAAATACAGGGCGAACTCTTGAATATATAT
Source organism: Heterocephalus glaber (assembly GCF_000247695.1). The sequence continues at coordinate 8,709,602 of NW_004624751.1, read as the reverse complement.
AATAAGGCATTTTATTTTTTTTACATGACCCACTGGAAATTAAAGCTCTCTGTGTCATGAGTTGCTGCATTTTACTTGATGAACCCCAAGTGAATATACAAATGAAAAGCTGGCAAGTCAGAACTTAAAAGCTTTGCTTTGTGCCTCTGAGAATAATGATGATTCCAAAAAGCCTCTCTGCATACAACTTGTGCTGGCTTTGGCCTTACATTACCATGAGCCCTGCTTGATGGATGATATTGTCATTTGACACCAACTCGAGTTGCAGGAGGAACAATATGTTCATTCTTTCTGAACCCTGTATGAGATGCCCGGGCTCAGAGACCGATTTGGAAAATGACATTGATGGATCAGTCCCCTGGGAACTTTTAAATGTGCCTCTCTTTACACGAACACTCATCCTGCCTGGGTCTTTTCTCTAATTGGGTCGATTAATATTGTTGTTATGTTATTCTAATGTATTTACTTTTCTAGAAAAATCTGTTTAAATCTGTTTAGAGAAACAAAGAAGTCAGATGTATCTGACTTTCCAAGGCCTAAGCCATTGCCGTTGTATTGACTACCTGTGGGGCCCCTGTTTAGAGCACACTTACTACCCTTTTCATTCTGCACTCATGTGCTCTGTTCTCTATTAAGTGCTGAGGGAAAAGTAGAGTATAAGGTAACCCACTCTCACCAAGAGTATACGAGAAAGTTTAGAAGCCAGGTTTATCTGAAATGTTAAATATACTGATGTCATGGCTTGGACTTTTCAGGAAAAACTAACTAGAGCAACAAATAAACAGTCCCAGAGATGCACTGGAGTGTTCAACCTTTGCTCCTGTCTGTATCCAATCTGAAAAATGCAGGAAGTATGGAAAGACGATCTTTAAGACTGGGGAGGTGGAGAGGAGGGGACAGGAGTTTGCTGACACAGGGTGAATGCAAGGAGTCAGTGATTCTGATCCCCATGCACAGGTGGCTGCAGGCCAGCGCCAGGGTCTGGGGCAGGTTTGCAGACTGCCGTGTGGGGTTCCTGTCACACTGAGCCAGTGTGCCCATGTGACGTGTAGTCAGGGACTGTGTGCACAGTGCGTGAGTGTCTCGACCCCTTCACACAACTGCCAGGACAGCAAATGTGAGTGCATCCTGAGTGGGAGTGCTGCTTGCTCGGAGAGGAAGTCAAGGCCCCTGGCACCACCCACCTGACAGCTCCAGAATCATGGGTTTGAGTATGATATTCTACTTCTTTTGTCTTAGTTTTCTTGTGACTTTTTATTGTAAAGTACTTACACATAATATGACATGTCCCCTCTGAAACTCCTGTTGGATTTTGATCGCCAGCCACTGTGGCACTGTTGGGCAGGGTGGCTTTGAAGAGAAAATGGAGAGATTGATCTGGTTGCCTTTCCCTTGGGGTTAGGTCTTGAGAGAGTGAGATGTTATAAAGCAAGGTTGCCCTTGTGTTTGTACCCTCTGCATGCTCCCATTTCCACTTCTACTTTCTGCCGTGAGATTAACTGCAAAAATCTCAACTGGTACCATGCTCTTGGATTTCTCAGCCTCCATAGCTCTGAGCCTAAATAAATCCTTATTCTTTAAAAACCACCCAGTGTCAGGTAGTCAGTGACAGCATCAAAAAAATGGACTAAGACCAAGCAGAAAGCCGTAATTCCCCATGTACCCTTTCTTGGGCACCTGATCATCTTTTTTCTGTGACTACAGTTTTGCCTGTTGTAGGTAGCTCATGTATTAGTCAGTATTCCTGTTGCTGAGCCACCCACAACTTTAAAAAGGAGAGATTTAATTTGGCTTATAGTTTCAGGGGATTTCAATGCATGGCCAGCTGGTTCCAAGGCAGAAACATAATGGTGGGGAAACATAGTGAAGCAAAGGTGATTAGTTTCTGGTATCCCAGAAGCAGAGCAGGAGAATAGTGCGACAGAGGAAGGAGTGAGAGAATACATGTAGCCCTCAAATTCATGCATCCATGACCCACACAGACATACCCAGAAGTGTGCTCCACCTGTCCCTGGATGGGGACAATCAAATTGATCGTCAATTTGATTGACCAAATTGATCAAAGCCAATCAAGCTGACACTCCACCTCAGCCATCACCCCCAGCATAAATAGAATCCAATGAACATATTTGTGCTTCCATGATGACTTCTTTCATCGAGCCTAATGTCTTGAAAATCCATCCATGTTGTAACATATAATTTCATTCCTTTGCGAAATTAAATATTATTCCATTCATACTTTGCTTATCCATTCATTTCCTGAAGGACACATGGGTTGCTTTCATTTTTTGGCACTGAAAATACTGCTGCTGGAGCATTGATGTCCAAGGGTCTGGCTCAGGTCTCGCTTTCAGTTCTTCTGGGCGTGTGCCCAGCAGTGGAATTGCCGGATCCATGTTAATTCTGGGTTTAACTCTGCACCTTATTGTTCTACTGAACACATGGGGCTATTGATAGCTCCTTGTGAGTAGCCACATTCTGAGGATTAAATTTTAATAGGTACGAAATTCTTAGGCACGTTTTGGAAAGTGTTAGCTCAGAGGAAGCTTTAGGTGCCTGTTGGCTGCTGTAATTTTACCTGGAGCCCCATCCGTGACACCTGGCCAGCATGGTCCACAACAAGGCATCCTGCACCTACTTGTAATGTTGGGCAGTCGATCTTTTGTAGCTGTGTGTAGTTCACAGTGCAAAGTTCTTCCTCCAGCTTTCAGTAATTCTAGTATCTCATAGGTAGGGGGTGGAATATTAGGCATTCTTATCAAAAAAAGGTAAATCTGAAATCAAAATTATTAAATTTAAACTCTGCCTAACCTCCCTGAGGAGATATGACTCTGTTTTTGATTTGAAAATGTCACTCACTGTATAAGGACAGCATATCATTTTGAGCATATCATAAATTTTACTCTGAAATATCCTATGTGTGGCAGGAGCCTCCTGGTGCAGAGGAGCGTCCTGTTAAAAACTCAGCACTGTGTACTCGAAATGCTACGAATTTGGCTAAGTATGAAAACTCTCCTTTGATACGTAACTACAGCGTGGATGTCTGGCCCTGGCTGGAAAGCACTGAAGCTCTCTCTAGCATACATTTTTATGAGGAAGTTAGTACCGCAGATGTGCTGCTTGCTGTCACTGGGGAAAGGTCATCTTGCAAAACCACAGAAACCACGCTCAGACCCTTTCCACAGCCTGCATTTCTAAACTAGTTAAAATTAATTGAATGTCCTATTGCAATTCCTGTGTCAAATATCATACAAAGAATTTTGAGAATTTTGAGTAAGCTATGGATTGATGAATACACAGTACATAAAGGTTTCAGGTAAAAGGACAGTGTTGTCTTTTCTTTTACTGTTTGCTTTCTTCATATCATGAGGAACAAAATAAGTTCTGCAAAATGAATTGATTATACACATGCACTTTAATATATGACAGGCGATCCGGTGTACATTGCCACCAGAAGAGATTCATAGTACATTTATTTTGATAGGGACAGTAATTGTGTTGAAGTGAAGTGTGTAGGTATTTTGTTGAAAATAGAAAAAAATGTGTTTTTAGAGAGATGGATTTATTGAGGGGAATAGATAAAAGCCTCTCCCCTCCAGTTTGCCTCCAGCACCAATCTTCAAATTACCTCAAATCCTTTCCAGGAATGAGGGCTTTGTGGGGGAAGAGACTATTAAAACAGGGTTCTCCATCTCACTGCCCATGTCCTCCCTCATTCAGCCCCATTAAAGCAGAGCGGACCGGAGTGTCCCTTGCCTGATCCAGACACAAAAGAACAATAGAAGTCCCCTGGCTGCTGATGCTTGAAATTCCCTTAGCCAAAAACAAAAGCATTTCATTCTGCAACTTACCACAGAAGTACTTTTGGATTTCATGCCTTGTGATTGTTTAAGTCGGGATGTAATATAAGTCAAAGAAACAATTCAAACACCTCTGATTTGTTAGGAGGTAAAAAAGCACGTGTTGTCCTGAGCACCTAAATGAGGAGCAGCTGGGCACTGGGGAAAGGAAAGTAGAGGCTAGGGTAGGTCTGGGAGGGGTGTGTTGCCAGGACAGCAGGAGGCCAGCAGGGGGCTTTACAGCAGCTTCCTGTCTGTCCTCTGAACTTTAGCTGAAGCAGTCCCTAAAGGAGGCAATCTTGAAGGGATTTTTTTTTTCAAACAACCATTTCTGCCCATCATGATTTATGAGGATCACTTTTGAAACACGGTTGAATTTGTATAAGCAGGGGATTAATTAGCTGAGGAATCGCTGTGACAATAACACAGATAGAGCCCTGGAATCCAGGGCTGTGGCTGGGAGGGGGATGAGCAGTCCAGGACATGCACCCTGCCTCCCACCAGGAGGGCACATGGTGTGCTAGTCCGCTCCAGGGAGGGCAGGAGGGCTGGGCAGATTTCTGTACAGGAACAGGGGCCATTCCAGCCAGAGGAGCGGGAGGGGCAGGGCAATGCAGGAAGTGCTCTGGCTCCGGATCTTTCTTTTCAAACCCCAGAGAAGGGGCCAATCCATTCTCTTCATTATCCTGCACTGGGAAATGACCGAGGATCGTCACTCTTTTATGCTCATCTAAAATCCCGCTCTGCAGTGGCCTGGCTTGCAGCCTGTGGTATTCTGCACTGAACCACTACACCTGTGCACACCTGAGAACTGCTCCTTGTAAGTCTGTGATTATCCTGGTGTAGACTCATACAGTATAAATACAGCAGTGCAAGTTCCTCTTCTGGATGCTTAGGGTTATCAGTTCTTGAGGGATTTGATGTCTGCACAACTACAGCCCCATATGTACATTCTGTTGCTTCTGTTGAATATGCACTTACATTACATTTATGTTCTGTTAAATATATGAAATTTTTTAAGGCCTAGAAACAACTCCAAATCAGAAACTCATGTGAATGAAAAAACCACTATTGTACTTTTACCATAGATATTATGGTATTATTTTCATTAGAACTGGAATAAACAGGGAAGACCTGTTTGCTGTCTTTCATAAATATGTTGTATACTAAGCTTTCAGCATGGCTAGCGTTTGTGGATGTAGGATAAAATTAGTATCGGTTGTGGTATTGGTTTTTTAAAAACTACTTATAAAAGAGCATATAATGTGGACAAGCCACCCATTCATTGTAAGTAAACATAACAAATAGTTTCTTTATAATTTTCATAATTTTTGTATCATAAATTCAGATGATATATGTTAGAAATTACTAGTTTTCCCAAAGAAACGTGGTTTTAAAAGTAATAAAATACATGTGCTTCTCTACAAAAGTATTTGTGAATGTGTAGCTCTTAGAGACAAGACATATTTTTTCTCGTATCCAGAAACTTGCTTCTTTGCCATCCAGGAGTGGTGTTGTCCTGTAGAACGGCAGGCTGTACTTCATCATGGGTACAGCAGTCGGATGCCTGAGGTGTTCCTGTCTGCCATTTTGTCTTGAGGGTGCTGTGATGAGAACAGAGGAGGGATACTGTTTTCCCATGTCTCTGGACTGTGATTTCAGTGTGCTCCACGAGAGCCTCATTCACAGGGAGACAGAGCTGGGGGCTGCTCCATACTGCACATCCTCATTGTGAGTGCTGATTTGACATTGTCTCCTGTAGATGGAGCCTGGGTAGAGTGTTGAATTCTAACATGGATAATAGAGCTGATTGTAGTCTGTGGCAATGCTTTGGGAGAAAGATACTAACAAAACACCGGATTGTGATAATGGCTTATTATTAGAAATTTAGGATTTCACAGCTGGAAGAAAGCTGACAGGTTGCAGATGAAAATTAAAGCCCGGTTATAAGGTGTCTTGTTCAAAATTCCAAAGGCAAGACTCCTGTTGGAGTTCTGGGACTTTAGTCCAATGCCCTTTCCCCTACACTGCACAAAGCAAAGATTGAATAATAAATGATACTTCAATCATGTTGTCTGTCATACAACATTTATAGTCTTTAATCCAACAGCACACACAGACTCAAAAATCTGTTTACAACAATATCAAATAGATCATAGTCTACTTAACATCTGCCTACTTAATATTTTTAATTCTCACATTCTGAGATGACAGAATTAATAGCAATACTCATGCACTTTCTGTTTCATTTGAGATGGATCTCTCTCTCCACTCTATTTTACCTTGGTCTTGTGAAGCTGACTTCACACAGCTGGAAAGAATTTCCAGGTTACAGCAGTACTCTTCAAACATGTCAATTATCAATAAAAGGCCAAAAAGGAGCATTTATAAATTATTCTTATGGAGTGTGCATTTGGTGACACTTGCTGTCATAATGGAATGTATCTCTCTCTGTCACATCCTAATGGGTGTTTAACCGTGGCTATGCACTGTTCAGCAAAGAGCATGTCTTGTGTCTGCTGCTATCCCCAACATTATGTCCAGGTCGAGAAGTATGAAACATGATACTGTTTCCCAGGAACTGTAAGAGGGGACAATATGTCACCAGTGCTTAGTATGCATATACTAAATACCTAATTCCTAACAGATACTGTGTTTGGATCTGAATGCTGCTATGCATAGCAGGCTGTTTTAAAGAATGCTAAGAAAATTAAAATTGGCATTGATTTATTTGTTTGATAGTGATGAAGGTGAAGGTGATTAAGACAAGTATATTAAGCATTTACTATGAGCCAAGCATTATGGTCAACATTTTGCATGGATTATTTCAATCAATCCATAAAATAGCTTTCTAAGGTAAGACATGCTATTATTCCCCTGTAAGAACAATGAAAAGGAAATAGAGGTTAAAATAGATTCAGTAAATTGCCTGAGAATAATCAGGGAAAGCTCAATTACAGAGAAAGATTCTTGATGTTGAGACAAGATTTTTTTTTTTTTTTTTTACATTGTGACGACAGAAGAGCGGGCAAATGTGAAGGTGTCATTAAAGATGAGTAACATTAAGAAATGGATGGTCACTTCAACTTTGAAAATATTTTAATATGCTATTTTTCTAAAATGCCAAACCTTCTTTTGATATGAATTTTATTGTATTTCCTGGTGGTAATAAGTACATCATCTGCTTGAAAACGAAAGCTTGAAATTACCCTTGTATTTTTCCATTACTTAAAATAGCTGATATGGAAAATAGGAAAACAATGAAAATTGCATTAAGTACATGATAAACCACATAATACAGAGTAATTTATTTTCATTTGTTTCCTTAGGTTCATATAATCACACTGTTTCATTGAGAAATGTACATCTTTGTCATCATTAGCATTTCTCCTAAGCAGAGATCCTGACTATATTATGTGGATTTATCGCAGACTGCTAGGTGCTGAGCTCTGGCGTATGGTAGTTGAAAACACACAGCTTCCCCACAAAAGCTACTGAGAGACTGGAGCTGCCCATCTGACCAGGGAGAGCAGGAGGCATGGCAGCCGACCAGTTGGCACTGGATGAAGGCAGTGACAACTAGGAGAGGCACGGTTCAAGAGCAATCTTGACAGCATCGGAGAGGACAGGACGGAAATGAAATAAGGTCTTAGAGAGCCCCATGTTGATAGTTGCTAGGACTGAAATCAAAGTCTGGTGCTAAACTGTAGGCTTCTCAGAAACACCTGTACATGAGATTCTGTTACTACGAGCTCAGTTGCTTTAGGACTAGTGAAAATATCACTCTGCCTCTGTAAGTTTTGGCTTTCCTGCTCAAGCAGAGGGTGGTCGAATCCCCTCTGGAGTGTTTATACTCATAGCAAGGATCAGAGTCTGGCTTGTTTCTTTTCTGTAATCTTGGTTACTCTTAAGATTCCAGGTGACAAGTCCATGGTAATATTTCATGTCAATAATCCTGATGCAATTGGCCTAGGAGGTAGAATGCAGTCGGACGAAAAGTGCAAACAAAACAGATCCAAATCTTGTCAGGAAAGAGAACACTAAGTGGAGATAATTTTCAGTCACCACTCTTTACCAAGGCAAGTCCATTTTCCCAGGAACAAGGGATTAAAGTTTACATCCATGACACACATTTTTCCTTTCTTCTCTCCATTCATCCATCCATCCATTCAACCATCCATGTATCCATTCATCCTTCCATATGTCCATCCATCTTTCCATCCATCTAACCATTCATCCATCCATCCAATCCTCCATCCTTCATCCACCCATCCATCCATCCATCCCTTCATCCATCCATCCACCCAACCCTTCATCCTTTCATCCAGCCAGCCAGCCAGCCACCAAGCTAACAAGTAATTATTAAATATTTCCTATGTGCTGTAGCACAAATGGCCACATTCCAATATTAAGAGAAAAATAAATTAGTAAATGAGGAAATTAAATACAGACAACATCAAACTGTATCTCATGGTGCTTCAGAAAATGCAGTTGCAGAAAATGCAATGATGTATGTCTAAATACTCTAATGTGTAGAAGAACAGAAAGAAAGAACTCAAAAAAGAGAATGAAAATAAACATAGAAGCCTTTAATTCCCAGTGATGAAGAAGCGAAGACTTTGAAGAAGAGGCTGTCAGCCACATTCAGTGCTTCTAAGAAGATGTGTAGAAGAGTCAGGAGCAGGGACTATTGAATGTGCTGACCTAGAAGCCATTGGTAACCTTGTCAAGATAAATTTCAATTAAATAATTGAATGGAAGTCCAGTTAAAGTAGGTGAATGGCACTTAAAGAATTGCAAGTGTTTTTGAAAAGTTTTGCTGCAAAAAGAAGTAAAGGTTTGCTCTTGAGTATGTAACAGTCAAGCCAGTGGTCTGCAAGTGAGAATGTGTATGCTGTGTATGCTGTGTATGCTGATCACATTACAGAGAATGCACTGCTACCCTTAGTGACCTCAGTCATTCATTTCATCCATGCAGTGAGGTTTTCAATAACCTAGTAAGGAAGAACATACGGGACTAAATACTTTCTCTTTTTCTTTCAGTGTTCAATTACTGAAATTTTATACTCTTCAACATCATCCCATTAGCACCTCCTCCCAACCACTGTTCTACTCTCTGTACTTCAGTGACTATTTTGTATTCCAAATATAAATGATCTCATACAGTCTTTATTTTTCTGTGTCTGTAGATCTAACACATGGCATGGTGACCATAATTAATAATACCATACTCTACTGTTTACTTGAAATTTCTTAAAAGGAAATTCTTAAGTGTTTATATGACACACACAAAAGAAAACTATGCAAGATAATGGCTCTTAACTAATTAACTTGAGTTGGCAGTTATTTCACAAGGCATATGTTTATTAGGACATTCCGTTTAATGTCTTGAATATGCACACTTTTGGTCAATTTTAAATTAATAAAGCTGTTAAAATTCACTGAGTAATATAATCGTTTAGTGTTACCTTGTCATAAGGACAAGAATTTAGACATTTTGAGAATTATTTTAATTTGATTTTGCATGCAAGTAATTTAGTTTTGATGAGACTAGACATTAAAGCTTGACTTTTTAACATTTTTCTTAGATTAATAAATTTAAATCTTGGAAGTGTAATTAAAGGAGATATAAAATTATAGAAAATGAAATTAAGACATGAATTTAAGAAATAGGATAATCATGTGATTTCGGTGTACTTTCTGCGGTACTCAGCAGCATATATTTCATATATCTCATAGGGAACCTACAATGGTAGTAGACCTTGTTTTAGGAATTTCTGAAATCTGGAAAACAAGAATTTCTTTTGACTCTGGGTAGTAATTATTATAATATATTTGTCTGAAATATATATTCTGTATGAAAAATTCATTTTAGGATTGTAATATTTATATAAATATCAACCAGAAGTTCTGAAATTAGGAAGTGGGATTCTCCAAATTCAGTCTTCTTTCTTAAGTTTGCTTAGCTATTCTGGATCCTTGTATTTCCATATAAATTTTAGAATCAGCTTATAAATTCCAGCAAAAAAAAAGAGCCAACATTTGATAAAAATTTTGTCAAATCTGTAGATTAATCTTTAGAGTATTCCAATCTTATAAATATTGAAATATCAATCTATGAACATGGCACGTCTTTACACTAACATAGATTATCTTCAATTTTTCCGACACTATTTTTTTCATTTTCATGGTGTATTTTTTGCACTTGTTTTGTTAAATTTACTCCCAACCATTTTATACTGTTATAAATGAAATTGTACAATCAAATTCATTTTTGGATTTCTTTAATTTCTAGTGTATGCAAATACAGATAATTTTTCTATACTGACCTTGTGTCCTACAACCTCCTTGAATATGATCTTGAGTTCAACAAGTCATTGTGTGGATTTTTAGGATTTTCGACATGCAAGATCATATCATCTGTGATAAACATAGGCTTTGTTTTTCCACTCCTTCCTGAATGCCTTTTATTTCATTTTCTTCACGTCTAATTGCTTTTTCCAAGACTTCTGTTGCCATGTTGAGTAGAAACCGTGAGAGTTTCCTGATTTTAGTGGTTATGATTTAAGAAGTGATTACATATAATTATGTATAAGTAATTCATGGTGACTCTGAAAATTCTGTTCGTTTTATTATTTGATAATCTTCAATTATTGTACTTTATAAGTTAATATTCTACTTGAATTAAACCATTAAGAAGTTTTATATTAAAGTGCTAAGATTTTATTATAGATTCTATTACTATCTTTGGAGCCTTAACAGAAAAATTGTACCTTTGAATATTTAGATTTCCCATATGTAGAACACATACACTTCTGGTGAAACTGAAACATGACTGTTATTTAAATTCCCAATGTGGTGCTGCCTTCATAAAAAGGGTAATTTGTAGTGTTGTAAAAGTCATGTAATTGTGTACTTGTGGTTTGCATTTATGTCAAGAACTCCCAAATACAAAGCAATTCAAAGATACATTTTGATGTGAAATACGGTATAGCTCAACCAAGTTTGCCCCTTGATTATAGCATCTTGAATACTCTTAGCTATAATTAAATTACTATATGCACTTCTATGACGTACCTAGCAAAGTGGAGCCCCTGCCGGTTAAAATACATCATAAAGCAAATTTCCACCTGAGACTCTATTCCTCTCTTTCTAATTTTTCACATTGCATTATTATGGTCTTCTCAGCAGAAAGAGGATAGTAGCTCAATTTTGTCTGCAGAGTTTCACATCATTAACCTTCCAGTGTCACTTTTATTATTCAAGGAAAATGAATGGACTAATATTTGAGGAAAAACTTTGCAGTATTTCCCGTGCTGAGAAAATACACTTTAAGACTGTGTTGACCACGATGCTTTAGCAAAGAGAAGGTCTCCTTTTCACTAAGGAATCTATTTGTTGGTGTGAATTAATGGCATGCATGTTTCTGGTTTGTTTATTTGTTCTGCCTTTATAGAAACTTGATTGATTCTTTTTTCGTGATCAACTTGTGTGACACAAACCCTGGAACACTTTCTTTTCAGTATTGTACTATGAATGTGTTTTAGAGAAATATCACTGTTGGTGATTTTTTTGAAGAGTGTGTTTGCATTTGTGTTTGCGTCTCATGTGGAAGTAAATTCAGAGCCTCAGCAAATGGTTACTTCAGAGGTTTTTGTATTTCCTGTGCAGATGCGTGAAATTCTGGCTCCTGTGGGTAAGCTGGCACCACACATTCATGCAACATTGCTTTTTGAGGTCACATTACGACATTTAAAGATGTGAAACATTTTAGTTTGTAGACAGTTTAAAGGACAGTGTAAAATAAACTTGACAGCTGATCACTCACAAAAAAATGTGCTGTGCACTTATATGCAGAAAAAGTGATTTTTAAATATTTGTATTACATTCATATGCTTAAACATGTCAGTAACTCAAAATCTACCACATGAATTTGGTCAGCTGTCAGAAAAAAACACACACAACTACCTTCTTTCCAGAACAAGAGACATATTTATTTATACCACATTATTCTTAAAGACTGAATAATCTTGCATGTTTAGCCAGGTAGTAGGCTTTATCTTTATTGGATTCAGTACTTACATATAACTTTATGGTCGTATAATATGTATGCTAATATAGCTATTGCTCTCAGAATATTGAGAATATTGAACCTTGAATAATAGTATATAGTATGGACTTAATAAGCATCTGTTAATTGAATGATTCCACTTATAGTTAGACATTTTTGTAAATTAGGACATATTTGAGGAGATTTTGAAAACTGCTCTAGCAGCCAAAAAATCAAATTTAAATGATATTTAAATACCTATTTGGGAATCATCAATTCCGTGTTTTTAACTATGTTCTACTTCCTTGGAAAGGTTACTTTTAAAATGAAGTAATGAAATGCAAGAAAATTGAGAGTAAGTGAATAGAAACATGAGAATATGAATTGATCCTAATGCTTTCTTGATCACATGGACCAAACCTTCTGCAGCCAATCTAATGAAGTAGCTGTGAACAGATCTTGAGAGCCCTCGGAAATAGCAGATGTGTCCCTTGCTGTCAAGGATGGCCACTATTTATTGTTAGCTGGATCATGTTTGTGGCATAAGTATGGTGTTAGTCATCAATTCAAACGCCCAATTTCTTTTTCTTTTTGCTTAAATTCTTTTATTGGTACATTTTAGGTATACAATACGTTTACATTTATCATTGGGTGTTTGTACCTGTACATGATGTATCTTGGTTCTTATTTTTTTCCCCCATTACCTGTCCGCCCTTCACCCCCTCCACCCTTCCCTATTTACATAGATTTCGTTTCCATCCTTTTCTTTTCTCGTAATTTTTCCTTTCCCTTCTTTGGGGAAAGCAGCCTGATATTTTAGAAAGAAAAGCAAAGTAGGTAGGAGCCCCGGTGCACACGGGACGGCCCTGCACCCTGGGAGGGAATGTGGTGAGTGGCACGCAGAGCTGGAGTGTGGCCCGACAAAGCCAGATGCCTCCTGGTGTCTGCGGATGTCCCTGTACCCATTCTTGGATGCTTATGTTGGGAATCCCTATGCGGATGAACAGCTTTGTGTACAAAACGGTGAAGACCGTGGCCATGTTCAGAAGTGAGTGTGTTCACGCCACCTACTGGAAAAGAAGGGAGGAATGTATGTAGAAGGAATGGCGTCAACAACAAAGGATGAGTTTGCGATTTGTATGAAAACCAACCTGAACTGTGTGCTGGAGATAATGTGTGATTTGGGAGCATCTGTCTTCCCTCCTGCTGACTGTTCTCAAACCCAGTGTAGTTAATGAACCATGCAGTCACACACCCATGTTGTCTCCCCTGTTCTCATCAGAGATGCTGCTGGAAGAAATCCTGGGGCGGAAGAGTCATTTCTTATTATCCAAAATGCTCCATAAATCAGCTGGCAGCCACTTCCCAGGCTAACTCCAATGACCAGAGTGTTGGGCCCACCCAGAAGGGGTGACAGGAGGTGCAGAAGAGACATAAAACTGAAGCTTGATGAATGAGTAGAATGAGCCAGATACAAAAAGCAGGAAGTGACTTTAAGTCCATGATATTTTAGCATTCACAAAGAGCGAGAGGTGGGGAAAATAAAAATGCACAGAAATTTATGCTGGCAAATTAACTGCAGTCAAGACACGAAGACCCTTATTTTACCTTTATTCTCTGAGAAGTGAATAGACAGCAGTATTTTGGCCTTTAAAAAAAATCTCGTAATGTAGTTGTTAACTTTCTAGAGTTAGGAAAATAATTCCAATCACCATTTGTTGGAAAGGCTTATAGAGAAGCAGGACTAAGAGTAGAATATAGGGTTGGGAACAAGAGCACTCATGTGGTTTACAGGGCTCAATTCAAAGTGAATGTGGAGGGCGTCTTGTTAAACGTTGAGAAATTTAAGATGGCAACAGTAGAGTGTCAACACACAAAGCACAGCATTCTTCTGAGTATGGGTGTTTGGAGACTGACTGGACTGGGGGAAAAGTAGAAGGTGACATGAGTGTTTGTGTTGGAATGGTTGATGGTGCTGTCATCCCCATACAGAGTATGAGGTTCAGGGACAGAATCTGGTCCATCTGGATGAAAAGTAGATTTGTTCTAAGGAGTTTGAGGTGATTTCAAAAAATATTTTTTGATAAGTGCAAGGACAATCAGAAGTTTGAATCCAGAGCCCACAAGAGAGGTGAGACTTTGAAAGAAAGAAGCATCAGAAAGACTATGAGGAATATAGGTTGAGAGGGAATAAGGCCAAGGACAGAACCTGTGAAAAACCATACTCCAAAATGGGGGAGGATGTTGAAAGACCTCTTTTATTCTCAGCATTTCAACCTAAAGCCCACTATTTAACATATAAAGAGTTCATTAAAAGACGGGAGAAAAGTAAAAGATAAAATGATCATTTGGGACAAGATGCGTGCTTTCATTACATGTCTAGAAATTAAGTGATCCATCTATTAAACACCCCCAAATGGGCTTATCACTTCCCAAATTTGGGAGGAAGAGCAATGAAATGGAGTGGGAAACTCTTGAAGGTAGAAGCTCTGGGTATTCGTCTTGGCTCCTTACTCACCATGCTGGGGTACACCCTTCACCCTCCCTGCCTCAAGGTCCTCTTTGTTTTAAGCAAGGCATTAGAGAAGGACTCCTACCTTCTCTGCTTCTCCCAGAGCCAGGGCTATAGATCCATTATTCTACTCCCCTGACATATTCTGGGGTTCAAACTATGGTTTTGATCTTTGTCTACTACACATAGAAACCAAATAGAACCGGTCTGTCAGTGACTCATTAAGTGTAAGAGATTTTCTCTTAAGAAAGTGGAATAACCTTTAACATTGTCGAAGAAAACATGGCAGAAATGCCAAGAGTAATGATTCCTTTAAAGAATAATTCCAGTCACCTCTCAGCAAGACAATGTGAAATGCCACCAGGCTTCTATGTGCAAGGCCTTATTATCATAAAGCTCAAATTCTTAGACGTGGTACCACATTGCCAAAGCTTCCTGTTTGGTCGTGTGGAAACTCCACCATAGGTTTCTCTTTCAAGGTATAATAATGACAGCAGGAGACAGAGTTTCTATCCAAAACACATTTTAAATGTAAGTCTGTCTACTTTTGCATACTTTGTATCATACATAATTTTCAGTGTCACTTACAAATCTGTACAAATATAGAAACCCCAAGTAATAATGAATACTAATACAAAATGAGATGATTCAGTTACACAGACATGACCACAAAGTAAAACATGTCAGAAATGCTACCTAGACTGAGTTTACCTCTCACAGCAGTTATTTAGACCAGCATTTAGGTCTTAGTGAACAAGAGAATTGGGGCTCATATTAAATGCAGATTCCAACTGAGTAGTTTAGGGTAGGGTCTGAAATTCTGCATTTCGAACAGTCTTTTAGGTGGTGCTCATATTGCCATGATCATACATAAGTGGCAAAGATTCAGGTCTTAGGGTAAAATGCGGGGCTTTAAATTATCTTCTCTTCTCCACCTTGTGAAGCTTTGATTCTGTTCCTAAACATTGTAATAAATATTTCTGCTTTGATAGAGTAGGGAAATCCTCTAGAAAAAGTAAGAAATTTGAGCACTTTCCCTAGAAATGTCTGTTTGGAGCAACACTGTGCCAAAATTTAAACACATTTCTGCATAAAGAAAGGTAAGCATAAAGGGATTAGATGCACTTTCAATATTTTTCCCACCTTGGAGTATCTATATGAATTATCCATTTAAAAAATGAACAGGACACTTATTTCTTATTTAGTTACATTTTTCTTTCTTTCTTATTTTCCTTATTTCTTATTTATTTCACTTTGATACTCTTTCTAGCATCTTTGCCGAGTGCTCCATTTCTCTATCCTATGATACTAAATATTCTGCTTTCAAGTTCCCCTTTTATGTTCATTCTTTGACCCTCCTATTTTCCTTCCACTTTTCTATTCTTCACTTTATTTTTCTCCCCTAAAAGAGTAGTGTTAGATGGTAGATACAGGGGAAATGGAAAGCTGTTTTGGATTAGATAAATGTCATAAAACATCCTAAGGGATGGCTTTTTAAATAGTTTTCTTAATAGTTCTGCAATGTGTGTAATTTGTGACACTTTCTCGCTGTTTTATAAGCGTCTTTTATAAGTCTAAATGCCTGTATTTACAGAGAATTGTTCCCTTTAGCCAATAAAAGTAAAATCTGTTCACTGATGCAGTGCCTCAGAGCAAACAACTAAATACTAGACCTTAGAATTCCTGGAAATGTGTTCTATTTTATTTTATTTATTTTTATTTATTTATTTTTTTTGTACCAGGGATCGAACTCAGGACCTTGTGCTTGCAAGGCAGGCATCGGCACCACCGAGCTAAATCCCCAGCCCTGTTCCATTTTATTATCACTTGGTGATTTGCTCTTCTTTTGTCTTCTTTTTTATATTTTAGTCTTCTATTTTAAAGCTGTTTCTTGATCTTTGTCTTACAGTCAAAAGCTATCAAAAGGTCACTTCTGTCAGAGGCAAATCATGTTAATACCATTTTGAAGTTACCACCAAATTAATTATATTTCTAGCTTGCATCTTACACTTGAATGCTAGTCCTACCTATTCTGTAGTTTTAATGATGACCTGGAAACTGTGCTGCCTCCTGGGAAATGTTTTCATGGTATATTTGGGTTTTATTCTAATGCTAAGCATTTTCTATTTCTACGTGAATATCAAAACTTCTTCAGAGTGCAACATAAAAGATTATTTCACTTGATAATGTGTTGAAATATGACGTTTGGGGCTACCTTAAAGAAAACCAATTTTCTAGTTGGCATTATCGTGTCAGAAACAGAAGGGAAACACTTTTCCTCTCTGGCTCCACATCTGTTGCTTCAACCTGAAGTCTTTGGAATGTGACAGTTGTTTGCTTAGTAAAGTGTCAACAGAAATACAAGGGGAAAGCCGGATCCCATATCAGAGTAAAAATTTGGACTCAAGTGCCTGTGAGAAAGAGAGAAACTTTGCTGCAAAACAGATGCTTGGTTTTCTCCTTATGAAATAGAACAGTTTAATAGCAAAATTGTTTTGGACTGAAGACAGACCTGGTTTTTCCAGTAGCTGAATTGTTTCCTTAGAATAACTCCTAAAAGATAGTAGAATATTATTTTATATCCTTGAAGTAATTCTCAGTCTTAACAAACATCAATTAAAATTGAAGATCATAGGTCAAATATATAGGATAAGTAGTGTAACTGTGTGTCACCTCCCTCCATAGTTAGTAAGACAGAGTGAAATTTTATTTCTCTCTGTGTCCCAAGCATCATAGTTAGTGAGACAAAGTGAAATTTTATTTCTCTCTGTGTCCCAAGCATCATAGCATAGCACTTGCCTGTCCTGACCAGATGATTTTTGCCCATTGCACCTGGCACCTCCTGGCCAGGCTGTGGGACAGACCTCTCCACTACTTGCCCTTTGACTCCTGGCATCCCCAGGCATCTGCTCCTGCTGTGCATGGTTCTTTCCCATTCTTATGCCACTCATCTTGTGGCACTGGGCGGTGGAACAGGACCCTCTAATTGTTTAGAGTAATTGTGACCATCTTGCAAACATAACAGTGACCTCAGACTTAGGGTGTTTTTCTTGTATCTGCATAGGCATAATCTGCTAAAAAAAAAAAAAACTAACTAAAAAACCCACTCACTTCATAAACAACACATAAAGTCATGGGCAGAAGCACCTGCTGAGTCTACATATGCCTACTGTCTTCATAACCATAACAGCTCCCCAAAATAGCATCACCCCATGCCCAAGAGGGAAACACATCACAAAGTCAAATTCTGTTTGCTAGCATCAAATACAGGGCCTGCAGTATTTAAGATGGCAACGTTCCAGCTTCAAAATTTGCAAGATGCTTTCCCCAGCCAACCCTCTGTCCTGATGGAACCGCAGCACCATAATCAGTTCAGGATATTACTCAGCCAAAGAAGGAAAATGACTACGTTTTCCAAATGGATTTAACCTGTTCTTCAAGTATGAATCAGCCGTTTAGGGGTTCTGGAACAGTTGTCAAGATGAAAACTAAGCTGTTATTTTCCTGTTTGAAATCTACTCATTTAGATGATACCAAACACTTTATCCTTTCCAGCAGTCATTCCATAAACATCAAAGTGCTGAAGACTGTGCTGAGGATCTTAGTAACAGTAGGAGATACACACATAACAATGAAAACAGTTTCTATTCCTGGAGAACTCAAAATCTCCTAGTGGAAAAGAGAGTCAGGTGTATAATGCAAAAATAGGTGATGAATATTAGAATAAAGGCATGGAATAAAGCACAGTGGAGACCCCAGGGCCGGCTGGAGACAGTATCAGTCATACAGTTGGAAGAGAATGTTGAAAGAGAAGATATCTCCAGGTAGCATGCTGACTTTGTATGTTGGTACAGAACAAAAAGAATCACTAGAAATGTAGAATCAAAACATTATATGTCTTTACATACTTTAATGAGCTGTGGGACTTTCACTGAACCATGCACAAAAATTGTAATTAGAGCTTCCTTCTGCAGGGATCCATTTTGATGAAGCTTTGACACCTGTTTTCTACATGGATTTTTATTAAGGATGTCTAAACTTTACTTCCTGTTTATATGGAGAGTGGCTTTCTGGTCAGATCATTCCTTGGATTATATGAATGGGGATCATTCCAAAACACTACAATTTGTCACTAGGGATTTACGTTAGGTAAACAGGCTGCAGGCATCTAGGGAGAATAGGATGTTAAGTTCTTGGAGAAAATTTGGTCTATGGAAATTTAATTTGGTGAAATTTGCTGGCCCTAAGCCTGTTGTATGTTAAGGTGAGGAGATACAGTAAAGGAAAATCCAGATAGAAGTGTCAGGTGTGCTGTTCCTCGGGTAAGAGTCTGATCAGCTTGGAGAGAAAGGAAGAAACTATGAAAATCCCAGTAAGATTGAACCTGGAACAACCATAATGCGTGGAATTCTCAGAATTCAGAAGTAGACACAGACGAATTCTTTAATAAGCATTAAAATATTTTACATGATTAATGTCCCTGTAACAAGAATATGTGAACAATCTCACATAAAATGAGCCTAATTCAGCTGGGGATTTAGCTCGGTGGTTCCACTGCCTGCCTTTCAAGCACAAGGTCCTGAGTTCAATCCCTGGTACCAAAAAAAATAAATTAATTAATAATAATAATAATAATAATAATAATAATAATGAGCCTAATTCAGATATGTCTGAATTCTGATCTCTATTTTTTTACCAAAATATTCATTTAGATTATAATAAATGTATAATCATGCATAGTCCAGCATTGTATAATGGCTTTTGGTACTCATTTTATATGATTTTTGAAAAGTGCATGGTTCCTGCCGTGTATTTTATAACCTATTTCAAAATACCATCACTCACGATTAGATTCACTCATGATTAGATTTATATGCAGTAGAATATGTTCATACATTCATTCATTTCTTCTTTCAATCCACTTTGTTAAGGAATATTGAGAAGTAAAATCCTTGATGACTCTACACTCTTAGCAGTGACAGGCACGTACACAACTATTGTTAAACATATAAACATTTTGAAACAGTTTTGAGGGGGTATTATGGAAAGGTGGAAAGGAAGCCTTCCGTTCCAAAGGAGTTTATTAAGGAGAACATCAGGACACGCAGAGGTTTGCTTTCATGGTGAGAAACAGAAGCACAGTGTGTGGTACATGATGGAGCCATGATGGACGGAAACATGAGACAGTGCACTGTTCAAGGAACACAAGTGTCTGTCTGCGCCTGAGAAGCCAGCACTGTGGGAAAGCAGATTGGAAGGGGATGTTGACGGGGATCATCCCGTTTTAGAAGCCTGGACTGGAAAAGGCAGCAGACAGCCATGGAAAGTTTCTGAGCCACTTCAGGAGTGTACTATGCAGGAACACAATTGGCATCTCTATGAAGGAATGGAATCGTCATGGGTCATCCATGCGCACTAGCTCAGTCAGGGGCCCATGCAGTGGCCCTGGTGAATGAAGATGAGCCCCAAAGTAGGCCAGTGACTGTGCGGGGAGAAAAAAGGCTGCAGCTCAATTTTAACCTTCAATTTGTAGATTTTTATGGGCCCCAGAGGGCAGGGCTTGGCAATTGATTGGATGTAGGGATGGAGAGGAAAGTGGAAATGACTTGGACATTGATTACTATTCTCAGTGGCTGAATCTGAGGTAATTCTGAGGCTGAAGTAGGACCCAGAAGGAGAAACAGTGTCTAAGTTTAAGGTAATGGGTAAAGTTTCAGACAAACGTGACCTATAGGAGGGACAACGGTGGAGCACTCTCAGGAGGTAAAAACAGCTATCCTTTGCAAAGGAATTGCTAAGCTTTTGTTATACATTAAATTCTTTCTAATGTAAAGCTTATCTTTGTAAAACTAAAGGTGGTCCTGCACATTTCAGGTATGCAATATGATATTATTGAAAATATAAATAGTTATTATAGTGAAGCATAGCAGCATATTCATCATCTCACAGTGACCCTTTCCTGTTTGGGGTTTGTGGCAAGTATAACCAAAATCTACTCATTTAGCAGAAATCCCGAATGTGGTTAGTTGTGTGAACAATGTTGTGAGAACAATATTGTGAGATACGTGAGATCTGTGGACATATTCATCCTACACATTTGCTACTCTGTGCCCTGTGGCCTACACAATGCCTGTGTTGAAGGGTTGCTGTGATTATTTGTCATAACAAAGCTTCTGGCATGAAGAAACACAAGCAAAAATCAAATAAGCAATACAATGTTTATCATTTCTGGCATTTTATTATCACTTCTGTATTTCTCTAAGAAAAAAAGTCTCAGTCAAGTAACCTTTCTTATTTCCTTTTCTCAAAATTTGCTGGCATAAAGTGTGAATGCACCCCATTTGCCCTCTTCCCAGGGAGAGCCCCCTACTTTGTAGGTTTGGAGCTTGTGTACCAGGCATAGATGACGATGACGATGTAGGCTTGAAAGCAAACCTGTGATTCTGTAAGCCTTCTCTGAGCCCGCACCGGGGAGCAAGTGAAGTGCTGTCGGATGTGGAATAGCATCGCCCTAGAAGAGGACTGACCTAAGTCAGGTTCTGGAATCAAGGCTTTGTGAGGAAAAGGAAGAGAAGAGGCTGAAGCAAAGGATCTTAGGGTTGGGCCAATGAAGAGACAGCAGTGGAGAGAGGAAAATTTTGTAGTCAGGGAAACAGGAAGGAAAAGCCAATCGGTACAGGAACCAAGAAAAAGGGTGTGAACCCGAGTCCGTGCTCTCGGAACACAGGTGCATGGCAGAAGATGGCAAGGAGCTGTCAGGTTCTCACAGGATGGTGGGGGAGTGGGGCAGGTGAGTCACCTGAAAACAAGTCTATGACAGCTTTCTAGGACATTATGAAGTGCAAATGTGGAACATAAACCAGTTTAGAATCTGTGGGCTTGAAAAGAGTGGTTTATGGAAGAAGCCAAATTTAGGAGAAGGTTTGGTTTTTTGTTTTGTGTCTCCAGATTTTTTAGTTTTCTCTTTAGTTTTTACCTCTCCAACTGGAAGGGAGGAGATAATATAACACAATGGAAGCACTTGTTTTTATGAGGTCAGAAATGGTGGGTTGAGATGATCGATCAGTTGAAAAAGTTAACTGAAACAGAAAATCATAGATATGGTATGTTGGTTCAATAGACATATTCTTTTTAACACAAACCATGTATATGTGGATTTATTTACCAACTTTTTGCTGGGGTAGGGGTGGAACTGTGCCCTTTCATTATGTGGACAGTGACTGTTTCCTCATAAACTGTCCAGAGCAAAAATTTTACCTGCAGTGTAGCTACTGCCACCCCAATTTGTGTTTTAAAAGTAAAGAGAGATGTAGAGTTATTTGTGCAGCAAACTGAATACACACTTGTTCTTGAATGATTCTATCTTTTACCATTTTCTTTTTCATGCATAATTCAAAAACTTTTGATGTTGTCCTTCTGAAGCATTTGACCTAGTTTTCATAGAAGGATCAACTCTCTTCACAGCAATATTTTTGCAGCTTATACCATGACTCAAGCCTACATCAGCCTCCAGTCAGGTGGAAGTGGGCCATGGCAGCAGAGGGCCACAGGAGAGAAAATGGACCTTTAGTAAATGCCCCCAGACACTTGGTGGAACATGATGATATTTCCAGCACTTTGAGAGGCTGAGACAGGAAGATTGCAAGTTCGAGACCACCTTGGATAACATAACTGTATTACAAGATACTGTCTCAAAATAATTAAAATAAGAAACGGGCTGGGGATGTAGCTTAGTGAGAGAGGGATGGGAAGGGGGAAAGAGGAAGGGTAGATGTAGACTCTGGTGTGAGCCTTCTACACATTTTGGAAAGGAGCTTGCTGAAGAGACCTGCCAAGGACAGGAGCTAAGGAGCTGCAGGACTACTGTTGGGAGAGAACTGCTGGGTGAGTCGTGAGGCAAAATAAAGAGGTATCACCAGGTGATGTGTCCAGGGTGCTGTCAGATGCCGCCAGCAGAGGCCCTCAAGGAAACCTGTGGGATGCACCCATCAGGGGGAAGAGTCAACCTCCAAAAGTCATCTGTACAGAGGGTGTGAAGGCTGAGCTGTGATGGACACACTCAAGTAAGGCTTACTTACTTACTTGCTCACTCAAGTAAGGCTTTCCCCTCCTCAGCCACCTCAACTGGAGGAGTGGGGAGCCCTGGCAGCAGCAGGTGCAGCCTGAGGGAAGAGAATGGTCAGGCAGGGCATTGATTAGGCTACCTGTGCTGCATGTGCTCTTTATGACAGGTGGCTTCTCAGATGAAGCAGTTCCTAACTAGGGCAGAGAGGAGATGAAATTTTATATTTATCTTGGCATTTGGACTCTTAAAAGGACTGAACATTTTAGTTGCTGAAATCGTCTTGCTTCTATGATTAGCAGTGATCATTAAATTTGCAGAAGTATGTTGTCTTTGTACCATTGTCCTCAGCATCAGGCAGGCCCACAGGTTTACCAAGGAGTGGATCTGGCTCTGCCCAGAGGGTGGGGAGTGGCCAGCAAGAATGAAGTGTCCTGCTTACATTATTGGTAGTCATTCTACTCTCATCAGAAGGTTGCAAACACTGCCCAAAATTTAGTTTTGCCTCCAGAAAATGTTGATTACCAATAATTCTTTTGCAACTTCATTCATGCCTTTTGTGCTTTGATAATTATCTTTCAGAATGAGGAAATAGTAATCTATTTCAATGAAAAGGTTGATTTTCTATAAGTTATTTCCACACTGTACGGCTGTGAATTGTTCCTTCTCCCAAGACCAGAAATAGGTAAAGAAGGTTCATACGTAGGTTAGGATGTTCTTCTACCTCCTGCTTCTTGAAGTATCCTTATTTGTTACATAAAAAACCAACACAAGATATGTAAAGGCATCATGGAGGGCACAGCGTGGATGAAATGTTTAGAGAAAGAATAGATAATGCTCAGTCTAGTCGCACAGTTTATTATGCTCTTCCACTCTCTGATTTCTGAAGTTTGGGTGAATGGTGTGTATGTGTGCGTGTGTGTGCTTGTGTGTGTGTGTTTGCACACATGTGCTTGCACCATAGCAGAGTTAATAAACTTGTACAGAATTGCTGTTTTTGAAAACAAACAATATCATTATGCCATTTGAATCCCTAGAAATGATGAATTATGCATTTATTGGTTGGTTGGTTGAAGGGCTGTTAACACAGGGTTGACATCTTGTGAAACTGGTTTAAAAGGAAAGCTAAAAGCAAAACCTTTGAATGTGAAAACATCGAAGGAGCCACCTGTGACATTTGGTGTTACGGTTTAGATCTAAAATGTCCCGGAAAAGTTTTATGTTCAGAGGTCGGGGTTTGGGAAGGCGAAGGGCTCATGGGGGTGCTGCATTCATCAGCAGGTCGAGTTCATGGCTGAATATGCTGTGAGGAGGTGGGGCCTGGATGGAGGGGGTCACTAGGATGTGACCTGGAGGAGTGCGTTCTTGGACCTTTTCTCTCTGCTTGTTGGGCGCCATGATATGAGCAGCTCTCCTCCACTATTCCCTTCTGCCATTGTTTCTGCATTGGAACCAGCCAGCCATGGACTGAAGTCATGATCCAAAAGTACCTCTCCTTCTTTAAGTGGCTGCTATTTTGTCCCAGCAACAGGAAAATGACTAATGTACACAGGCAATAGATCTTTCAATTCAGGACAAGATTCTCAAGCTAAGTATCGAGGCCTAGAAGAAATTAGAATTTAGAGTCATAGTTTATTTTTGTTACAGAACCATATGAAAAGAAGTTAAGACTTTTCAACGTGTTTAAACATGACTGTAGACCCTAACTTTGTCCAGCAAATTAATAGGGAGGAACTTTTGATAAGCTTTGTCCTCCTTGCATGGCAGATGGGTTTGCAGCTACCCTTGTGTAATGGCAGAGAGAACAGATGACCTGAGGGTGCTGAAGGGACAGGTGTAAGCTGAGCCCTGTGAAATCATAAATACTTCAGCACTGCATTTTGGGGATTAGGCTGTTTATATATGTAAATATAATTGTATGTGAATTAAATTTCCATGTGCTATGAACATGATGAAAACTTTCACCAGAGCTTAGGTTTGAGGGTAAAACACAAGGTAGATCCTTGTTCATGAATTCACATTTCCAGCATTCTATTCATTCTGTTCCCGTCATGTGAAATATGCCTGACCTTGATTTTTGACTGTGCATTTCCACCTGTATTTCAAGGTGCTCACTTTCATGATGTTGTCTTCAGTAAACTCCTTTGAGATTGAGAGTTTCTGACTTCACCTTTCCATGAAGACCCCGTGGGAGAGAAGACAGTGGAAAGGTTTTAGAGTGGGTAAAGTTGGAAGACAGACTTATAAAAGAGGATATGTGACGCTCTAGAAAAATGATGGTTAAATATTTGTGAGGATAAATATTGGTTCCTGGGCCTTTTGAGGTGGCAGACATAAACAGGGATGTAGAGCAAAAGCTCAGACAGTTGACTGCCAAGGGTCTCATGGTAGACAGTGGTGATGACACAGATCGTAATCGTGTTGAGGATAAGGAAGCGTGGGCCAAAGATTTTCATTGTGTTTTTCTAAGTCTCAGTGTATACATATATAACTTAAATCATATAAGTAATTCACAGACATGGTCTCAGCCACTTGCCAAGAAGCTAAGTAGCTAGTCACTGCTTCAATTGAATATAGTGTTGCTGTTGTTAAATCTCTTGACCAGTCTTCCATCTCTCAACCCAAAGCAAGCATCAGGTAGACCTATTCATGCATTATGAATGATATGGAATTCTATTTTCTCCTAGATTCTTTGAGTTTAATTTCCTAGAAGAATGTTAGCAGTTTGTTTATCATTGTGCATATAGTATCTAGATTAATCCTCAGCAAATAGTGTTCCATAATTAATATTAGAGTCACCTTGGGCAATGGTAACAAAATATCATATACCTCATGGCTTAAAAAAATAAACATTTGCTTCTATAGTCTGGAGGTTGGAAGTGTGAAGCCAGGGTAGAGTCAAGTCGGGTTCTTCACAAACTCTCTTCCTGGGTTATACATAGCTGCCTTCTTACTGGGTCCTCACATGGCAGAAAGAGAGCTAGCTAACTCTCCATCCTCTTTTTATAAGGTTACTCATGTCATTCATGAGGGTTTTGCCTTCTTGATCTAGAAACTCCCCAAAGGCCCACATTCAAATAACATTAAAATTGAACCTAAGAATTTCTGAGGGACACCAGCACTCAGTCCATTGCAATAAATGTCTGTTGAATTGGTTTAAACCTCTAGTGGTGGCTTCACCTTGTGCTGTGAAGACTTCTCTGAGTTCAGAGGCAGGGCTTCTCGGTGGCTTCTCCCTTGGGCAAACTTGGGTGGTCATTGGTCTGTTGGGAGACCCCATGGTCCCTTCCCACTGGCAAGAGGTGGAGACTCTCCAAAAACACACAGTTCAGAGGCCACTTCCACTTCTGTAGGACAAGGTAGGTCTTCTTTATAGCAGCCTTTTGACTGGCTAATATGTTATTGTTGTTTATATATTTTAATTGTCAGCCTTTTGGTATGAGATGAGGACAAAATCCTGTAGAAGCTGGTACAGTCTTTGGCAATGAAAGGGAAGAGATATTCTTATTCCACTGACAAAGCAGAGATTATCTTGTTTTAAACTGTGATGGATTAGAAAGGATTGTGTGCACCTCAATCCAGAAAGCGGTTATTTAATACCCGATGGACAGTTACTGTGAGTGAGAAGTGAGACCTGTTTCAATTCAGTTTTAACTGTGAGAACGTGCTGTGTGTCTGGATCATGCTCCATGCTTTTGTGCATAGTGCTGAGCTCAAGACCTGCAGCATCTGTCACCACAGCCTACCTGCTCTTCAGAGATGGAGCGTATGCAGAGGAGGGTGCTGAGCACAGAGAGAAATCAACGCGACAGCTCACATTATAGTAGAGCTAAGGGGACTTCAGACTGGAAGAAAGAAGTGTGTCCTCCACTGACCTTCCTCTCCGTGAGCCCCCTAGACACTCTTGTTCCCATGTGGGATGGAATGGAATAGAGCAAGAGAAATAAAGATCACCTACATCTAACTGCCAGGTGTGAGGGCATCCATTGGATGGAGGAACAAATTGAACAATAGCTCAAGGATACAATTAGCCAAACCTACAGTGCGCAAGAGCCTTCAAGAAAAAAATAAAAATTAAAAAAATAAAAGCAAGTCAGGAAAAAGAGAATCCAAGAGGCTACTATTAATAAAAGAGATTTAGTAGATAAAGCAAAACTAACAAACATGTAGATTTTTAAAATTCTGATCCAAACAAACTAATTTTAAAAAGTGCATTTTGAGTTAGATACTGGAAATCAGGCTGAGAATATCTGATTCATTGTCCTTCTCATCTGAGGATGCACCCTGCAGTAGTCATTGATGAAATAGTCAGATGCCTTGGATTTGTTTTCAAACCCTTCAACAGAAGAGTAAGAGAGGCTAGGTAGACAACCAAAATGTGAGCAACTGTTAAAGCTGTGTTATACATACACCGAAGTCCAGTAAATTTCATCCTGCTTTCTTTACATGTGTTCCAGATAAGCCAGACACACACTGACAAACAGGAGCCCTGCAGATATTTGGCCTCGCGATGCTGGTGGTAGCCACTGCCTGCAGAGCAACAGAGACATGGATGGACAGGGAGGAAAATGCTTCTAACAGAATATGGAGGAGATCAGAGTGTCTATTCTAGAGACCGAGTTAACAGGCATCCTTAAGTGGGTTTCCAGGGTATCTGAACACCATGAAAATACTTACTGAACTTTGACTGAAAACATTTTCTGTAGATATTTCATTGATTTCCCTAAACCCTCACAGGCATTCATGGCTCTGGATATCTAGAATACACTAGGTTCCAGGAGTTGCAGAGCCTTTTCCTGCTGTAAAATTCTATAAAGCCATATGTCTGAGAATAAGACATTTAATTGTTCTATTTTAAGAACTCTGTGTGTGCCATGGAAAGGACTCTAAATCTCTTGGACTCTGCATTTTAATGTATCCACATTCATAGGAAAGGAGAATGTTCAAAGGACTCAAATATCTTTAAACAAAAGATCATGTTTAGGTCTCAGACTGGTTCTGCCATTAACACAATGGACAAATCTATCAGTGCAATTTTCTCTTAGATGCCACGCACTGTCATCGGGAAGTCTATGGAGTGAAGCCTCATTGTTAAAAGATGTGCCTCAAAAATGAATAAATAACTCTTAAGAAGTGCAAAGCATTACTGAAACATAAAAATCCCCGTGCTGTGCACAAGGGAACAATGGTAACAATGTTAAGTGCCAGCATCATTTTGAGTGTAAGAATAGAATCTTGCTGGGGAAAAGACAAAAATCCCACAGAGGATTGCCCACTGCTGTGCCTACGCTGGGCAGTCAAAGCTCTGGAAGCCACGTGGGGTTGACTCTTTCTCCTTCCCCAGGTGTGGGTCCCACATTTCCTGTCATCTGTGTCACCAGCATTTTAGAGCCCTGGGCACACTCACTGCTTCGTGTAGTCCAAATAGTGCCCTTAAATACTGCAGTGATACTATCAGCAGAGCTTGGAATTAATCATCATCATAATGCTGTTTCTATGGGAAAATAGAACTTGGAATTCAAAACTTTCAGAATGCGGTATGTATGCAGAGGCTTCCTGTTGAGTTCCCTGTACTGACAATAATGAAGGAATGTGTTGCCTTTCCAAATTACACCAGACTCTCCCAAGTGCATCGTGTGCATGTGCAGTGTTTCATCTGAGTTCCGACCTCAGGAGGGAGGCAAACTCTAAACCTCCTGGGTGCCTTTTCTGATGAAAGGCAGCATAACCAGTGTCACCTCTCCAGGTCAGTCCTAGTTTATGCATCCTGTGCCTAAAGAACAACTCCAATCAGAACAATCCCATGAAGAAATCTTACAATGAAATCTGATGGCTTGTATCATGCTAGGATGGAAAGTAAATGTGTGTTCAGCGGAGCCATTGTGACCGTGAGCTCACCAGCGCTGAGCCTGTCCCACCATCTGGATCGGGTCCTTTCCTGAGTGTCCTGGGGTCAGCATGTACACTTCCATGCTGCCTGCTGCTTTCCATGCATTACAATAGTAAATTAATACATGTAGAAAATAGCCTTGGCAGAGTATCGATGATGCTGTTTTTCTAAAGTAAGGAGACACAATGGGAAGACATGTTAGGGGTTGTGTTCACCTGTGTTTAATTCAGAATGGACGTGATGAAGGACATGGAGTGTGGAAATAAGAAAATGTGGCAGAATGGAGGAGAGACGAGGAGAAGAAAGGACTTGGAGCACTAGCACAGGGAATGACTTGAGATGCTGCCTGCTGCAGTGTCCTTTGGAGGAGAAGTATGTTTGGGGCCACTGGGTTGGGGAGCGGTGGAGTAGGCATGGGGTTTGTGAGGAAGAGGGAAGCTGGGGAATGAATCTGTGTCCCTACACTTCCTCAGGAGTCAGCAAGGGCTGCCTGGGTCAGAACTGTTGAAAAAGTCACATAAGGGCTGAGCTTCAAGCCTTCATCTGCAGCAAGCAGGAGGGAGGTGGCAGTGGGAGCACAGAAGTAGGGGGAAAGCAGAACCCTGGGTGCCAGCCCTGCCCTGCTCCACCCTGAAATGTGAAAGTACCCCTTGCAACTGAGGAGCCTAAAGCCCTGTTCTGCAGACCTGCAGGGCAATGATCTCCACTTGTTCTTGCACTGTGCGTGCAAGGGCAGCTCAGGGTTAATGCTCCTAACCTGGGTTAAGTTGCCGCTGCCTAGGTCCTTTGAATCAGACCCGGGCTCACACGTTTGGATTCTATTCATTTAGGCTGCAGGCGCATTTTGGGAACTCTTACATCTTTCATTTTAAAGTTATCAATTTTTGTAAGTAATAATGTTAAAGGCGATAAAAGAAATCCTGCAAACATTAGCAATACTACTGAACATTCCTTACAGCCAATTTTTTAAAGTGAAATTGTTAGCATTTGGGAAATTGTGATGAGTATTTTAATTCCTTAAATATTTGAATAAAGAATGAAGATGATCCTTGGCTTCAAAACTATATCCAATTTCAAGTCAGGGTTATTGAAGTTGTTAAAAATTATGCAAGCTACTCTTATAATTATCGATTTAACTATAATAATTACAGTCAGTAAATTATTTCCTTAGGGGTCATCTGTTCTTTCAACCCTAAACCAGATGAATTTGTTAGGAGTGAAAGAAATTTTAAATAACTTATAAGTAAAGCAGTAAAGAGAGACATGACCTCTACTATGTAAACAGTGAGACTAGTAAAACGGTATTCACGAACATGACAGATGAGCAGTGATGAAATGAAACGTTGAGTCTGAGTAGAAAACTGGTCATTTGCTCAATACAATAAAGTTACTTTTTATTGTCTCCATTGGTATGATAGGCAGAGCGTTAACATGCCTCACCTCAATAAAACACGGGATACTTCTCCATTTCTGAAATGGATCTTTTCGACTGCCATATTAACACTTGGAAAAAATGCCTCATATAAAACGAATCTTTTTGGAAACCTGTAAAAAATAGTGGGTGTCATCCAAATAAGAGATGTAATGGGATTGCTTATTATTCTGCTATTTTCACAGCCCTTTCAACTGAGCGTTTCTCATGCACAAGGCAAAATTTCAATAAGAGGATGCTTCGCGAAAGAGCAGCCAAAAGGTGGCAGCACCTCTTTGAAAATTATTTATATTTATTTCAGGTCAAAATTTTACCACACACAAGTATTTGAGATTTGAGCTCTGGGATGATAGACATTTATAGATCAGAAATCTCCCTTCTGCAGATAAGATGAATGTTGTAGTAATGGCTATTGATGAAATTGAGCTTCCAAAGTTTCCTGTGATTTGTCCTTGTCTTTAGCTGTATGAGACCAGATGTTCCATCATGATTGATTATATAGCAATAGAGTGACTCCATCTTCAGTGTCAGAAGATTTTTGTTGTTGTTGTTGTTGTTTTTCTTTTGGTACCAGGGATCGAACTCGGGTCCTTGTGCTTGCAAGGCAAGCAACGGAACCACTGAGCTAAATCCCTGGCCCTTGAAGATTTTCATATAGTTACCTTATCTGTTAGCATTGATCTTAGTGTCCGTCCCCTGGGAGGTTTACAAGCTTGCTAGTCAAGACATTCTGAAAACTAATAGCCTTTTAAGGATCACTGATTTTTTTTTCCCTGAGGGATTAATATTCCTCTAAATCTAGATAAATTTTCTTAAGCCCAAATTTTATCATATATTATAGAGCAGTTTTTTGATCATTGTAATATTTTAAAACTCTTTAAATATGTAAATGTATATTGTAAAAATAATTAAGACATCCATAATTCTGAATGATCTCGAATACTTATACATTTAGCCTTTTTCAAGTCCTTTACTTTTTTTCATAAGCAGAATATTTATATTTACTGAAAATTAGTAAATCCAAATTAAAGCTTCCTTAAAATAATGGTTTGCTTTCTGAGATAAGACCTTAAGTACAACTTCATTCAGATTAAGTCTGAAGATTAGAGTTCTGTGTAATGGAATTTCTATACTGTTAGGTACTTATAGTTCACTGAAATTAAGCTAAGTAAGGTAGCAGCTCCTGTCAAAGACTTGCTTTGGCACATAAATTATAGATCGGTATAAATGACTTCTAGACACTTTGATAGCTCCATTAAAACAGCAATATTATAGTTGTCTGTGTTTTGCACAGATGTATAGAAAATGAAGATGCCTTTGCATATAAGATCACAATAAATTTAAAGGTTAATGTGTCTCTTTAAGGAATTAAATTTTTAAAATGCACAGCTATATGGGATCTTTAACATCAGAGGTGCTCACATCTGTTTAAAGGTCAGAAATTTTCACATCTGCTTTCATCCTTGCAATCGGAATTTTTTTCAAACACTCAATATATAATTTACCCCGAAGACATATGTACAGATATCTGCATATGCATTTTCAGATATTTATACATACTTTGGAGTATTTGTAATGAATACCCATACCTTTGGAGAAAACATGCTGAACTCCGAGACCCCAGGGAATGAAGAATGCAGCCTTTGGTGAAGTGAGGAATACCGATTTAGAAGCTCATTCATGTCTTATATAACACTGAATTAATGTTCTCACCTTTTCAAGCCATGAAGCCTTTTCTGAGGAAAAGCCTACAAGAATGGCCATTTTCCCCAGCTTATGGGATGCTTTGGCATCTGAGTGAAATCACATGGCCATGCATGTGGTTTGTGAATGCCGTCCACCAGGTATGCGATGTGTGAGAGAGGGTAGGTGTGTGAGAAAGCTCCAGGTGGCTCCAGGTACACACCCAGGTGCTAGACCCAGCTTCCATCTGCCAAGTCGAGGTACCCAGTAGCTCCTTTCCCCATGCTTCAGATGGCAAAGGTCAAGATCATCTTTGACTGCTGTCCTTGTTCTTTTTGAAAACATTTTTGCGAAGCAAGTTCTCATGCATGAAATCACAGTAGTTTAGTGGCAGCAGAGTGTCTAGAGCACCAAATGTTCGATGGTAATTAGAAAGAAGGCATCACACGTAGTGGCCAAGTTGCTGAATTCTGTCTAAAATATGTGATTTCAAACATTGACTGGGACTCTGCTTGGAAATCAGACTTGTCACTATAGCCTCTTTCCATTTTGGCCTCAGTAACTGCTGCCAGGGTTTCTGCTCTGACTGGGAACCAAGCTCTTGCAAAGGCTGTGATGATGACAGGGCAGGGAGCCTTCCACCTTCCCGGAAAATTCACAGGGATGTGCAGGCTGGTTGCTCTGCACGTCTGTCTTTGTAGACAGCACAGTAGGGTTGAGATTTCAGAGTCTGGAACCAGACCACCTGGGTTGCAATCCCAGCTCTGCTCTCTCCCAGCTCTGGGACCCAGAAGAAATGATTTAACCTCTCTATGCTGTAGTTAGCTTATCCACATAAGTTGGGGATGATGGTAAAAATGTACCTACCTCCTAGTGTGGGTGAAAGAATGGGATCCTGTGTGAAAACTGCTTAGAATGGGTCATGATGCCCATCAGTGCTGTTTAACTGTTACCACTTCTGCAGTAAATGACTCAGCCTCATAACTTTCCCAAATTCTGTCATCCAGGTGAGCTCCCAAGCGAGCCAGGAGGTGGCCAGCTGTCACTGGGGCAACGAGCTAGTAGCGGGGCAGCTGAGTCCGGGATACTGGTACTTGTCTCCAGGATTGTAGTTCTGCGGCATTGTAAAAAGCCTCAGGCCTTCTAAAACTTCACTCTTTCTGCTTTTTAGAAAATCTTGGAATTGATAGTCAAAATCACCCTGCGCTTTGATGTCTCAGTCATACAGTTCCCATCATAAACAGACTCATGTTTTTATTTAATGTTCATTTATTTTACATATTTTATCTCACAGAAAGAGTTTACTAGAAATTATTCAAGGCTTTGGTCAAACTATGGCCATACATCTTGATACATTTATTAACATTTTGAGGATTCACATTGTCTCAGCAGCGTCAAAACAAATTTAGGAGGGAGTGAGGAAGGGAGGAAGAGAGGGAGAAAAGGAGAGAGAGAGAGACAGAGAGAGAGAGAGAGAGCAGAGACAAGAGAGACAGGAGATTCTTGTTCTTTTCGTTTGTTTTTCCAGTACTTGTTGAGTTTTGAACCCAGGACCTCACAAATGCTAAACAAATCCTCTACCACTGAGCTACTTTTCCAGCCCTGTTTGTTTCTTTCTTAAAGTTAGTATTTGTTGTCAGGCACAAAAATGGGATATAAAATTCAAAATGAAATGGCTTGAGATATTTAAATAGTCCTCAATAAATCTGTCTGACATTTTGATCATTCCAATATTTAACAACTCTTTAAATATCTTACAGTTTGTGTCTAGCCCATATTGGCCAAAACTAACAGGCATAATAAATTGATTTAATTTCAAAAGCTATGAAATAAATTAAAGGTATGGAAACTAAATTTATGTATCATTTTAGGATTTATGTTTCATATGCAGCACAAAGAGAAAATTTACCATATTTCTCATAGTATATTACAATTTTTAGTAGGTAAAACAATTTTGAACCATTTTTTAAAATATATGGCTGTTAATATCTGGCTTCAAAAACATGTGAATCATTTTTCATATGGAAATTTTATTCTTATTAATTAAGTTTATTGGTACAATTAAATATGCATGATGATCACATTCATCATATGGAATTTGTATCTGGACGTGATATATCTTGATTCTTATTTTTTCCCATTCCCTTCACTTCTACCCTACTTCCCTTTCTTATTTAAAGAGCTTGGATTCCATTTTATCTTTCTTTTCTCGTTTTTTTCTTTCCCTTTCCTTCCTTTCCCTCTCCTTCCTCTTTTACCCCCCTTCCCATTTGAACCTTTTCTTCCTATTTCACAATATCTATGATACATTTTGGTCCTTATTTACACTTTCAGTTTTTCACACCAGAAAAACGATGTGATATTTACACATATGTGTCCAGTTTATTTCACGTGAGAGTATGGTCCCTGGGTGCATCTGTTTAGCTGTAAATGTCTCAAATTCATCCTTCTTTATGGCTGAGTAGTACTCCATTGTATAAATTTTTTAAAATCTCATTAACTATGAGTGTCAAAAGGGATGTTGTAATCTCTGTGTACCAAAAATCAAATGTTAACACAATAAAGTAGAAAGGAAGACCCTAAGAAATTAGACTTTGGTTTATCTTGAGATGTCCCTATATCAAGCCTAAGCATACATTCGCATGAGGGTTTTGTATTCCTGCAGCACTGGTTGGGGCTGACTCTGGGCTGGCTACACAGCCCTCTCTAGACTGGTAGTCTGAGCCATTGCTAGAACAGGTGGAGACCTGGTACATTGGAATAAACACAGTGGGGAGCGAAATTTGCAGTGTCTGTACACATCCACTGGTTCTCATTTCAGACACAGCTGTGCCTGCAGATGAGCAAATGTCATCCTAATAACAAATCTTGTTTATGAAAAGACTCTAAATAAGATGAATGACAACTGTATGTGCATGAGGACACCTCAGAGAGCTTGCATAGAGAATAAATGTGTGCGAATGGGGAAGCCATGTGGCAGCACTCCCTACATTGTCATTCACCAACTTTGCTCCTCTTTGCACCCCAGGCTGCTTCACCCACAATGCACCTCCTGACTCATTCTGTCTTCATTTCACTCCTGGGAAGTGAAACTGTGTTCTGAAAGGCTTTCTCTATTCACACGTTCATTCCTGCCTTATGACTTTCAGATCATATTTAGTGAATTTCTTTAAAAGAAAATGAGTTGACAGCATAAGAAATTCAAACAAATCTGGCCTAATTTTTATATCCTGCAAGTTGTATCTAGCAACACCATCAAGAAATGTCTCTTCAGTAGAAAATGAGAGGAATTGAAGGACAGAAAGATGGCAAATGAGCACATGGGAAGATGTCCAACCTCATTGACCACTGGGGAACTACAAGCCACAAAGGAGAGAACACCACCTCTTCTGATGATGGCTAAATTTTAAAACAACAGCAACAAACTCACCGCACCAGGTTCTGGTAAGAATGTAGACAGACTTGAACTCTTGTTCATTACTGATAGGAATGCAAAATGCTCCTGGCCTTGAAAAAGTTTGGTAATTTCTTATAAACACAAACTTATTGTCTGGATGAGAATCTGACTTGTGGATATTTATCCTAGATAAGTGAAAACCTGTGTTTATGGCAGAATTGCTCACACTAGATTTACTTATGATTACCCAGACCTGGAAACAAGCCAGATGCTCCACGACAAGTGAATGCTTACACGGTGTACATTCATACCATGGAACACTTCTCAGCAATAAGGGAAGGACAAACAGTGGATACATACAACAACCTCAAGGAAACCCAGGGAGAGTACGTGGGGTGATAAATTCCAGCTGGAAAAGATTCCACAGTGTCGGATTCCAGATAACATTCTAAGGACAAAGCCATAAGGTTGGGAAGCAGTTTACTGACAACAGGGACTATGGGAGGAGAGGGGATAGATCAGAAGGGTGGAGTGTCAGGAGATGGCTTGGTGGCGGCCCCGGTTGGACATTTTCATCTTAATAGTTAAATACCTATTTAAAAAGCATAAATAACACATGAAATTCATCTCAAGGATAGTGTTGCTTAAAAGTAGGCAACATTAAAATTTTTGAAATAATTTAAAGATAATTTTTAAAAGTATATTTATAGTGCATGATTCAAAGATAAGCCAAAAGTTAAAACACTGAGAATGTCAGTATTTTCTGAAGTAATCAAATTTTACTCATGCAGTAGGAAAGAAAAGATCACAAGAACATGATAATATGGTCAGATATTTAAGTTAGAAGTAGTTCGATTCTGAAAATAGAAGACAGTATTATACTGAGAATTTCTATTGTTGAATTTTTATTGTCTGTGTGTGCATACATTGTAACATCAAACTATAAAATGGGGAACAGGCAAAAGAAACCTAATTTTATATTTTATAAAGTAAAAACTACAATGGCTGCATTGCCTTGGTTTCTCTCTTTTAAATTATTTCCAACATCACCATTTATATTGTCATTCAGTATTTGGTGGTGAATGTTTTGATAAAGAAGACAAAATCTTACGTATATACAAGTGAGTAAAAATATTTAAATTGTTTCTTGTTTTCACTGAACCAAGAGTTGTTTTTATGTGAACATAAATAGAGACATTAAAAGAACTGAAGAGTTTTACATGCTATCCAAAGCTTTGGGCTACTGCTATATATGACAGCTGCTTCTGATAACTATGAGTACTATAAATTATATTTCAAACTACTCATAAGGAATAAGTAGCAGAATATTGCTACTCAACAGTTGATTAATTACACTCAATTTTCAAATTATTTGTGGACTATCATGATGAAATGTATTTTAAATTAGAAATTTTTTTCAAAAGATAATTTCGCATTGTAATAATAAAGACTCTTTATGTTTGGCACCACTGGAGATAAACTAGTGATGACTGTTGATTTCTTTATAATCCATCTCTCTTTTTCTCTTCCTCTTTGCTTTAATTGCTTTCTTGTTGCTGTGACACAATATCCAACGCCTACAATTTAAAGGAAGAAAGGTTTATTTTGGTTCACAGTTTGTAGAGGCAGAGGGGCATGGCAGAGGAGAAACACCATGGCATGGCAGGCAGGAAGCAACATGACTTCCTTCTCCTCTCTCTTTTTATTCCATCTATCCCTTTTTCTAGTTTAAGTTGTTGATGGTATCCTTGTATTTACTAAACTGTTGCCTTTTCATCTTGTTTAGCAAGATCTTTCTCAATGAAAGATCATGGAATAAAAGCAATGGCCTCGTATATTTTAAGCTACTTTCACAAGTATTTGTTGATTGAAATTTTGTCTCGTATTTGGTCTCTGGAGACATATTTTCAATATCATATGAGGCAGTGATCTATTTTCCTTCAAATATTAATACACAATCTTATTCGGATGTCTTATTTGCTGAGTATTACTGTTAACCACATAATGTCATATATGTTATCATACGTTTATCATGTCATCTAGATCTCAGCTGTACCCTACTAAATGTTCATGTACTCGTAACAGGCTCATTATTTTAAAAGATGTATTGATAGGTTTTAATTTTTAAAAGATTTGCCAGATTTCTGCAGGTATTCTTTCAGATTCATCTAGACTTGACTTTTCAAATGAAAAATAGAATCTGAATAGATATATATTTGGGAATGCATTAAGCACACACACACTTCTGGTAAAATACACTACTTTAGAAATATTGTCTTCCCATTTATAACCTTTTGTTCTGAGTGCATGAAATATTTCTTTTTGGGTTTCACTGCATGAATACAAATTTTAAACTTAATATTATGTTTCTTTCACCTTTTTTGTCAAACCCATTCTAGACACTACAATATTTGATGGTGAATTTTCCTCCACTTAGGTTGTGCCTTTCTTGCCAACTTAAAGAGAAACTGTAATCATTTTTATGTACATTATATGACCTACTTTTGGAAAGTTGTAGAAGATATATTTGTTGCTGCTTTGTTCTCTCATACATGTATTGGAAAGGCAAGTGTAAATAGTGAGCATTTTGTATTTTTTATACTTATCCCTTATTTAGAATGTGTGGTAGGCTCTAGAGGACAAGATTGAATACCCTCAAAGTCAAGACGGCTGACACTGTGAGCAAGGCTCTTGAACACATTGTGCTTTTCATTGTATACACTGCTGTTTGGTTTGCTACTATCTTTAGTAGAATCTTTGCTTTTATTTTTGTGAAGAGAATTATTTTTATTTGTCTGGTATTAATGAGTTCATGCTTCCTCCCCATAATACTTGTGAAAACCTTCTATTATTGTTTATATTTTGGAATAGTTCAAATAATGGAATAAAATATGTAACATTATTATTGATAACTACGGTTTCTGGAATATAGGATTTCTATAGTAAAGTAGAAGTGCATGCCATGTGAAAACAGATCTTGGTTTAAATTTTGATCAGCCTTTGACTCCCAGTTTAATTAACCTTGTGCTGTTTACCTTCTGTAAGCGATCACTTTATGGGCTCTATGTGCAGGTAAAAATATATCAATCTTTTATAGAGTCTATGAGGATTGTGTTGGATACTCTATGAAAAAAACACAGGGTTTGGCATATGGTGATACTGACTGAAACTTATTTGTTATTATGGTTTATATTATCCTGGAATTTCCCATCATTCTAAGCCTAGCTAACATCCTCCCTGTCTCTTTCAGACACTACTGATTTTTCTGAGTTACTTTTATCTATTTTTTTCAGTTAGACATCAACACAGCCTTATGTATTTTTCATATCTATCATTTATAGTGTTCTCAGTTTGATTATAAGATGCTTCCGTATCCTAGGATTATTTTGAATGCCCTAAAATTCGTAACCTACAGAGAATACAGTGATATATTGTCTAAATAATTAAATTCCAGAATTTTTTCTTTTTTTCACTTCTTTTCCAGGTTCTGATTCTTTTGCTTGTAGAGATCATTTTGTTAATTTATCAAAATCAGTTAACTGTAGTTACTTCTATCCAAAACAAGAAAACTAATTTTTAAATCATAGCTCATAGTTTTAAGTGTCTTTTCGAAATGGAGAGCATATCCACTCACCAAGTATTGATCTTTCAGCAACTGTGAGCATTTTACAGCACATAGGATCTACAATTAAATTAATAATCGAAAGATTCCTTTATGAACGTGAAATTCAAAATCAAAACCAAATCAAACATGGAGTTGGACATAGTTCATCTTGGTGTCTTGTTACTCGGATATGCTATAATCCGAAGACTGTGCTCTGCAGGTTATAGATGCTACCTTGCCCAATGAGTAAGTGCTAATTTCCTTTGGATAGAGCACATTCCCATGACAAAGTTAGGCTGTATCATTTGCAGTTCTCTGCTTCTACGTTCTGTGTGACATCAAACATAATGTAATTTGAGTAGCTTGTACACAGACATCATGTTAGTGCTAGGGGTATAGGAGCCATGAAGCAGATTCTAAGCCAGTAATAGCTATATGTAACATAACGTAAGAGATCCTTTAGGCTTTGTGAAGTAATAATGGGAGGTTACAGATGCAAAACTAATTAGATTTCTGAATATCAAGTAAGATACCAAAGACTGTGAGAAAAGGGCACAGAGAAGAGTGCGATCAAAGCTGAGGAAATGTTAGAGAGCTTGTTGCACCTGTGGAATGTGGAGTAGTCCTCAGTTGGGCCACTACAGCTTCATGGAAGTGGAAGAATTGCAACTGGAAAGCATGGCCCAAGAAGCCCTGTGCCGCCATGTTGGCACAGTTGGGTTCTAATCTCTACTTCAGTGCCTGGTTTCAACCACCACTCTCAA
The DNA here is from genome assembly GCF_000247695.1 of Heterocephalus glaber. The sequence goes on along the minus strand of NW_004624751.1, from coordinate 8,670,369 downwards.
TTCCTCCCTCCTGAGTCACTTGTACTACCCTCTAGTTTCCTTCCACCCCATCTGCCTGGTAGTAAAACATACATACATTTTTTTCTTCCATTTCCTCCCTCATTTTCTAATCTTCCAGTGTTCTCTGGGGAGTTGACTTTCCTTTTTCTGTGTTGAGCATATACCACTTTTTTGTACCAGAAACCATTCGTTTGCCAGACATTTTCTGATATCAGACTCTGTGCCAAAACCATGCATCTCTGAACTATCAAAACCAAGGTTCTCCCCTCTAGAGGTGGAGAATGAAGTAGAATGAAGTAGAATGAGAATCAGACAAGAGAAGAATAATGGCATAGAAATTGGACATTATATGCTCCATCTAAAGGCACACAATTCCTCTTTTTTCAAACCCTGGGCAGCAAAATGAAACAGATCTACAACTTGGGTCCACTCCAGCTTTAAATGCCATCTGCTTGCTGCCAAGTGCCAAATATCTGTCTCCAGCCCTGAGTTCTCCAATGCACTCTTCAGCTCCTAACTCCTGTGGCCCCTGGGAAGCCTCAGAGATACCTCACACTCAACCACACTGAAAGCAAAGCTTCCATCTCGTCCTCCTCATCTTCCCAAGAAGGCAGCTTTCTTCTAGTCAGGGAAGACAGTTCCCTACTTCCAGACGCACAGATGTGAAAACTCAGGTCATATCTCTGACTCACAATTTTGTTTTTACCATATTGTAGGTTCATTCATGAGGCCCATTGGCTCTAATAGCAAATATTATCCAGAATCCAGCTAATTCTTTCTGCTTCCTCTGCTCCCACCTGGGTTCCACCACGGTGGTCCTCTATCTGCTTCAGCCTTTGACCCACAAACTCTGCTCAGTGGCTGCAGGAAGGTAGTCAGACCACATCATCTTCCAGCCAGGGCCTGTCTGTAGGTTGTCATCTCTGAGAAATGCCGAATGCCTTACAGTTATCTGCATGACCCCGCACACACTGTCTGCTCTTTCCTCGCCCTGTTGCTACCTGGCCTCCTGTTCTTTCTGCTCACTCCCTTCCCGCATGCCATCCTCATGCCTATGCCCTAGCTGTGCTCTAGCATCTTTATCTCCTGGCTTTTCCTGAAGATTCCAGCCAAGCTCTGTCATCAGTGACATCTCATTTGCTAGAAGATTCCACCACCATTCATGGTACCCAGGCCTTCCCTCTCATCAACCACATTAAAACATCATCCTCCCATCCCTGCCACTCTGCCCACCATTCCCTCTTCACTTTTCCTGCTAGCACTTGTTTCTCTCTGGCATGCTGTTTTACATTCACCTGTTTATTACCCACCCCTCATTGGTGTCATCACCTTGAGATCACCTTGAGAATGGAGATTTCAGATTCTCTTCTTCACTGCTCCCTTTCCAGCACCTGGAACATTGCCTGGAACAAGAAAGACTCTCAGTACTTCTTTGCTTACTGGATGAATATATGGATCCATTCCAGGCAATCTCTGTCCATCAAACCATGAATATTCTTGGGGTCGGTCTTCAGAATGTTTGTCATTCAGATATGTATGTGCAGGGGCAAGGGGGAATTTCACAGGAGACCTCACTGTCCAGACTGCTGTCTGTAGAAGTGATATATGGGAGACGGAAGCTTCTCAAATAGTGGAGATGTGATGGATTGGAGTGTGCCTAGGGAGGATCCTGGGAACCCCAAACACACACTCCTGTCACAGCGAGGTCTGCACTACTCAATAAATGTGTGAGTCTGGGCTTCAGTGATGGGAAAGAGTTAGACTTTCCATTTACCTATTGAACTGGTAAAAAAAAGTGTGTCAAAGACTCCAAGAGTCAGTAGCAAGGGATCAAGTACTTTTCTCCAAACCCCAAGGGTATTTGCTGTTCTTTAAGCCTTACAGTCAAAAAGCTATGCAGAGCAATTCAGAAGCAAATGGCATCATTCAGAACTTCCTAAGGTGTGCATTCTGGAGCTCACAAGGATGCTTGGGTTTGTGATGCCTGTGTCTTATTTTGGGTTCTCTCAGCCAGTGGTTTTTCCACCTTTCTGGCTATGACCTACAGGAAGGAAAATATTCCCTATCCCAACCCAATCCACGCAAATGTGACAATTACAATTAAATAATACTCAGTCTTCCTTGGTATGAAACACTCATTCAGTTCTATTTGATTCACTTTTATTAATATTTTCAATGTCAGCTGATCCAATCAAGTTTAAAGATGAGGCAGATGAGGAATTGATCAAAGACACAACTTGCAAGGGAACCCAAATGTCATTCAGTCAAGACAGCATACTAAGGCAGTTTGTAAAAATACTAATTAAAACAGACAATCCATGATGAATAACACACAATGGTACCTTGGTACTTGTTGCTAATTGGTTCTGAGAGATGCAACAAGTGCCAAAAAATAAAAGTACCAAACCAATTATTTTGGCTGGAAATGGCATCAAATTGCCAGGCAATGAACACCAACAAGTTCTGGCTTGGGTATCAAGTATCAATCAGACAATGAGTACTGGAGAAAAAATTTTCACCTCAAAATGTGTCAAGTACCAAATCCAATGGGTTCAAAGCAGCTGGCTACCAAGATATGAGTGCATTCGATTTGTAAGTAAAAACAAATAGTTATGTGTTGTTCTGTGACCCTGCATTATTTTGTCCCTTTATGTTACTGTGTCCTTTACAACTGTCCATGAGTCTCCTGCCAGGTGGGTTTATGAAGGTCAACGACAGTATTGGCAGGACCTGGCCAGTGTGAGGCTTTGTGTAATTGTGAGCTTTTGATTGTAGAGCTTTTATCAACTTTCCAATTGCTTCCCAACAGGAGGGTGTAATTTGATGAGTGTGAATAACAGCACATTTCCCCATTTGCCTCCAGGTCCAGTATAGTTCACAATGCTCTTCTGCTTGACTGCCCACTACCTTCATTTCTTATGACATCAGCTGGAAAAAATATCTCTAGTAAACACCCTGCCTCCCTAGGTCTGCAGGTCTTCCCGGCAGGTTCAGCTCACTTGGCATTCATACTGTCCCTTACCCACCTGCCTTCCAGGTACTCTGTTTACCTACCTCAAGTTCTGTGTGCTTTTTAAAAATTAACCTATTTAGTTACACACATATTTTTGAAACATAAAAAATATGCATGGAGGGTTAGTGAGCAGAAACAGGTTGGAATAATTTCAACAGAATAGAAAACTCACTTAATTGGCTTCAGTCAGTAATATGCTGGAGGTCTACAGGGAGATTTTTTTTTAAAGCATCTAACGTACACTGTGGGAGAAGCATGTTGGCAAGATTCTACCATCAGCCTGTTAAAATGACAACACAGGAAACACAAATACAATACAGTCTGCACTCTACTGGTGGAAACCTGAATCAGGAAGAGGTGATTACCCAAGGTTGCTCAGAGGGCCTTGGTGGGTTAAAATCCCAAGTGTGGTTTCCCTGCTAGTATTTCACGTAGCAGAATTTCTTCAAGCATTGTTTAAATGTTGATATGGTGAAACTTGCTTTGATGACAGTAAAATTGTGAAGATAGCATGGGGCTTATATTTCTATCAAATGTTACCTACCCTTAACTTTAATCATAAGTGCATTTTTATATTCAGATAAGTTTATCAGATCCTGGGAAACAGACCAAGTTCATGATTAACTGCACTGGCGATGACAAACACTGCTTTCAGGAGCCAGCACACTCAAAGACCAGTACAGATTTCACAGGACTGAAAGAAAATGCATAATTATCACAGGTCAATGATAAGTTCAGGCTGCCAGGGAATGATGGCTTATACCTTTGGGAAGTAATCAAGCAGCAATATGCCTGATTTAAGAAGATCTTAAAAGAAAAGCTGCTTTCTCTGGTTCAAATAAATGAACAGATGTGGTTGCTATGATGTGTTTTGACAAAGTGTTCCAAAGACACAGTGCTTAAAAGGCTGAGAAGCCAGCACAATGGCAATGTGGTCTTCTAAAAGTCACGCTGCCAGATTTCACAGACCTCATGCAGGAAATGAAAGCACTTTATGGAAGTGCAGGGGACACAGGCAATTTCAGAATTCGGAGTAAAATACAGGATTTTACATTCAATCAGTGGTTATAAAAACTACCTTGCTAAAATAGATAACAAGTTCATATGTCCCCCAAGCATAGCAAAAGTAGTGGATCTGTGATAAAATTGATATATAAATAGATAGATAGAACAAAGTGGGAGAAATTTAAAAGAATTTGAAGTCTTCTTTGAAATAGGTAAAACCAAACACACACACACACACACACACACACACATACATTAATATGACAAAAGTCTGGAGTGAGAATCTTATATAAGCAGGAAATGAAAAACACTCCTACACATTCTTACTAAACTCCTATTGTTGTTCGAGTGAATTTAAAACAAGACTATCATTCAAAGCTGAATTATTTAACAAATTTCTTACTATGTGGCCTTGTCATATTTATTTGTTAGATCTTACATCCCTAAGAACAAGACAAGAGTTAAGTTCTAGTGGCTCACCATGTACTTCGATGTCTTCTTTGCCCCACCCCAACTTTTCTAAGGAAAATGCATGTCACAACCTCATGGAAAGAAATTCATCATAGATCGTTGTAACCAGAATGGAAAGAAACTGGTAAGAAGTGGCTTGCGGTACAGTTGAGATGGATGAATGTGTGCAGCTCATAAACATTTTCCCATGGGTTGACTTTACTTTCCTGTCTAAAACTACATCCTCATGGTCCTTTAAAAAAATGTGTTTTTAAGAATAGGTATCATAGAATTGAGAGTTACTAAAGGTTTATGGGAGTTAATTATCCTGAAACTGTGGTATAGATCATGACCTGATGATAAAACGTGAAATATATAATATAAAAGAGCTACTTATAAAGCTGTGGTACAGAATTCACAGAATAGCCATTCAATACCATTTAGCCATTTCACTCTTGATCTTCAGCTTTTTCCAATTAACTAAGAAAAAAACATAACTGAAGGCCTGTCATTTTCTTACATACTCACAATTGTGAATTTCCAGTTTTTTATGTTAAAAATGGAATCCTTGTATAAAAAGGAGGGGTTTTCTTCAGGCAATTTAGTGTTAAGATCTATTTCCTTCCAACACAATATTATAATTTACTTGTAGGGAAAAGGCGAATACAGAAATAATTCTAACCATACAACTGTTATCTCATTAGTACGCAATTGTCTAATATTATTTTTACCAAAAGGAGTTTTAAAATCCCATACATTTATATTGTACTTTACAATTTGTAAGTGTTTAAGGCTATATATTAAATTAAATCTAATAATCATCATGTGAGTTTAGTGTATGTCTCTTGCTGTATCCATAAACATTTGCCTATGGGGCTATTCCCCAACTGAGAAGGGAATTCATGTTATTATTACAGGAGGAAGCTGGTCAGATGGGGAAGATTGTTGGTTGTGTGGGATGTGGAATTTGTAATGCAAGGGGCTGTGGAATCAGCCATGTGTGTGTTCACTTTGGCCTCCACGTGCCACATGGGACCATTGGAAAGTATCTCCAGCCATCTGGGCCTTCACCTCCTCACATAAAATGTCTATGATAATATCTATCTTTCATTGTCATTGAGACATTTGAGTGCAACTGTGTACGCAACTTACATAGCCTGGCACCTAGTAAATTGTCCAAGGAATAACCCTCATTGGTGATTATAGGTGATCACAGAACGGCAAAGTGGGAAATTCTGAAAAGTCATTAATAATGTAAGACTATTGATAGAGTTACAAGTCCTTAAATGGATTTTCCAAGTTAATTAATCCCCCAAATCGTCTGGTTTGTATCCAGCTAGGTTTAGCAACATGAAGGCATCTATTTCTTTCCTTTATGTGATTGGATATAATATGCTCGAAGCAACCCTCTTGTTAGATGTAGAAAGTAGAAGAATATGTCATGCTCATTATGCCTCTTCCCTGCCATGTGTGTGAGAGCTCAGAGAACTCCCCCATGTTTATAAGATCAACGACACAGACCTCAGTGTCTTAGGTTCACAGGCTGCCTTGGTAACATTGGAAAATATTAGGAAATTAAGTTTGACATTCCTTCTCGGTGGTGAGTGTTCTCTCAACAGATAGAGAGACAGCCAGACAGACAGGCAGACAAGCAGGCAGACAGACAGATTTAGATATAGATCCTCTCAACTTCTTGAGAGCAAGAGCCTAAAAAAATGTTTGGTAACCCTAATTTAGCACACAGTAAATACTATTAAAGCCAACCAATTAAAGATGGTGATGCACTGGATGTTAGTAACTCTCCTCTCTGGCTGCTACTTGAAGGGAGTAAGTTGATAAAACAGAGTAAGAATTTGTTATCCCACTATTCCTGGAGGATCCAAAATCCTAAACTTAATTCCTAAGAATATGGCTACTTGAACAAGCTTTGACAACTCATTTAATCCCTTGGTCTGGTTGGCAAAAAGCAACTGCCGTCAATTTGGCACCCTCTCCGTTTCTGCCAACATCTGACATAGTTCACAGACAGTAAAGGGGAAGTAAAGCCTCTGAGCCAGACTGGCTCATCAAAGTCTCCAGAGAGCGGGGGTGGCACCTAAGATGCTGATTTCTTTCTCTCAGAGGGCTGGTGGTAGAGGTCTGGCTGGGGGTGAAGAGTATCATCCCCCACGGAGGCAGCACAGCTCCAGGTTTACTTAGGGACATTTCCAGGGGAAATGCAAAAGCGGGTGACGGCAAATGTTGCAGATATGAGCCTGTACCGTGCTGAACCTATGAGGGGCAGCTGTCTACAGGCAGTTGCTGAGAACTCACCCAGGGAACCGTGATAGGGATCTGGTAAGAAAGACAACAAGAGCTGCAAAGAGGAGCCGTAGGCTACTTTGGAGTTAATGAGGCTCAATCTAAGGGGCTCAGACTAAATGCACAAGATGTCACAGGCTGGAGCAATTGCAGTTAGAATGCTCAGCAAAAGTACCTCCTAAGAATGCATTTATTTTCCCATCCAGTATTCACAGTGATGCCTCAAGCCAAGCCCTGGCTGTGCTGTCTCTGAGCAGACATGGGTTCTGGCACTCCATCCTGGTACTCTTTCTGCTATTCCGTCCAAGAAAACCCCCAGTTCCCTCCACTGCCTTTGAAGGCTCCGCAGGGACCAAAGCCAAGGCCAGCATAACCTCCCTTAAGATGTCTGCTTACCTCTCACTTTTCCAATCAGCTATTATTCTCTCTACCTTCTGGGTTCTCGCAGTATCATTTCCAAATACTAAGCTTTACTGTTGTAAGAACATTTTTTCTATTATTGTACAATATTTAACTTCTTTTCTGTCTTTCTTAACTAGATTAGAAGATCCTTGATAAGCCTTGCTTATTTGGGGAAAGAGGGGATAAAGGGTCACAAAACTTGCTCCAATGCATGAAGTTAGGGCTAAGAAATAATTTAATTAGTAGATACATAAATAATTGTATGCATAAGTAATTGAAATGTAATCCATATAAATTATGTTGGATTTCCCTAATCTCACATGGATAGAATGCAAAAATGTGTGGTTTTAAAGGTTCACGGTTTTTCTCTAGACTATTGGAATGCAAAGCAAATAGTGATATGTGTGGGTATTTTTTTCTGGATGCTCTTTTCCAAACAGCATAAAATGCTACTCTTAAGGGGCTTGGTTGCTGGTTACCAAGGTAAAAAGGGTGGTTAAATTCCAGCCAGACTAGAAGTGAAGCTGCAAAAGCTTCAGAGTATAAGAAGGTAAAGGGCAAGCTCTGACTGCCTAATGCGGCTTCAGGAGGACTTCACTACGCCCTGTTCCCTCGGTCTATGACCAGCGTCCATGTAGGAATAACAGTGGGCCCTCCAGAAACTCTGCTTCCACACTCTGATCTCAGACCTTGTCCTGATATTCACAGTGACACCTGCCTAACCTCCTCCCCAGTTCCCAGCTTGGTTGTTTGTCATGTTGCAGTATTTTGCCCGTATCCTTCCTTCTGTCTTTCTGTCACTGAGCTACAGGAAGGTTGTTAGCTTTGCATGGGTATGAACATCTTTCTTTGGAGTAGTGATGGCACCATCTCCTCCTATTTTTGGTAGTTATACGCCTAGCTTCTCCTGAGAAGTGGAGAGGACAAACCTAGAAGGACCTCCTCCTTTTCTCTGGAAGCCACTGATAATACTGACCCCTCCAGAAATCAGTCTCTGCTTCTCCTCGCATGTCCTTGGGAGGCTGTGTGTGTGCTGCTTATGTCTTTATTGCTTGGACTAGGGAAACTGTAGTACTTACAGTGAACTGCATGGGTATTCAGTGCAAGGAAGGGGCTAAAAGCCACTACTGCTTTTTATTGATTTTACTATTTCTGCCCTGCCTCTTCCCAATTTGCTCTCTTCTAGGGCCTGGGATTTAGCTCAGCATCACAGCACCTGCCTGGCAAGCTTGAGGTTTTGAGTACAATCCCTGGTACAAAAAAATTTTAAAAAAAAGAGAGAGAGAGAGGGAAGGAAGGAAGGAAGGAAGGAAGGGAAGAAAGAAAGAAGAGTATCCACCAATTGGCTTTCTTCTGTTGAGCACTGTAAAATCTTTGAGAGTGTTATTGTCATCCACTCTCCTTACGTTCTGTAGTCAAATGATCTAGTTATTAAAGCAATCCTCTTATTTTAGCTTTTGAGATATGCCAATCCATTCTGTATTTTCTACTGAGTACTTTACCGTACCACTAAATTTTTTTTTTGGTGCCAGGGATCAAACTCGGGACCTTGGGCTTGGGAGGCAGGCACCAGAACCACTGAGCTAAATTCCCGGCCCCATACCACTAAATTTTGAGGGGAAGTGGCACTTTTCCAATTTAGACCATAAAGGTCTCTCTTCAGACATGAGGCTGGGGAGCATTTTGGTTTGATCCATCTCACTGTCTGTACTGAAACTGAACTTTAAGTTACATAATTGCTGGCCAGCCTAATACTTTCATTTTGTACATCTTTTCCAAATTAGAAAATATAGTGTGATATAAAAATTGATAGCAGTCCCAGCTATAAGAAATTGTTAGAAAGTTTAACAGTACAAAATCTCAAAACTTAGAAAAAACATCTCAAAACCATAACATTCTTAAAAGTTAATTCAAACAACTAGCTTCAGATAAAAATCCAGAAACTTATAGAAGTGATTAAAAATGAAAAGTACAGTTGACATAATTTATGTAAATTCTGATCACTTAATGATGTAAGTTCTTCCCAAACACACTTGCAGACTCGATACAATTCCAATTTAAAATCAATTCATTAAGGGTGAGGCAAAGCCGTAAAAAGAAAAATTAATCTAAAATTTATCTTGAAAAGTCAATGAATGAAACTGAAAGATTTCAGGAAAATGTTAATGAGAAATAAAATTCCCCTTCAATTATAAAAGCAAAATGCTAAAGTAATGAAATCTGTATGGTACTGATGCCAATAATTTGAATCAAAGCTATGATGAATAATGAGAAAATTTTATTGGAAGATACTGGTAGTTATCGCATCAGCTATAAAAATAAGAGTATACTATAGGAAAGGTTCTATTATCCATAAAGCTGTACAGTAACTATAAGAGTTAAATGAGAATCTGCCTGGGGGAAAAACAATAGGATGAATAAGCAATTCTGTAAAATGAAGACCTCTCACAAAGACTCTTTTAGCTTCGTTGACACTTAAAATTAAAGACAAGAAATTCAACTTGATTTTAAGATATCTTTGCATATTATGATATTTGCTTCCTAAAATACATTAAAGGCTGAGTTTTTCTATATATGATTTTACAGGATGGACAAGTGGCCTGGCAAGCCTTTATTACAAACAAAATGGAAACAGACATAAATTGATACATCTTAACTACATTAATATTTGCACAGTCCCAAATTCCAGAACCTTGAGGCTTTAGTTTGGGAATTAAAGCTGTAGTGAACCTAAGTCTTATTCTTCTCGAGAGTGACTTTTTTGGGCATTGGTAACTCCTACTTGTAAATTAATTCTTTACAATGACAATAAGCTCCTATGTCAGTTTTCCCCGGAAGGATTTTGGCATGATATTTAATGGACCAGTTTTTGGCCTTTTGAGAATGAACTGTCTGAGCTTTTAAAAGTCAGTTAATATGTGTTCCTCAGATAGAAAGGGACACACTAATTAGCTGTATGTCCTCCTGATTTGTTTAGCATTTGTTGTTGGTAAATATCTTTATTAAAAGCAATGTTCCCCTCCTGGAATTTGTTATTTACAAACATTGATAACATCACTGTGATTTTTTTAAAAATAAGAATAAAATACATTCTGAGTATATTCAGTCCTATTTTCCCCTTGTTAAATAAAAAATGGAGAAACATTTTAAATGCAGTGAAAACATTCAGTTTGTTTATGCTCATTTCTTAGATTAGAAGAAGCATATCGAGGGTTGGGAGACGGGACAGAGCTCAGAGGCAGAACATTTGTCTAGCATGTGAGAGGACGTGGGTTCATTCTTCTCCATGGGGGAAAAAGGCTAAAGTGCATATTAAAATGGTTTAACAAGAAAAACAGAAAATTAAATTAAAAGCTAGATACTATATTAAATTATAGACTTTGAATCAGTCATGGTCAGGATATGATTTAGAGACAGAGACTTCAGGAGTGAAAGCCAACTTTGCCCGTGCTAGTTGTGTAATTCGGGGGAATTTGATCCCTGGAAATGTATTTTCAGGAATAAAAATGTTTTCTACATTAGAATGATAGCATGCTTAGCATGGGGCCTTGTAAAAAAAATGTAAGCCCTCAATGCCTTGGAACGCATATTGTTTTCATGCCTTTATTCAGATAAGGAGGGTGAATTTCTTACTTCCCATAAAATGTTCCATCTATGTTACCTGTCACAAAGCCACTGGGGCCCCTGAGGTTGTGAGATATGCCACCCTGAATTCCATGTTTCAGTGTCAGGGCAAATAATAATTACTGAGCACTGTGGTACACATCTTGTGGGCATCATCTTATTTCTCTGCGTTGACCCAGTAATGGAAGGAGAACAACGATATGAACATAGGTGTTCTCTTTAAATACCTTAGGTTCAGATCCCTGCCTTTCCACTTACTTATTAACTGCTCGAGTTTGGACAAGCTTCAGGTGAGGGTAAGAATCATTGCTACTTCTTAGACCTACATTGAAAATGTACGCTAATCAATACTGTTGTTTTATTTCAATTACACATGCAAGAACACCATCATGTTTCCAATGAACGGCAGAGATTTAAAGGAGGACGTTATGTTTTCTTTATTAGAGAGGGTGTGGTGGGGCAGTTAAGGCATGGATTGATGTGGGAATACAGGACAAAAGAAGGCAAATAATAAAGGAAGGACTTCACAGACAGCGCCATGTGATGAGTACATGTCAGCACCGGGAACTGTGAAAACAGGAGGGGAAACCTCACCTGCAAGGAGGTCAAGATCTGCGTCCACAAGGAAAAGCCGCATTGGGAGTTTGTCTCCTGTCAGTCTGCAGTGAAACTGCCATTTCACTTCTCCCTTCTTCCTCCCCAAAACCCGGATTGCCAGCGGAAGCGCAAAGCAAACAGCAAATGGATCCCAACAGAGGGGCATTCTATTAAACAACCAATCACCACTCACCAAAACTGTCAGTGTCATCAAAAACAAGCAACGTCTAATCAGGAACAAGACAAGGATGTCCACTATCACCACTCTTGTTCAATATAGTTCTGGAAACATTAGCCACAGCAATTAGACAAGAGCAAGAAATAAAAGGAATAAAGATAGGAAATGAAGAAGTCAAATTGTCATTA